>CM055074.1:19173431-19554819 GCA_029204045.2 Tillandsia leiboldiana
TTCTCCTAAGTCAAGCCCCAACATGATAGTGTAGCAGTAAAAGGTGGATATCTAAGATGTCCATACAAAATGCAATTGTCCTCAAGAAAGATAAAAGGGATGTTGGTTATATGTAATAAGGATCTAAATAGGGGAAAAAACACCTAGAGTGGGGGGGGTGAATAGGGTAAACGTATAAACACTCAAAAATCGTTGCGATAAAAACCCAATGCGGAAATAAAAATAATACGCAAGATTTTTACGTGGAAAAACTCATCACCGGAGTAAAAAACCACGGGACCGATAACACGGCAGAAATCCACTAGAATTAAAACACGTACAAGGTGATTTACCGTACACACTTACGACTCAACCTTTTCCATACGCTCCTAGAGGATCTTCTCCGCTCGCTCACGCGACGCTTCTCGAATCCACGATCTGCGCCCAACGCCGAATCCACGGCGTCCAACGTCGAATCCACGACGTCCGACCGAATCCACGGTCTTCACCCAATAGCACCCTTCGAATCCACGAACGTGCCTCGCTCCGAATCCACGAGAGCGGTTGAACCTTGAATCCACAAGGACACGCGAATCCACGCGCCGATTTTTGGGGTAAATCGTTGTTTTGGGTGGTGATGATCCGCCGAATACTTAGATCAAAGATAGATCGGAAATACCATCTAAGTATTCATTAGTTTGATTCAACTCAAGATGTGAGTATGAAAACCTAGAATCAAACTAATCAATATAGATGAAGAAACATAGAGTATTCTCTAATGATTTCCTTTCTTCTCTATATGTGGATCTAGAGCCGTAAAAGATGATATATGAAAATGACGGCTATGTGGATTTGACCCTAGAAAAAGAGTCATAGGGTCTATTTATAGGTTAGAAACCCTAGGAAGGAGATAAGAATCAAAACCTAACATTTCTGGAGATTTTACGGACGGCGATCCGGATCGGTTAGCTGTGATCCGGATCGTCTAACGAGTCAGCCAATTCCAGAAAAACGAAGGTTCGGGATCCGGATCGAAGTGCTTGATCCGGATCGTTCATACATTCACCAAACATCAACGTTCGGGATCCGGATTGCGAAGCCTGATCCGGATCGTTCAAGGAAATGGTAAACTCAACGTTCGGATCCGGATCAAGAGACAACGATCCGATTGAACTGGTGTATGAATGAACCACCTTCGGGATCCGGATCGAACAACCTGATCCGGATCCTGACCATGTCCCAAGTCCAGTTTTTTATTTTTATTCAAGAAAGATTCTTCCAAGTGTTTCTACACTACAAGAAGTATTCGGATCACACAAAATCTTAGGTAATCATACCTGATCCTTTTGAATTCTTCTTTCTTGAGATGAGTTAAACGATCCAACTTTTCTTCACCTTCAATCTTCAAGACTTGAGACTTTCACGAAACTACGCCAACTCAAATTCCGTAACAATCTCCCCCTTTGGCGGTTTCGTGACAAAACACAGATCCACTAAAGAAAATTCAAAAGATATTTTTGTTGCTATCACCATACAACAAAAATTTACAATGGAGATCCAAAATACAATACATGAGTTAAACTCCTAAAACAGACTCTAGACTTAGACATCTGTACTCACTGCAAAAAGAAATCATTCTTGACAAGAGAAATCGTTAGATACCTCAAGAATTTTATATCATTCAAAAACCACAAACAGAGATGAAGTTTATACTCATTTATACTACCATGACATTTATACATTCAGATATGTAAACAGATCATAGGTTAAAACACCAACATATCCTTTTTGCAATCAAAACCAAATGTCATGAACATGTTTGTGAACATCTTATATATATAAAGATATGTAATTGATCAAGGTTAAGAACCAACATATCTTCTATGCAATCAATTCTCAAATGTCACAAACTTGTTAGTGAACATCAACTGTTAGTTATATTACATGCCCAAATAGTTAGCAAATAGTTAGTCGAGGCATGCATTCAAACAAATAGAAGACCCAAAAGTTGAAGTTCTACTTACCTTTGTGTTTTCAACTTACCTTTGATGTTCCAACACATCATCATTGTTCAAGTTCAATGTTCAAGTTCTCTATAAACTCTCCTCCCCCTTTTTGTCACAAAATTAGCCAAAACACAAAAATTTAAGGAGAGGTAAAGCATTTCAAAAATTGTTCTGAAAAGTATGAACTAGAACTAAAAGTAAGTCCTAAAAGCTGAACTAAAATCTAAAAAGGTAAAATCCTGCACAAAAAAGTGTTAAAGCAAAAATCAGTTATCGGAGTCTGAATCTTCAGACGCACTAAGTCCCATTTTAGTGAACATATTCTTGATCAATTTCTCATCGAATTTACTTTCTTGGTCAATGTAATTTGGGGATGCGGTTATGATCTCGAGTTCTCCAGACATTCGCTCTTGCTCAAGAGATAGGCGCTGTTGTTGCTTGAAGATCGAAGTTACTGATGCGTCTTTATCCGTGCCAGGTGCTTGTTGAGACGGTGAGGCCGAGGTGCCGACACAAAGTTTCTACCAGTGGACGATGTCGGAGTAACATGTGGTAACTTGTGAAGTGACTTCACAACGGTGGGACTCATCGATCATGCCCAAACACTGATGATAAGTCGGTGAGGTAATGTCAACCTGAAATTTCTTCAAATCCTCATTATAATCAGTGGAAATGGAATTCTCTCTGTGGGATGAGGGTGCTCAACATATCTTGTCATTCTATTCCAAATGATGTATGGAATGTTGATATTCAATCCCATTGCCTCAGACGGATGTCCTAAGAGATACAAAAATAGCATTCGATCCCATCTCAGGACTTTCGTCTGCAAATTCGGAAGGATATTGTAACAGGTGATGAAGTTTAGAAATCGGTATTCAAGACGAAGTTCTTTGGATCTGATCGATTTCTCCGTTGATTGAGTCCCTTCCAAACAAATTCCATTATAACCATTTGCCACAAAGTGTTCGTCAAAACCTTTCCCTTCAAGTAATTAACTCCTGTCTTGCTGGCAGGCATTCCCAAAACCTCGCCAATCAATTGTGGAGTAATTTTGAATCTTGTGCCTTGGATATTCGTGTAAAATTCCATTGGACCGTTTTCAATTTCTCGAAGGTGCCGTGCATTTGTATAAAAGGTCCTTACAAGATGCAGACAGTATCCAAGCACTTCTGGAAATCGACAAACTGAATAAGATTTGCTTGTTCAATTAGAGCGCCAAACTCAGGGGAGTGATCTCGTAGAGCCTCAATATTAACATGCCTCTCACCAATGCATTCACGATTCGCAAATGCCCTTAGGCGATCCGCATTAACAAACACTTGTTCCTCACGAGGTGGAGAATCCGGAAATAATCGGTTCGTTAGACATGGAACCCTCGTGCTCGTCCAAACCGTCGAGCGAGTCGTTTCCTTTTTACTGAGATGGTTGGTGCAGTCATAGGAGCTTTACCTTTGTCCATGGGTGCTTTTCCTTTCGATGCATCGGACGCCTTTTGTTCAGGCAATGAGTCATCATCATCTGTCAATGCAGTCCAATCTACCTCGTAACAATCAACTTCTGTGTCGCTGATCACAAGGAACTCACCCTTTTGTTGTGTTTTCTTAGCTCTTTTTAACTTATTGTGGCCCGAGTGTGCACCATAGTGACCAATAAAAGGATGATCCATGAGAATCCCATTGATCCAAGTGCTTTAAGAAGATTAAAATCCTGTGAGCAACAACTCAAGAACACATGAAAAAAAATTGTTAATTTTCAAAGATTGAAAATTGTACCCAAACAATCATAATCATGTAGAGAGACTAAGAATCAAATTAGTTTTGCAAAAGGACTTTTAAAAGTAGATCAATTGCATGATTTTCAAAAATCCTTATTATATGCCCTAAAACCGAATTTTTAGAAATCGAAGCCTAAAACTCATTAATCAGGAGAATACCTAGCATATAATCAAAACTAATCTACCCAGAGTTCTTATTTCAAAGAAATTTGATCAAAAACCATCCACAAACAAAGTTGATCCAAGAAATTCATCACGTTTGAGGAGGAAAAGAGAAAAAACGGTGAAAAAACCGAGATTTTGATCAATAAAACTTCTTGGAGTTGAAGAACTTGAGTTTGAAAGCTTCCAGGAAGGATGAAATCTAGAGAGAGAGGCTCTGGAAACTTTGGAACAAAAGATTGGAGTAAAAGAAATCAAAAACCCCTTTCGTTCTTTAAAAAACCTAGCCGCGATCCGGATCAGTTCATAACTGCGATCCGGATCGGCTACCCGCAGTGAGAAACTGCGTTCGGGATCCGGATCGGCAGATACAATCCGGATCGTCAGCCCGCAGAAGAATTCCTGCGTTCGGGATCCGGATCATCTAGCCCGATCCGAATCGGCCCCAACTTTTTCTTTAGAAAATTTCAGAGAAATTCAAGAAAAAACCAGAAAAAAGATTGTAAGCGCAAATGTGTATCAACTTTAAACAAAAATCATCGTTTCATACAACAAGAATTAGATTATGCCAAATCTATCAATAATATCCAAAAATGAAACGAAAATTTACAAAAATTAAATCCCTTAAAGTTGAACACCTTCAATTACATCTAACTTGATCTTATGAGTAATGCCTTTATCAAATCATCAATTCAGTAAAGAAAATGAAATACAAAGATCAATAGATGTTTGAAATCCCAAATATAATAGATAATGTATCTAGACAATCTGTTGAAGAGAGTGGCTCTTTGAGCATCTTTCTTTAAAAACCCACCTTATACCAACCTTGAAATTTGACAGAGTCAAGTATTTCAATCATGCATTTTACTTAATCAAAAATTTGAACAACCATGCTTGGTATACATGTGGTAGCTGCACACAATACTCGGACGACCGAGGTGGTAGCTCTTTCCTCCATGTGGTGGTAGTTTTCACACTCCTCATTGGGATGTAACTCTTTCCACATCTTTTGAGCATTTTACTTTTTCTAAGAACTCCCCCTCAATTGGCTATCAATTATTTAAGATATAAAGTATTCAACCAAATATTGATCTCGATTTCATACTCGACTAAGCAGTCAAATAAGATAATGACTATACCAAGAGATCATAGAGAGAGAGAAATTGACTTTGATCACTTTAGAAGATGATTTAATTAACATAAATGATCATTGCAACAGTGAAATATTATGATGGCAAAAGCATAATAAATTTCTAAATGTGCGAAAAGATGCAATTAAAGTCAATTATGATCTATGCTCAATCAATGTCCTATGTTCAAACATAGATAATGAACAAAACAAAAACAAATACAAAACCTATCCTAAGCAAAGATTTCAAAAAGAAGATTATTTCAAGGAAAGCATCCCAATTGCTTTTCGTAAATGAATAAAACGTTTTTGATCCAAAGGTTTTGTTAGAATGTCAGCTAATTGATCCTCAGTTGAAATATATGAAAGTTGAAGAGTATTTGATTCAACTAGCTCTCTAAGAAAATGATATCTAAGTTCAATATGTTTTGTTCTAGAGTGCAACACAGGGTTTTTAGAAATGTTAATTGCACTAGTGTTGTCACAAAGTATTGTTACCGAAGATGCTGAAATGCGGAAGTCGCTCAATATGCTTTTCATCCAAATGAGTTTAGTTGAGCAACTTCCAGCTGAAATGTATTCCGCTTCGGCAGTCGAGAGTGCTATGCAGTTCTGCTTTTTACTGTGCCATGCAACAAGGCAATGGCCAAGATAGAAGCATGCACCACTCGTGCTTTTCCGATCATCCACTGATCCTGCCCAATCGGCATCTGAGTATCCCACAATATCCAAACTTGTTCCCATAGGATACCAAATTCCGAAATTAATTGATCCTTTGATATACCGGATGATCCTTTTCACCGCTTTCAGGTGAACCTCCTTTGGTGCTGATTGATATCTCGCGCAAATCCCAACACCAAAAGATATATCCGGGCGACTAGCCGTGAGGTAAAGTAGACTTCCAATCATACTTCGATACAGTTTCTCGTCTACATTCTCACTATGTGATTCACTTCCAAGTCCCTTGTGGCTAGTTCCCATTGGAGTCGGAAAATTTTTACAATTTTCTAGATCAAACTTTTTGACCAACTCCATTGCATACTTGGATTGACTCAAGTGAATACCTTCATCATTTTGTTTAATTTGCAATCCAAGGAAATAAGTCAATTCGCCCATCATGGACATCTCAAATTCGCTTTCCATGGTCTTCGCGAATTTAGAAGCATCGTTATCTCTTGTTGCGCCAAATACAATGTCATCGACATAGATTTGTGCTACAATGAAATTGCTTTGATAATGCTTCACAAAGAGAGTCCTATCAGCTCCCCCTCGAGTATAGCCCTTCTCCAAAAGGTGCTTTGTTAACCTTTCGTACCATGCTCGCGGTGCTTGTTTCAGACCGTAAAGAGCCTTTTTCAAACGAAAAACATGGTTAGGTTGTTATGATCTACAAAACCTTTCGGTTGAGCCACATAAACTTCCTCATTTAAAAACCCATTTAGAAATGCGCTCTGACGTCCATTTGAAATAATTTGATTTTAAAATGACAAGCAATAGCAAATAGTATACGAATGGACTCGAGTCTAGCTACAGGGGCGAATGTTTCGTCAAAGTCTATACCTTCTACTTGAGAGTAGCCTTGAGCAACTAATCGTGCCTTGTTCCTGATGATAGTACCATCCTCATTTTTCTTGTTCTTGAAGATCCATTTGGTACCTATCACATTGTGTTGCTTTGGAGGCTTCGTTAATTCCCAGACTTTGTTTCGCTCAAATTGATGGAGCTCTTCCTGCATTGCTTTAATCCAGTAGTCATCCTGAAGAGCTTCATCTATGTTCTTTGGTTCGATTAAAGATACGTAGCAAGCGAATCCACAAACCAACTGCCTCCGAGTTCTGACTCCTTCTTGTGGATCTCCAATAATATTCGATTCCGGATGATCCTTGGAGATTCGTAACGTTTGTTGAAACGGAGTACTCGGAGATATATGAGATGATTCCTGCACATCAGATAAACTAGAAGAACCATTAGATGCATCATTAATATTGGAAGTATTATTATGAGAAGATGCACTAGCAGGAGAATCATCATCTAGAGAGATATCGAGGGTAGATTTTCCAGTTTCAAAGTGAAAAGCTTCATCTACTTTAACATTTATAGATTCTACGATCGTCTTAGATTCAATGTTAAATACTCGATATGCTCTGCTATTCGTAGAATAACCCAAAAAGATCCCTTCATCACTTCGAGAGTCGAACTTTCCAAGATTTTCACGGTCACGTAAAATGTAACATCGACTCCCGAAGACACGAAAATATTTGATATTGGGTTTTCTACTAAACCACAGCTCATATGGTGTATTTAAAATTCCTGGGCGCAAGTAAACTCTATTAATGACATAGACAGCGGTGTTCACAGCTTCAGCCCAAAAATGTAGCGGTAAATTCCGGCTATGAAGCATCACACGCGCCATCTCTTGAACAACCCTGTTCTTGCGCTCAACAACACCATTCTGCTGAGGTGTATAGGGTGCCGAGAATTCATGTTTAATTCCATTTGAAGTGCAAAAATCAATGAATTTTGAATTTATGAATTCTCCACCTCTATCACTTCTAACACGAATGATCTTTTCATTCTTTTCAATCATAATACGATGGCAAATCTCATGAAAAGAGTCAAACGTATCAGCTTTCTCTTTTAAAAATGCTACCCAAGAAAACCGAGAGAAATCATCAACCAATAAAAAAATGTATCATTTACCTCCCAAAGATGGTTGACGGGTCGGCCCCATTAGGTCCATGTGCAAAAGTTCCAAGGGTCGTTTTGTACCAACGTGGTTCAAGTTCTTGTGTGCAGTCCTAGACTGTTTTTCCTTTTGGCAACCACCACACACAATGTTTTGTTTAAATAAAAGCTTTGGAACCCCCTTGACCACGTCCTTGCTTGAAATTCTAGTAAGTTCCTTAAAATTTAAGTGACCTAGCCTTTCATGCCAAAGAGTTTCATTATTCAAGGCGGCTAAGTTACAATTTTCAGAAAATTTATTAGGAACAACATAACAATTGTTTTCAGATCTAACCCCTTTTAAAAAGAAGACATGGTCCTTATCAGTTACAACACATTCAACAGATGAAAAGTTGACTGAAAAACCATTGTCGCAAAGTTGACTTATGCTTATGAGGTTAGTCTTAAGGCCATCAACAAATAAGACGTTTTTCAAAATCGGGCCATCTGGAATAGCTACCGTCCCTTTTCCAACAATTTTGGAAGATCGACCGTCTCCGAAAACAACGTGTCCTCTGGAGATTTTCTCAAGATTTTGAAAACTATTTTTGTCACCGGTCATGTGACGGGAACACCCGCTATCCAGATACCAAGACGAACTATCATATGCATGCAAGGAAACATTGGAAACAAGACAAGGGAAAATTTCACCTTTGCGCACCCAAACCCTTTTGGAGTGCGTCGGTAATGGTCGAGAAGTTATATGCCTAGGTGAAGGTGTCTTGTTATAGCGATTGTTGTTCCTTGATGAAATCGTCTTGCGCGATGAACTACCAATTCTCTTTTCATTTGAAAAGTTTTGCTTTGATTTTCGGGGAGGAGCCTTTTTGGTAGTTGTTGCAAGATGTCCTTGAGATGAGCGTTCGACTCCCGTCTTGCAATATCTTCTTATGTGCCCTGAAACACCACAACGAAAACATACCTTAGATCTTGACGATCCCAAAGAGGATGAAGTAGGCTTGTTGTCGTTGTTTGTCTTGAATTCCGGTGTCGGAGGAGGAGATACCGACTGAGGCACAAAAACTGTCTCACTCGAACTTGGACTGTTTCCAGTTTGAGTGTATCCGAGGCCGAACCTATTTGATTGACCAAGACCAAGAAGTCTATCCAACTTACTCCTTCCTGAAGAGAATCGTTGTAAGTCATTCTTGAGTTGGAAAATGGTCTTTGTCATTTCCAGGTTATCCTGTCGAGCCTCGTTGTAGAGCTTTGAGAAGTGATTCGCGTTATCCACCAGATTTGTATGTTCCTTCTCAAGTTGCTCATTGGACTCTTGAAGGGAAGCATTTTCTTTTATCAGGTTTTCCCTTTCCACTTCAAGAGCGTTTGAGAGAGAAGTCGCTCTTTTTGCTTCTTCTTCGAGATCATGCACTCTCCCTCTCAAACTCTTGTTTTGCTTAGCCACTTTCTTTGAATCCCTCAAAAGTCTGTGGTAGGCTAGAGCAAAATCTTCACCTTCCGAATCATCCGATTCGTTGTCCGTTGCGTTCTTTTCAACAGTGGAGTTGGACAACGACTCAGATGTATTTGCCATAAAGCACATGAAGGGTGAAGATACGGACGCGTGGAATGCGGTGGAGCTCTTTTCTTCATCACTCGAAGACGACTCATTTGACGTTGAGTTGTCATCCCAAGTGACGACTTGCATCGCCTTCTTCTTTGCCGGATACTTGTTAGGACATTCCGTTGCAATGTGGCAGTAGCCTCGACATTTGAAGCATTGTAGTTGTCCTTCTGAACTTTTCTTATCCTTTGAGAAGTTCTCTTGCTTTCTTGACTTGTAACTTGAAGTACCCTTGCCTTTGTTCGACTTTCCGAAGGATGGAGATTTGCTTGAATTACCCCTTCGAAAGTTGCGGCGAAACTTCCTTGTCAAGAGAGCGAGCTGCTTCTCAAATTCCTCCATAGAAAGGTTCTCGTCATCGTCTGAGGAGGATGTATCCGCGTCTTCTTCCTTAGTTGTTTTCAACGCATAACCTGAAGACTTAGAAGTGGATGCCTTTCCAGAAGAATTGTTAGTAGTAAATGTCATTTCATAAGTTTGTAATGAACCAACTAATTCTTCTACACGTATTTCGTCCGGGTGTTTAATAGTTTCAATGGCAGTAACCTTTGGGCGAAATCGTTCAGGAAGAGTTCTTAAGATTTTTCTTACAATCTTAAATTCTGAAATCTTCTCTCCCAGATTAGCACATGAGTTTACGATGTCTTGCAATCGTGTATAATAGTCCGTGAAAGATTCATTTTCTGCCATTAAGATAGAGTCAAACTTGCTCGTAAGCATTTGCAGTTTCTGAATCTTCACGAGGTTAGTTCCCTCATGTGTAACCTGAAGAACATCCCAGATTTCTTTCGCAGTCTCACATGCCGAGACGCGAGAGAATTCAGTTTGAGATAAGGCATTAAAGATAGCATTAACTCCCTTGCCATTGTAAGAAGATGAATCTAACTCTTCCTTGGTCCATTTCGACCTAGGTTTTAAGGTGCGAACATCACCAATAAATTCAGTTGGATTAGTCCATCCTAATTCAATCGATTGCCACACCCGTTCGTCGATGGAAATTAAAAAGGCTTTCATCCGTACTTTCCAGTACGCATAATTTGTTCCATCGAAGAACGGGGGTCGGTTGATGTTTCCACCTTCAACCATTGTTTACAACGCTATTCCCGCTCTGATACCACTTGTTGGGTTATATGTAATAAGGATCTAAATAGGGGAAAAAACACCTAGAGGGGGGTGAATAGGTGTAAACGCATAAACACTCAAAAATCGTTGCGATAAAAACCCAATGCGGAAATAAAAAATAATACGCAAGATTTTTACGTGGAAAACTCCATCACCGGAGTAAAAAACCACGGGACCGATAACACGGCAGAAATCCACTAGAATTAAAACACGTACAAGGTGATTTACCGTACACACTTACGACTCAACCTTTTCCATACGCTCCTAGAGGATCTTCTCCGCTCGCTCCGCGACGCTTCTCGAATCCACGATCTGCGCCCAACGCCGAATCCACGGCGTCCAACGTCGAATCCACGACGTCCGACCGAATCCACGGTCTTCACCCAATAGCACCCTTCGAATCCACGAACGTGCCTCGCTCCGAATCCACGAGAGCGGTTGAACCTTGAATCCACAAGGACACGCGAATCCACGCGCCGATTTTTGGGGTAAATCGTTGTTTTGGGTGGTGATGATCCGCCGAATACTTAGATCAAAGATAGATCGGAAATACCATCTAAGTATTCATTAGTTTGATTCAACTCAAGATGTGAGTATGAAAACCTAGAATCAAACTAATCAATATAGATGAAGAAACATAGAGTATTCTCTAATGATTTCCTTTCTTCTCTATATGTGGATCTAGAGCCGTAAAAGATGATATATGAAAATGACGGCTATGTGGATTGACCCTAGAAAAAGAGTCATAGGGTCTATTTATAGGTTAGAAACCCTAGGAAGGAGATAAGAATCAAAAACCTAACATTTCTGGAGATTTTATGGACGGCGATCCGGATCGTGTTAGCTGTGATCCGGATCGTCATAACGATTCAGCCAATTCCAGAAAAACGAAGGTTCGGGATCCGGATCGAAGTGCTTGATCCGGATCGTTCATACAGTTCACCAAACATCAACGTTCGGGATCCGGATCAAGAGACAACGATCCGGATTGAACTGGTGTATGAACGAACCACCTTCGGGATCCGGATCGAACAACCTGATCCGGATCCTGAACATGTCCCAAGTCCAGTTTTTGATTTTTATTCAATGAAAGATTCTTCCAAGTGTTTCTACACTACAAGAAGTATTCGGATCACACAAAATCTTAGGTTAATCATACCTGATCCTTTTGAATTCTTCTTTCTTGAGATTGAGTTAAACGATCCAACTTTCTTCACCTTCAATCTTCAAGACTTGAGACTTTCACGAAACTACGCCAACTCAAATTCCGTAACAAGGGAGTATAACAAATAGTAGCTCCACCAAGGTATAATCACATGCCAAAATCACTAATCAACTACACCTGTCCATAATCCATGGTCCATCGTAAATCATCAGAGTGATACCCGCACATAGATATATCATCCTACCCCATCGAGTAATCAAATCTCATAAAAAACTGTGCTAACGTGGCATGCTAATATATCACTACTATAGTATGTCAATTCACATAATCTAGGCCATTCTCATGCTTACATCTCAATCCTATTGGTTGTATATTAATTATGCATGCTATCAATCAAAAGAGCAATATTCCCGTAGGTAAGCTTTCCTTAACCATCATCATGGATATTTAAATCTTGCAAGTTTCCATAAGTCATAACATGAATATTTATCTTGCAATTCCTTATACAATTATCATTCCTAAGCTTACCCCTCAGCCATATATGGGTACATAAACATGCATGCATTCTGTCAAATAGAATTAGAGAACCGTCCAGCGGTTCTGGAGACGAAGCAACCCACCTGAAACGCTTTCCGCAGGCAAAGCCGAAGTTGGTGAAGTGCGTAGACACGCTATCAAAATCCACCGAAATCGCACCCTCGGTACTCGGTCGCACAAGCCCATGCTCCAACCAACATCACAGCCAACAATCAAACGACACCACAAACACATCCCAAAAACAGCACTTGCTGTTTTTACAAACCAGCACTAAAAAGGGGATTTTTCACCTGCGTGCAGTCCTCCGAAAAATCTAAAAAAATCACGGCTGCGATCCTCGCGATGAGTAGGTGCAAATCAAGTATTTATACTCCTCGTTCCGATACCTGTAGGACAAGATACAAATAGAACATCGCGATAAGCCAATCAATCCACAACTCGCAAATCTGCGGAAATCAGTCACGAAGAAGCTTAAATATCACCTTCGAAGAATCCTTCGAAAAATACGATAAAAATACGGTCGCGTTCCTCTCGAAGCGTAGATGCCAATAGAGTCCTCACACACCCTGATTCGATGCCGGTAGGCCGAGAAATTCCAACAATACTCCACCGCTGTCCCAAACATCGCAGTAGTACAAGGGGTCAAAAGGTACCTCGGGAACACCACCAAAAACTCGAAACAAAGCAAAGTGATCAACACAGAAATCGAAGGCGTACCTCTCGTGAATGCGCTGCCACAAAAATCGACCCAAAATTCCATTGGAGTGATCCAGGGGGCCTCGCGGACTGAACTGCGACGGTAGAGACCAAAATCGAAGGAGCGTCGAAGCTCACGGTGTCGGGGAGAACGCAGATGGCACGACTTCCAAAAATTCCCGGGATCCCAAAAATCGAAGAAAACCCGCTGTAGAATCTCCCTGCCGAAAATGGGCTCAGGAGGACTCGAAAAAAGCCCTCAAAAGAAGACACAAGGGGCTATTTATAGCCTAGCCCACACACAAAAGGAATTCCGGATTCGGGCGCAGGAATCGGGCGCCCGAATCCGGCCCAGCCCATTACTGTGCGCACCCGAAACCCTCTCGGCACGCCACATGGCCCACTCCGCACCCCGCGCACGCGCACCCGCCAATCGCGGCGCGCCGCGTGGCAGCGCAGTCCACGGCGGAAACCGTGGTCCGCGGTTCACGGCGGGGCAGCCGGGTCGCTGCGCCCGCCAATGACCGAGAGACACGTGGCCTGGCGGGGTCCACGGTGCGCCGCGCCCGGCGCGTTGTCGCGCGTGCGTTGACCGGCCACTCCCCGCGCGCCACGTGTCCAAGCCGAAGTCCGCTGGTCCCGATGCACCTACCCGCGCCCGCGCCGCCGTGCTCCGCCGCCTGCCCGTGCCGCCGGTGCTGCCCTGGCCTGCCGGAACAGTAATTCATGCCTCGAAATCCGTGTTTTGGCATCCGGGCTCCGAAAAATATAAGTAAATAGTCTATTTTCATCGTTTTCGCACGCTGAGTCTAAATCCGATGTCCGTTTTGCCAAATTCCACTTCTAAAATTTGTCGAAGGCATCCGGACAAGTAATCTTAATCCAAATTTCGCGCTGGGTCCAATCTTGAGGCCCGATTTGCGCACAAGCACCTCCATCTCACCGAATAAGGCTCTAGAAGTCGCTGATCACACTGCAAAAGCTCTGCGGAGATCCGGGTTATCACAGGTCGTGCCGCACCGCTTCTGTTTCTTCCCTGGTTGGAGAGTTTACCGGGTGGGTTGGAATTTTTTCAAAAGCAGCGAGTTCCCTTCTACATCTATTTGATAGATGTTTTGCATGCTAGATGTAGCACTTTATTTATTTGATAGTAATCGATAAATTGTGGAACTCTTATTAGCACCCCTGACATAGGTGGCATGTTTGAGACGCTGGACACTAGAAAACTTTTAACATTGGTTGTTAACCTATTTTAGACTCTCTACACTATGGTTACATTTCTCCTGACTTAGTGGTTTTTCCTCACCCCTGGCAGTGGGTTGAGTGGTTGGGGTAGTGTAGGATGCATATTGCGCTCGTGTCTGAGGGCCGAGTGGAGTCTATTAGCTGAGGCTAGGTTATATTCTAGTGTCGGGAGTCGTTCGGGTTTACGGTGGTCATAGGCGTTGAGTGTTTGCGGCCTGTGTTGTGAGGTTGTCAATTTGGTTGATCGTGGATTTGGACTATAGCCTGAGCCATATTGAGCTCGACCGTGATGTGTTGATTTCTCGGTAGGGTCGCTCCCCTCAAGTGCCGCTCCGGAGCTGGGTCTGTTACTTTGTTCTCGCGCGACGTCGATGCAGTCCGAGTGGGATGCCTACGTAAATCCCATCCTCGGTGGATGTGTGGTAGTATGTGGGTGCAGGTTTGACTGGACGCTATGTGGCAGTCATTGTGATGGATTGATTTAACATCTCGAGAGCGAGTGGTTGTATTTTATTCATCTTGTCATTTCTTGAGCATAGTAGGTAGAGACATGATAGCTGTAGATTTTTTCAGCTTTCTTATCTGTTTTTCTTTAAGTATAGTGTTATCTTGCCTCTAGTAGGCTTAGTGGATAGATCATTGGTCTTGGAGATGGTACCCACTAAGAACTACTTGTTTATGTAGTTCT
Source organism: Tillandsia leiboldiana (assembly GCA_029204045.2). Lineage (NCBI taxonomy): Eukaryota > Viridiplantae > Streptophyta > Magnoliopsida > Poales > Bromeliaceae > Tillandsia > Tillandsia leiboldiana. The sequence goes on from CM055074.1 coordinate 19,188,223, forward strand.
CACACCCGCGGTTGGTGTTCTTTTTGCAGAGACTTCAGCTTCTGTCCCTGCACCTGCTGGTTCTTCTGATCGAGGCAAGAGAGTCGCGAGTTAGATCTCTATCCGTATTTTGGTAAGATAGATATATCTTGTACTCGAATTTTGGGTTGTAGTCATGTACTCTGTGTTGTATCTTTAAGTTTACCCTTTTGAGAGGTGTTTGTTGTATTTGGATATTTACAGATGTACAGTGGATTTGAGTTTTATAACCGCTTTTATTTTAACTCTGATATATGTTAGCTGTTAGATTTTATCTTTTGCAGTTTTGACGCTTCACCTCTGCAGGGTTTTCCATATGAGTGGTCAATCTGTTTGGCGAACCCGAATCACAGTTTCTACCCCGGGGCGTGACAGAGCCACCCCAAGTTTATTATTTGCTTATCTCAAATTTGAAAGTTTATTGAACAAATTTATGTCTGTTAACGATTCTCTATAAGTTATCTTAATAATCTATTACATCTTGATAGTTTTTGAATTTTTATATTATTTTTTATGACTTGATTTTTGACGTATATAAAAAATAAAGAATATTTATAGTATTTTATCTTTATTTTTATGGTTTTGTAGTAAAATTTTTAATTTTTATGAAATTGATGTGGATTGGATGAAATATTTATGATTTTAAAATATTCAAGCACTACGTTAACTTCTTCTGAATGCAATCATCGTGAGTTGATATTTTATCATAAGTGGTTTTGCAATTAAAAAGAATTTTAAACTTGTATTTCTAGCATACTGCATTTCAATACTCCTATTTGATTTTTTCTACACTTGTTTTCATTTTTTGGCATTTTTTGACAAAAAGGAAGAGATGATGGAGATAGAGGGAGACAAAGAAAAAGACGCAAGGGAGACGAAGAGAATGATGCAGATGGATCACATTGAATAAGAAAAGAGGAGAAAGAAAAGAAAACAAGTTTTTAATTGAACTTACTATCTTTAACTATTACATACTTTGTTTGGAGTTTGAATTTTATTTTTTAGGTCTTTGAAGACTTCAAGACTCTAAGGGCCCGATTGGAAAATCTTCAAAACCCTGTTTTAGGTCATTTTACTCTGTTTTGTAAAAATTCTATTTTTTTATTAGTTCGAAGTATTTTTGGGGGGAAAAAAAAGTACTATGAGCAGCGAAAAAAAATTCCCAATTTTTCGCGTACGATTTCTCACTCTCCCTTTTTTGCATTTCACCCAATTTTAAAAATTTAAATTTTAAATTTTAAAAATTTAAATTTTCAATTTTAAAAATTTAAAATTTAAATTTTAAAATTTAAAATTAAAAATTTTGAAATTTTAAATTAAAAATTAAAAAAATTTAAATTTTAAATTAAAAATTAAAAATTTTGAAATTTAAAATTAAAAATTAAAAATTTTGAAATTTAAAATTTAAAATTTAAAATTAAAAATTTAAAAATTTAAAATTTGAAGCTGAAAATTTAAAAAATAAAATCTAAATTTAAATTTTAAATTTTGAAATTTAAAATTCTAAATTGTAAAATTAAAGTTTATTATATTAAAATTAAAATTTATAATTTTAAAATTAAATTTATTATTTTAAAATAATAAAATTTTATGTTTAAAACTTAAAATTAATATTATAAAATTTTAAATTTTAAATTTTATATTTTGAAATTTTATATTTGAAATTTAAATTTTAAATTTTAAAATTTTAAATTTTAATTTTAAAATTTAAAATTTTAAAATTTAAAATTTTAAATTTTAAATTTTAAAATTTTAAATTTTAAAATTTTAAATTTTAAAATTTTAAATTTTAAAATTTTAAATTTTAAAATTTTAAATTTTAAATTTAAATTTGTAATTTTCATTTTAAATTTTATATTTTATATTTTATATTTTATATTTGAATTTTTTAATTTGAAATTTGAAATTTAAAATTTAAAATTTCACATTCAAATTTTAAAATTTTAAAATTCAAATTCAATTTTGAAATTTGGAAATTTGAAATTTTAATCCTAATTTTAAAATTTTAAAATTAAAAATTAAAAATTTATTTTTTAAAATTTAATTTTTGTATTGAAAGTTTAAATTTAAAACAGAATTTTTTTTTAAAGTTCACAATCCAACGATAAAAAAACAGAGTAATATTTTTACAGAATATTGAATTTTTCAAAATATCAAATACGTTGTAAAATAAAACTCTGTTTTATTTTTCAATGATTGCCAAACGGACCCTAAGTGTGTCTAAGTTATAGAATTTGTGTTAGGAGTTACAAAGTTGTAATTTTATATTTATTTTATTTGGATCATTCATGCGAGAAGTTCATTATTTTGGTGTTGACAATAAATTTTAGTTTTTCCTTTTAGTGAGCTGAGCATTGTGAGTGTTTTATGTAATTTTTGGGTTTTGTTACAAAATTATCAAAGAGGGAGATTGTTACGAATTTTATGTTGTCATATTTCGTGATTTGAGTCGGAGTTGAAGAATCCGGATCAGTAAATCAACAACTCAAAAACTGAAGCCAGAAAGTATGAATTCACGATGCTTGATAAGTTTAAATAATATTGATAATAATTTAAATACATATTTATATGTTTGGACTCTTGAGCAAGGTACGGACCCCAAACAGCTTCCCTACTTTTACGCAGAAAAGGTTCGGACTTAGCTTCCCAACTTTTACACAGGAAAGGTTCGGACTTTAGAATAAGAGTCCGGACTTTAAAATTACCGTGCAATTTCAAGATCCGGACGCTGTCAAGAAGATCCGGACCCTAACCCATAAAAACTTTCAAATATACAGTTTTTTATTCCTATTTGATTCTAATTGCTTCTAAATATTTTCAAATATATATTCATAAAAGGCGTTCATATTTTCAAATATATATTCATAAAAGGAGTTCATATTTTCAAATATATATTCATAAAAGTAGTTGGAGAAGTAACATTCACACACTATTTATTAATAGCGCTAGGCCTTAGATAAGCTTTTACACCTAATTTTTTTTTGCAAATTTAACTTAGCAAGTGATTTTCGGTAGCAGGACCATTCGTTACGAATCAGCCAACTTTGTCGATATCCTGCAGCTAGAGCATTCCGGAAGTGAAAGAACTAGAACCTCCGCAGCACCAAAAACTGATCAACATCATCATAACAAAATAAAAAAGGTAAAATAAAACAATTCTAATTGTTAATTATAATTAGTGTACAATCATATTACACTTTTATTAATTGTTAGCAGATTACAACGGCATACAAAAGAGAAGCAAACAATCTGCTAATATTATCTATCCAATCTTGACAACGCACTGCAAAAAAAGTAAAGCTGATGATGGCCCAATGTGTAGTAGTACTACTAAGGAAATAAGCTGCAATGATTAATCATCTTCATTGCAATATTGATGTAGATCATATTAGCTGAAGCATTTTGCTCTATAATGGCAAAATCCCAATAACCTTTCGTCCATCAGCGATCCCCATCTTCATTCCGTCAATCAAACTGTTACAGATGCAGTGAACTGCAATTTTGCCCCTACAAAAAAAGATGTCATCTGACCCACCGCATTGTTACAGAAAGTGCCCATGCTAAAGAAATGCCCTAAATCACCAAACGACTACCACCCATTGATACTGGGAATTCGGTTCCATAATCATACATATATGCAAAGTCCGGCTACTATATTATTGGTACCACGGAGACCTCCGTACTACCAAGTTATTTTCAATAATGCGTCTTTCGAATCGACGATCAACTCCGTTAGACTTGATCTACAATATTAAAAATATTTAGAAAACAACTTATATAATTTTTTTGACATCATTCATATATCAAATAAGTAGTCTAAAAATGAACGGCTGTAAATAAAAATCTCATAAAAAATAATAATATTAAACTTTAATTTTACATTAGAGGTACTGAGTAAAGAGATTTTTTTATCAAAATTTTATCAAATTTAAATTGTTCTACACCGTTAAACTCACAAACGCGTCACATCGGCCATTAAAATTATTAATTTTGAGATATTTCGATCACTAGTCAGATAATATCGAAAAAATATTAAATTTGGTTTGCAAATATTTTCAATAGTGTAGATCAAGTTTAACGGAACCGATCGTCGATTTGGAAGCCACATCATTGAAAATAACTTGGTAGCACAGAGGCCTCCGTGCTATCGATAGTTTAGTAGACAGACTCCATATATGCATGTACAAGATAAAGCGCTGCAGAGAAACCATATAGAGGGTCAATTGATAAAATGTCAGCCTTACATTAACACCTCTCCACATGGTAAAGCAAAGTACTGGAAAAAGTAACGCCTGCACAAAACAGAAAAAAAAAAAAAAAAAAAAAAAAAGAAAGAAAAAATTTAGCACCTTAGCATGCCTAAACAGCACAGCAAGTGAAATTTGCTTCTGAGAGAATAAAATTAAGAGGTTCTCAAAAAGAGGTGGCTTTGGTGTTTAATTCCCATTTTTTAGCTTGCATAATGCCATTCTGAGTTCCAGGTCCTCATTATAACACTACTAACTAAAATGCCAAGCACTAGTAACAGCTCAACATATAACATAAGTAAAATTTACGCTAAACAATTTACATTCTGACGTTTAAATATACATATATATAGCAGGGTTATGTACCTGAATATTCTTTTAAAAAAAAAGAAGAAATGCAAGTGAAGCAGCACCTTCCGTTGAAAGGCTTCAGGACTTGGGAACTGTAACATTCAGGATCTTTACATCTTGATAGGGTTTATCATTCTTGTCTGTCTTTACCTTCTCTATTGCCTGTAGCGCACAAATAATGTCAGAATTAAAAATTCAGAAAATTCCATCAACCAAATAAAATAAAATAAAATAAAATGTTCATTTTAGTTAAAAAAAAAATCAGAAAATAAAACAAAAGTTCTCAAAATCACCTGAACAACATCCATTCCTTTCACAACTCTACCAAAAACAGTGTGTTTATTATCCAGCCAAGGAGTCGCCACAGTGGTAATAAAGAATTGAGAACCATTTGTATTAGGTCCAGCATTTGCCATTGACAATGTAAATGGTCTGTCATGCCTTAAGCTGCAGGTTTAGTAAGTTTTCTGTGAACAGAGTCAGCACAATACTAGTGGAGAATAGCTACAGGTCATCACTATCAACAAAATGCTATTGCTATTGCTATGAACACATAAAGGAAGTATAGAAACCACAAGAAGCAAATAATGAACCAACGAAGTGGGAACCATATAAAGCACATGGTCATAAATGTGATTCCATGTTAAGTCCTAACTTTGTTTATACATCTTTTTAATTCTTTGACAAAGAAACCTTTCACAGAACGATCTTTTAATGCCAGATAAAACATATTATCCAAAACAATTTGAACAAGAGAACTAATCGAAAGCTAGTAGTATACACAGTGCACAATAATATGATAGTGCATTTTTTTGTGGGTGGATAGTTTTATAGTTATTAAAACTGAAAATTAAAGAGCCAACCCAGTTGATAAAATTTATGAGAAGACAAATTAATTGGATAACTGATTAATTATTCGCTAAAACAGCTTCAATGACTGAAGAAAACTATCTGGAAAAGCATCTACCAGAGTCGAGAATTACCAAGCCAACAAGAAATGTGCAACCATTTTAGATTCTCCCATGCAACACAGTTATTCATTTGTAGAAAAGATAAAGGTACTGATTTCTCTAAAATATGTAGCGATTTCTTTTCTTTAAGTTTGTTCTTCTGCCTGCAGTTTGTTCATAGAGAAAACCTGAATCACCTTACTAAGAATAACCATCTATTTGCCTTTTAAACACTAAACTTGGCATATCCTATATGTCAAAATATGATTAAAAAAGAAAATCTAGTCATAAACTGATTTGACATTAGGCATCTATTGATTGTTTGTTATGATAAAATATACAAGTTATTATATTGACCGAGATTCTACCTGTGGAACATATAAAGTAAATTAATTACTAGAGTTTAATTTACATACAATTTTATTTTTCATAAAAACAAATGCATGTCCGTAGGCATACGCATTCATGTGGTGTTAGGTTGGATTTTATCCTTTTTTTAGCCCCTACTGGTCGTTCCATTCGGGGGAGGGGGGCGGGGGGCGGTGGCGGCAGGAGAAGATTTTTGGCCGATTGGGAAGGATCAAATGAAGGGATCTCCCATCTTCTTCTCCATTTCTTAGCAGATCAAGGCATGTTTTTTTTTTCTTATTTTGGGCTCCCACTTACTGCCCCATTTGGGGGAGATTGGAGCAGGATCTCCAGCAACCCAGATCCATTTGCATCCCTATGTGGTGCATACAAACAAGATGCATAAGAAACTAGGATTTTACCTTTTATGGAACTCATCTTCAAATTCCCTTCCCCATATAGACTGTCCACCAGTACCATCTCCCAAAGGATCCCCTGTCTGAATCATGAACCCTTTGATGACTCGGTGAAAGATTAGATTATCATAATAACCATTCCTACAATGAGTTGTGAAGTTCTCCACAGTTTTCGGGCACTCTTCTGGGTATAATCTCAGGTGAATATCGCCCAAAGATGTGTGCAGCACCTGACAAAATCAAAATAATAAGTTAAAAATTATTTAAGGAAATCTTGACCACATATCGAAAATGACAAACTGTTTCCATATTTCAAATGTTTCATGTCTCCAAAACTAGGTGTAAGCACAGATAACAGATTGGCACAATGTTACCAAAAGGCATTGAACTTACCACACTATCAGGAAGTGATGTTGTGATTGCTTTCCCTAATTCAGATACTGCCAAAAGCTCCTCAGCAGGTGGCTTTTCATTGAAGACATCTCTACCCTTGGTTGCATCTTCAGGCTCCTCGGGCTCTCTCCGGCTGTTTTGCAAAGAGCCAGAATAGTAAGAACTAATAACATAATTATAAACTGTGTCACAATAATCTTCACACATATCCCTGACAATTGAGTGCAGTATTACCTTTCTTGAAATTAATAAACACTTCATGCATTGAAGAACCACAATCATTTTTATTCAGCAAAAACTTCCAAATATCGGTGTACTGTATTTGATATATCTAGGAATTGGAATTAGATATGCTACATGATGAATTGTTATGTGGAAGCATCAGATAGAGAATAAAACATATCATTAGAGATGTTGAAGTTATAACAATGGAAGCATCAGATAGACAATAAACATATCATTAAAGATGTTTAAGTTAATACCTGAATAAATATATCCGATGTTTCTTAAAAGCACAACATAGAAGCGTGGGATCCGTTAAAGGTTCTTTGCTCTCATTGACATTTGCAGCTGTTGTGGGGATCTTTCTGACCTTCTTATTACTTTTATCACCTTGGGACAAAGCAATTCTCAAAAACCTATCATTGTTTTCCACTTTTCCTAGAATTCGAGCAACCTTATTTGTATGCAAATTCACAATCTGCAGAAATAAACAGAGAGTTACCAAAAAATATTATGAACTATAGATATTACAAGCTACAAAGGTAAAATGAAAAAAATAAATAAATAACAAAAATAAAAACAAAAATTAACAAAAGAAGGAAAAAAAAAAAAGTGGAAAGTTATCATAAAGAAACTGTCCATCGCATAGATGTCTACTCTTGTATCATGAAAGCAGCAGCAATTTTGCAGGAAGTATGGTAAAACAAAATAGCTGTTGATTAATAGCAGATTCTGCTTACTTTAATGCCCAAAAGGGTAGCATAAATAAGAAAGTTGGAACTCTCATCGAAAAGAGCATTTGGTTGTGGAGCATTTTCTGTTTTTTCTATTTCCTTCTCGACAGCCATCCTTCGCCCAAAATCAATTGCTTCAAGCCGGTATAAAGGAGCATCACTTCTTTGTAGATCTTGGGCCACCTATCAGTAATAAGATCAAGTTACAAATATCCAAATTTCAATTATCATAGAAAAGAGAGCTTTCACTCAGCTTATCTTTTCTAATTTACCTCAAGAGACTCGTCGTATACACGCCTTAGTTTACCAGTTTTAAACCAAAATACGCGAATCCGGCGATCGGGAGACGTTACAGCAAATTGACGGCCGTCATTACTCACCTGGACAACAAACAGTCCATCATACCATGTATTTATACAAATGGATAAATACACACAAGCTGTTAGGTAATGTAGGTAAACAAAACAAAAGATAAAATTGAATGCAAAAGATAGATAGATATATAGGGTAGAGTGCACAGACGCATATGAGAGAGAGAGAGAGAGAGAGGGAGAGAGGGGAGGGATAAGATAATAAGGGGGAAGGTAGCAAGACAACTAAATTTATTATTCCAACAGTCATAATCTTGCAAAATCAGTAACTTCTAACAAACAGCACCAAATAGGGAAAAAACCTGCGAAAGTGAGCGGCCAAAAAAATGATAACAAAATAACTTACACGATAGTGCACATATCAAGTATTTGTTGGTACCAAGAACTGCCGTGCCAGTGGCATGAGAAGTGCCATTGTCCATTGGCACGGCTTGGAGAAGAGAAGAACGAGATATAGCACGTGTGGAGGCTTGAAGAGCTTGGAGTTTGAGGTAAGGGTTTCCGATTTCGAATTGGGGTTTGTATTAAAATCTTTGTAATTGAGATTTTTGGAAACACTAAGTGATTCTACACTAGTTTAAGTAGATTTCAGGGTGTTCTCCAGGGAGTAAAACCTAGGGAAAAAAACTTGGAATTTTTGTGTCTAGAGGGTTTTGAGCCTAATTGGATCCTTTGAAACTCTAATTGAAGGTTAAAGAATCATGTAGGACAATTTTGATTTGGATTACGGCAAGGTTACGGCCTCTGATTGAAGGAAACTAACCAATTTGGGTGTTTTCGTTCGTTAACCTCGAAAATGCGCTGAAACCTAATTGCAAGTGGCTACAAGCAATTGGAGGTAAATCGAGGTCGGAAATATCACCAAAAAGGATGATCTCTCTCTTGCTCCATTGCTTTCTTTGATTTAGAAGCATGATTAGTAAGTAGGAAATTTAAAACACATTCTTGCGTATGAGACATGATTTAGAGTTTAGCCCTTATGTAGAGAAAAGGGAACCAAGCGTATGGCTTGCATGTGAAGAAAAGAGAAAATCTAGATATAGGTTAATATGAGTGGAGGCATCTAACTTAGATAAAACCTGAGGTGAATACATAGAGACAATTGAACTCTAGGTAAAATGTAACTAGAGAACAAGCTAGTGTCCTTGGGACATGTATTAATCCTAGAGTCATGAACTTAGAGTAAATGTAAAGGGCCTTCCAAAAGTGCCAAAATAATAATTGAGAGGTGCACGCGCATATGTCGACTTCCAAAGAAGGGTCGAGCAAATTTCGACTCCCTATGTGGTACTTCCTAGCCGCAAGCATGAAACCCATGTACCTGATTGAAGAGGGGTACGCACATATATCGACTCTCCATGAGGTGTATTCTATATGAACTTAAACCACAACCGATTAGAGAGGGGTATGCGCATATGTCGACTCTTTACGAAGGTATTCTATATGAAACTTAAATCACAAAATGATAATGGAATCGGAAACGGTTGGATAGACAGTGGTCTATGGTTAGTGGCATAGTGGCCAAGTGGCATGGTGGCATAGTAGTGTAGTAGCATGATGATACATATGAGTTCTAGTAGTGTAATTGTTTAATTACATACTAATATAGAAATATTTGTTATTAATATTCTCTCGCTACTAAAGCTTCCTTTGGACTAAATAAGTGTCGAGCATGCTTCTCGGTGGTTGCACCCACTGAAAATTATTCGTAGTTCTCACTCCATGTGGTTTATCATTTTTTTCAGATTCAAGTGTCGCCGGTGAGGTGCGGGACCTCGACAAGGGCGTCGCAGGAGTAAAACTTGTAAATTTTGGAAAGGAAAAATAATGTAATAGCAAATTAAGTTTCATTTCTAGTATTATATGTATCAACTTTACTTATTTGGGAGATGTTTAAAGTTGAATCATAAATTTTGTAATTGTACTATGATATTACATGTATCTCTTTGTGCATGTCGTACTGTTGAGATGTATCACTGCTTCGGGCGGGTATGGTGTAGTAACCGTGATTTTAAAATCTAAAAATTTAAGTTTAAAATAATTGCCTGGGTTTAAAATAGTAAAATTGAACTTTTAGTGGTGCAATTGTGGCCCTAAAATATCGACTTTTGATCGGGGCCTGATCTTGAAAATCCGAGATCACCATTGCAACCGTCTCGTCGAAACATGAAAGATTCATATACATATGTTTTCGATCCAACGGTCGGATTATCCAGAAATCAGCAAAGATCCGGGCGGGCCCCACAACTTAAGTTGTGAATAGTAACCCCTGTTTTAAATCCCCCGTCGATCGACGTCGGCCGTTTCGCTGTCTAGACCCTGAACATAAGGGTGTGAGTAATCAATCTTAGCTATTGTTGACGTTCTGAGCGCAGTGGCGCTGACGAAATTTACATTTGACGAGCCTAAAGCCTTGTAAAGCATGCCGAACTGTATAATTTACAGTATAAGATGGATTTTAAAAATTATGGAGCTGAATTTTAGCGAACCAACATCGCTACCTGATAGGTTTCGTCGAGCCGGAAGTCGTGGCGGTGTCCATTTTTCAGTTTGACAACTCGGTTGTCTCGAAAAGCGTGAAATATGGGAAAAATCACAGTAAATTGCATAAAAGTGCTATATTTTATGTGTCCTTTTGTACCAAACTTATAGAGGAGGGTCTTAGTCGCAAATGGGTTCTACAGTGAGGGACCTAGCTGTAAATAATGCTGGTGGAGGGGTCTCTTGGCATTTTATGCAATGTGCATATATAGCAATTTTAGGGTTGCTTGTGAGAACCCTAGCCTCAGCCCATCTAGTAACCGCAACCACCCACGACCTCTCCTCTCCTCTGCAACTTTTTCTGTGTACCAGCCACCGTCGGCCGCCTCCCCGTCGCGGGAAAAATCCGAGATAAACCAAGTATTAACCTCGGTTTTGGTGTTGTTGGTGGGGAAGCTATCCGAGGAAGTTTAGGTTGCCCCAAGCAACACCTGTGAAGTCTTCTGTGAAGTTGGGACCCAGCCAAGGAACCCCGGTGCCAAGATCCGCCGTGCGCCGCCGCGGGGAAGAGCCACCTTCTTCCTCGGATCCGGCAAAGGTGAGGTCCTTTGTTTTTCGTTTTCTTTGCAACTTAGGTTAGTGCAGTAGAGTAGTGAAGTCCTGGGGATGTCCCCTGCTGAACCCCGAAGTCGGGTTTGCTTCCGGTCGCCGGCGGGGAAATTGCACCCGCCGGAAACCGAGAAAGCTCCGCCGCGGCCGATCTCCGCAACCATTGAACCAAAATGGCTCAAAATTGGTATACCAGGACTGTAGGGCCTGTGGAACCTCCCCATGAAGTTTCATAGCGTTTCGTGTAGCGTGCGCTTCGCAGTCCCGTGCCCTAGCTTTAGGTTAACTCGGGTTCGCCCGAGGTTGCGCCGCCGCCGCCGCCGCCGCTTGTTGCCGCCGGCCACCTGCCCAGTTTGCTTCAGCATGTCGAGACAGAGCCATGGGTACCTTTGCATGAGACCCATACTGGCCTGTGATGATTTCACCATTGTTGGTGTTTGCTCCGGCCAAGGTTGCCCCCGCCGCCGCCGCCACCGTGTTGCGCCGCCGGCCGTGAGTCGGCAAGCTTCTTAGAGTCGTGTGGCACCTACTGGTGCTTGTGCTTGAGATCCAGAGCCCCTGTGTGGAGTTTCACCATTAGTGTCTTCAAGATTGTGTGTTAAGCTTTATGCCCACCATGTGTTCGAAGAAATGCACGAGAGAACTAAATTGGTTCTGTGCATCCAGCAAGAGAGCATTCGACTTCTGCAAACCTCCTGAGCATGATTCTCATTTTATTTCAGCAGATTATTGAGTAGATAGAGAGATCTTGCATGTAGAGCTCTTTAAGCTTATGTTTTTGGAGTCGTTTTGCTCCGGCGATGTCTCTGGTTTCCCCACAGCACCTAGTTGGTGAGCCTCTAGGTTCTTTCGACCCACTGAGCATGATGCTCACCTTAAATCTGAGTTTGGTTGAGTCTAGGCATTTAAAGTAACAATGTGAGCCTAATTGCATAGTAATAGTTGACCCAGAGTTGTCCTCGGGTTCCGCGTTGCTTCCAAAAGGTGAGCACGGTGTCCAGCAAGTCGAGAGCCACCTACTGGTGGTGTCGGTTCGTTAAAATAGCATTCCAAAATTAAATACAAGCCAAAATAGCATGAAAATACATGCTTTTATGCAATTTGGTAAAATCCTGGGGGCTTAAATGCAATTGTGACCATACTAGTTGCTTTGTACAGTGTTCACATGATCTCTAAAACTTTTGTTGGAGGTCCGATGCTTTTCGTTGAATGGGAATTGGATCCTGAACCGTAAATCGGCAAAATCGTCGGTTTAACGGCGATTCGGCGTTAATCATGCAATTTAGAAAATTGCGGTGATTAATTGGTGATGCCAGGTATCAGTAGCTGTTCCCGGTGCTGTTCTAAAGAGCCCGGTGATTTTAGTTTCTCGTTTGCAACTTCCGGAGCCAAAATGGGCTTCCCGGGAATGTTTCAGTGGTTATGGCTTTGCCGGTGCACAGGATTACCCAGAGTCTGGTGTTAGGGCCTAAATGTCTTAAGTTAGACATTCTTGGGCAGCACGTGAAGTTTCACGAGTTTTGGTTATTGTTCAGCACAGATTGAGTCATAGTGGATCTATCGGCGGAATTCCGAAAATTCGGAAGTTTCCGGGACTTCAGCGAAGTTCCCTGTTTAGCTTGTATGCACACAGTGTGTCAGTGGGTTGGGTATGTGTGAGAGTCTATTTCTGACCCGTACTTATGATTCAGGTCCCAGCAGTCTGCCGCCATCTTGCGAGCCATCCAGCAGCCACCGTGATCATTGAGGTGGGTTTATCTTCGGTCCGGGCTTTATCAGGTTGGCCCTATGGGGTGCCGTGGTAGGTTGGACCCCTGTTTTTGGTGTAGCCCTGAACCTATGCTTGAGCTTTTCTATTTGCTCTCACTCCAGCATTCATTGTACATAGTTATGTAGCATCGATTTGCAGTTCAGTTCCCGATGTGATTTCATGTTCAGCATTTAGTATATTTATATACACAGCTTGCCATATGCCATGTCTGATTGGTTATCAGCCTAGTTATATCAGCATTTCCTGTTCTATGATGCATGATAGAATAGGAGTACAGTTCTGCTATTCAGTTTCAGTTACAGTTCAGATATTCAGCTCCTGTTGCTCAGATTCATTTATTCAGCATCCGTGATTATTACAGCTTTCAGCATCCCGACAGGGATTATCTGGCTCATTGCCGATTGTTCAGTTTCTTTGACTGTGAACTTGAGCATCAGCCTTATGATCGCCATAGCACTAGCTGCTCATTTCACGTACGCAGTGGGATTGATCCCCCACAACGCGTTCTTTACCGGTAAAGTGGTCGATAGTGGCGACCCGTGAGCCCCAGGCTGCACATAGTGGACGAGAGTGGCGACACGTGTGCCCTGAGTGCACCGATGGTGCCGGGTTATATGTCAGCCGAACGTGCCAGCTTTGGCATTGGTCTAGGTCCTTGTGACTGATGACGGCACTGATTGGGTACTTACAGTTATTATTATTCAGCACTTTCAGTTTACAGCATTGTTATATGCTAGCTTCGTTTATAGCATGATCATTTCCTGCTTACTAGATTTATCAGTTAAAGCATGATCGATTACAATCACGAGTACCTTGCTTCCCTTCCGTGATCATCAGCATTCCCTGTTTACAGCATTGATATTATTGATTATCATAGTAGCTCTGCTCTATAGCATGATTAGCTCTTGCTTGTCTGATTTATCTGTTACAGCATGCTTAGATTTTATATCTGCATCTTACCTTTCAGCTTCAGTATTTCTTGCTCTTACTATCCGCTTATCATTGTATCCGGTAGGTACGACTTGCTATTTCTCGGCCCGTCGTGCCCACTGGGATACATGTAGAGTGTATCTCACACCCCCTGGGTGACCATTTTTCAGGTCAGTCGGATGCTGGGAGATTGGGACGATCCAGTGAGCTGTTGCGCTAGAGTTGTCCCCTGCTATTGGCCGCAGTGGCCCAGTGCTAGTATTTACAGTTACAGTATCATGATCGTAGTTGTCTCTGTATTTTTGAGTTGGAGTATATGTGGATTATGTCGTGAGTAGTTGTGGATGTATTAGTTGTAGAACTTTATGTTTTTGGATTTAACTGTTGATTATGTTGCTCTCTGATTGTATCACTGCAATTGCCTAGCCGAGCATGTATAGGGGAGACTCTGTCCGTGTGGACAGAGGATTTCCTATGCATGTGGCGGTCTGTTCACGTCCTGAGTTTAAAGTTTGAACTCTGATTTTTTTAAAAAAAAAAAAAAATTCTACCGCTGTTTTGAAACTCGGGGCGTGACATATGGAGAGGTCTTGCCCGAGCGGGTCTGTGCGTGTGTCTAAACCGACCAAATTGGTGGTCACGGGGCATGACACATCAACCCTCTGAAAGACTTGTGTCTAGACCTCCCAGTCTAGCATGGCGCGAGCGGGCATGTCGATGGCAACTCGGACGCCACCATGTCCGCACATGAGCAATCTCAAATTGGTGGTGCCCTGCAGGCTCCCTGCCTCTCACAACCAACGGTCGGAGTGGCCGCGGCCATCCTTTCAATCCTTTGCTCGTTCGCGTCTTTGGGCCTTCGAGCAGCATGCGTGCCTGTGCCATCTACCCGGTCCCGCGGGAAGTTAATGTAACCTATGCACTAGTTCGCCTCCCCAACCTCGAGTGGGAGAAACGACCACAGCGCGATCGTCGCGCACACCTGGATGGTGCGACCCTTGGACCCCGTTCTGGTTGGGCTCCTGACATCTTGCAAGCGCTCGTGAATGCAGTGAATGTTGTGGGCTTCGAGGACTTCCGCCCTTAGCCCGAACCTTTGGTCGGTCGTCAAGCCGCCCTCGTCAATACAACGATTAGCCTGTCGGCAGGCCCCCTCGGCCCCCTGCAGGCAATCGAGCGCCTTGATGGCGCCGACGTCGCGGAGGACATGCAACCTAGTTGATCCTAGCTGTAGTTATATGCTCGTCTCAAAGATTAAGCCATGCATGTATAGTTTGTTTATAGTACTTGCTACTTAAATAAGCATAGTAATTCTAGAGTAATTCTAGAGCTAATACGTGCAACAAACCTGGACTTCCGGAAGGGATGTATTTATTAGATAAAAGGCCGACGTGGGCTTTGCCCCCGAACCAATGATTCATGATTACTCGACGGATTGCACGGCCTTCGTGCCGACAACACATCATTAAAATTTATGCCCTATTAACTTTTAATGGTGGAATAGGGGCCTACCATGGAGGTGACGGGTGATGAAGAATTAGGATTCGATTCTAGCGGGGAGCCTGAGAAGGGCTACCACATCCAAATAAGCAACAGGCATGCAAATTACCCAATCCTGACACGGAGAGGTAGTGACAATAAATACCAATACTGCTCTTCTGGTTAGGTAATTGGAATGAATACAATATATCCCTTAACAAGGATCCATTTTACGTGAAGTCTGGTGCCAACAACCGCGGTTATTCCAGCTCCAATAGCATATATTTAAGTTGTCGCAGTTAAAAAACTTGTAGTTAGACCTTAGGCCGTGCCTGCCGATCCACCCTTGGGTGTGCACCAACAGCTTCGCCCCTTTTGCCGGCAACACACTCCTAACCTTAACTAGCCAGATAGTGCCTCCGTCGTTACTATGAAGAAATTAGAGTGCTTAAAGCAAGCCCACACTCTGTATACATTAGCACAGGATAATATCATAGAATTCTAGTCCTATTGTGTTGGCCTTCGAGATCGAAATAATGATTAATAGGGACGATCAAGGGCATTCGTATTTTATAGTCATAGGTAAAGTTCTTGGATTTATGAAAGACGCACCGCTATGAAAAGCATTTGTCAAGAATGTTTTCATTAATCAAGAATGAAAATTGAGGGCTCGAAGACGAGCAACTACCATCCTATTCTCAGCCATAAATGATGCCCAATCCGAATCGACGGATGCCGCTTTCAGGACTCTGCCAGCACCTTATGAGAAATTAAAGTCTTTGGATTCCCAAGGGAGTATGGTCGCAAGGTTGAACTTAAAGAAATTGACGGAAGGGCACCACTAAGCGTGGAGCCTGCGGCTAACTTTGACTCAACACGAGGAAACTAGCCAGGTTCGAATGTAGCAACGATTGACAAACTGAGAACTCTTTCTTGATTCTGCATTGCCATTCTAATTATGCAATGGAAGCCACTATTTGCTTCAAAAGTCGGAAAATCTACAAGATCTACATGTTTTAAGTTAAAAAAATCCATTTTAAAACCTTTTCATGTAAAAAACACTCAAAAATAGCTCAAAAAGTAGTAAAAAAAAGGCATGCATTCAACACAACCCTATGCCACGTGCCAGCACGGCCTCGACCTAATACAGCACAGGTGGCACAAGCAATCCTTGGTTGGCACAAATAAGGAAATGACAATGCACCATAGCTATAAACTAACAACAAAACTAGACATCAATAGAGAAACTTCTTGTATGCAGCAGAAAAGAAAACAAGGAAGATGTTGAGAAAGGCAGGAAATGAAAGAAGTCAAGCATATTACCTCAATTGAGGAGACAGTGGTCTTGCACTTGACAATTTCAAAGAGATTTGTATCTGTTTTAAACTTGAAATTCACACTGCATGAAGTTCACAATGACAAATATCAGAGAGCAGTAAAGTAAGAACCCAATGTCTACCCAAGAAGAAAAAGATTATTAACCTATTACTGAAAAGGAACTGCATCATTTCAAGCACATGCAGATGAGACAACCATTAAAACTTTATATTCTAATAATAAGATATTCCAACAAAATCTAATCTGTTCATCTTTGCCGGTCTACTAAGAATTAAAAAAAAAAAAATTTAAAACAGAAACATATTTAATCCAAACAATTTTTGTAGTTAATTTTCAAATGTCATATCTAATTTGTTTGTTGATGTGGATGTTTATAAATTAGTCTGTCCTTGCATTTAACTTCCTCATATAGAAACATGAAAACATCTAAGAACATCACTTGGATACAAGAATATACGTGTAACTCAAATTAGACTAGGAAAAACAATGCGTACTGATGGTGAGAGATGAATACATACCTATTTTCTGGAAACTTCAGTGTCGAGGGAGACCAGTATTCTAGGATCCCTTCAGCATCAGCTGATATCACAACATCATACACTGGATTATACTTCATGACTTTTACCGGACCCATGTGAATCTGCAGGCATAAAAGAAAAACAAGCATAAGATCATAAGCTTGAGAAAACACCAAGTTTTCTCAAGAATACAGAAACGAAGATAAGGACAAGAAACCTCTCTTGAAGTAATTGGCTCATTTGAACCAGAATGTGCATCATATATGCGAACAAAATGGGAATTGCGGTCACTGATCGCAAGCTTGGCTTTGACATCCCCTTGTCTGTAAACCCATTCAACCACCCCAGCAACAAATGGAAGGCACATCATGACCATCATGTCATAGTTAACAACATCATATATCTTCACAGATTGATCATTAGAGACTGTACAGCAAAGTAAGCCATCCGCACTGACCTGCATGGCTTAACTACACCATAATTTGGAACTGCTTATGCCATTCCCATATAGAGCGTTTTACATCAAAGAAAATCAACCAAAAAAATGGCACATAGATGAGACGAGACTCATAATATTTTGCAATTTGCTAAAATCCTTTTCCTCACATTGTATGGCCCCTTAAAGCATAGCAATTCTACATTCCATTACATTTAAAAATTAAGTGATACTTACAGTGAGCAGCCTAACGTTTTTGTTCACAAAGGGAGTTGTAAGAGTACAAAGGGCAGTTTTAAGGGAGACAACAGCAATTATGTAGTCAAGGAACCAATACTTCGCCTTAACAATGATCAGGTTACAATTGTTGCATAGAAAGGTAGTGAGTCGAAAGGTCAAAAACAGAAGACTATATACTCCTCAAATGTAAGAGTATTTTGTAAAACAAATGCTTAATATTACACCCCTGTTGCTTAAGAAATAGTTGATGTCAATTTATAATGAAATAACTAAAGCAGATATTCCTTCTCAACATCACTTCAAAAGCACAAAACCAGCAAATTGATAGGCAAATGCTCTTATTAGACAAATAATGAGATGATATTCCCATATTCAGTTTCTGATTCTCACATGTAATATAATGTTAATGCCCATATCAAAGTTAGAAATAGATAAATTTTAGGGTCAAAGAATTAGTTGAATCTCCTTTCAAGGCTCCGTTTGGGCCGAAGTGTGATAGGAAAATATTTCATTTGGTTATCTATGTGAAAAAATGTCGCGCAAATGGCACTAGCTCATTTAATATTTGATTTTTGCAGTCCCACAGGAAAATGGAGAAGCACATAGAGATATGCTTTTTCCCTAACTCCTTTTGACCCGATAGCATTGGGCGGCCCTCAATACCAAACGGGGCCTAAATCTGTTTAAGAAATGTGAAAGTGGAAACCTATACAAGTTTACCAGTTTTAGACATCAATAGGATCTAAATATTTTAAGAGGCCAATAGGATCTAAATCTGTTCGTGGTACCTAAAGAGAAACCGTGGATCCGGGTGTTCGTTTTATTGTACTAGTTTTTCGGCCAATTATAATTAACAAAAATGCATTTTCTTATTAGAATTTAGTATTTAATGTTGATTATTTTTCAAAATACAGATTTGATTTTCAATAGAAAATAGATGAATATACAAAGCTTCCTGTAACGACCCGGCCCACTAGCAATAATAACTCGTTGGGCCCAAACCACAACCCAAAATGCTTAAGCCCAGTTATTATTACTAGTGTCCAAGTCTCATATAAATCCAATCACAATTCCATCCACATCCGATGTGTGACTATTGGGGGCGTCACAGACTCCCCCCGTTTAGGCCTGACGTCCTCGTCAGCCCAAACACACACACAGCAGCCCAAGATCACCAGGCGATGTGAGACTCGTCTCGCTAGCCCTGTCATCTAGACCCAGACTCAGCCGAGACTCGCCACACACTTCCGGCTGGTTATTGGCTCTGATACCAAATGTAACGACCCGGCCCACTAGCAATAATAACTCGTTGGGCCCAAACCACAGCCCAAAATGCTTAAGCCCAGTTATTATTACTAGTGTCCAAGTCTCATATAAATCCAATCACAATTCCATCCACATCCGATGTGGGACTATTGGGGGCGTCACACTTCCAGCCTCAAGCTGTTTCATATATTTGTTTTACCAAAAGTGGACTTTAGGTTGAAGTTATGTTCTGGTAAAAACTACTTCTCCCTTGCTGTTTGTTTCCAAAGCTATGGAAGTAAAGTTTCTTCAGTTCTGTTGTTTATTTGGCAGAAAGTGGATAGCATAAAAACTTTAATTTATATACATAAATAATAAATACCTTGATACATAATGATGCAAGACAAAATTAGGGTTTACCTAATCTCGTCGAGGATAAGTAAATTTAGGTGGGCTTAGGATGTTATAATTGGAAAACGAGAAATTAAGAATGGAGTTGATGGATTAACTCATGAGATGTAGCAAAGGAGGAGAGAAGAAGAGGATGAGGCAGAATTCAGAGGGATAAAGAGATCAAAACATGGAACTTCTCTTAAACCAAATTTCTTAATTCCATCAAATTCTCCTATGATTGCAAAACCCTAGGCTATATTTACAGTCACAAAAATATAATCTAGCCTAAAACAAATCTCAAGATTTTAGGGATTTTCTAATCCAAACATTTCTAAAAAAGGCCCTAAACCGTATCCCTAATTTTTAGGGATTTATTTAACATGTAAAAATCTATAAAAAATCACTAAAACAAATTAACCAAAAAAAATTCTGAAAATTAGAAAAAAAAAATAACAAATTCTAAAAGATTTTCTCACTGTATCAATTCGCTTCTACTGCGTGTATCTCGTCGCCAAGATATGTGCCGAAGCTCTCGATGATAGCCCGGATATGGTCCAAGAACTCCATCACCGGTAAAGAAAGCAGCACGTTGTTGTTGTAGGCTCTCGCACGTCTACTTTAATTTGACTGTATTAGTAGATTTCGTCGGCAAGTATGTCATCTTAATACCATTATAATCAAATATGTATTTTTATAACCATCATGGTGCACTCTACGATCATAGAGCCATGGCCATCCCAACAAAATATAAGCCACTTTCATTGGAAGAACATCACATTGGACCTGTTCGATCAATCCTCCAATTGAATATGAAACCAAACACCTTTGCTGACCATCAAGTTGTGGTTGCTGACCCATACAAGCTTATATGGATCCGGATGCGGATAAGTCTCCAATTTTAGCTTTTGAACAGCTTTGTCGGATACCACATTTGTAAATCTTCCGAGATGAATAATCATGGAACCTACTCGGTCGTTGCATCTGACCTGCGCATGGAAAAATGTATTGCGCTGCCAATCTTTATCTTCTTTTTGAGTTGGGTCGTGAGCATAGGGCGAATAACGCTGCAATGTTCAACTTACTCATCATACTCATCCTCTGTTGTTTCTTTTTCATCTTCATCTGATATCTGTTTGGCGCATAGTCCTTTTTCTAGAGCGTAGGTCATGAACAAACTATGTCGCGGGCAATGATATGAATAATGGCCCCGTTTGTTGCATCGAAAGAATCGGCCTTCTGAGCTCTCCTTTGTTGCCTTATTAATAGATGGTTTAAAAGAGGTCAAAAAGAGGTCAATGTGCTCTATATTGTGGGCTTCGGGCTCTTAGGAGCTGTGAAACAATGTATTGTTCAGAAGTCGAAGCTGCATGACGATGCTAATGGTGGTGCTTAGTGACCCTGTTGCTGCTCTTCAATTTGATAGGCCACTTGAATCGCATCGGCCAAGAAAAGCAATCAACTAATGGCCAGCCCTGTGGCGATTTCAAAGTTAAGGCTTTGCCGATATATTGTAGTCAGAAGATCTTCATTCCAAAGGAATTCAGATCTTGTTGCTAGATTGTAGAATTCTGCAATGTATTCCTCCACAGTATTAAAACCTTTGGGTGAGTAAATTGTAATTGAACCCGTTGACGGTAGTCCCGAGGAACAAAGTGTCGAGACATTATTCGCTTCATATCTTCCCATATTCAAATCGTCATGTAATGATGTTGCTGCTCTCGGGTCTACCAATTTCTTGACATCCCTCTTAATTTAGATTATGCGATAAAAATTTTGTGCTCTTCGGATGGCTAGTGCCACCGAAAATATGCTTCGATACTATAAACCCAGTCTAGGAAATGTTTCGAAATCATATCTTCATGAAATTCTAGGATTTCAAATTTGATTCCACAAGGGGCATCAGAAGGTTTGACAGTAACTACGGTGGATTCGACATGTTGAGGTAGGCTTTGCATTGGCGGTGGTATGGCCGGAGGTAAAGGTGAAATAAGAATTGAAGATTCTTCAGATAATTGGGCAACGACTGTGTAGCACACTGAACTTTTGCAAACTGCGGAGTTCTAGTGAGAGGAATAGTATTCTTACTATTCAGATGATTTTGGCTGAGTTTGGCGTTCATGCGAGAGTGTTTTCGGAGAGAAAACAGACTTCAAAGGCCAAAATTTGCAAACTGTAGTTTTGGCAGTGTACTAGTATTGAAGTTGGAGTACTAATACTTAGTAGTGTTGTAGCTGGGTAAGCTCTCGAGTTCTGCAGAACTTCTGGGAGTACCGATATTGAAATACCGAGTACCAATACTGAAGTTTTCGCGTACCAATACGCAGTAGAAACCAATTGCGTATAGAGTTCGGGTTTTGCAGAACTAACCTTGAGTACCGGAACCTAATGGTGATATACCGTTACCCAGATTCGAGTACCGGTAATCAATATTGCAGAATCTATTTTTCCACAATTTGCAAAATCTGAGACTTGGACTTATAGGCATTTTGTTATAGCTTATACATGCTCCCTCCCTCTTCTTCACTTCTAAATATAGAAGCAGTAGAGAAAAGGTCAGTTTGCTCTTTCCTTCTCCTTTCCTCCCTTTCTTCTCACTTCTTTCCTTCTCTTAGCTTTTTTCTTCTTCTTCCTTCTCCATGGGACTAGGAGCTTGTTAAGCTAAGTGTGGAACTAAAGGCTTGGAAAGTGAGTTGTTGGAGCTTCAACCTAAACACTTGAGCTTTGGGTTAGAGCTTGATTCAAGGTTAATATGCTTCTTTGACCTCGTAGAAATTGAGAGGATTTGGAAAGTAATTTTAGTTTTGAGAAAACTAGGGTTTATTTTGGAGATTTCCAATTGAGGATTTTTGGGATAAAATAGATGTTTTGAGAACACTCATGTAAGTTGGAATTAAAACCCCATTGACTTGGTTTGGAGGATCAACAAGGATTTCTTGCCTTGAGGTATTTTTCACCCACTTTCTTTGTGATTTTTGGAAAATTTCGTGATGAGGTATTTAGGATGTGGTAACCCCTTGGGAATTTTTCTTAGGACTAAAAGAAAAGTGACAAATTTGGTTGGGAAATCGAAAAGATTTCGACAACTATCCGGTCGGTTCGACCTAATCGAAATTAGTGAACTTCCCTATGTCTTCCTTTTTCTAGTTGACCTCATATTGTATTCTAGCACACAAGTTAGAATATTTATAGTTGATTTAGCATGAGACATCTTCACTCTATGCATGTAGTATAATCACTCTATAATAGATGTCATGAGATACATGATGCATATATTTCTTTGTGCATGAGCTTCATTGATAGTAGAGCTATCTACTTAGTTGAGACATGAGTAGCTTACCTCCTATACTTGTTATAGTAGAGTTGAGATGCAAGATATTCCTTGTGGTAGTATATATGCTTACGCTGCTTGTAGTAATTCTCCTTGAAAATAAATTGAGACAATGAAAATGGTAGAATGGACAATGTATATGACCAAAGGGTTGTAGTTTGAGACTTTTTTCATACATGTTGCATGAGACCAAAGCTTACAAAAGCCAGTTATGCTCACTCGCATACACTTGGTAGGGTCGCTTCATTGATAAGTATGCTGCCGTCGTCGTAAACCAAGTATCTGATCGAGTTGGGCGAAGTAAAAAAAAAGAGAAATCATACCAAAGAAAAAAAAAAGAGTCGTAAAAAAAAAAGTTTCCACCGCTAAGTCCGATCGAGTTGCACGAAGACACCATCCGCCCACACGCAATCAACGAGTACCTCGCTGCGTGCCCTAATCGTCATCGTCCGCCTATACGACTACATCGACTACGCATCGTCGCCTTGGCAATGACATCGACGTCCAAAGCTGTGATCACATCATCTTTTGATCAATTCGTCATTGAGGATTTATCATCATCTTCCTTTCTGTTGAACCCTAATTCTCTCTCTCTTTTTCTTTCTTTTCTTTTTTGTTTTCCTTTCTTTCCTCGTCCTAAGACTTTCTTTTTGCCCACAGATAGTACTTCAACAGAGACAGTATTGGATTGAACGGTAGGAAATTGATGACCCTGTTCAGCGCTTGCGTTCACTAATTCCGCCTGCAGTTTTCTCGATAGTACAAATTGCCATCTCGATTTCCTATTTTAAATTCAATTTTCCATTTGGGTTTTTTATGGCGTTGTTTTATAATTCACTCTTAAATTATTATTTTTCAAATCTATGTTTTAAGTCTCGTTGTGTCTAAACGTATAGTTGCATTAGAAGTTCTCAATTAATAGGATTTTGCATTCGGAATACTAAACCTTTCCCCTGCATCATGCTCCCTACAAGCTCGGTTCTCTCGAGGTCTAGCCATCACGACACCATGCTCGCCCCATGCTTGATTGAGCGCCGATTAGGGCGCCATAAGGAAGGCTCATCTCTAGGACAGAGATGTTAACTACCACGGGACACTTTACCTTATGTAAGTCCTTGGAAGATTGGATAAAAGTTAGTAAAATATGACATTGAACATCACAGCATAGTTGATGCATTTATGATAGTTGGACATAAATGATAGTACTTCACGATTTAGAGGCATGATAGTAGTACATCTACTTTCATTCAGCTATTTCATTTCCTGCTCTTTACATTTCAACATTATTATTATCTATCCCTTAATTGACCTAGAGGAACATTATTGTCACGCCCCGTACCCGCAACAGAAGCTCCCCCAGGCACATGCACAGACCCGCTGAACGAATAGAATTTTCCCTATCTAGCCAAGGCGTCACACCAGCATCTCTGAGGTCCGGCAACCCTCCTTCGATAGCCCCGACGTTGCCTGCTCCTCCTCGAGCCCAAGCTCGACGCAGGGACCCGATCTACGCAAGTTGGGTCGCAACCTTGATCAGGTTGCCGCTGCCGTTGTCGCTCCCCACCGTCGCCACCAATGCCAGCGGACCCCAAAGGACTCTCCAGCACCGCCCCAACATCTCCCCAACATCCCCCTCTGCCAGAAGGTGTAGATCTACCGAGATCTACTATCTCGTCCGCACCCTCCAAATCCACCGCCGTCGCCTGTGGTCACCAACCGCCACCTCATCGGACCTCCTCCCATCGGCCTCGACCCCCTGTAGCTAGCCTACGTAGCCACAAGCCGCCAGAGTGAAGTTGTTGCAGCAATTGCTCTGGACTGCTGCGAACAAGGGCAGGGCTAGGCCAACTTCTCTGTTCCAACGACTCCGACAACAGTTAATCCTCCAGAGAGCGAGCACGGTAACCTCCTGACCTCTCTCGTACTCATGCTCACTTTAGTTCCTCCTTTGGTTGCTACAGTGAGCGGATCTCGAGCGCACTCTTATGAGCCCCCATTTTGACGTTTAAGTTGGGTCGAACGTCACTTGTGGCCGTCGTCTGCACTCCGGACAGCAAGCACGGTGTCCAAGACGTTGAGACCATTCTAGCCTGACTATTAATCAGATTCCTAATTGCGGAATCGACGGTAACGAACATCTTTTCCCTATTTTCTATTAAATTAGTGGGAATATTAGTGATATTAGGGGTCTTTATGCAATTTGACCTTGGTGGCTGCCTTGGGCAGCGCGAATCGTAAGAGATGGGCCTTTGGACTGGTAGTCCTAGGTTCGATCGCAATAGCGGAGCTCGAATGAGTTTCCAGAGCGATTATCGGCTAAATTGGTTGATCGAACATGTTTCGGTTCAGGAATTCACAGTAACAATGTAAATGCCTTGTTTCTGTTGTCTAGCCTTCTTGGTTAGTTTTCTTCACTGCCTCATGTGTCTAGAGACAGCGGGAGGGTTGTGGTGAGTTCCAGAGCCGAAATTGGCACTTCCTAGGAACCCGTTGTAGCGTGGTTTCGTTAAACATATTGTTTAACGCCATCTTCGTGGGTTGCTACCTGGACACTCAAATCAGCATGTTTCGGGGCAACAGGTGGTTTCGGTGATGGTTAGTAACCTCCGAGACGCTTCATGGGTGGCGGAAGCATTTCCGGTGAGTTTTCGGGATTTCCCAGCGAGTTTCAAAAATCGGTAATTTAAACTAATCACCCGACCGAGTTGTTTCGTCGTTTGGGTGACTTCATGTCACTTGATTGTCGGTTACAAGTTGTGTGAGACTGATTATAGGTCTTGTAGATCTTGCATAGAGGTGATTTGGTGTGAGCATCGGTTGAGCCGCGGGCTCAGTGGTGTGTTTCCGGTTGAGGTGGGTGCTCCGATCGGAAGTTGACAATGTTGTCGAATTGATTAACTCGATCCCTATCCTTCTTCTCTACTCCTCTTACTTTAATAATTAATTGGTATTGTGCTCTACTACCCTTCTTACTGCATTATTCATATATTGTTTTTGATACTTGTATTGGATGAACATAGAGTAGAGCGGCTTACCGAACAATTAGTTGAAACTTGCTACTACTTGACGGACACTTGACATAGGGACATTAGTTGACATCTAGTTGATTTAGATGGTCGGTTCACAAACATCTTGATACTATAGTGACTGTGAGTTATGTTCTCCTACTTAATTACCTTGCGGCTATTCGCCGCAGTTGGCTTTGAGCATTTGTATTGATCGCCACAATTTTAGCGCAGTTCACACACACCAGCGGCTTGGCCCCCGCAATGGTGTACTATTCCAGATAGGAGGTTGTGTATGACCCGTGATCCTCACGCGGTATTTTGCGTGAGGGAGCCCCTTGTGGTATTTGCAGTATTTTACGGTTGAGGTTATTATGCACCGGCAGCTGAGTAGTCTATATGGCTTTGCCTAAGGTCTGAGGACCAACACGGCGGTTGTATGATTAAGTTAGCATTTGGACTGTATGTCCGAATGTCATCTTGTTAGTTGGATGGATTACTTACGGTAGTGGTTACCTTATACATTTACATAATTAGTTTCCTATTCTTCACTTTGCTATTGTAGTTCTTTTATCGTTACCTACATATATCTATTTATCCAGCTTTTGTTTCCGAGTTGCCCAATGAGTACAACTTATCCCCATCTACATGTTGTATCCACTAGAAAACATGATTTATTTCGTGTTTCTCTCCTCACTATTTTTACATGTCCTAGTGGTGGTGAGGGTCGAAACGTGCGAGAGGACACAGTATAGATAGGGGTCCAGTTTGTTGACTTCCTTTTCCTTTTGGCTTTATTCTTTATGCTTTAGTTACTTTACTCTTTATTCAGTTCGTACCGGAGTAGTTAGTTATTTTTGTGGTTTTGTGATTCAAATAATGATTGACATTACTATGATGTGGATTGGTGTTTTCTTACATTTTTTGTAGATTTTAAATAATACGTCGGGTGGACGTGGTTTTGTAAATCCTGTGATCCCATAACAATAAACGCCATGTGGGCGTAGTTTGCAAAACTCAGTTTCCATTGCATTTTTAGTTTTTCAAAAGAATGTGCCGGGTGGGCATAGTTTTAAAAATATCGATTTTCGTCTACTGTGCATTGTTTGGTTAATTGCATCATTTTCGCTAAGAACTGCTTAGGTATATGAGCATGCATGTACTATAGTATGGTTGTGTTTATGTGGTTGGATTCTAGATGTATCAGTGCTTTTTGTCATGCATGTACAGAGGAGATTATCCATTTGGACAGAGAGAACTTGTGCATGTGGCAGGTATGGGTACGTCCCATGGACAAGATTATAAAAAAAAATGGTGCTTCTGCTTGACTCGTGTTTTCAAAAATAGATTTTCTTAATAATATTTTACAAAAAAGGCTCCCGAGGCGTGACACACAACTCATCCTTTTCACTCTCTTACACCAGTGAGCTCCCTTCACCTCCAACCTTTTCCAAACTCCCTCTCCCTTCCCTGCAAGTTGCCAATAGTAGCAGAACCAGCAACAACAACAACAACAATTGGAGCTTCGAAGCTTGCAATTGGACTATTGTGAAACTTTGGATTCCTATTATGGGCATTGTTCGCAGTGTGGTCAAGGAGAGCTCGTGCTTGGGTTTCCTTCTACTGGGATTTAGAGTAAGTTGAGTTGAATTTGGTAGTTTTGTCATAGAATCGGATTTTCGTTGGTTTTCGTTAAAATTTCTTCATTGGATTCGTTTAGCTGAGCTATTGGTGGGTTTTTGCTGGATCAACTTCCACTTCTCGTTGGGTTGGAGCTATCCCTAGCTAGTTGTAAGGTTAGTTGGGCTCATTCTTGCTGAATTCCCGATTTTGGCTACCGAATGTCATTTATTGATGAATTTCAGTATTCAAATGTTTCAACTGAGAGTATACTGGATTTTTTGGACTCTTATAACATTTCGGTTGATCCCTGGGCTGAGAGGCGTGAGCTCGAGCTAGGCATTCGCTGTCGTGATTGGATTTGCTTGATGAGGTGGGTTGAATTTACCGAAACGGCAAAATTCCTATTATGTCTCCTAAATGTCGCACACTTGTTATTTATATGCTAAACCTAAAATTCTAGATTAGAATCATGCAAATTGAATATAAGATACTAAAATTCTGATTTCGAACTTCTTAAACCTGCATGTAAAGAATTTTAAATGCTGAAATTGGATTAAAAATATGTAAAAAACCTGCACTTGATGTTACAAATGCTCTGTCATTTGTATTTAGCGTCGGTAGCTGTTTTTACCTGATTTTCACCCTGGTTAGAGGGTAGTGAGTACTCGGATTAGTGTAAGTTGACTTTACACTCGTGCTGAGGGGCCAAGATAATTTTTACAGCAGTCAATAGGCTAGGTTGTGTTTTTGAATGTCGTCTTGGATAACGGTGGTTCCAGACCGTTGAGTCTTACTCCGGATTGTGTCATGGGCATGTAAATAGCAGATTTTTGTGATCTAATTAATCATTTGCATCAACTACAGCCTGCAGGAGCCATATTTGAGTTTGACAGAGTACGCAGATTTCTCGGTAGGGTCCCGCCCCTCAAGTGCCATTCTGGAGCTTGGCTTTTAGTGTGTTGATGTTGTAGCAGCCCTGATTTGTGGATAGCCCACCTATGGGTGTGGCAAGAAATTCCCAGGGCGACCTACATTGTAACCAGCCACCTTGAGGTTGGTGTCGTGGTAGTTTGACTAGCCACCTCAAGGGTGATGCGTGGTAGTAGGTAGGCACAAGCTTGACTAAGACCTTCGCGCCAGTCGTTGGGATTGGGTTGGTTTTAAGCACCCGTTAGCGAGTAGATGCATACTTCACATTCTAGCAGTTTTATCTTGAGCATTGATAGTTTAGAGGCCTAGTAGCTGTAGAATTTTATTTCAGCTTTTTATCTTTTTGTACAATAGATTTTCTTACTTATGCCTCTAGTGGACCTAGTGGGTATATCGTCGCCGTCGATGACAGTACCCACTAAGGACTACTTTTTAGTAGTTCTCACGACCGTTATTGTTGACCTTTTTGTAGAGACCTCCACTCCTGTTGCTGCGTATGATCGAGATAAGGGAAACGCAAGCTAGTTTCACCCCTACATGTGCTAAGTTGGTGAAAGAGGAGCACCCCTATAGTGGCTAGTTTTGGGCATAGTATACTGTACATACCTGGACTGGTGAGGTCAGTCTAACCCGGGGCGTGACAATATAATAAATTATAATGTAAAAATAATAATAATAATATAATTTTATTCTTATATAATTAAAACATATAATCTAAAACAACTAAATTAATTTTTTATACATAAATTATATAATACAATAATAAATATAGTAAAAAAAAATTAATAATTAACAAATCAATTTTCATTATATTTTAAATGTGCAAACTAAATGAAAAAGATACTAAAACTTAGCTAATCAATTTCCATCGCATTTTAAACATGCAAACTAAGTAAAAGAGAAATAAATACCACAATCAAATATATTTAAATATAGCTAGCATTATCCATTGTATCATTTTATTTTTTTCTTCTTCACCTCTCTTCAGCGTAATTGACTTCAACCTAGGATGGGTTGAAGTCAATTACGATGTTTTGGGTAACTCGAGTTTCAACTATATCTTTATTACGGCGAACCAAACAACGGAAGTGGTCGTTTACAATAGAAAAACTTCACCCCTCTCCACTTCCATCTAAAGAAATAGGCCCTTAGCCTGCCCATGCTTCA
This sequence comes from Tillandsia leiboldiana, assembly GCA_029204045.2. Taxonomy (NCBI): domain Eukaryota; kingdom Viridiplantae; phylum Streptophyta; class Magnoliopsida; order Poales; family Bromeliaceae; genus Tillandsia; species Tillandsia leiboldiana. The sequence continues at coordinate 19,217,766 of CM055074.1, forward strand.
TTAGAGACATGTTTATGCTAGCAAGACTTATATTTCTTCATACAATAGCACGTAAAAGAGAATTTCCCCCCAGATTGGCAAGCACAAGCATATAGTAATATATAAATAGAAACCAAAACTACAAAAGTTGTACTAATGTAATAGATATTCATCAACAAAAAGCCAACAACATGAAAAAGTGTAGTAGATTTGTTAAAAAATTTAATTGTACGAAACATCCATATAACAGAAAGAATTAGGACCAAACAGAACTCAAATACCATAAAAATATCTAATAAATTCAACTAAATCATGTGAGAATAAATGACATGATAGTACTCACAGCTAGTCCTTCAATAGGACCAAGATGAGATCTAAAATGCTTTGCAAATTCAATTCCAACAGCTTTCTTCTTCCAAAACTTTATGTGCCCTATAAAAGGAACATATTACAAAAGATCAATGTATGATGAATTAGACTACAACAATACAACTTGGGAGTAACAACAAATCCAGTTCACGATGTCAATTCCTATTTTGAAAACTTCCATAACTGGAAAGGAACAAAATAAAGTAGTTACCCATCATAAATGACACAAAAATTTCCTTCATACTACTGTAGGCAACAGTCATCATATCTCAAAGGCAGATTGGAAACAAATTAAAAACCTATTCAGCAAAATGCTAAAATACAAACCAAAAAAACCAGAAACAAATAGCCGAAATAACTCAATAGTTTTCTTCCAGACAAGAAGCATAATATCCTTCAGTTGTTTTGCGAGATTGAAATATGTGCACAGTAGAAAACAAGGATCTCTGTACCAAAAGTGTTGAACAAATTGAATTTTCATAAAATTAGTACCTCCGACAAGAGCGTACATGCACAAATTTAGTTAAGGATAATATAATTAATACAAAACAAAATAGTTTGCGTGCATGCACAAATTTAGTAAAGGACAATATAATTAATACAAAATATAACAGTATGCACTTTCTAACATATATATGGTGGCATGATAAGGAGATGTTCTTTGTTCTTTATGAATATCACAGGTTGGTAGAATCAAAGCTAGTGCACAGCCCTTCCTACTTGTACTTTCTAGCTTCTATGCTTCTCTTTTATCTAGGAGCTAGGAGTTTGCTGCACTTAGTTCTTCTTTCCTATGATTAGGAATGGAAATTAATCAAATATAAAATTATTGAATATTTAAAGCACAAGCAAAAAAACTAAAATAAAATTCTAGCTCAAGTTCATTAAACCTTCATTTAACTCACTACCTAGAGGCTGCATCCTTTTTTTATTTAGTTTTTTCTCACAAATACTGGCAGATGCAATAAACACAAGCAAATCAGGATCTTTCGATCCTCTGAAATCTAATTTGTGCATAATACTTGAAAATATTAGTTTTAAAGTAACTACTGAATGACCGAGTATAATAATAAATGAAATATAGAATATTATTTGAAAATATAGGATCTTAACTGAGAGACAACTTGTTAATGGCCAAAAAATATATATACATACATATTTATGTGGCATGGAAGTTGCTGAAATAGAATTTTACAACGAAATAGCCTTTTTTAACCCACAACATTCCATGAGATATGAGAACGACAAACTAGGGAATATATTCAGCAATTTTGAAAAAAGAAACTTACGACGACCAGCTAGTACATCAATTCAAGATATCACTTAAATAAACAGTAAAAGATAGGGAAAGCACCGTCAATACTTCCGGTGATGAAGAAATCCGCTACTGATACAGCGACATGAGTGACCACATCCCGATGCATGTAACTCTTCTCATACCTGCATTGCACATAATTCCGATTCAGCACACAGCAGCTAATTGGCTTCAAATCTTAAAGAAGAACACAACAAATGCTCTTTGCAGATCAATCCACCAAAGATGAGTAATATCAAAATGTTACTACTTACTACTCTTCCTAGCTCATCAGCTGACAGAAATGCTTGGACACTCCTTAAACCCATTTTGAAATGGCCCTCCTCTCAACTTTTGACATTTTGGAATTGAGAGATTTTAGTCATATAAATTGGAGATTTATCAAATTCATCGATGATTCCATCAAAATTTAAACCTCGAACAATAAACACTCAGTACTGATAGAGCCAATAAATTTAACAAAATTTTCAAATAAACCAGCTAGAATTAACTCAAGTAAAATTTAAGGGCCTACGATCGAATAAATAAAGAAAGTCGAGAAGAGTGGGTCTCCTTTTACCTAAAGGCGAGTTCTTAGTTGATGGCAGCATCCAAATTATAAAAAATAAAAAATAAAAAATAAAAATAAAAATAAGTAAGGTTGTTGTAAGTAGGTACATGTGGGCGCAAGGGAGAGCGTCGAGGAAAGCGTGCTCGAACTGGAGGGGTCGCTTCGGGCGCGAGCGAGGAGCGGCGGGGCCTGGCCCTATCTTCGCCTCCTCTTCCTCCGCTTTCTCCTTCTCTTCTTCCTTGTGCGCCGCGGCGTTGCCCCCGCCGTTCTCGCGCTCTTCCATTTCCATTTTGGGATGGTTGTAGTGGCAAAGAAGGATCGACGAGGAGGAAGGAATAATGTTTGAGGATGGCAGTGGAGAGGTGTAAAGCCCTACTTTTTGAATCTCTTTGTTGAACACAGCGGGAGCAGCCCAGGGTCACTAGGGCTTTCGGGAAGAAAAGCGACGGAGGGTCGGATTTGGGCCGGATTTTCAAAAACCTAAACTCGAATCCGACGAATTTTAAAAATTTATGTTCAAATCCGAAACCCACCAAAAATCTAAAATTCGAACCCCAATCCTAAACAATTATTTGTTTTTTTTCTTTACAATATTTCAAAATATATTATATTAAATTTAAATTTTTAAAATATAAATTTAATTATAATATTAAATATTTATATACACATATATTATATAACGTAAAATTAATTCGGGTTCGGGTCGGATTCAGGTTCGGATCGGATACAATCAATCCATATCAAATCCAAATTCGTCGAATTTTTATTTTTTATATCCATATCCGAATCTATATTTGTTTAATATCGGATAAATCCATTCCGTTCGAATTCGGGTTCGGATAAAATTTCGAGTATCCGTACCCATTGACATCCCTACGCGGGCCGATTTGGGGTCTCTTATGTTTGGCCAGCTTTAGATTCAAAAGTAATATTTTTTAGTTTAACAAAATATTTGACAATATAATTTTAAAATCAGCTTTTTTTATTTTGGAGATTCAAAATTAAAAGTAGTTAAAACCTGCTTATTAAAATTAAATTTTAATTTTGAACCCAAATTTTAAATTTTTATTTTTATTTTAGATTTAAATTTTAAATTTTAAATTTTATATTTAAATTTTTAAATTTAAAATTTTAACTTTTAAAATTTAAAGTTCAAATATAAAATTCAAAACTTTAACTTTCAAATCTCAAATTTTTAAATTTTAAATTTTGGGTTTAGGGTAAATTTGAGATAAAATTTAAATTTTTAAATTTTTAAATTTTAAATTTTATAATTTAAAATTTAAAATTATAACTTTTAATTTTTAAACTTCAAATTCAAATTTTTAAAATTCAAAGTTTTAAATTGTAAATTTTAATTTTAATTTTAAGTTTTAAATTTTAAATATTAAAATTTTAAATTTTAAATTAAAAATTTAAATTTAGATTTAATATTTTAAATTTTAAATTTTTAAATTTTAATTTTATATTTTAAATTAAAATATCAAATTTTAATTTTTTGTGCAAATTTTAAATTTTAAATTTTATTTCAAATTCAAATTTTAAATTTAAATTTAAATTCAAATTTTAAATATAAATTTAAATTCAAATTTGAAATTAAATTTAAATTCAAATTTTAAATTATTTTAAAATAAAATTTACTAAAAAAAAATATTAGCTGCAAATAGTAAAAAAAAAAATTCCATACAACTTTACAAAATTCCTTCAAAAATATTTATTTTCCATCTAAACTTAACCAAAGGCTCTACAATTTTTTTAAAAAAATATTTTTTAAATTAAAATTAATTATGTAAAAATTATTTTTTTAGAATTTAGGCCAACTGGTCCAATATTGGCATCAAAATTCGGCACGTCATTCTCACTTGTCCAAAGTTGGGCGGCCTCTGAGCTAAGTCTGAGACTAAAGTTGTGATTAAAGGCAAAGTGGCATAACAATGAACTTATAGTGCCCTGAAAGTTGTCCTAGAAACATCCTCAGCTTTAAATTTCAACTCGTGATATACAGACTACAAGTCAATCTTGGAAAATATACAAGTCCCTTGCAGTTGATCAAATAGATCATCAATGCACGACAACGAGTACTTATTTTTTATAGTCACCTTATTTAATTCCCTATAATCAATGCACAATCTCAGTGATCCATCCTTTTTTTCACAAATAATACCGGTGCCCTCCAGGGCGAAACACTCGGTCTCACAATTCCTTTATTCATCAAATCTTGTAACTGTGCTTTCAACTCACACAATTCAGCTAGAGCTATGCGGTAAAGTGTCTTTGAGATTGGTATAGTTCCTGGCACTATATCAATCACAAACTCAGTCTCTCAATCTAATGGTATTGGGGTCGAAAATGTCGGTTGTCGACCGGCCCCGTGGTTCGATTGACCCTCTGGATGTGGTGTACCGCGTGCCAATGAATCACGCGATCGGGCCGAGGTATCTGCTCGGGCGGGTTCTTCTCAGTAAACTCTCGCGATCGTCCGGTTTAGAATAGCCGAATCGGGATATGGAGATTGAGAGAGAGAGGCAAAGATGTGCCAATAAAACAAAAGGCTGATGAGCCGATTGTATAGTTTATATGGAGTGGAAAAGGGGGATTACAAAAGTAACAGGTAGCCAATTACAATTAATCTACTCCTAGGAAATGATGTAAATCTATCTAGGAAAGGAGTAAAGATATGAAAAAGCAGGGGGTGATACTGACTTACGAGGTTGTAGGACCCTTATTTCTTTGATGGTTCGGCTATTTATACACTTCCCGAACCATACTTACATGTGCCGATTTGAAATATCGGCGTGATTTGGGGAGAGTTATCGTAAAATCCTTAATTACTTCCTTTTGAGTCGAAACTTCCTCAAATGGGATAATAGTCGTTCTTCCGTCTAGGTTCATCCCTTTATCAACGAGCCAAAGCGTAATCTTCGGCGCTTTCTAATGCTGGCGGTCGCTTGCCGTTTCTAGAGTCAGTTACAAGATTCGTGCCCGAATCTCGCGCTCTTTCCTTTCGAAGTCTTTCCTTCTTCGGCTTGAGTAGCTGAGAATTGACTTTGACTTCGCCTTCCTCGTCACTCGACTGGGTTGTCTGGCTTTCGTCTTCAGTCGAAGTCGATTCTGGATGAGGCGATGATCTCCTTATTACAGCCGCTCTTCCTGTTGGCTGATGCCTTTGGCCGACTGGCGTACATCGCGTGTCGCTCTTTCACTTGACTGAGGTCTACGTAGGTCCCTCTTTGTTGACTTATTCTTCTGTCGGCTGATGTCTTTTAACCGAAGGTGTACGCCGCATGTCACTTCCCCAAGCGGTGAAAAATTTGGTCTCAACAATGCTCCCTCGGCAATCGCCTGACGTGTTGTTCGGGTGATTGTCAAAATTGAGTCAAAATCCTAGCGTGCATGTGAAGCTCTCCTTAATTTCTTCCTCGGCCTTGTCGATCGAGCCCTCGGTCCACACCGCAATAGCCAAGGTTATTTTGTCGCCGGCTTCTTGTGCCGGCTCTTTTCCAGAGGCCTTTATATGGCCTCGTCGAGGAGCTTCACTTGTGCTCCCTCTCAGTCACCCGGACAAAAGAGGTGTCACGCCCCGGGTGTAAACCAGAACCCGGGCCCGTCTACAGATCCGTCGTGCACACGGAATTTCCCGCGTACACGAAGCGCCAGTAACCTGCTCAGATATAAGAGATAATAACAAAGAGCATAAAACAGAGCTGAACTAAAAACTAATACATCTCAGACTGAAGCTAGAAATAAAATACATTACATTTGTAAAAATAATATATCTGTCTCTCCCAGCTCACCAAAAAGATACAAACAGCTGGCTAAAGCCAGACCCAAAAGTAAAGTACAACCGTATGAGGAAAAAAGGTACACCAACAGTCCAGCTAACACGCTCATCCTACCCCGAGATCTATCTACTCAGCCGTCCTCTCTCTCCGACCCGCCGCTGAAAGCCCAGCAGCACCCGCAGAAGACACTGCAAAACAAAGGAGAAGAAAAAGAGGAAAGAAGAATGGGGGTGAGAACTACTAGTAAACCAGTAGCCTCCCCTAGTGGGTAAAGCCTCAAACTCTGACTCACCCACTAGGTCTACCAGAAGCAAAAAAAGGGGAAGAAGAGTAGTAACCAATAAAACTGCTGAAAAAGGAAACTACCACTACTATGCCTCTAAATGCAACAGTAACCAAACTGTCCCGGTAACCCAATCTAACCGCCAGTAAAAACTGGTGACCAAATCATCACCGAGCATATAAAGCCACGCTGGTGTGATAGCAAAACTCCTGCTGCCGCCCTCATCATCGGGCAAATAAAGCCGCGCCGATGTGATAGCAAAACTCCTGCTACCGCTCTCATCATCGGGCAAATAAAGCCGCGCCGATGTGATAGCAAAAACTCAATCACTGTCTGACCCCCACACTCCGGAGGGGAACTCGAGGGGAGCGACCCACACAAGGAAAATAACCATGTCACAAGTATCATAAAAGCAGGACTGGATCACTACAATGCCTAAGTGGAACAAATCCCTCCACTAAAGAAAACCTCGATCCCCAATCTGATGCATAAATACACATACGGTCAACCGACCACTATCCGCGGTTGCCGCAATACCCCTCAATCCACGACCATGTCCCGCAACCGACATCTGGTCAACCGCCCAATATCCGTGATCGCCGCAATAACCCCCAATCCACAATCGGGTAAAATAATCAATATCCGGTCAACCGCCTACTATCCGCGGTAGCCGCAATACCCCACAACCAATAATCAAATACCACCTGTCCCTGACCCCAAGGTCCCGGCTACACTATCCCGTACCCCTGCTCAAACCCGAGCAACAAGAACCACCTGACTAAAGAATAAGGAGAAAAGAAGTAAGCATGGTTTCTCCTAAGTAAAGTTCCAACATGATAGTGTAGCGATAAAAAATGGCCTAACTAGATGTCCATACAAGCATGCAAAAGTCCCGAGAAGATAGAAAGAGTACAGATATCATTTTTTGACTTATGTTTTAGCATAATAACAATTCCTGACATTCAATATAGCATGATATCCCAAGTCCCATACCGTTCCCACATGAATAGCAAATATTAAACATATAAACCGCTATTCGTACACAAATAACTATCCATCTATGCATGTCCAAAAAATATCCCCAAGTGGTACCGACCATCCAGGTAAATTACATGGCCTCAATATCATAATCAAATTCACATGCAAGGTTATGTGCTAACATAGCAATCCACATGTCCAAACCCACATGCATAATCCCAACCACGAGTGTTGACCAATCAATAAGTCCAATAAAAGGATCTCTCTAGTGTTCCTAGTGAGTATGTCAGAAATAGAGGGATATAGCAACCACCCACCTGGAAACGCAAATCCAAGTCCACAAAACCCCTCAACTGTAAAAGAACTTCCCGCTGTCCAACAACTGTCCCCGCAACCTTAGAATCTGCGAAACATTGCAAGATATCCGAACACAGCATTAATGGGCCTTCCCCGGGAACAGCATTTGCTGTTTTACAAAACAACACAGAAAAAGGGGATTTTTCACCTGTGTGCGGCCCTCAGAAAAATCCAGAAAAAATAATTGCTGTGATCCTCGCGGCGAGCCGATCGAAACGAGTACTTGCATGTCCAAATCTGATACCTGTAGACCAAGATACAAATAGAACATCGCCGTAAGCCAAAACCTTCACGAACACAAGCCTGCAGAAAATCAGTCCCAAAGAAGCTTAATTATCACCTTCAAAGTGTCACGCCCCGGGGTCGAAACTGCGACCCGGGCTCGCCAACATATCCGCCGCCTATGCAAAACCCCGCATAGGCGAAGCGTCCTACCTGCAAAAAGGGGCTACAGCTAAACAGATATCAGAGCTATAAAATAAAAGTGCTGTAAAACTAAAACCAACCATCTGTACAACTGGAAATAAAGATATGCAACACTCGCACACGAGGTGCTCAATCGACCCAATCGAGCTGACTGCCACATCGGTCCAGTCAAACCTGCGCCCACCTACAACCACCTCCCGCTGACGGGCAGGAATTACGTAGGGCGTCCAAACGGACTAACTCGCTATCGAATAGTGGCTCATGCAGGCTATAATCGAAATCCACGCTCTCTCTCAGAACGGATAGACTCAAGATGCTCAACCTCTCACACAACGGTCAAAGTACTCACAACGACACGGGACCACCGTCAAACCAAACGGCTCCCAACAACACTAGCACTGGTCTAAACACAGCTACTAGACTCCACTCAGCCCCCAGGCACGAGTGCAACAATAAAAGTATCTGAACGAACAAACCCAATCGAATGAACCGGTATAAAACCCGGTACTGCCTGCTCTGTCATCAATCTCACGAACTCAGTATCTCCACTGTCCAAATGACTGGAACCCAACACGGTCTGACCGGAACCCAACACGGTCTAAAGCCTACTCCGGAGTGGCACTCGAGGGGAGCGACCCACACGAGTAAAGTAACTCTGTCATCAGTATCACAAGTATCTCTGTCAAGTATCACAAGTATCTCAATATAGACGGACTGGATCACGACTATGGTCAGAGTGGGAAAATCCATCCACTAAAGAGAAATCTGATATCCAATCTGATGCAATAGTACTCAATAAGTGGGAAACTCCATCCACTAAAGAGAAATCTGATACCCAATCTGATGCACAGTAAGCATCCGGTCAACCGCCCAATGTCCGCGGTCGCCGCAATACCCCACAACCCACAATCTGATAAAGTAATCAACATCTGGCTAACCGCCTAATGTCCGCGGTTACCACAATAATCCCCAATCCACAATCCGGTAAAATAATCAATATCCAGTCAACCGCCTACTGTCCGCGGTTGCCGCAATAACCCACAAATCCAACAATCTAATATGGCAAATCCACTCAATATACCCGGCTACACTATCCCACAACCCTGCTCAACCCGAGCAACACGAATCTAGAATCTAGAAGGAAAGGAGAAAGAACAGACATGGTTTCTCCTAAGTCAGATTCCAACATGATAGTGTAGCAATAAATGATAGCCTATCTAGATGTCCATACAAGCATGCCAATATCCTCAAGGAAATGAAAGGGAGTAAAGCATATAATAGATCCACTAGGGTATAAACAACATGCCAGAATCCCTAATGAACTACACTTGTCCATAATCCAGGGTCCATCAAAAGAATGATCAGAATAATACCCGCACATAGATATAGCCTCCTACTCCATCGAGTAATCATTACATAAAAGACTATGTGCAACAAGGCATGCTAAAAGATCACTACTATAGTATATCAATCTGCATGATCTAGGCCATTCCACAAGCTTCCATCTCGATGCTAAATATTGTACAGTTAAACAAGCATGCTAATAATCACATAGGGTAAATCCCGTAGGTAAGCATTTACTATTCATCATCATGAATATTAATCTTGCAATTCCCTTATACAATTATCCTTCCTGGCTTACCGTACAATAACATACAATGTACCCTAAACATGCATGCATTCTAACATAAAGAATTAGAGAACCGTCCACCGGTTCTGGAGATGAAGCAACCTACCTGAAACGCTTTCCGCAGGCAAAGCTGAAGTCGGTGAAGTGCGTAGCCACTTGCTAACAAAATCCACTGAACCCGTATCCTTGGTACAAGTCGCACAAGCCTCGGCTCCAAACAACATCACCCCAACAATGCAACACCACAACAATCAACATCACACACAAACAATACCCCAAACATACACTTGCTGTTTTTCCCAAACAGCACAAAGAAGGGCATTCTCACCTCCAAGCAGTGCTCCAAAAATTCCAGAAAATTCACGGTTGCGATCCTCGCGACGAGTAGCCCCAAAATGAGTATTTATACGCCCCGTTCCGACACCTGCAGGCCAAGATACAACTTAAACAAGGTGGTGCGTCGGCAAACCACAATACTGCGAAAACTGCGGGATACAACCCCAAAGAAGCTTAAATCTCACCTTTGAAGAGTCCTCAGAAAAATCCAATAAAAATATGATCGCGTTCCTTTCGAAGAGTAGATGTCAATCGAGTCCTTAAACGCCTCATTCTGATGCTCCTAGGTTGAGATAGAAAATCGACAAGCCTCCGCTATCCAAAATCTCACAACAGAAAAAGGGTCACCAAAACACCTCGGAAACTATGCCAAAAACTCGAAATGCAGAGAAGTGATCAACACGGAAAACGAAGCCGTACCTCGCATGAACGCGCTGCCAGAAAAATTGGCTCAAAATACCATTGGGGTGATCCAGGGTGCCTCGCGGACAGAAAAGTGACGGTGGAAGCCAAAATCGAAGAAGCATCGCAGTGCGCCGCGTCGCAGAAAACGCAGATGTCGCGGCCTCCAAAAAATCTGAAAACTCCTCACAAGATGGGGCAAAGGGAGGGGAACAATGTTGCTTCAAGGCTCTGTCGAAGAAGAGCTCGGGAAAGGGCCTGAAAAGGCAGCCAAAGGGGGGTTTATATAGCCTCAACTGAACAAATTCCAAAATTCCATCCATGTCCCCACTTTCGGGCGCCGGAAGGATTCGTGCTGCTACAGTCCACTAAAACGTACCCCGAACCATCAGGGCCCGAATCAACCTGGTGGCGACACGTGGCCCCGAACAGCAAACAGCGGGCCTGGCCATCCCGCTCGCGACACGTGGCCCAGCCCCCCCACCAGAGTCGGTGCCTCGGTCGGTGCGCCCACGTGCGCGCACCCGCACTGCTGCTAACACCGCCGCGCACGCAGCCCGAGGTACCTGCCTCCCTGCTCCGTGGACCGCGCTCGTGCACCATCCAATCACACTCTGCCACGTGTCCAACCCTCAGCAAATAGGAAGTGCCACGTGGCACTCTCCCGCGCTGCACCGCACGCCTGCCCGCGCCCACGCGCCTGCCCGCGCCTGCTCCGCCGCCTGCCCGCGCCTGCGCCGCCGCGCTCCGCGGCCGGCGATGGCCGGCCGGCCGGAACAGTAACCTACTGCCTCGAAAAATGTGCTTTTGCATCCGGGCTCCGAAAAATATAAGTAAATAGTCCATTTTCATCGTTTTCGCGCGCTGAGTCCAAATCCGCTGTCCGTTTTGCCAAATTCCATTTCTAAAAATTGCCGAAGGCATCCGGAAAGGTGTTCTTAATCCAATTTTTCGCGCTGAGTCCAATATTGATATCCATTTCACGCGAAACCTCTTCTAAACATTCGACGGGGTCATCCGATTATCCACGTGATCCATTTAACACCCGAAGTCCATCACTTGTGTCCAAATTGTGCACAAACACCACCGACACGCCACGTAGGCCTCCAGAAGCTGTAGGTCACACTGTAAAAGCCCTGCAGAGATCCGGGTCACCACACAAAGAGTCCTTCAAAAATTCCGATAAAAATACGGGTGCGTTCCTCACGAAGCGTAGATGTCGATCGAGTCCTCATACGTCTCATTCCGATGCCCGAAGACCGAGAAATCACAACAATACTCCACCGCTGTCCAAAACCTCGCAGCGGTACAAGGGGTCAAAAGATACCTCAGGAACCATGCCAAAAACCCAAAATGAGGCAAAGTGATCAACACGGAAATCGAAGACGTACCTCTCATGAACGCGTTGTCGAAAAAATCAGCTCAAAAGTCCATCGAGGTAGCTCAAAGGGTCTCGCGCACTGAAATGCATCGGTAGAAGCCAAAATCGAAGGAGCGTCGAAGTGCGCCGCGTCGCAGAAAACGCCGATGTAGCAACCTCCAAAAATCCTAGAACTCCATCAAAGGGTGGATGAGAGAGAGAGGAAGAACTTTGCTGTAGGAAGCCCACAGAGAAGAAGCCTAGAAAAGGAGAAAAACCAGCTAAGGGGGCCTATTTATAGCCCAAGCCACACACACACATGGATCCGGATTCGGGCGCACGAATCCGGCCCACGGCCCGTTACTGTGCGCGCCCGAAAGTCCCTGGGCGCGCCACGTCACCCGGTCCACGCCCCGCGCGCCCGGCGCACGCGCGCCCGCCAATCGCGGCGTGCCGCGTGGCGACGCGGTCCACGGCGGGGTGCACGTGCCGCGGTCCGCGCCGGGCCACCCGGGTAGCTGCGCCCGCCAATGGGCGAGTGACACGTGGCCTGGCGGGTCCACCGTGCGCCGCGCCCGGCCCGCTGTCCCGCGTGCGTTGACCAACCAATCAACGCGCGCCATGTGTCACCGCCTCCACTCGCTGCGCCCGGTGCACACACCCGATGCACCCGCCGAACCCGAAGCCGCTACATGTCCCCAGCGCGCCCAATGGGGAGCCACCACGTGGCACACCCAACTTCGTGCACCGCGCCTACCCGCGACCGTGCCCTCACTTGCCCGCGCATGCCCGCGCCCGCGCCGCCGCGCTCCGCCGCCGCCGGCTCTGCCCCAGCCGCCGGAACAGCAACTTTAGCCTCGAAATCCGTGTTTGCGCATCCGGGCTCCGAAAAATACGAATAAATTGTGATGATCCGGACTTTTGTAGAAGCTTTTGTAGCTTTATTAGTGACTACAGGAAGCTTACACAGTGTAATGGAGCTTGTAGTATCGAAATTAGACCTCATAAATGGACCCGGCACGAAAATCGGATCAAGTGGGCTTTTCCGGGGGCTTTCGGCAAAATTTCGGATGAGAATTTGGCAAAATGGACAGCGGATTTGGACTCAGGGCGCGAAAACGATCAAAATGGTGTATTTACTTGATTTTTTCGCCAAAAGTTACTGTTCATGCCGGAACAGTAACTCCGGTAAGGCGGCGGCGACCGGCGAGTGGCGGAGCGCGGCGGCGCAGCGACGGAGCGCGGCGGAGCGAGGCGGAGCGCGGCACGGGCAGCGCGGGCAGGTGCGGGCAGGCGCGGGCAGGCGCGCAGGCGGGCTGGTCCACCGGCAGGCGTGCACCGGGAGCACCGAAGATTGCAGTTGCCACGTGGCGTCTTCTGATTGGTTGGACGGCTTCTAGAAGGCGGCGTTGTCTGTGCCACGTGGCAGCACCCGATTGGCCGACAGGTTCCGGAAGACCCGGCGCGGGGACCGGGTGCGTGCTCCCGGGTGACACGTGGCGGATTCTGAGTGGCCATTGCATGGATGTTTGCTGCTTTGTGGACACGTGGCGTGTCCTGGTTGGTCCATTTCGGTGTTTGCTGTTCTGTCCGGATCCTGTGTGGAGCCCAAGAATATTCCTTGCCCCATTATATATAGGATCTTTCCCCCTCCCTTTCTCACCTCGGTTTTCGAGCTGTAGAGAGAGAAACAGAGGTTGGGCCCTCTAGGAAAATTGTTCCTCTCTCTCTCTTCTCTCTCTCTCCTAGAAATTTCAGAATTTTTGGAGTTCCCCTTAGCGAGTCATTTGCCACGCGGTGCACTGCGACGATTTTCTTTTTCGGCCCATTTCCCGTCGTAGTTCCGTCGGAAAATCCCTGTGCTCTAACCAGGAGGAATTTTTGAGCAATTTTTGCGGCAGTGTGTTCCTAAGAGGTAAGGCTTCGATTTTCGTGTTGATCGTTTTGCTTCATTTTGGGTTTTTGGCACGTTTCCCGAGGCATCATTTGACCCTATTTTCTGTGATGGAATTCCTGGACAGCATGGGCTTGTTGATTTTCTATCTTGGGCTACGGATATCGGATCAAGGCGTATAAGTAGTCGATTTCGATCTACTCGTCACAAGGAACGCAACCGTAATTTTTTTGGATTTTTTGGAGCACTATAAAGAGGTGAAAATCCCTCTTTTTCGAGCTATTTGGAAAAACAGCAAATGCTGTATTTTTGGGACTTGTATTTATACCGGGTGCGTTGTTCTGTACAGCTGTGCACTGTTTTCAGTGAGTTGCGGGATTAGAGGGCCGTGGGCAGTGAGGAGGCTTTTTGGGTGTGGATTTGCATGCCAGGTGGGTCGTTGTTGCTTACCTCTTACTGCGATTTACTCACTAGGACTATTAGAGAGACCCCTAATTTATTTGGCACCCCATTAGAAATCATGCTTAACTAAATGATCCTGATTTATCATTGGCCTATTTTGTGGGATTGATATACTATGATGGCGATATGTTAGCATGCCATATTAGCACATAGATTTGCGTGAAAGTTGGTTAAATGAGTTAATGGTTGAGACATGATGACATATCTATATGCGGGTACTACTTTGGTGATTTATTATGGATCAGGGATCATAGACATGTGTAATTGGTTAGTGATTTTGGCATGATGGTTATATCTATGCGGAGTGATTATTTGACACACATGTGGAGCTACTATTTGATACACTTTCTTTATCTTTCATGAGGACATTTGCATGCTTGTATGGACATCTAGATAGGCCACTATTTATTGCTACACTATCATATTGGGAATTGACTTAGGAGAAACCATGATTGTTTCCTTTCTCCTTTTCATTTAGACTTTTGATTCATGTTGCTCGGGTTCGAGCAGGGGTTTGGGATAGTGTAGTCGGAACTTCGGAGTCTGGGACAGGTCGTACTTGATTATGGATTGTGGGGCATTGTGGTAACCGCGGATATTAGGCGGTTGACCAGATGTTGGTTATTTTATCAGATTGTGGACTTGTGGGGTATTGCGGCAACCGCGGACATTGGGCGGTCGACCGGATGTTTATCTTTGCATCAGATTGGGAGATCGGGATTTCATTAGTGGAGGGATTTGTTCCACTTTGATCATAGTCATGATCCAGTCCTGCTTTTATGATACTTATGACATTGTTACTTTCCTCGTGTGGGTAGCTCCCCTCGAGTGCCACTTCGAAGCGTGCGGGGTACCAAATAGGTACCGGACGACATTGACTTATTGCTATCACTTTGGCGCGGATTGCACGATGATGATAGCGGCAGCAGGCGGTACCAGTTTTTACTGGTGGCTAGATTGGGTTTATTTGGACCGATGCGGTTACTAATGCATACTTATAGTCATTCATTTTGGCACTGCATTTAGAGGCATATTGGTGGTAGTTCCTTGCTTTTCCTGTAGTCTTATAGCTTACCGCTTTCCTCATTCTTTGCCTCTGGTAGACTTAGTGGGTACGTCGGAGTTTGAGGCTTTACCCACAGGGGGAGGCTACTGGTTTACTAGTGGTTCTCACCCCCATTGTTGTTTCTTCTTCTTCTTCCCTTTGTTTTGCAGAGTCGTCTGCGGGAGCTGCTGGGCTATTGGCAGCTGATCGAGGTAAGGGGATCGCCGAGTAGATAGATCTCCTGTGAGGCTGTGAGATGTAGTTAGACAGATATTGTACCCATGCTACTCAGACTATAGTAGTTTACCTTTATTTTGAGGTCTGGCTTTGGCCAGCTGGGTGTATTATTTTGGTGAGCTGGGAGTTTATTGTATTTTTACAGTTTTTATTTCCTTTCCAGTCTGAGATATTATGTAGTTCTTTTAGTTCAGCTCTGTATTATGCTCTTTTATTGTACATTTATATCTGAGCAGGTTACCGACGCTTCGTGTACATGGGAAATTCCGTGTGCACGGCGGATCTGTTGGCGAACCCGGGTTCCGGGGCGTGACAGATTAAGTTAGTATCAGAGCTTAGGGATAGGTCAGTTGGGACTTAGGAAACCCTAGGCTTATGTTGGATCCTAGGATGATAGGGCGTGAGAGACGTGATGTTTTTGGCGAAAGTCGGTGATTGGGTTATTTGACTCTTCCAGTGAGTGAAGAGGGATCGACATATCTTGTTTCTGTGGACAGTTATGTTGGATGCAGACAACATAAAGCTACAGAAATAGGGGGATGTCTTTGACTTTCGCTAGATTGGGTCGTGCGTGGTTGCGTTCTGACTTGTGTTTTCGGGTGGCAGGATGCCTCCCCAACATCGGATTACTACTCGGGGTACCCCTACACCCCCTGAGGAGCCGGAGCAGACCGGATCTTCGGAGTTGAGCGAGCTGAGGGCCATAGTGGCCCAACTAGCGGAACGTACCCGTCGGCAGGAGCAGAGGATTGACCAGCTAATAGCCCAGAGAGAGGCGCCGTCCCCGACTGTTTTGGAGGCCCCTGTACCACCTGTACCACTTCGTGTGCCGACGGCGCCATCATCGAGTAGTGGGGCTCGAGGAGCGGCCCAGCCTTTGACCCCTGCTCAGGAGGAGTATATCGCGGAGAAGCTAACCAAGTTCTGCCAGTATGGACCGCCTAGATTCTCGGGGCAGAACGCGCAACCGTGGGATGTGGAGGCTTGGTTATCTTCGATGGAAAAGCTGTTTAGGGATTTCTTCATCGACCCGAAGTACAGAGTGCACATGGCAGTGCATTGTCTCGAGGGGGATGCTGACGCATGGTGGCGTCGGGTGGAGCCAGCGGAGTTGCAGATCACTCGACAGCTGCCCTGGTCCGAGTTCCGGCGCATGCTACTTGGAACATACTTTTCTGGGAGCGTGAAACGGAAGCTGGAGGACGACTTGAAGAATATCCAGCAGGGAGACAAACCGGTGCAGAAGTACTATCAGGACTTTATGCAGTTGCTTAACTGCGTGCCTTTCGTCGCCCGTGATGGACCGCATGAGGTCGAGTTGTTCGAGTCTGGTCTTCGACCTGAGATCTATACCCTGGTGCACGCTCGGAGGCTACAGACCCTTGGTGAAGCCGTTGAGCAGGCACTGTGGGTGGAGCAGGGCAACACGATGATTGCCAGGAGGAGCGGGTTGGTCGCACAGAGTTCTGAGAGGAAGCGACCAGCACCTGATGATGGAGGACAGGCTAGTTCTTGGAGACCGCCACGACCGTCGCGGCCTCAGTCTCATGGCCAGGGGCGTTCTGAGCAACGAGAGTCTGGTGGACCCCAGAAGCAGCAGCAGCAGCAGTCCCAGCAACAGCCACGACGTCGTGACAGATGTATTTTCTGTGGAGAACCTCATCTGCCTCACACCTGTGATCTCAGGTGGGGTCGCTGTTATAAGTGTGGACAGTCAGGCCACGTTCGAGCTTCATGCCCCCGATCGACTTCCACGGCACCATATTCAGCCTCGGCTCCTAGTGCATTTCAACAGAGGACGTCAGCTCAGCAGTCTTTTGCTCCAGTGAGCAGGTCACCTTCCTTCCACTCTTCTGATCACCGGCCACCGGCTCAGAGCGGTCGGGTATATGCCGCTCAGGTGGAGGACTTTACAGCAGCCGATCATGTGGTGGCAGGTATTATTTTACCTTCTGGCATTAGATTTTGCATTGTATTGCATCCTAGTCATTTGTTAGGAGTATATTTGCATCATTGCCTGGGTTAGGGGTAGGATGGTTACCACGTGCACGGGAGGTTCAGATTCCCGACCACATATTGCACATGGAGGAGTGTCATTGGTCCTACCCGGTGTAGATTGAGTCCTAGATTATGCCAGCAGACCAGATGGCTTTGAGGTGACTGCTCGGGATGGATGGGCTGGCTCGGTACTTCACGACGATCGATTGTGCCGCGAGGATAGTGATTTTTCGAGAGCTAGACTAGGAAGTGTTCGTGTACCAGGGATGCTAGAAGAGATATGGCGGCTCGAGCTAGAGGTTTGCTACACGTTTCTGAAGGAGCTTGCAGACAGCCTTGGGGGTTGGAGTCGGAGATGAGGGATACCTACCCCTACCTGTTTGAGGCTCAGGACTGAGGAATGATTTTCGTTTCGAGGACGAAACTCTTTTTAGTGGGGGAGGATGTGATGATCCGGACTTTTGTAGAAGCTTTTGTAGCTTTATTAGTGACTACAGGAAGCTTACACAGTGTAATGGAGCTTGTAGTATCGAAATTGGACCTCATAAATGGACCCGGCACGAAAATCGGATCAAGTGGGCTTTTCCGGGGGCTTTTGGCAAAATTTCGGATGAGAATTTGGCAAAATGGACATCGGATTTGGACTCAGGGCGCGAAAATGATCAAAATGGTATATTTACTTGATTTTTTTGCCAAAAGTTACTGTTCATGCCGGAACAGTAACTCCGGCAAGGCGGCGGCAAGCGGCGAGCGGCGGAGCGCGGCGGCGCAGCGACGGAGCGCGGCGCGGGCAGCGCGGGCAGGCGCGGGCAGGCGCGAGCAGGCGCGCAGTCGGGCTGGTCCACCGGCAGGCGTGCACCGGGAGCACCGAAGATTGCAGTTGCCACGTGGCGTCTTCTGATTGGTTGGACGGCTTCTAGAAGGCGGCGTTGTCTGTGACACGTGGCAGCACCCGATTGGCCGACAGGTTCCGGAAGACCCGGCGCGGGGACCGGGTGCGTGCTCCCGGGTGACACGTGGCGGATTCTGAGTGGCCATTGCATGGATGTTTGCTGTTTTGTGGACACGTGGCGTGTCTTGGTTGGTCCATTTCGGTGTTTGCTATTCTGTCCGGATCCTGTGTGGAGCCCAAGAATATTCCTTGGCCCATTATATATAGGATCTTTCCCCCTCCCTTTCTCACCTCGGTTTTCCAGCTGTAGAGAGAGAAACAGAGCTTGGGCCCTCTAGAAAAATTGTTCCTCTCTCTCTTCTCTCTCCCTCCTAGAAATTTCAGAATTTTCGGAGTTCCGCTTAGCGAGTCATCTGCGACGCGGTGCACTGCGACGATTTTCTTTTTCGGCCCATTTCCCGTCGCAGTTCCGTTGGAAAATCTCTGTGCTATAACCAGGAGGAATTTTTGAGCGATTTTTGGGGTAGTGTGTTCCTAAGAGGTAAGGCTTCGATTTTCGTGTTGATCATTTTGCTACATTTTGGGTTTTTGGCACATTTCCCGAGGCATCATTTGACCCTATTTTCTGTGATGGAATTCCTGGACAGCATGGGCTTGTTGATTTTCTATCTTGGGCTATGGATATCGGATCAAGGCGTATAAGTAGTCGATTTCGATCTACTCGTCGCAAGGAACGCAACCGTAATTTTTCTGGATTTTTCGGAGCACTGTACAGAGGTGAAAATCCCTCTTTTTCGAGCTATTTGGAAAAACAGCAAATGCTGTATTTTTGGGACTTGTATTTATACCGGGTGCGTTGGTCTGTATAGCTGTGCACTGTTTTCAGTGAGTTGCGGGATTAGAGGGCCGTGGGCAGTGAGAAGGCTTTTTGGGTGTGGATTTGCGTGCTAGGTGGGTCGTTGTTGCTTACCTCTTACTGCGATTTACTCACTAGGACTATTAGAGAGACCCCTAATTTATTTGGCACCCCATTAGAAATCATGCTTAACTAAATGATCCTGATTTATCATTGGCCTATTTTGTGGGATTGATATACTATGATGGTGATATGTTAGCATGCCATGTTAGCACATAGATTTGCGTGAAAGGTGGTTAAATGAGTTAATGGTTGAGACATGATGACATATCTATATGCGGGTACTACTTTGGTGATTTATTATGGATCAGGGATCATAGACATGTGTAATTAGTTAGTGATTTTGGCATGATGGTTATATCTATGCGGAGTGATTATTTGACACACATGTGGAGCTACTATTTGATACACTTTCTTTATCTTTCATGAGGACATTTGCATTCTTGTATGGACATCTAGATAGGCCACTATTTATTGCTACACTATCATATTGGGAATTGACTTAGGAGAAACCATGATTGTTTCCTTTCTCCTTTTCATTTAGACTTTTGATTCATGTTGATCGGGTTCGAGCAGGGGTTTGGGATAGTGTAGTCGGAACTTCGGAGTCTGGGACAGGTCGTACTTGATTATGGATTGTGGGGCATTGTGGTAACCGCGGATATTAGGCGGTTGACCAGATGTTGGTTATTTTATCAGATTGTGGACTTATGGGGTATTGCGGCAACCGCGGACATTGGGCGGTCGACCGGATGTTTATCTTTGCATCAGATTGGGGGATCGGGATTTCATTAGTGGAGGGATTTGTTCCACTTTGATCATAGTCATGATCCAGTCCTGCTTTTATGATACTTATGACATTGTTACTTTCCTCGTGTGGGTAGCTCCCCTCGAGTGCCACTTCGAAGCGTGCGGGGTACCAAATAGGTACCGGACGACATTGACTTATTGCTATCACTTTGGCGCGGATTGCACGATGATGATAGCGGCAGCAGGCGGTACCAGTTTTTACTGGTGGCTAGATTGGGTTTATTTGGACCGATGCGGTTACTGATGCATACTTACAGTCATTCATTTTGGCACTGCATTTAGAGGCATACTAGTGGTAGTTCCTTGCTTTTCCTGTAGTCTTATAGCTTACCACTTTCCTCATTCTTTGCCTCTGGTAGACTTAGTGGGTACGTCGGAGTTTGAGGCTTTACCCACAAGGGGAGGCTACTGGTTTACTAGTGGTTCTCACCCCCATTGTTGTTTCTTCTTATTCTTCCCTTTGTTTTGCAGAGTCGTCTGCGGGAGCTGCTGGGCTATTGGCAGCTGATCGAGATAAGGGGATCGCCGAGTAGATAGATCTCCTGTGAGGCTGTGAGATGTAGTTAGACAGATATTGTACCCATGCTACTCAGACTATAGTAGTTTACCTTTATTTTGAGGTCTGGCTTTGGCCAGCAGGGTGTATTATTTTGGTGAGCTGGGAGTTTATTATATTTTTACAGTTTTTATTTCCTTTCCAGTATGAGATATTATGTAGTTCTTTTAGTTCAGCTCTGTATTATGCTCTTTTATTGTACATTTATATCTGAGCAGGTTACCGACGCTTCGTGTACATGGGAAATTCCGTGTGCACGGCGGATCTGTTGGCGAGCCCGGATTCCGGGGCGTGACAGATTAAGTTGGTATCAGAGCTTAGGGATAGGTCAGTTGGGACTTAGGAAACCCTAGGCTTATGTTGGACCCTAGGATGATAGGGCGTGAGAGACGTGATGTTTTTGGCGAAAGTCGGTGATTGGGTTTTTTGACTCTTCCAGTGAGTGAAGAGGGATCGACATATCTTGTTTCTGTGGACAGTTATGTTGGCTGCAGACAACATAAAGCTACAGAAATAGGGGGATGTCTTTGACTTTCGCTAGATTGGGTCGTGCGTTGTTGCGTTCTGACTTGTGTTTTCGGGTGGCAGGATGCCTCCCCGACATCGGATTACTACTCGGGGTACCCCTACACCCCCTGAGGAGCCGGAGCAGACCGGATCTTCGGAGTTGAGCGAGCTGAGGGCCATAGTGGCCCAACTAGCGGAACGTACCCGTCGGCAGGAGCAGAGGATTGACCAGCTAATAGCCTAGAGAGAGGCGCCGTCCCCGACTGTTTTGGAGGCCCCTGTACCACCTGTACCACTTCGTGTGCCGACGGCGCCATCATCGAGTAGTGGGGCTCGAGGAGCGGCCCAGCCTTTGACCCCTGCTCAGGAGGATTATATCGCGGAGAAGCCCACCAAGTTCTGCCAGTATGGACCGCCTAGATTCTCGGGGCAGAACGCGCAACCGTGGGATGTGGAGGCTTGGTTATCTTCGATGGAAAAGCTGTTTAGGGATTTCTTCATCGACCCGAAGTACAGAGTGCACATGGCAGTGCATTGTCTCGAGGGGGATGCTGACGCATGGTGGCGTCGGGTGGAGCCAGCGGAGTTCCAGATCACTCGACAGCTGCCCTGGTCCGAGTTCCGGCGCATGCTACTTGGAACATACTTTTCTGGGAGCGTGAAACGGAAGCTGGACGACGACTTGAAGAATATCCAGCAGAGAGACAAACCGGTGCAGGAGTACTATCAGGAGTTTATGCAGTTGCTTAACTGCGTGCCTTTCGTCGCCCGTGATGGACCGCATGAGGTCGAGTTGTTCGAGTCTGGTCTTCGACCTGAGATCTATACCCTGGTGCACGCTCGGAGGCTACAGACCCTTGGTGAAGCCGTTGAGCAGGCACTGTGGGTGGAGCAGGGCGACACGATGATTGCCAGGAGGAGCGGGTTGGTCGCACAGAGTTCTGAGAGGAAGCGACCAGCACCTGATGATGGAGGACAGGCTAGTTCTTGGAGACCGCCACGACCGTCGCGGCCTCAGTCTCATGGCCAGGGGCGTTCTGAGCAACGAGAGTCTGGTGGACCCCAGAAGCAGCAGCAGCAGCAGCCGCAGCAACAGCCACGACGTCGTGACAGATGTATTTTCTGTGGAGAACCTCATCTGCCTCACACCTGTGATCTCAGGTGGGGTCGCTGTTATAAGTGTGGACAGTCAGGCCACGTTCGAGCTTCATGCCCCCTATCGACTTCCACGGCACCATCTTCAGCCTCGGCTCCTAGTGCATTTCAACAGAGGACGTCAGCTCAGCAGTCTTTTGCTCCAGTGAGCAGGTCACCTTCCTTCCACTCTTCTGATCACCGGCCACCGGCTCAGAGCGGTCGGGTATATGCCGCTCAGGTGGAGGACTTTACAGCAGCCGATCATGTGGTGGCAGGTATTATTTTACCTTCTGGCATTAGATTTTGCATTGTATTGCATCCTAGTCATTTGTTAGGAGTATATTTGCATCATTGCCTGGGTTAGGGGTAGGATGGTTACCACGTGCACGGGAGGTTCAGATTCCCGACCACATATTGCACATGGAGGAGTGTCATTGGTCCTACCCGGTGTAGATTGAGTCCTAGATTATGCCAGCAGACCAGATGGCTTTGAGGTGACTGCTCGGGATGGATGGGCTGGCTCGGTACTTCACGACGATCGATTGTGCCGCGAGGATAGTGATTTTTCGAGAGCTAGACTAGGAAGTGTTCGTGTACCAGGGATGCTAGAAGAGATATGGCGGCTCGAGCTAGAGGTTTGCTACACGTTTCTGAAGGAGCTTGCAGACAGCCTTGGGGGTTGGAGTCGGAGATGAGGGATACCTACCCCTACCTGTTTGAGGCTCAGGACTGAGGAATGATTTTCGTTTCGAGGACGAAACTCTTTTTAGTGGGGGAGGATGTGATGATCCGGACTTTTGTAGAAGCTTTTGTAGCTTTATTAGTGACTACAGGAAGCTTACACAGTGTAATGGAGCTTGTAGTATCGAAATTGGACCTCATAAATGGACCCGGCACGAAAATCGGATCAAGTGGGCTTTTCCGGGGGCTTTTGGCAAAATTTCGGATGAGAATTTGGCAAAATGGACATCGGATTTGGACTCAGGGCGCGAAAATGATCAAAATGGTATATTTACTTGATTTTTTTGCCAAAAGTTACTGTTCATGCCGGAACAGTAACTCCGGCAAGGCGGCGGCAAGCGGCGAGCGGCGGAGCGCGGCGGCGCAGCGACGGAGCGCGGCGCGGGCAGCGCGGGCAGGCGCGGGCAGGCGCGAGCAGGCGCGCAGTCGGGCTGGTCCACCGGCAGGCGTGCACCGGGAGCACCGAAGATTGCAGTTGCCACGTGGCGTCTTCTGATTGGTTGGACGGCTTCTAGAAGGCGGCGTTGTCTGTGACACGTGGCAGCACCCGATTGGCCTACTGGTTCCGGAAGACCCGGCGTGGGGACCGGGTGCGTGCTCCCGGGTGACACGTGGCGGATTCTGAGTGGCCATTGCATGGATGTTTGCTGTTTTGTGGACACGTGGCGTGTCCTGGTTGGTCCATTTCGGTGTTTGCTATTCTGTCCGGATCCTGTGTGGAGCCCAAGAATATTCCTTGGCCCATTATATATAGGATCTTTCCCCCTCCCTTTCTCACCTCGGTTTTCCAGCTGTAGAGAGAGAAACAGAGCTTGGGCCCTCTAGGAAAATTGTTCCTCTCTCTCTTCTATCTCTCTTCTAGAAATTTCAGAATTTTTGGAGTTCCCCTTAGCGAGTCATCTGCGACGCGGTGCACTGCGACGATTTTCTTTTTCGGCCCATTTCCCGTCGCAGTTCCGTTGGAAAATCTCTGTGCTCTAACCAGGAGGAATTTTTGAGCGATTTTTGCGGCAGTGTGTTCCTAAGAGGTAAGGCTTCGATTTTTGTGTTGATCATTTTGCTACATTTTGGGTTTTTGGCACATTTCCCGAGGCATCATTTGACCCTATTTTCTGTGATGGAATTCCTGGACAGCATGGGCTTGTTGATTTTCTATCTTGGGCTATGGATATCGGATCAAGGCGTATAAGTAGTCGATTTCGATCTAGTCGTCGCAAGGAACGCAAACGTAATTTTTCTGGATTTTTCGGAGCACTGTACAGAGGTGAAAATCCCTCTTTTTCGAGCTATTCGGAAAAACAGCAAATGCTGTATTTTTGGGACTTGTATTTATACCGGGTGCGTTGGTCTGTACAGCTGTGCACTGTTTTCAGTGAGTTGCGGGATTAGAGGGCCGTGGGCAGTGAGAAGGCTTTTTGGGTGTGGATTTGCGTGCTAGGTGGGTCGTTGTTGCTTACCTCTTACTGCGATTTACTCACTAGGACTATTAGAGAGACCCCTAATTTATTTGGCACCCCATTAGAAATCATGCTTAACTAAATGATCCTGATTTATCATTGGCCTATTTTGTGGGATTGATATACTATGATGGTGATATGTTAGCATGCCATGTTAGCACATAGATTTGCGTGAAAGTTGGTTAAATGAGTTAATGGTTGAGACATGATGACATATCTATATGCGGGTACTACTTTGGTGATTTATTATGGATCAGGGATCATAGACATGTGTAATTGGTTAGTGATTTTGGCATGATGGTTATATCTATGCGGAGTGATTATTTGACACACATGTGGAGCTACTATTTGATACACTTTCTTTATCTTTCATGAGGACATTTGCATGCTTGTATGGACATCTAGATAGGCCACTATTTATTGCTACACTATCATATTGGGAATTGACTTAGGAGAAACCATGATTGTTTCCTTTCTCCTTTTCATTTAGACTTTTGATTCATGTTGCTCGGGTTCGAGCAGGGGTTTGGGATAGTGTAGTCGGAACTTCGGAGTCTGGGACAGGTCGTACTTGATTATGGATTGTGGGGCATTGTGGTAACCGCGGATATTAGGCGGTTGACCAGATGTTGGTTATTTTATCAGATTGTGGACTTGTGGGGTATTGCGGCAACCGCGGACATTGGGCGGTCGACCGGATGTTTATCTTTGCATCAGATTGGGGGATCGGGATTTCATTAGTGGAGGGATTTGTTCCACTTTGATCATAGTCATGATCCAGTCCTGCTTTTATGATACTTATGACATTGTTACTTTCCTCGTGTGGGTAGCTCCCCTCGAGTGCCACTTCGAAGCGTGCGGGGTACCAAATAGGTACCGGACGACATTGACTTATTGCTATCACTTTGGCGCGGATTTCACGATGATGATAGCGGCAGCAGGCGGTACCAGTTTTTACTGGTGGCTAGATTGGGTTTATTTGGACCGATGAGGTTACTGATGCATACTTACAGTCATTCATTTTGGCACTGCATTTAGAGGCATACTAGTGGTAGTTCCTTGCTTTTCCTGTAGTCTTATAGCTTACCACTTTCCTCATTCTTTGCCTCTGGTAGACTTAGTGGGTACGTCGGAGTTTGAGGCTTTACCCACAGGGGGAGGCTACTGGTTTACTAGTGGTTCTCACCCCCATTGTTGTTTCTTCTTCTTCTTCCCTTTGTTTTGCAGAGTCGTCTGCGGGAGCTGCTGGGCTATTGGCAGCTGATCGAGGTAAGGGGATCGCCGAGTAGATAGATCTCCTGTGAGGCTGTGAGATGTAGTTAGACAGATATTGTACCCATGCTACTCAGACTATAGTAGTTTACCTTTATTTTGAGGTCTGGCTTTGGCAAGCTGGGTGTATTATTTTGGTGAGCTGGGAGTTTATTGTATTTTTACAGTTTTTATTTCTTTTCCAGTCTGAGATATTATGTAGTTCTTTTAGTTCAACTCTTTATTATGCTCTTTTATTGTACATTTTTATCTGAGCAGGTTACCGACGCTTCGTGTACATGGGAAATTCCGTGTGCACGGCGGATCTGTTGGCGAGCCCGGGTTCCGGGGCGTGACATAAATAGTCCATTTTTATCGTTTTCGCACGGAGTCCAAATTCGAAGTCCGTTGTGCCAAATTCCGCTTCTAAAATTTGTCAAAGGCATTCAGAAAGGTATTCTTAATCCAAATTTCGTGCTGGGTCCAATCTTGAGGTTCGAATTGCGCACAAGCACCTCCAACACACCGAAAAAGCCCCCAGAAGTCGCTGATCACACTGCAAAGGCTCTGCGGAGATTCGGGTCATCACAAGAGGTCTCGTCCGGATATTCATTGACCGACATGTCTTTAGTCTTTGCCTTCTTTTCTTTCGTCTCCGTTTCGGCCGAAGATCGGCTCAGGTTGTCTTCACATCCCTTGGTGGCCACCTCTCATGTCGGGCCATCTTCCCGAGGTCCCGCTAGGCGGGTTCCTTGGCTCCCTGCCGCTCCTTTGGCGCTTCTTGGCTATGCCTTTCGACAGCCTCTAAAGCTTTCAAGTGAGCTTCTAAATCTAGCTAGACGGCTCCGTCCTCCGGCTTAGCGACCACCGACCAAAGCATCGACGTTTTCTTCTGCAGCGGTACAGTTGAGCCTCCTACCTTTTGGTTATGGCGCATCGACGCCAAGGGGTGACGATGCGCAGGCCGTGATGCCACTATTGCGGGCGTTGGCCTCTAGCATTTGTATATGACGTTTCTACGTTTTGGTCATAACCGGCCCTTGCCACTGGGTCGGTTCTGTGGATGTGAACCATTGTTCGACTAGCACGTCTGCCAGTGGGTCCATCTTCTTCAGGCTCCCCCTGAGGGTTTCTTTTCCCTGCCATGGCTTGGGCCATGGATGTATCCTGAGTTCCTGGGCTAGTTGAACGCCCAGGATCTTCGCCTCTCCCTTGGCGAGCCAAGGGAAGTCTGCATCAGGAATCGATAGGGCTTCTCAGGCCCCCAGCGTCCCGCGGTGAGGGGATCGTGGTGTCGGCCCCTTCCACTTATGGTTATCTAGGCCCCTCTGTGCCCCCTGCAGTCTGAGCCTCTTGTGGGGCCCGATCCGTTTTGGGCATTGTGAGGGTCCATACACTAGTCATCCTTCGGCCCGTTGGCCGAAGGGTCTGCGGGGTGCCCCCTGGACCCGACTTTCGTTATAGCCGCAATGTCACGCTCCGCGGTTGAAATTGCGACCCGGGTCGCCAACAGATCCGCCATCTGTACGAATTCTCCCGCACAGACGAAGCGTCTAACCTGCAAAAATCAGATCTATAGCTATACATGTATCAGAGTTGAAAAAAAATAAATAGCTACGGAAAACCATACATTGAACATCTGAAAATACATACAAAAT
Organism: Tillandsia leiboldiana; assembly: GCA_029204045.2. Taxonomy (NCBI): domain Eukaryota; kingdom Viridiplantae; phylum Streptophyta; class Magnoliopsida; order Poales; family Bromeliaceae; genus Tillandsia; species Tillandsia leiboldiana. The sequence continues at coordinate 19,245,094 of CM055074.1, forward strand.
CCATCTCCCAAAATATAATACATCAAAATGTCTCAGACTATCCAGTATCTATACATAAAACCACAAGGTACCTCTAACTCTCTAAGAATGCAGGGTATGGAACTACTCGGCCACGCCCTTACCTCGATCAGTTGCCTCCGCACGAGCTGAAGCCGGAACAGGTACCTCTGAAATAATTCACCACAGCGGGTGTGAGAACGACACCAACACGTAGTTCTCAGTGGGTACCGTCATCAAGATCCACGGTATGCCCACTAAGTCTACTAGAGGCAAAGAAACAGGTATACTGAAAAGTAATAAGCTAATATGGAAACTATCGCTACTATGCCTCAAATATCATACTCAAAGGAAAGAAACTCAACAATGAACATACTATGCATCCACTCGCTCACGAGGTGCTCACAACAACCTAATCTAACTAACTGCCACATCTGGTCTAGTCAAGCCTTCGCCCCTAGTGTATCAACGTAGGGTGTCCAATCGGACTATCATAATACCACGCAATCTACCTCATCAGGCTCATCATCGCATCCAGAGCGGCAACTCGAGGGGAGCGACCCCACAGAGGAACAAGCGTGTCACATCTGGCTCAATAAGCGGCTCATGCAGGCTATAATTCACGATCAAACAGATCGGAAACTCGAATGCTCAACCAACCCATAACCATGTCGGAGAACCCTCCACAACTCAATTTGACAATGCCCAACCCTCGATCTAGAGTAAACCAGTCAACAACCACGAAGGGCCCGAAAATTCTGAAAGACTGATGCCTACAACCCCAATCAAACAAGAACAGGCTGCAGGCACTGCCTCCCGTAGCTTTCGACCCAACTATGGAAATAGTTCTCTATCTCTCATGACACTAGAAACTCATCCAACAGAGCTATAAAAATCTATTCGGCCCCTAGGCGCGAATATACATGCATCCCGAACTATCCGGACCAATCATATTGCTCACAATATTTTAAAATAATTTAAAAATAGAGTTTTGATTAAAACAATTACAAAAAATTTTATGAATGTCCAGATGCATCCCGAATGGCAAGAAAACGTGTAGTCTAGTGTCATATCATCTCTAGATCATGCTAAAAATATATGGGGTTCTAGGCAACTATTAGATTTTACCAGCCATAACTGTGAGGACCCGAATCCCAGCTAAAGGGGTTCATTGATGGATTAGTGGCTTCTGGGAGTGTTTGTGCGTGTGTCGGGCCCAAGAAATGGATTCCTGGTGTGAAATGGGAGCAAGTTTGCATCACCGGAGGCCTTTGGAAAATTTTAGAAGTGGAATTGGGCCAAACGGACATCGGATTTGGATTCAGCGCGCGAAAATGATGAAGATGGACTATTTACTTGCTTTTTTCGGAGCCCGGATGACCCGGCACGGTTTTCGAGGCTATGGGTACTGTTCCGGCGCCGGCCAGCGGCGGAGAGCAGTGGCGCGGGCTCGGGCAGGCGGCGGAGCGGCCGCGGGAAGGCGCGCGGGCAGGTGCGCGGTCCACGGGGCCGGCGTGAACCGTAGTGCTGAACACGTGGCGGCCGTTGGGTGGCTGGTGTACGCAGGTGCGGTCCACGGAGTGGAAGGTAGGTACCTCGGGTTGCGTGCCCGGCAGCACGGCATGCGCGCATGTGGGCGCGCGTTGACGCGCGGTTCCCGCTCGGGCGCGACACGCGTCGGCGTCCGCGGCTGGCCACACGTCGCTCGGTGGTTTGCTAGTTTTGCTGTCCCCTGTTCGGCGCTATGTGGCGCGTCCGGGGCGTTCCGGGCGCGCGATGTGTGGCCCAGATCGGGCGCACTGTGTGCGCACGATTCTTACCGGGCACCCGAAACCTGGACAATTTGGGTATTTTCGAATTGTTCCTTTGGGCCTTTATATTTAGCCCGAGCCGCCTTCTTCATGGGTTTTTTCCCATTTTCGAGCCCCATTTCACCTCGGACTCTTCAGTGAAGTTGCTCCCCGACTTGTGCTGCACCTTCGGGAGGATTTTTGGGATTTTACGTGGCACGCTCTTCTAGGTTCCATTTTCTTCGGCGCGTCGCAACGCTCCTTCGCCTGTGTTCCCTTTCGTCGCGTTTCGGTGCGCGAGCTCCCCCGGCTTACCCCGACCACCTTTTCAGGCGATTCTTGCGCCGTTGGAACGGCGATAGATAGGGCTTCGATCTTGGTATTTCCAGCTTCCCCTTGTTTTGTGCTTTTTGAGGTGTTTTTCCGAGTTTACTGTGACACTATTTCTGTGGTTGAGACTTGGACAGTGGCGCGGTCCTTCGGCGATATCTCCACACTCGGGCATCGGATCGGGACGTGCCTATACACTTTTTGCATCTACGCGTCGCAAGGATTATTGTCGTATTTTTTGGGGATTTTTATGAGACTTGCCCAAAGGTATATTCTTCCCCCTTTACTGTACAGAGTATTACAGTTGTGTGTGTTGTGAGGTTTTGCGCTCCCTGCGTTGTGGAATTTGTAACTCGGCCTATGGGGCTCGGAATTGGACGTGCAGGTACCCGTTTCGAAGGTCTCGACGTGAGGATCACAGCAGTATTTTTATCGGATTTTTCGAAGTTTGTTCTGCAGGTGGAAATTTCAAATCTTCAGGACTGTTTTCTGCAGATTGTTGTACTTGGATATTTTGTGGAATAAAGTGTAACCTTGGACCTTTTGTTGTACCCAGGGGTGTTTGCGGGTGTTGTTGAACCTGTTGGTGTTGAGGAATATTGGAGACTGTTGTTCTTGGGTATTTTCAACTGTGGAACCTTGGACAGTTAGCGCTCTCAGGTGGGTGGCCTTGTCTCCAAGATTGATGGACTGGACATTAAATCTGCTATAGTAGGACTATGCATGATAGTGAATTTCTTGTGTAGCATGCTAGAATGTAGGAATTGCTATTCCTTGTACTATCTGTTGATCTTGTGATCTCCTTGTTTTCTACCATCTGTTAAATTATAGTTATCTTGGAACTTGACCTAACACCCCCGTCATATGCTGCATGTGTAACCAGACCAGTAGAAAACTCCAACTTGGGCTAGGTTTATTTTGCTTTAGACATCCACACTTCTATTTCTTTCCTGGACATAGTGTTATCCTCGTCCGGGTAGTGGGCCGAGTGGTCGAGTTTCTTCTTAGTGTGGGATTAATGTTACACTCGTGCTTGGGAGCAGAGTGGAGTCTGGTAGTGGTAGCTAGTATTTTATCTGTGGCGGGAGCCGTTTGGGTGAACGGTAATCCCGGGGTGTTTTGTCCTTTATTTCTTTTGTCGCCGCTGTGTTAGTGGCGGCAGTATACCAGTGTTAGCAGGACCTAGAACCCAGAACCTTTTTGACATACACATGATTTTAGTCTACCAATGTTTTCTTCCAAGCATCGAAGGGCCGCTGGAGTCTGTCCTTGTTTGGTTGGACAAAGGCATTAGCCCTTCGGGGTTTGGGTATAAATACTTGTTTTATAACTGTTTTTCCTAAAAGAACTAAAAATCATTAAATATGGATTTCTTCCAGATCAAAATGGCTTTCAGTAATAACTGTCACCTTTTTATTACAACCTCCTCACCCGAGAGAGTTTGGGTGATCTGGGTTCTAGGGGCCGTTTCTTTGTCGGGACGAAAGCCACGGGGGCCGAGCATGGAACCTGTTCTTGTTGATAGGGTTGTAGGTGCTGGTCTCACAGAACTTTCGGACCCTGGTTGGTATCTTCTGCGTGTTGTACCGAGGTTGTCGTGTTCCCGAACTGTAAGGGGGTCGGGAACTTCGATAGGCGGAGTCTAGAGTCTGTTCTTGTTTGATAGGGTTCTAAGCACCGACCTATCGGGTTTTCCAAACCCTTATGGTGTCGGTCCTTCCTGTGTTATCTGTGAGTTTGATGTTTTGTCGTGGGGAGCCGTTGAGTAGACGGTGGTCCCGGGTCGTTGAGTGTTGTCCGACCAGTTTTGTTAGCCCTGAGTTGTGGGTCGATCCCGGCTGTGGAGTATCTCCAGCCAGTGTGTTTTGTGCTGTGAGTTGAGGGAGTTTGCTAGTGTCTTGAGTTTCGAGAGAGCTGATCAGCTGAGTCGTCGAGAGTGCTCCGACCGTTGAGCGAGATGTTTGAGGATCCTGAGTCTTTCCGTTCTGAGAGTGAGCGTGGATTTTGGACTATAGCCTGCAGTGCCACTTTGAGCTCGACAGAGTGCATGGATACCTTTGTCCTTGTTGGGGTCGCTCCCCTCGAGTGCCACGTCCGGGGTGGGTCTGTACTTTGGTATCGCGACTTGTCGACGCTGTCCCTCTGACTGGGCCTGTTTTGGCAGTCACGGACGCAGTCCCTATGGCTGGGCCAGTTTTGGCAGTCACGGACGCCCTACGTAAGTCCGGTCCTCCGTGGATGTAACGGCAGTAGGTAGGCGCAGGTTTGACTGGACCCAAGGAGGCAGTCAGGTAGATTGGGTGATCTGAGTTGAGGGATAGTAGATGCACCATATTTTCATCTGTTCCACTTTTTGAGCATCTAGATAGGGGCATAGTAGCTGTAGAGTTATTCTTTTCCAGCTTTTCCCTTCAGTATTTCATTTGTTACATCATGCCTCTAGTAGACATGGTGGGCAGACCGTCGGGCTTGTTGGCGGCACCCACTGAGAACTACTGTGGGATGTAGTTCTCACACCCGTCGTGGTGTCTTTTCCCCAGGGACTTCTACTCCTGTTCCTGCTGCTCCAGCTGCTACTTCTTCAGATCGAGGTAAGGGAGTCGCGAGCTAGATCCCTACCAGTCGTCGTCTAGAGAGAGTAGATGTACCCCTTATTATTTTGAGAGAGTCTATGTTGAACGACCCTTGTAGTGAGGTATTGAGTTGTACCTTTCTTTTATTGCAGAGAGAGACTTTTGTATTTTGGTGAGGACTCGGAGTTGTATTTATTTTATTTCAGCATTTACTTTTCAGCTCTGATATCTGTTTAGTGTAGTATCTTTCTTTTGCAGGTTAGTCGCTTCGTCTATACGGGGCTTCCCGTATGGGCGGCAGATCTGTTGGCGAGCCCGGGTCGCAGTTTCGACGCCGGGGCGTGACAATAACAACAGCTAAACTAAGCATGCTAAACATGTATACAACATAATTAGTAGGCATTCCATAAAGTTTGGAAGAATTCCAACCCACCTGGATCGTAATCCACAGGCAAAAAAGAGAAGGCGAAGTAGCGCAAAGCTCTCACAGTCAAGAATCTGTCGAAATGTCCCTCGGCGCTCGCACTCGCATCACCTTCGTCTTCAGTCCAGGAATCCTCCATGAGCAACAACACACCCCCAAAAACCTCTAACTAGGTTCCTCCATGCTCAGGACAACACAGCTCTCAAACTCCACCAAGCTCACAGCACGCACACTCCAAGCCTCTGTCAGCTCCACACAGTGAACATGGCATCCAACACCTTAACTCCAAGCAACACCAATAGCTCACACAACACCAGCTGCTCCTCACAGCACAGGGAAGAAGGGAGAAAACCCAAATAGACATCCAAATCCACCAAAACACCTCTCAGCCAAAGAAACCCCAAATCCGAGAAAATCCACGAAAACTCGGAAAAGCACAGTACTCACCTCTGAGTTTTGATTCTTACGCGCAAGCCTCAGTCCAAGCTCTCCTCAATAAGACAAGCTCTTCTCCAAGCTCTCGACCAAAATCCGTAGTTTCGCACCGAAGAAATCCCACCAATCCCACAGTTGAAGCTTCCCTGGTGAGCTCCTCAGGGCATCAATGGTGGTCTACTGCTGAGGGAGGAAGAAGGAGAAGAAGAAGATGGACGAGGTGGAGAAGATGAAGTAGATGGTGATGGGATATATAAACAATGCTTCTCCCATACCCAGGCATCCACGTGTGGCCCTGCAAGTACACTCCAACACGTCATATAGTAAAAAGCTCCGCGGATCAACCAGAATTACTAATCTATCTCGGGGAGAAAATCCGATTTCGGACGCCGTAAAACTAGGACTGGGCGCCCTAAATTACGGCACAGTAACTCTTGGGCGCACCTCGGCCGGCTGCTCCGCTACAGTAGAGAGACCAAAACCTCGGCACAGCGTCGGATCCACTCCTCAGTCCTGCGGGCGCCACTTCTCTAAGGGTCCGGTGCTACAGTGCAACATCACAGATCTCACTATCAGCAACAAATCTGAAGAAATCTCAACCATCCAATCCTCAGGGCCTACTACAGTAACTTTCGGGGCCCGCACCTGAGTTATGCAGGTTTTGGGTGTCCGGAATATCTCCTAGGGCGCCCGAAAATTCTGAAACAGTCAGTTTCATGCAGTCTGCGGTCCTGAGTCCGTTTTTCGTGCCATTTGCGCATTCAACAGCACTCACACTAACCAAGCATCTCCAGATGCTCATATGGGCACACCCGAACAGTTACTCAGTCCCGGTACTCTACATTCTCCCCTCCTTCAAAAAGTTTCATCCTTGAAACTACAATCCATGCCTCAGGAGGGAGCATTAAATAAGTATGGATGCGAGATTCTCAACTCAACCTCAGATTCCCATGTAGCCTCTCGCTCATCATGGTGGTTCCATTGGATCTTCAGAAAAGTAGGACCTGATTGCGCAATTCTTTAGTCGCCTGATAGCTCGAATCCTCATCTGGCTCCAATGAAGTGAAGAGAAATCAATCACAAGTGAGGGATCTAACACATACTTCCTCAGAACCGAAACAGGAAACACATCATGGGTGTCTGCCAATCGTGGCGGTAGCGCAACCCGGTATATCACTAATCCAATATGCTCAAGTATCATGAAAGGGCCAATAACTCGCGGACTGAGCTCCCCGCGTACTCCAAATCTGCGTATCCCTCGGGATGGTGAGGCTTTCAGGAAACGTGGTTCCCAACCTAAAACTCTAAGCCTCGTCGCCTCCTATCGGCACAACTCCTCTGCTGACCCACAGCAACAAAACTAAGCTCACAGCTCCACAAACACACCCACACAACCAACTAAAAAAGGAAGGAGCCCAACATCAGGAACATCACCAATCCCCAACTCTCAACTTTGAAAACAAGCCGGAAACGGCGAAAAGTGCGAAAATCTCGAAAGGCTAGTGCCTTCACGTCAATCAAACAAGAACAGGCTCCAGCACCTTCTCCATTCCTGGAGCAGCCTTTCGAAATTGTTGACCGATTTGCCAAGTCTCGGCATAAAGAAGTAAAAAGGGAGAGAGGAGTTGAAGTTATTCCTGTTGCGGCTATCACTCTACTTCCACTCCTAGTAACAACAAGAAGAGAAGAAGGAAAAAGAGGGAGGGAGGAAAAGATGTGGATTTACTCAGACATCACGCGGGTGAATCCACAGGTAGGGAGACCAAACAGTCCCCACACACATAACACTCAAAGTCACCTCTACTGCTCCAAAAGTGGCATCCATTGAGTGGTCATCTCACTCAAAGACTGCACTGCTCGCCTACTCAAGGCATCAGCGACCACAATGACTTGCCGGGATGATACTGTAAGCTCAAGTCGTAATCCTTCAATAACTCTATCTACCGGCGTTGCCTCAATTAAGCTCCTTCTGAGTAAACAAGTACTTTAGACTCTAGTGGTCGTTAAAATCTCATAGTGCTCAACGTACAGGTAATGTCGCCATAGTTCCAAATACGACAGTGGCTAGCTCCAAGTCATGCGTAGGGCAATTCTTCTTATAATCCTTTAATTGCCATGAAACATAAGCAATTACCCTACCATGCTGCATCAACAAACATCCTAAACCTCTATGGGAGGTATCGCTACGAATCTCAAATCCCTCTCCCATCATTGACAATTGCTAGAGTCAGTGCTGATATCAACCTCAAATTCAACTCATCGAAACTTTGCTGGCACTGCTCAGTTCAAATAACTCTAATTCCTTTCCTCGTCAAACGGGTGAGTGGTGTAGAGAGCTTCACGGAGCCCTCCCCGAATCAACAATAATAGCCGGCCTAGTACAGCTGAAACCTCCGGTTCATTATATCCATACATGCGGTCGGGGCATTAGTCAAATCCCAATGGCATCACTGTAACTCATAATGCCAGTACCGGGTTCTGAACTCCGTCTTGGATATGTTCCTCGGCCTTCACCCTTCGCTGATGGTAACCGGACTGGAGATCTATCTTCGAAAATACCGAAGCTCCCTGTAGCTGGTCAAACTAATCATCAATCCGTGGCGGGGATACTTGTTCCGGATGGTTACTTTGTTCAGCTCTCCGTAATCCACACACAACCTGAGTGACCCATCCATCTTCTTTAAAAACAAAATCGGCGCTCCCCACGGAGATACACTGGGTTTGACAAACCTTCTGTCTATCAAATCTTGCAGCTGTGCCTTCAACTCTCTCAACTCTGCAGGAGCCATCCTGTAGGGTGCCTTAGAGATTGGTGCAATTTCAGGAACCACATCAATCACAAACTCTACCTCTCTGTCCGGCGGCATCGAAGATAACTCAAGTGGAAATATATCTAGATACTTGTGAATGATAGGGATGTCCTCGAGTCCCAGCGTCGTCGTAGGCACATCCACTGCAGTCGCCAGAAAAGCGACGCATCCACGACTCATCATCTGTCGCACTCTAGCTGAAGATATAGTCGCTGCAAACAATATGCTATGGCATCCTCTATAAACATACTCCTCCCGGCCCGACTCACGGAGTGTCACCGTCCTCTCTCTACAGTCAATGGTAGCATAATACCGGGACAATCAATCCATACACCCTCTCAAAATTCTGGAGCTATCGTAGGACCAACAAATCTAAAGATATAATCCAAGGTCCTAACTGCACTGGGCAGGACCGACAACACTCATCTACGTGTAACACGTGATCTGAAATCCGAACCTCACGTGCACAAACTAACGGTCCTATCTCTAGCCCATGCAATGATGCAAATGCTCTACTGATGAATGAGTGCGATGCTTCAGTATCAAATAAAGCTTTAATATAAGTAGAGGAGATCAGAATGATACCTGCTACCATCTGGTCAGCTGCTGAAGAGTCCTCTGCCTGGGCGGCATACATATGCCCGCCCGGTGGTGGCCTGTCTGGCTGTCGCGAAGAGGTAGCCCAATCTGCCTGGCTATAAACTGGTGGTGCTCCTACTACATGTAATGGCGATGGAAAAGCCGATGTTGACCACAACACTGGATGCCCTGCTCTCGGACAGGCTGAAGAATAATGTCCTGACAGGCCGTATCGGAAACACCGGCTCTGTCGCTGCTCACACTGCTGGGGTGCATGAGGTCCAACGCAAATGACACATCTGTCTGGGGTGCCTCTGATACTGCTACTGTCGTGGTTGCCTCGGTGGTCGAAATCCTCCTGATCTCTGTCTCCTCTGGGATTCTTGATCCTGGAACTGATATTGTGGTGGCGGTCTCGGTGGTCTCGATCGACTGGTCTGCTCTCCATCAGGCGGCGCTGGATGCTGATCTCCAGAGCTAGTCCCTGACGCACTATCCCTCTCCGTTAGAACCACAGATCCTCACTCAAACAACCGAGTGTGCTCAATTGCTGCATCAAGTGTCGGCAATCTTCGGGAATGAATAAACTGATAAATATCCTGATGCAGTCCTCTCTCAAAAAGATCAATTCACTGGGCCTCATCCGTGCCACATGGGGTACGCAGTTCAACAACCGCGTAAACTCACGAATATACTCATGTAGTTGTAGTGTACCAGATCTTGGTATATTAGCAAATATAAATAAAAATGGTAGGAAATACCATTTTTATTGAGCTTTGAGAGGTAGAGGATGATCTGGGAGTGAATTGGGCCCAAATCGGGATTAAAATAAGAGATCTAGAATTGTATATGAGAAAGTGGGCCCAGATTGTAAGTGGAAAATTCACAGTGTCGGAAAATTCCGAGAAAATTACGGGAGCTCCGTAAATATGTTTTAAGGCCACAATCAAAGTTTCGCATTGATCGGATACCCGGATAGTGAGAACGGGCTCCGCCAGCTAATTCGAATACAGTAGGGCTTTTGGCGACCCAGAATGGTCCAAATCGAAAATTAAGAGTGCCTAGAGGTAAATAAAGTTAAACCATGACTGCCTGTCAAATTTGAGCGAAATCGGGCGAGAAACGGATGAGAACGGACGAAAACGGGCGAAACTGGGCTTGGGCCCAAGTTTCGGGCGCCCGAAAGTGGGTTCCGGGCACCCGGAAAGTACTGTAGCAAGCCAGGTTATGGGTACTGTAGCGAACCCGGTTCGGTTTGGGAAGACCGGTTACTGTAGCAGCCGGGTTCGGGTTCGGGCGATGCGCCCGAAAGTTACTGTAGCACGCCCGAATCTAGAGGTGGCACGGATCCCAAGGCAGTGGCGCGGATCCCGAGGCAATTGGCGCGGATCCCGAGGCAATTGGCGCGGATCCCGAGGCAATTGGCACGGATCCCGAGGTAGTTGGCGCGAATCTCGAGGCACTGGCGTGAATCCCGAGGCAAGGCTGCGCGCGCGGCGCGGTAGGGCGCGCGTGTCACGCCCCGAGTTTAAAAATCAGCGTCTAATTTTTTTTTTTTTTTTTTTTTTTTTTTTTTTTTTTTTTTATATATCAGAGTTACAAAATCATCTAGGGCGCAACAGACCGCCACATATATAGAAGAGTCCCAATCCCCTTTGGAATTGAGCCTTTTCTATATATGCACGGCTAACAGGCAACAACATCAGAGTACTAACTACGTACTATAACTAATAAAATTACAAAGATTACAAATTAACTTTTCAATTATTTACATATGTATTACAACTCTTTCCTTTAACATCAAATGTTACATGAACTTTCGGCTGTCCAGGGTCAACATCTAACACGAAACCTCACCAAACACGTCCCGACATCTCAACACCCGCTCGACCTGAAAAACAGTCACCCGAGGGTGTGAGACACACCGGAGTGTATCCCAGTGGGCACGACGAGCCGAGAAATAGCAGATCGTACCTACTGGTATACAATACTAGAGGATAGTAATAATCACATGTTAGGTATAGCAGATATATCTTTGGAGCTGTAATTTAAAGCAACTTTCAAAATCTTTAAGCGAGCTTAGGATAACAACCATAGATCAGGCAATCTACTAAAGGATAGTAATAGTCAAGATTAAGTAAACAAGATTATAAAGCGAATGAATAATCAACAAGGAAATACATCAATATCTCAGCAGGGGTAAACTGGATAAACAATCAGCAGGTCTACTGATATCATGAATACTGAATTAAGCATGCTGAGAAATTGTATAGGCAGGTATCAAACAAATGAATATCTTCAAACCGAAATCAGGAATCATGAGATAAGACAAAAGCAGACTAAAAGCAACATATGCATCAAATAAATGATATATCAAATTACCCAATTACAAGCCACCATATTGGTCCCACAAGACCTCAGGTAAATTTGTAGTGTTCTGGTTTTTCCCATGCAACTTTCCGATGAATCCACTGTGTAGAACACCTAGTGTTGGTGTGTCTGGCCCATGGTGCATCAAAGGGGTGCCACAGATGGACCTTGTGAGACTTTGATAGCTGATTTGGCCTTCGACTGCATTTGCCGAATTTTAGAAAAGGTTTTGGGCCAATCTGAGGTTGGATTTGGATTCAGCGCGGAAAAACGCTTGAAAACGGCTATTTGATTGTTAAATTTGGAGTCCGGATGACCAAAAACGGGCTCCCGGAAGTTTTCGGAGATTTTCGGTGCATGGGAGAGGCTCGTGGACCGGCCTGAGCCACGTGGCGGCCTATTATTGGCCGGCTCACGCAGCGCGGCGGTGCATGGACCGCGGGCGGGGGACGCGTGGCGTGCCCGGAATGGCCGGCGCACGCGGCACGGCTCAGCGATTTTGCGGGGTTGCGGTGGACCGGGCGCATGACACGTGGCGGCCTGGGATTTGCTGGCTCACGAGGGCGCGGTCCACGGTGTGCGCAGAGGGGCGCCTCGGGACAGCGCGCGCACAGGAGCGCCAGGCGGGCGGTCGGCCGCACTCGAGTGCGCCACGTGTCGCCTCGTGTGTAGGCGGCCGTACCTACCCCCGCTTACCGCAGGGGGACACGCGGCGCGCAGCGGGCCACCTTGCACCGCTGTCCCCTGTTATGGGGCGACGTGGCATCACCAGGAGATTTCGGGCGCGTCGGACAGGGAGTGTGCGACCGGGTTTTCGGGCGCAGTGCGCCCGAATCTTGCGCCCGAAAACCCGGCCCGTTAGTGTAGTGGGCTGGGACTATAAATAGGGTACTTTGGGTCACTTAGCCCTTTTTCTGGGCGGTTTTTCATAGGGATTTCTCTTGGGCGATTTTTCCTCTACTTGTTCCTCATTCCACTGAACATCCCTGGGATTTTTAGGGGCACGCATCCTGAGGTTAGCGTTTTTTCGGCGCGGCGCGACGCTTGTTCTCCGGCGACCCGCTTCGCCCCTTCTCAGTGTTTGGGCTGCCCCGACTCACCCCGACGTCCGATTTCGCCGATTTTCGCGCCGTTGGACTCACGACTGGTAGGACTTCAACTCCTGTGTTTTGAGGTTCTTCGTTTTCCGTGCTGATCTTGGAGTTTTCTGAGCACCCATTTGACCCATTTTTCTTTGCGGACTTTCGGACAGCACCGCGGTGTTCTTGCCGTATCTTTTCGCTCAGACGTCGGATCGAGGCGATTCAAAAGGCATTTTTCATCTACACTTCGCAAGGAGTCTCCTGGATTTTTCTCAGATTTTTCTGGATTTTGCACGAGGGTGAGAATCTCCTTTTTCTGTGGTTCTTTGTTACAGAAATTTGGTACAGTTTGGATTGGGGTGTTTCCCTTGCCGGATTTTTATCTCAGCATAGGAAACTCCGATTTGGGCGTGCAGGTACTCGTTTCGACGGGTTCGTCGCGAGGATCGCGATAGTATTTATCTTGGATTTTTCCGGGCATTTCTCACAGGTGAAAATCGACAGAGAGTGGACTGTTGTAAAATTGGGCAGATTCGGTTGGGATATTATATTAATTTATGTATGTTCCTTTGGGGTATTTTGTACAGAGTTGTGGTGACTATTTTGGACTGAGCGTGGGGTTCGCTTTTGGGTCAGGGATTAGCGCTCGAGGTGGGTGATGTTGTAAACCTCCTATTTGTGATTTATTGTTACGGATTTTGTTTTGGCGTATTTCGTGAAAGTGTTAAGTCTTGAAGATTGAAGATGAATGAAGTTTGGATCATATACCTCAATCTCAAGAAAGAAGAATTCAAAAGGATCTGGTAAGTTTAACTAAATATTTTTGGTGATCCGAATACTTCTTGTAGTGGAGAAACACTTGGAAGAATTTTTTATCGCATAAAAATCAAGAACTGGACATGGGACATGTTCATGATCCGGATCGGACAGTCCGATCCGGATCCCGAAGGGTGTTTGTTCATTGGCAAATCCGATCCGGATCATAGTCATTTCGATCCGGATCCCGAACATGGGAATTTGCTGAAATACATGAACGATCCGGATCGTGCATTACAATCCGGATCCCGAACCCTGTTTCTCTGGAATTGCCTGACTCGTTACGACGATCCGGATCACAGCTAATCCGATCCGGATCGCCGTCGTAAAAATTTCCAGAAACGACAGTTTTTGAATCCTTATCTTCTTCCTAGGGTTTCTAACCTATAAATAGACCCTATGATTCTTTTTCAAGTGGAAAGCGAAATAGTCGTCATTATAAAATATAATCTTTTATACGGCCTAAGATCCACATATAGAGAAGAAAGGAAATCATTAGATATTACTCTATGTTTCTTCATCTATATTGATTAGTTTGATTCTAGGTTTTCATACTCACATCTTGAGTTGAATCAAACTAATGAATACTTAGATGGTATTTCCTATCTATCTTTGATCTAAGTATTCGGCGGATCATCACCACCCAAAAACAACGATTTACCCCAAAATCGGCGCGTGGACTCGCGTGGCCTTGTGGATTCAAGGTGCAACCGCTCTCGTGGATTCCGAGTGAGGTACGTTCGTGGATTCGAAGCGTGCTACTGGGTGAAGACCGTGGATTCGGTCAAACGTTGTGGACTCGACGTTGGACGCCGTGGATTCGGCGTTGGACGCAGATCGTGGATTCGAGACGCGTTGCGGAGCGAGCGGAGAAGATCAACTAGGAGCGTATGCAAAAGGTTGAGTCGTCTGTGAGTACGGTATATCACCTTGTACGTGTTTAATTCTAGTGGATTTCACCGTGTTATCGGTCCCGTGGTTTTTTACTCCAGTTTGGAGTTTTCCACGTAAAAATCTTGCGTGTTCATTTATATTTCCGCATTGGGTTTTATTGCGCAATGATTTTTTGAGTGTTTATTGTTTACACCTATTCACCCCCTGTGACACCCCCGGAATTTGGATTAGTCCTATATATAAATGATATAATAGGACTAAATCTCTAACCCGGCTATAGCATTTTGGATGGTAGCAAGATCCAAGAGGAATATGAGAGTTAAGCGTGCTAGAGCTAGAGTAGTTCTAGGATGGGTGACCCCCTGGGAAGTGGGGCGTCATAGTTGGTATCAGAGCCATTCACCAGCCGAAAATGTGAGATGAGTCTCGGCTGAGCCAGGGTTATATAGCGGGTAGAGCGAGGCTCCCCGGCTAATGACCGTTGTGAGTGGAGTGCAGCTCCTCACAAGGTCGGCTAAGGCTAGCGAGACGAGTCTCACATCGCCTGGTGCTTGTGAGTGTGCTTAAGCCTGACGCGGACGTCAGGGCTTAAAGGGGGGAAGAATGTGACACCCCCGGAATTTGGATTAGTCCTATATATAAATGATATAATAGGACTAAATCTCTAACCCGGCTATAGCATTTTGGATGGTAGCAAGATCCAAGAGGAACATGAGAGTTAAGCGTGCTAGAGCTAGAGTAGTTCTAGGATGGGTGACCCCCTGGGAAGTGGGGCGTCATACCCCCCTCTAGGTGTTTTTTCCCCTATTTAGATCCATTATTACATATAACCCATCAAGTGATATCAGAGAGGGAATAGGGTTGTAAACAATGGTTGAAGGTGGAAACATCAACAGACCCCTATTCTTTGATGGAACAAATTATGCGTACTGGAGAGTACGGATGAAAGCCTTTTTAATTTCCATCGACGAACGGGTGTGGCAATCAATTGAATTAGGATGGTCTAATCCAACTGAAATTATTGCTGATGTTCGCACCATCAAACCTAGGTCGAAGTGGACCAAGGAAGAGTTAGATTCATCTTCTTACAATGGCAAGGGAATTAATGCTATTTTTAATGCCTTATCTAAAACTGAATTCTCTCGCGTCTCGGCATGTGAGACTGCGAAAGAAATCTGGGATGTTCTTCAGGTTACACATGAGAGAACTAACCTCGTGAAGATTCAAAAGCTGCAAATGCTTACGAGCAAGTTTGACTCTATTTTCATGGCAGAAAATGAATCTTTCACAGACTACTATACACGATTGCAAGACATCGTAAACTCATGTGCTAACCTGGGAGAGAAGATTCCAGAATTTAAGGTTGTAAGAAAGATCTTAAGAACTCTTCCTGAACGATTTCGCCCAAAGGTTACAGCCATTGAAACTATTAAACACACGGACG
Source organism: Tillandsia leiboldiana (assembly GCA_029204045.2). Lineage (NCBI taxonomy): Eukaryota > Viridiplantae > Streptophyta > Magnoliopsida > Poales > Bromeliaceae > Tillandsia > Tillandsia leiboldiana. The sequence goes on from CM055074.1 coordinate 19,260,638, forward strand.
AAATGCGTGTAGAAGAACTAGTTGGTTCATTACAAACTTATGAAATGACATTTACTACTAACTATTCTTCGGGAAAGGCATCCTCTTCTAAGTCTTCAGGTTATGCTTTGAAAACAACAAAGGAAGAAGACACGGATTCATCCTCCTCAGACGATGACGAGAACCTATCTATGGAGGAATTTGAGAAGCAGCTCGCTCTCTTGACAAGAAAGTTTCGCCGCAACTTTCGAAGGGGTAATTCTAGTAAAACTCCATCCTTCGGAAAGTCGAAGAAAGGCAAGGGTATTTCAAGTTACAAGTCAAGAAAGCAAGAGAACTTTTCTAAGGATAAGAAAAGCACAGAAGGACAAGTCCAATGCTTCAAGTGCCGAGGATACGGCCATATCTCAACGGAGTGTCCAACTAAGAATTCGTCGAAGAAGAAAGCGATGCAAGTCGTCACATGGGATGACAACTCAACGTCAAATGAGTCATCCTCAAGTGATGAAGAAGAAAGCGCAACGGCATTCCACGCGTCCACATCTTCACCCTTCATGTGCTTAATGGCAAGTACTTCAGATTCATTGTCCAACTCCTCCCGGGTTGAAAAAACTGCAACGGATGATGAATCAAGTAACTCTGAAGGTGAAGATTTTGTTTTAGCCTACCACAGACTTTTACGGGATTCAAAGAAACTGGCTAAACAAAACAAGGGGTTGAGAGGGAGATTACAGGATCTCGAAGTAGAAGTAAAAAGGGTAACTTCTCTCTCGACCGATCTTGAAGTGGAAAGGGATAATCTGTTAAAAGCAAATGTTTCCCTTCAAGAGTCCAATGAGCAACTCGAGAAGAATTATGTAGATATGGTGAACAAAGCGAATTACTTCTTGAAGCTCAACGGCGAGGCTCGACAGGAAAAACTGGAAATGACAGAGACCATTCTCCAACTCAAGGATGACTTACAGCGATTTTCATCAGGAAGGAGTAAGTTGGATAAGCTTCTTGGTCTTGGTCAATCAAACAAGTTCGGCCTCGGATACAATCGAACTGAAGACAATTTTAGTTCGGTTGGGACAGTTTTCGTGCCTCAGTCGGTATCTCCTCCTCCGACACCGGAATTCACGACAAACAACGACAACAAGCCTACCTCTTTCTCCTCGGGATTGTCAAGCACTAAGGTATGTTTTCGTTGTAATTTTAAAGGGCACATTGAAAGAAATTGCAAGATTGGAGCTCAAAGATCAAATCAATCACATCTTGCAATTGCTACCAATGAGTTCACTCCCCGGAAATCAAAGAAGGATTTTTCAAAAGAAAAGAACATTGGTAGTACTTCAAGTAAGACGATGACAAAAGAAAAAGATCAATCATACAAGACGTCTTCATCAAGGAAAATTTCTCAACCATTGCCAACATACTCTAAAACTCAAAAGGTTTGGGTATGCAAAGGTGAAATCTTTCCTTGCCTTTAATCTTCCTACGATTAAATGTTGTGTAGTTTATGTAGACTATTTTTCTTTCTTTGGGCCGACCCGTCAACCATCTTTGGGAGGTAAATGGTATATTTTCTTATTGGTTGATGATTTCTCTAGGTTTCCATGGATAGCATTTTTAAAAGAGAAAGCTGATACGTTTGATTCTTTTCATGAGATTTGCCATCGTATTATGATTGAAAAGAATGAAAAGATCATTCGTGTTAGAAGTGATAGAGGTGGAGAATTCATTAATTCCAAATTCATTGATTTTTGCACTTCCAACGGCATAAAACATGAATTCTCGGCACCCTATACACCTCAGCAGAATGGTGTTGTTGAGCGCAAAAACAGGGTTGTTCAAGAGATGGCGCGTGTGATGCTTCATAGCCGGAATTTATCGCTATATTTTTGGGCTGAGGCTGTGAACACCGCTGTCTATGTCATTAATCGAGTGTATTTGCGCCCAGGAACTTTAAATACACCATATGAGCTGTGGTTTAGTAGAAAACCGGATACCAAATACTTTCGTATCTTTGGGAGTCGATGTTTTATTTTGCGTGATCGCGAAAATCTTGGTAAGTTCGATTCTCGAAGTGACGAAGGGATCTTTTTGGGTTATTCTACAAATAGCAGAGCATATCGGGTATTTAACATGGAATCTAAAACGATTGTAGAATCTATAAATGTTAAAGTAGATGAAACTTTTCACTTTGCATCTGAAAAATCTACCCTCGATATCTCTCTTGATGATGATACTCCTGTAAGTGCATCTTCTCATGATAATACTTCCAATATTAATGATGCATCTAATGGTTCTTCAAGTTTATCTGATGTGCAGGAATCATCTCATGTACCTCCGAGTACTCCGTTACAACAAACGTTACGCATCTCCAAGGATCATTCTGAATCAAACATCATTGGAGACCCACAAGAAGGAGTCAAAACTCGGAGACAGTTGGTTTGTGGATTTGCTTGCTACGTTTCCTTGATCGAACCAAAGAACATCGATGAAGCTCTTTAGGATGACTACTGGATTAAAGCAATGCAGGAAGAGCTCCATCAGTTTGAGCGAAACAAAGTCTGGGAATTAACAAAGGCTCCAAAGCAACACAATGTGATAGGTACCAAATGGATTTTCAAGAATAAGAAAAATGAAGATGGTACCATCATCAGGAACAAAGCACGTTTAGTTGCTCAAGGCTACTCTCAAGTAGAAGGTATAGACTTTGATGAAACTTTCGCCCCTGTAGCTAGACTCGAGTCCATTCGTATATTATTCGCGATAGCTTGTCATTTTAAAATAAAATTGTTTCAAATGGACGTTAAGAGCGCGTTTTTAAATGGGTTTTTAAATGAGGAAGTTTATGTGGCTCAACCGAAAGGTTTTGTAGACTGTAAACTACCTAACCATGTTTTTCGTTTGAAAAAAGGCTCTTTACGGTTTAAAACAAGCATCGCGAGCATGGTACGAAAGGTTGACAAAGCACCTATTGGATAAGGGCTATACTCGAGGGGGAGCTGACAGGACTCTCTTTGTGAAGCATTATCAAAATAACTTCATTGTAGCACAAATCTATGTCGATGACATTGTATTTGGTGCAACAAAGGATAATGATGCTTCTAAATTCGCTGAAACCATGGAAAGCGAATTTGAGATGTCAATGATGGGCGAATTGACTTATTTCCTTGGATTGCAAGTGAAACAGAATGACGAAGGCATCCATTTGTGTCAATCCAAGTATGCTTTGGAGTTGGTCAAAAAGTTTGATCTAGAAAATTGTAAAGATTTTCCAACTCCAATGGGAACTAGCAATAAAGGATTAGGAAGTGAATCTTTTAGTGAGAATGTAGACGAGAAACTTTATCGGAGTATGATTGGAAGTCTACTTTACCTCACGGCTAGTCGCCCGGATATATCTTTTGGTGTTGGGATCTGCGCGAGATATCAATCTGCACCAAAGGAGGTTCACCTGAAAGCGGTGAAACGGATCATCCGATACATTAAAGGAACCATAAATTTCGGAATTTGGTATCCTATGGGAACAAGTCTAGATATTATTGGATACTCAGATGCCGATGGGGCAGGATCTGTGGATGATCGGAAAAGTACGAGTGGTGCATTTTTTTTTTTTAGGCCACTGCCTTGTTGCATGGCACAGTAAAAAGCAAAACTGCATTGCACTCTCGACTGCCGAAGCGGAATATATCTCAGCGGGTAGTTGTTCAACCCAACTCATTTGGATGAAAAGTGTATTGAGCGACTTCCGGATTTCAGCAACTTCGGTAACAATTCTTTGTGACAACACTAGTGCTATAAACATTTCCAAAAACCCTGTGTTGCACTCTAGAACAAAACACATTGAACTTAGATATCATTTTCTTAGAGAGCTAGTTGAATCAAATACTCTTCAACTGTCATATATTTCAACTGAAGATCAATTAGCTGACATTTTAACAAAACCTTTGGATCAAAAACGTTTTATTCATTTGCGTAAAGCAATTGGAATGCTTTCTTTGAAATAAACTTCTTTTTGAAACTTTTGCTTAGGTTAGGTTTTGTTTTTGTGTTTTTGTTCTTTATCTATGTTTATACATAGTACATTAATTGAGTATGTGTATTATTGACTTTACTTGCATCCTTTCATATAATTAGAAATTTATTATGCTTTGGATATCATAATAATTCAGTTGATGCATTGATCATTTATTTAAATTAAAACATTTTTTAATTGATCAAAGTCAATTTCTCTCTCAATGATCTCTTGGTATTGTTTTTATCTTATTTGACTATTTGGTTGAGTATGAATTCGAGATCAATCCTTGGTTGAATACTTTATATCTTAAATTAATTGATAGCCAATTGAGGGGGAGTCAAAGGAATGTAAAATGCTCAAAAGATGTGGAAAGAGTTACATCCCAATGAGGAGTGTGAAAACTACCACCACATGGAGGAAAGAGCTACCACCTCGGTCGTCCGAGTACTGTGTGCAGCTACCACATGTATACCAAGCATGGGTTTGTAAGTTTTGATTAAATAAAATGCATGATTGAAATACTTGACTCCGTCAAATTTCAAGGTTGGTATAAGGTGGGATTTTTAAATGAAAGATGCTCAAAGAGCCACTCTCTTCAACAGATTGACTAGATACATTATATAATTTATTTGGGATTTCAAACATCTATTGATCTTGGTAATTCATTTTCTTTATCATTTTAATGATTTGATAAACGCCGTACTCATAAGATCATGATGGATGTGTTTGAACTTGATCAACTTTAAAGGTTTTAATTTCTGTAAATTTTCATGTCATTATTTGAATGTTATTGATAGATTTAACATAATTTATTTCTCTTGACATGAGACGATGATTTCTGTTTAAAGTTGATGTGCTAAGATGCTTACATACTTTTTCCGGATTTTATTGAATTTTTCTAAATTATTCTGAAGAAAAAGTTGGAGCCGATCCGGATCGGACATGAATGATCCGGATCCCGAACGCAGGTGTTTCCTGCGGGTAGCCGATCCGGATCGAAATCTCGATCCGATCCGGATCACGGCTAGGGTTTTATTAGAACAAGAGGGATTTTGATTTCTTTTATTCCAATCTTTTGTTTCAAAGTTTCCAGAGTTTCTCTCTCTAAATTTCATCCTTCTTGGAGCCCTTCAAACTTGAGTTCTTCGATTCCAAGTAAGTTTTATTGATCAAAATTTCGGTTTTTTACTGTTTTTCCTTGTTTACTCAAAACGTGAGTAGAAATCATGGAACTTTTTCATTTGTGAATGGTTTTTGGTCAAATCTCTTTTGAAATAAGAACTCTGGGTAGATTAGTTTTGATTATGTGCTAGGTATTCTCTTGATTAACGAATTTTTGGGCTTCGATTTCTGAAAATTCGGTTTTAGGGCATATAATGGGAATTTTCCAAAATCACGCAATTGATCTATTTTTAAATTTCCTTTTGCAAAACTAATTTGATTCCTAGTCTCTCTACACGATAATGATTGTTTGGGTACAATTTTTCTAATTTTTGAAAATTAACAACTTTTTCGTGTTCTTGAGTTGTTGCTCACAGGATTTCTTTTCTCAAGAAACCAATAGCAATGGTGATCACTTGGATCATTCTTCTTCTGGCTACTATGGTTCATACTCGAGCAACCAATAAACTGAAAAGAGCCAAGAAACTTCAACGAAAAGGTGAATTTGATCTGATTAGTGACTCGAAAACTGAAGCAAATAATGATGAAGTAGACTGGGACGTGTTATGGGATGATGATGAATCAATGCCCGTTAAACCTGAACAAAAGCCTTCCAGTGGATCAAAAGGAAAGGCACCCATTGACACAGGAAAAGCACCTATGACGTCACCAACCATCTCGGTAAAAAGGAAACGACTTGCTCGACGCTTTGGACAAGCACGAGAGGCTAATGCTAGCAAACCGTTGGTTCCTGACTCTCCGCCTCGGGTGGAAGGAGTGTTCGTCAGCATTGATCGCCTTCGAGCTTTTGAACATCGTGAATGTATCGGTGAACGACATGTCAACATTGAAGCTCTCCGAAATCACTCACCAGAGTTTGGAACTTTAATTGAGCAAGCAAATCTCATCCAAGTCTACCGATTCCCCGAATTACTTGGGTATTGTCTGTATCGTGTAAGAACCTTTTACACGAATGCAAGGCATCTTCAAGACGATGAACGTGGCTCAATGCATTTCTATACAAATATCCAAGGGATGAAACTCAAAATCACTCCGGAGTTAATCGGCGAAGTCCTTGGAATGGAATCCAAAACATCGGGGATTAACTATTTGACGGGAAGAAGTTTGACAAATACCTTGTGGCAGACCGTGATAGAAAAAAATTGTTTGGAAGGAACTAAATCAGCTGATGGCAAAAGTGTAAAATCCAAACATCTTCAACTGGAGTACCGATTTCTTAATTTCATCACTTGTTACAACATTCTTCCTAACATACAGACCAAGTTAGTGAGATGGGATAGAATGCTGTTCTTATATCTCATAGGTCATCCTTCTGAGGCTGTAGGATTGAACATGAGCATCCCCTACATAATTTGGAATAGAATGTCAAGATATGTTGTGCATCCTCATCCTTCTGAGCGACTTCCATTTCCATTAATCATCATGAGGATCTTGCAAAAGTTTGAAATTGATATAAGCTCGACATCATATCAATACTGTTGGGGGATGATAGATGAGTCAACGATTGTGAAGTCACTTCACAAATTACCACATGTTACTCCGACACCCTCCACTGGAAAGAAACCTTGTGTCGGCACCTCTCCCTCACCGTCTCAACAAGCACCCGGCGTGGATGATCAAGCATCGGTAACTTTGATTCTCAAGCAACAACAGCGCCTATCTTTTCAACAAGAGCAGATCAACAAAGAGCAGAGGCGAATCTCTGAGGAACTCGAGATAATCACAGCATCCCAAATCACATTAACCAAGACGGTCTCGTCGATAAAGAAGTTAATGCAGAAAACGTTCTCGAAAATGGGATACACCGCCTCGGATGACTCAGATTCAAGTGTTTGAATCGTTTGACCACTAATTCTCTTGCGCAGAAACTTTATTTTCTTTAACCTCTTTCTTTGTGCAGGTTTTAAGTTTTCAGTTTTTCTTTAGTTTTAGTTCTCAGGTTTTTCTTGATTTTGAACTTTTTAACTCTCCTTAAATTTTGAATTTTTGGCTTAGTTTGTGACAAAAAGGGGGAGAGATTAGAGTGAACTCTGTGTGAACTTTGTGAGAACTTTGTGAGAACTTTGAACTTTTGGTGAGAACTTTGAACAAACTTTGACTTTAGTGAAAGGTAAGTATCACAACTTCTGGTTTTATCTTGTGATTTGTTGCATGTCCCTACTAACTATTCGACTAACTATTTGGACATGTATTATTACTAACAAGTTGTTTGATTACTAACAAAGCAAAGTTATGACATTTGGAATTTTATTGCTTAGAAGATATGTCAATGTTTGATTGTGATCTTATTACATATCTGAATTACTCAATGTCATGGTGAGCATAAACTCTATCTCTGTTAGGTTTTGAATGCTAAATATTCTTGAGGTATCTAACGATCTCTTTTTGTCAAGAATGATTTCTTTTTGCAGAGAGTACAGATGTCTAAGTCTAGAGTCTGTTTTAGGAGTTTATCTCTTGTATTGGATCTCCATTGTAAATTTTTGTTGTATGGTGATAGCAACAAAAATATCTTTTTGAATTTTCTTTAGTGGATCTGTGTTTTGTCACGAAACCGCCAAAGGGGGAGATTGTTACGGATTTTGTTTTGGCGTATTTCGTGAAAGTGTTAAGTCTTGAAGATTGAAGATGAATGAAGTTTGGATCATATACCTCAATCTCAAGAAAGAAGAATTCAAAAGGATCAGGTAAGTTTAACTAAATATTTTTGGTGATCCGAATACTTCTTGTAGTGGAGAAACACTTGGAAGAATTTTTTATCGCATAAAAATCAAGAACTGGACATGGGACATGTTCAGGATCCGGATCAGACAGTCCGATCCGGATCCCGAAGGGTGTTTGTTCATTGGCAAATCCGATCCGGATCATAGTCATTTCGATCCGGATCCCGAACATGGGAATTTGCTGAAATACATGAACGATCCGGATCGTGCATTACAATCCGGATCCCGAACCCTGTTTCTCTGGAATTGCCTGACTCGTTACGACGATCCGGATCACAGCTAATCCGATCCGGATCGCCGTCGTAAAAATTTCCAGAAACGACAGTTTTTGAATCCTTATCTTCTTCCTAGGGTTTCTAACCTATAAATAGACCCTATGATTCTTTTTCAAGTGGAAAGTGAAATAGCCGTCATTATAAAATATAATCTTTTATACGGCCTAAGATCCACATATAGAGAAGAAAGGAAATCATTAGATATTACTCTATGTTTCTTCATCTATATTGATTAGTTTGATTCTAGGTTTTCATACTCACATCTTGAGTTGAATCAAACTAATGAATACTTAGATGGTATTTCCTATCTATCTTTGATCTAAGTATTCGGCGGATCATCACCACCCAAAAACAACGATTTACCCCAAAATCGGCGCGTGGACTCGCGTGGCCTTGTGGATTCAAGGTGCAACCGCTCTCGTGGATTCGGAGCGAGGTACGTTCGTGGATTCGAAGCGTGCTACTGGGTGAAGACCGTGGATTCGGTCAGACGTCGCGGACTCGACGTTGGACGCCGTGGATTCGGCGTTGGACGCAGATCGTGATTCGAGACGCGTTGCGGAGCGAGCGGAGAAGATCAACTAGGAGCGTATGGAAAAGGTTGAGTCGTCTGTGAGTACGGTATATCACCTTGTACGTGTTTAATTCTAGTGGATTGCACCGTGTTATCGGTCCCGTGGTTTTTTACTCCAGTTTGGAGTTTTCCACGTAAAAATCTTGCGTGTTCATTTATATTTCCGCATTGGGTTTTATTGCGCAATGATTTTTTGAGTGTTTATTGTTTACACCTATTCACCCCCCTCTAGGTGTTTTTTCCCCTATTTAGATCCATTATTTCATATAACCCATCATTTATCACTAGGCCTATTAGAGTGCTCTTGATCATGTTGTTAGTAGAACCGTGAGATGGACCTAGCATGCTTGTATGAGATCCTGGTTTCTTCGTTAATAATTGCATTGTTAGAAAACTACAAGTTAGTTCATGGTGTTTCCATGCTTTAGATATGTAGTATAATTACTTGGAAATCATGCTAAATCCATATCTTGTTGAATGTTAAATGAAAGGTTGGGATATGTGGTTAGAGTACTTAAAATGGTTCAATAGGAAAAGGACTTTTGCATGCTTGAATGGTCACCTAGATAGGCCACCTTTTTCTGCTACACTATCATGCTGGAATTGACTTAGGAGAAACCATGTTTCATTCTTTCTTCAGTCACTTAGACATAGGGGATAGTATGCTCGGGTTAGAGCAGGGGCTGGGATAGTGTAGTCAGATACTTGGGATTCGGGACGGGTAGGCTGTGATGGCAGGGTAATGCGGCAACCGCGGATTTTGGGCGGTTGACCGGACAGTTGTTATTGCATCAGATCGGGGAGAGGGTTTGGGCTTCCTTTGGTGGATGGTACTTTTCCTTATAGGTCAGAGTGCGCGATTCGCAGACTTGAGACCCTGAGACTCCTGTCCCATATCGGTGTTATGCGTAGGCTGGCATACCCGATTTGGCAGACATTGAGACTTCTATCCCATATCGGTGTTATGCGTAGGCTGGCATACCCAATTTGGCAGACCTTGAGACTCCTATCCCATATCGGTGTTATGCGTAGGCTGGCATACCCGATTTGGCAGACCTTGAGACTCCTGTCCCATATCGGTGTTATGCGTAGGCTGGCATACCCGATTTGGCAGACATTGAGACTCCTATCCCATATCGGTGTTATGCGTAGGCTGGCATACCCGATGTGGCAGACTTCGATATTCTGATGCATACATTTAGCTATCTTTTAGCTGGGCAGGTAGAGGCATATTAGTGGTAGCTTTTATCAGTAGTCATACTTATAGTTCACCACATTTATTCTTTTAGCCTCTGGTAGTCCTAGTGGGCAGGTCTGAGTTGAGGTTTACCCACTAGGGGAGGCTACTGTCTTTATAGTAGTTCTGACCCCCATTGTTTTCCCTTTTCTTGTCCCCTTTGTTTTGCAGAGTCATCTGCTGGAGTTGCGGGACCCTCTTCCCAGGATCGAGGTAAGAGGATCGCTGACTAGATAGCTGCTACCCCGGGCTCGAGTTTAGTAGTTTTGTTGTATCCCCTGTACACTCAGACGGTTGTATTTTCTTTTATTTTTGGGTCTGGCTGCGGCCAGCTGGTTGTATTTATTTCGTGAGCTGGGAGAGACACATGTATATTCATGAGAGATTATTGTACTTTTATTTCCAGCATTTGTCTGAGATGTACTAGTTTCAGTTTAGCTCTGTTTTATGCTCTAGTATTATTTCTTTTATATTTGAGCAGGTTACCAGCGCTTCGTGTACACGGAAAATACCGTGTGCACGGCGGATCTGTGGACGAGCCCGGGTTCTGGTTTACACCCGGGGCGTGACAGATTAGTTTGGTATCAGAGCTTAGGGATAGGTCAGTTGGGACTTAGGAAACCCTAGGCTTTTTGGCAGACCCTAGGAAGGCAGGGCGTGAGTGACGCGATATTTTGCGAGAGCCGGCAATTTGTTATTAAACTCTTCCTGTGAGTGGAGAGGGATTGTCATAGCCTATTTCCGGTGGACTGTTATGTTGGCTGTAGACAACATAAGGTTACAGAAATAGGGGGATGTCCATGACTTTCGCTGGATTGGGTCGAGTGTGGTTTTGTTTACTGACCCGTGGTTTCTTGTGTGGCAGGATGCCTCCTAGGCGGCAGATCCCTACTCGGGGTACTCCTACACCCCCGGAGGAGCCGGGGCAGCCCGGGCCTTCTGAGATCAGTGAGCTGAGAGCCATGGTGGCCCAGTTGGCGGAGAGTCACCGCCGACAGGAGCAGAGGTTTGAGCAGTTGCTGGCTCAGGTTGCGGCACCTCCCCCTACTACTGTAGAGGCCCCTGTACCACCGGTTGTACCGCCGGCTATTCCATTTGTCCCTACGGCACCGTCGTCTAGCAGTGGGGCTCAGGGGGTGATCAGGCCATTGACCCCAGCGGAGGAGCAGGAGTTTGCTGACAAACTCGCACAGTTCTGTAAGCGAGGACCACCTAGGTTCTCGGGGCGGAGCACTCACCCAGCAGAGATAGGATCGTGGTTAGCATCAATGGAGAAGTTGTTCAGAGATTTCTTCATTGATCCGAGATTCAGAGTACACATGGCCGTACATTGTCTAGAGGGGGATGCAGATGCTTGGTGGCGTCGGGTCGAGCCCTTAGAGTTTCAGATCACCCGACAGCTACCCTGGTCGGAGTTCAGGAGGATGATCCTTGACACTTACTTCTCCACGAGCGTGAAGAAGAAGATAGAAGATGACTTGAAGAACCTGCAGCAGGGTGATCGCCCAGTGTGGGACTATTTCCAAGAGTTTACGCAGTTGCTCAACTGCGTACCCTATGTTGCCAGGGATGGGCTGCACCAGGTGGAGCTGTTTGAGACAGGTCTGCGCCCTGAGATCTATACCTTGGTGCACGCCCAGAGGCTTCAGACTTTATCAGAGGCAGTGGATCATGCACAGTGGGTCGAGAGGGGAGATCATGTTGTTTCTAGACGCGGAGGTCTGGTCGCTCAGAGTTCTGAGAGGAAGCGACCAGCATCGGACGATGGGGGATAGGCCAGTTCCTGGAGGCCGCCCCGACCGCCCCCGCCTCAGTTTACGGGCCGTGGGCGTTCGGATCGGCGAGGGCCTGGGGGATCCCAGAGGCCCCCGCAGCATCAGCAGCAGCACTCGCAGCAGCAGAGGTCGCAGTCGCGACAGCAGGGGTCACAGCGGCAAAGGCAGCAGCAGCAGCAGTCGAGGCAGCCCCAGTCTGCGGTCAGGTGCATCTTTTGTAGGGGACAACACTCGGCAGATACTTGTGACCAGAGGTGTGGCCGCTGTTATCGGTGTGGACAGTCCGGCCACATTCGAGCTACTTGCCCTCTCTCGACACCGCAGGCTCCTTCCTCAGCATCAGTTCCTTCGGTGCCCCAGCAGCGGCCTTATGCTCCAGCGAGCAGGGCTCCTTCCTCCCACCCTACAGACTACCGACCACCAGCTCAGAGCGGGCGAGTCTACGCCGCCCAGGTAGGGGACTCCGCGGCGGCCGACCACGTGGTGGCAGGTATCATTTTACTTCTCGGCATTAGAGCTCGCACTTTATTTGATACCGGTGCATCACATTCTTTTATCAGTAGAGCATTTGCATCATCGCATGGACTAGAGTTAGGTCGGTTGCCGCATGCATTAGAGGTACGGATTCCTGATCATATTTTGCATGTAGAGGAGTGTTGTTGGTCTTGCCCTGTACAGCTTGAGTCTTGGATTTTGCCAGCGAACCTGATGGTCCTTAGTCAGCTGCGAGATTTTGACATTGTGCTGGGGATGGATTGGCTAGCTCGCTATTTCGCGACGATTGATTGCGCCGCGAGGACTGTTACTTTTAGCGAGCCAGGCCAGGAGGTGTTCGTTTACAGGGGGTGCCAGAGTGCTTTCTTTGCCTCTGTGGTTTCGACTTCTCGAGCGAGGCAGATGATGCGCAGTGGATGCGTGGCCTTTTTGGCGTCTGTGGTTAAGGAGCCCGTGGCGGCACCGGGACTCCCGGATATCCCTATTGTCCACGAGTTCCAGATCTGATTCATATGCCGCCGGATAGGGAGGTTGAGTTTTTGATTGACGTAGTTCCAGGAATTGCGCCAATCTCTAAGGCTCCTTACCGAATGGCACCGGCTGAGCTGCGAGAGTTAAAGGCGCAACTCCAGGATTTAATGGACAAAGGTTTTGTCAGACCAAGCGTATCGCCGTGGGGAGCGCCGGTGCTATTTGTGAAGAAGAAGGATGGATCACTTCGACTATGTGTTGATTATCGGGAGTTGAATAAAGTGACCAACAAGAACAAGTACCCTTTGCCGCGCATTGATGACTTATTTGATCAGCTGCAAGGGTCTTGTGTCTTTTTCCAAGATTGATTTACAGTCTGGTTACCACCAATTGAAGGTGAAGGCCGAGGACATCCCAAAGACGGCATTCAGGACGCGGTACGGGCATTATGAGTTCACCGTCATGCCTTTTGGATTGACAAATGCCCCTGCTGCTTTTATGGATTTAATGAACAGGATCTTTCGACCATACCTGGATCGGTTCGTCGTTGTATTTATTGATGACATCCTAGTTTATTCCCGAAGCGATGTGGAGCACGAGGAGCACTTGAGGATTGTGCTACAACTTCTGAGAGAGAGGAAGTTGTATGCCAAGTTATCTAAGTGTGATTTCTGGCTTCGGGAGGTTGTCTTTTTGGGCCACGTGATTTCAGCCGCTGGAGTGGCAGTAGACCCGGCGAAGATCGAGGCAGTCCGGGATTGGCCCCGACCGACGACGGTATCAGAGGTCCGCAGTTTCATGGGCTTAGCGGGATATTACCGTCGGTTTGTGGAAGGTTTTGCAAAACTTTCCACACCCCTCACTCGTTTGACGCGAAAAGGGATTAAGTTTACTTGGAGTGAGGATTGCCGGAGGAGCTTTGAGGAATTAAAGAACAGATTGATGTCGGCTCCTATCCTTTCCCTCCCCGTTATGGGGAAAGGATACGTGATATACAGTGATGCATCGCATAGTGGACTTGGTTGCGTGCTGATGCAGGAGGGAAGGGTAATCGCTTATGCCTCTCGGCAACTGAAGGATTATGAAAAGAATTACCCTACCCATGATTTGGAGCTAGCTGCAGTGATTTTTGCACTAAAGTTGTGGCGCCACTACCTGTATGGGGAGCACTGCGAGATTTACACCGACCACAAGAGCTTGAAATACCTGTTCACACAGAAGGAGCTCAACTTGAGGCAGCGCAGATGGTTGGAATTGTTGAAAGACTATGATGTAGACATATTATACCATCCTGGCAAGGCCAACGTGGTTGCTGATGCCCTGAGCAGGAGAGCAGTACAGAGTCTATCTTTGATGATCACCGATCAGGCGCCATTACTTGAGCAGATGAGGCGGTTAGAGCTCGAGGTTGTGTCTCCTGGGGTCTCTGCTGGACTTATGTCTCTAGTCGTGCAGCCCACTCTGTTGGACAGGATTCGGGAGAGACAGAGTGAGGACCCCCACTTGATGAGGATTCGAGAGCAGATGCAGACTGGTTTGATAGGGGACTTTTCAGTTGATGCTGCGGGAGTACTGCGGTACAGGGACCGAGCTTGTGTGCCTATGGATGCAGAGATCCGAGAGCAGATCTTGAGGGAGGCCCACTATACACCTTATACCATCCATCCTGGTGGGACTAAGATGTATAGGGACCTTAAGGCACAGTTTTGGTGGAATGGGATGAAAAGAGACATTGGGAGATTTGTAGCACACTGTCTAACTTGTCAGCAAGTAAAGGCTGAGCATCGTGTACCTGCTGGCAAGTTGCAGAGTCTCCCAATCCCTGAATGGAAATGGGAACATGTTACGATGGATTTTGTCACTAGTTTGCCGAGAGCACAGACGGGAGCGGATGCTATCTGGGTAGTCGTGGACAGGCTTACCAAGTCCGCTCACTTTTTACCGGTTCAGATGACTTGGCCGATGGAGCGACTGGCACAGGTGTACTTGGCTGAGGTGGTTAGATTGCACGGGGTACCCGTTTCCATCGTATCAGATAGAGACCCGAGGTTTGTCTCGCATTTCTGGAGGAGTTTACAGACAGCCTTGGGGACGCAGCTCCGATTTAGTACGACATTCCACCCACAGACCGATGGGCAGTCAGAGCGCACTATTCAGACCCTCGAGGATATGTTGAGAGCATGCGTTCTGGACTTTGGAGGAGGATGGTACCGACACTTGGGATTAGTTGAGTTTGCGTACAACAACAGCTATCAGGCGAGCATTCAGATGGCTCCGTTTGAAGCGTTGTATGGACGCAAGTGTCGGTCACCCCTTTATTGGAGTGACGTGGGTGAGAAGAAGACTTTGGGTCCTGATCTACTATTAGAGGCAGAGGAAAAGGTCAGATTGGTACGACGACATCTCGAGACCGCCCAGAGTCGACAGAGGAGTTATGCTGATACACGACGGCGAGACATAGAGTTTCAGGTGGGCGATCATGTCTTTTTGAAAGTCTCGCTTTCGAAGGGGATTCGGAGATTTGGCATTCGTGGGAAACTGAGCCCTCGTTATATTGGACCTTTTGAGGTGTTGGAGCGCTTAGGGCCAGTTGCCTACAGGCTTGCGCTTCCTCCCAGGCTTTCAGGTGTTCACAATGTTTTTCATGTATCGACTCTGAGGAGGTATGTTCATGACCCGTCCCACATCATTGATTTCACCCCTTTGGAGGTTGCTGAGAACCTGAGCTATGTTGAGCGGCCGTTGAGGATCCTGGACCGTGAGGTTAGGGAGTTGCGCAGTCGGGCCATCCCTTATGTAAAGATCCTCTGGAGCAGTCATGATGAGCGCGAGGCTACCTGGGAGCTGGAGTCAGCGATGTTGGATGCTTACCCCCACTTGTTTGAGGCCCCTGCTTGAGGTATGACTTTTGTTTCGAGGACGAAACTTTTTCTTGTGGGGGAGGATGTAGTGTTCTGGTTTTTCCCATGCAACTTTCCGATGAATCCACTGTGTAGAACACCTAGTGTTGGTGTGTCTGGCCCATGGTGCATCAAAGGGGTGCCACAGATGGACCTTGTGAGACTTCGATAGCTGATTTGGCCTTCGGCTGCATTTGCCGAATTTTAGAAAAGGTTTTGGGCCAATCTGAGGTTGGATTTAGATTCAGCGTGGAAAAACGCTTGAAAACGGCTATTTGCTTGTTAAATTTGGAGTCCGGATGACCAAAAAGGGCTTCCGGAAGTTTTCGGGGATTTTCGGTGCATGGGAGAGGCTCGTGGACTGGCCTGAGCCACGTGGCGGCCTATTATTGGCCGGCTCACGCAGCTCGGTCCACGGGGAGGAGCGGCGGTGCATGGACCGCGGGCGGGGGACGCGTGGCGTGCCCGGAATGGCCGGCGCACGCGGCACGGCTCAGTGATTTTGCGGGGTTGCGGTGGACCGGGCGCATGACACGTGGCGGCCTGGGATTTGCTGGCTCACGAGGGCGCGGTCCACGATGTGCGCAGAGGGGCGCCTCGGGACAGCGCGCGCACAGGAGCGCCAGGCGGGCGGTCGGCCGCACTCGAGTGCGCCACGTGTCGCCTTGTGTGTGGGCGGCCGTACCTACCCCCGCTGACCGCAGGGGGACACGCGGCGCGCAGCGGGCCACCTTGCACCGCTGTCCCCTGTTATGGGGCGACGTGGCATCACCAGGAGATTTCGGGCGCGTCGGACAGGGAGTGTGCGACCAGGTTTTCGGGCGCAGTGCGCCCGAATCTTGCGCCCGAAAACCCTGCCCGTTAGTGTAGTGGGCTGGGACTATAAATAGGGGACTTTGGGTCACTTAGCCCTTTTTCTTAGCGGTTTTTCATAGGGATTTCTCTTGGGCGATTTTTCCTCTACTTGTTCCTCATTCCACTGAACATCCCTGGGATTTTTAGGAGCAAGCATCCCGAGGTTAGCGTTTTTTCGGCGCGGCGCGACGCTTGTTCTCCGGCGACCCGCTTCGCCCCTTCTCAGTGTTTGGGTTGCCCCGACTCACCCCGACGTCCGATTTCGCCGATTTTCACGCCGTTGGACTCATGACTGGTAGGAATTCAACTCCTGTGTTTTGAGGTTCTTCGTTTTCCGTGCTAATCTTGGAGTTTTCTGAGCACCCATTTGACCCATTTTTCTTCGCGGACTTTCGGACAGCACCGCGGTGTTCTTGCCGTATCTTTTCGCTCAGACGTCGGATCGAGGCGATTCAAAAGGCATTTTTCATCTACACTTCGCAAGGAGTCTCCTGGATTTTTCTCAGATTTTTCTGGATTTTGCACGAGGGTGAGAATCTCCTTTTTCTGTGGTTCTTTGTTACAGAAATTTGGTACAGTTTGGATTGGGGTGTTTCCCTTGCCGGATTTTTATCTCAGCGTAGGAAACTCCGATTTGGGCGTGCAGGTACTCGTTTCGACGGGTTCGTCGCGAGGATCGCGATAGTATTTATCTTGGATTTTTCCGGGCATTTCTCACAGGTGAAAATCGACAGAGAGTGGACTGTTGTAAAATTGGGCAGATTCGGTTGGGATATTATATTAATTTATGTATGTTCCTTTGGGGTATTTTGTACAGAGTTGTGGTGACTATTTTGGACTGAGCGTGGGGTTCGCTTTTGGGTCAGGGATTAGCGCTCGAGGTGGGTGATGTTGTAAACCTCCTATTTGTGATTTATCACTAGGCCTATTAGAGTGCTCTTGATCATGTTGTTAGTAGAACCGTGAGATGGACCTAGCATGCTTGTATGAGATCCTGGTTTCTTCGTTAATAATTGCATTGTTAGAAAACTACAAGTTAGTTCATGGTGTTTCCATGCTTTAGATATGTAGTATAATTACTTGGAAATCATGCTAAATCCATATCTTGTTGAATGTTAAATGAAAGGTTGGGATATGTGGTTAGAGTACTTAAAATGGTTCATTAAGAAAAGGACTTTTGCATGCTTGAATGGTCACCTAGATAGGCCGCCTTTTTCTGCTACACTATCATGCTGGAATTGACTTAGGAGAAACCATGTTTCATTCTTTCTTCAGTCACTTAGACATAGGGGATAGTATGCTCGGGTTAGAGCAGGGGCTGGGATAGTGTAGTCAGATACTTGGGATTCGGGACGGGTAGGCTGTGATGGCAGGGTAATGCGGCAACCGCGGATTTTGGGCGGTTGACCGGACAGTTGTTATTGCATCAGATTGGGGAGAGGGTTTGGGCTTCCTTTGGTGGATGGTACTTTTCCTTATAGATCAGAGTGCACGATTCGCATACTTGAGACCCTGAGACTCCTGTCCCATATCGGTGTTATGCGTAGGCTGGCATACCCGATTTGGCAAACATTGAGACTCCTATCCCATATCGGTGTTATGCGTAGGCTGGCATACCCGATTTGGCAGACCTTGAGACTCCTATCCCATATCGGTGTTATGCGTAGGCTGGCATACCCGATTTGGCAGACCTTGAGACTCTTGTCCCATATCGGTGTTATGCGTAGGCTGGCATACCCGATTTGGCAGACATTGAGACTCCTATCCCATATCGGTGTTATGCGTAGGCTGGCATACCCGATGTGGCAGACTTCGATATTCTGATGCATACATTTAGCTATCTTTTATCTGGGCAGGTAGAGGCATATTAGTGGTAGCTTTTATCAGTAGTCATACTTATAATTCACCACATTTATTCTTTTAGCCTCTGGTAGTCCTAGTGGGCAGGTCTGAGTTGAGGTTTACCCACTAGGGGAGGCTACTGTCTTTATAGTAGTTCTGACCCCCACTATTTTCCCTTTTCTTGTCCCCTTTGTTTTGCAGAGTCATCTGCTGGAGTTGCGGGACCCTCTTCCCAGGATCGAGGTAAGAGGATCGCTGACTAGATAGTTGCTACCCCGGGCTCGAGTTTAGTAGTTTTGTTGTATCCCCTGTACACTCAGACGGTTGTATTTTCTTTTATTTTTGGGTCTGGCTGTGGCCAGCTGGTTGTATTTATTTCGTGAGCTGGGAGAGACACATGTATATTCATGAGAGATTATTGTACTTTTATTTCCAGCATTTGTCTGAGATGTACTAGTTTCAGTTTAGCTCTGTTTTATGCTCTAGTATTATTTCTTTTATATCTGAGCAGGTTACCAGCGCTTCGTGTACACGGGAAATACCGTGTGCACGGCGGATCTGTGGACGAGCCCGGGTTCTGGTTTACACCCGGGGCGTGACAAAATTTGCCCACTTGGCACCACCTGGTTGACATTCCCCCCACAAGGGGTCACGGGTTGCTACTGCTAACCACTTTACCGGTAAAGTACACCGCTACGGGGGATCAGCCTGCTAGTGTACGTGAAGAACAACGGTGCGGGCGATCATAATGCAAATGCTCAAGCTCTCGGTCCACTGACCGGGTAATCGGCAACAAGCCGGGAAATCCCCACTGGGATGCAACAATGATATGATAACAACATCTCAACTCAATGCAAGATCAACAACAACAACTGAATACCAATCATGCAGACTAACTAGTCATGCAGACCAAACACATGTTTTTGAGAAAAACATTTCGAAAAGTCCAAACCTCGAAGAGCGTTGCCCTCGTCCTATCAAACAAGAACAGACTCAGGCGACCCTACGAAGCTCGGTAGGTTTTAGGTCCAAACCTTGAAGAGCGTTGCCCTTGTCCTATCAAACAAGAACAGACTCAGGCTACCCTACGAAGCTCGGTAAAAACATTTATTTAATAAAATCATGTATTTAGCAGCATAACGGGTGAACAACAAGCCGAAACAATGCAATCAACGATGCAATGTCAGAATCAACTGAATATCAACTCATATTTAGGAATAATCATCCACTCCTATAACATGGATCAGAATAATCAGGGAGTACTGATAAACAGGTATGCAAACTAGCAAATGACCAAAATCCCAATAAGGGTGCAATGCAGAGTATAATCAATAACCTCTAAAGCATAGATCAGGATATACTGATAATCAAGTATAAATGTGCAAGCTAGCTAATGACCAATCAGGCATGGCAAATGTCCAGGAATAGAGTCATTATATCTGGGAATCGATTATGCGAATTAAAATCTTTTTAGAAAAACAATTTTGAAAACATGCTTTATATCCAAACCCCGAAGAGCAATGCCTTCGTCCTATCAAACAAGAACAGACTCTGGCGACTCTGCGAAGCTTGAAGACAAAACATGGGTTGATTAAAAACACGTTTTCAGAAAACAAAACTGATCAAAGGAAGGCAGGCTCAAACATCAACTAGGCTACAATAACAGGGGTCCAATCAATACCGTACACAGAGGGCCGAAATGATAAAGCCCGGACCGAAGATAAACCCACCTGACATTTTGCAGGCGACTGACTGTATCAACAGATTGCTCGAAAACCAGATGCAAACCGAATAGACCTGAATCAAACATACTGATCAGGGAAACAAACTCAATCTCACTAATCCCAACTTGAACCCAGATCAAACTTGAACCTTTGAACAACTTAAACCTTAGTGTTTGACAACAACACTTAGACCGACATAATCTTATATTCAATCTTTGGTAAAATTACCAAAATACCCCTCCCGGGAATTCCCTTTTGGACTTCCGGGAGACTCGGGCTTAACTCACTGCCGCTGGCTCAACCAGATTCTACTGGGACTCAACAGTCGGCTTGGTGAAACCGCCGCAATTTCTCAAATTGCGCGATTGCCACCCGGATGCCGTAAAATCGACGATTTTGCCGATTCTCGGACCGATATCCGATTTCCGCTCAACGAGAGCCGTTGGAATCCTAACAAAAAGTTTAGAAATCACCAACACACTGTACTAAATAGTACACGCTGTCACATTTGCACTTAGACCCCTAGGGTTTCTAAAAATTGCATTTTTAGTGTCATTTGAGCACTGTTTTCGCTCGTTCTCTCAACTGGAAATTAATTTTTACGAACCGTCACTTCCAGCGGGTGATATTTAACTTGCTGAACACCGTGCTCACACATTTGCGGCAGCACGGAACCCGAGGAAAACTTCGGGCCATGAAACACTCCTCTAACATAGACTTAAACACATTTTTGTTTCTTTGGATCAACAAAACCTAATTTAAACGCGAGCATCGCGTCCAGTGACCCCAAATTAGCCAGGAGCTCACTGTCGCAACTTCGCAAACAGCCCAGAACAAACCTTGGGCCAAAACTCTAACCTAGAGCTCGTTTTTACTATAACTTTTAATTTACCTGTGCAAACCTGAAATAAATTGGAGCATTAGCCTCCTGAGAACAGGAGAACACCTAGGCTCACCATTTGGCAGCCCAGAATTTGCTGGATTAACAGAATCAACACTAAGCTCTCAATCAACATTCATAATGCTCCAAACATCAATCCACACAGATCCACTTTGATCTGAAGTGAGCATCAAGCTCAGGGAACCATTTGAAGCATTTTTCATTTTTACATCGAAGCCTAATTCTGTATAAAATTTCACTGTGGCATTTTATCAAATATCTGGTGTGCACCATTCACATATAAGCACACAAGCCAAAGTTCAAGCTTGATCTCTGCAAATACTGGACCAAATGCTATAAGACTTGGAGGGAAATGATCTATATAGCTTCCTCTACCTTCTCTGCAAGCGTGGGCCAAGATTGCATGGATGGAATGGCCGGAGTAACGAAGAAGATGAAGTATGCTTGCTTTGAAAATCGTGACCATCCAACCATAGCATATGGGACCAAATAACTTGACCAAAAAGTTGCTAAATATTATATCAAACTCACCTGGACCCGTTCCCGGCGACAGGACACGGCGGCGACGGCGGCGGAGCAAGCTCTGATTGGAGCTTCTTCACCAACAATGGCGGATTTCCACAGAAACAGTTTGAAGCTCTCCAACATGGATGGAAGTGTTCTATGGGATCTCAGGAAGCTTCCCGACCGTCTTACCCTGGCCAAAGATGGCCGGAGCGCCGGCGGCCGCGTTGAAGCTCGAATTCGGGTCATCCATGGCCGCACCCCTTTGGTGCTGCATGGATGCCATGCAAGTGCATGGTTGAAGTCCCCTTGGTCTCAGAAATACTTCTGGGCAAGTGGCCGGCGATGCGGAGCGTCGCCGGCGCCGGAAAGAGGTGCTCCGCCGAAGTTTAAGAAAACCCGAAACTAGGGTTTCGATTTTCTCTCTAAATACTTAGCTATATTTATTAAAACTTTGCAGATTTAAAGTACTTGTCCTACAGTAATTTTCCTTTTTTTTAAGATTCCATTTTGGTTCAATGTTTGCAGAGATATGATGCGACGGAGCATTATTAGGTTTCCGGCGAGACTTTGCTCCCGCCGGCCAACCGACGTGCATGGAAAGCTCTGGCTTGGCAGGGAGTATACTAAAAACCTAAGAACTCTACTGCTAGGGGTCCCAGGTGCAAAGAACCATTGGTTGAAAAGTTCTCACCGTGGCCGAAGTTGGTGAAGAGAGGAAGAAGCCGGAATTGGTTCCTCTTCCACGCGCGGCCTCGGCAAGCTCCAGCAAGGTTCTCCAAGCACCAGGAACACCACAGGAACTCTCCAATCTAAACTTGAAGAAATTTGGTTCCAACCTCCTTCTCCTCTTTCTCTCTCGGTTTGGTCTCAATGGTTTAGTGTTCCTTGGCCACCAGCACTTCGGGGATTAGATCTAGGAGATACAGAGGGTCAAGTGATGCTTCGGACTCCCCCTGACCCCTCGTGCATGCATCCAAGAGAATCCAAGAGTCACTTGACATTAAATGCAATATTCCTTTACAAAATAACCCCAACCCGGTTCAAACCTAAACCTCCTCCTCTGGGTTCTTCACAGCAGATGCAAAATGCACCCAAGTTCCTCACATTTAAGCCCCTAAGTGTTTGGTACACAAAAGACATAGGTTTAATAGACAAACCGTTCGTCGAAATGCGAAACAGACTTCGCCACGACGTCCGGCCTGTCGAGACCTGTCAAGTAGCGTATTTGTTTGACTAGTTTGGCGCTCGTATAAAAATCTCAGGTCATTTATTTCAGTATTTTGTGATACAGCGCACGCACTTCGATGTACCCGGGTCGCCAAACGCGAAATCCGTCAGTGCCATTGCGCTCAGAACGACGAAAATAGTTAGGTTTGACTACTCATACTCCTATATGGGATTTCTAGATGGTGAATCGGCCACTAGTAAATAGGAGGGAATTAAAATAAAGGGGTTTACTATTCACTTAAGTTGTGGGGTCTGCCTGCTCTTTTTCTGATTTCTGGAAGATCCGACCGTCGGATCGAAGACATATGAATATGAAATTTTTGTGTTTCGACGAGACGATCACAATGGTGATCACGGATTTTCCAGATCAGGCTCCGATCAAAAGTCGATATTTCTGGCCACTAATGATCCACTATGTTTCAAATTTAGCCAAAATTACTAATTTAGTATATTCAAAAACAGACAGAGGTCTTTAAATTTCTAGATTACTACAGCGCGGCTCGAGGCGCGCGGGGTAACTGGGGGATACCACATGGCGTCTCCCCATTGGACGCAGCAGCCGAGGCGGCAGGGCCGCGCGGGGAAGGCGCGCGGGCCCTGGCGCGGTGTCAGCGGGGAGGCCACGTGTCAGCCTCCCATTGGGCGATCAGCGCGACGCGACACGCTGACGTGACGCGTCGCACCTACCGCGGGCGTGGGTGCGGTCCACGTGGCGGCCCCTGATTGGCCGCCACTGTTCCGTGGTCGCGGTGCACGGGTCCAGGGACACGTGTCGCATCACCATTGGCCGAGCGATGGTGAGGTGGCACCTCGCTGGCGCGGCGTGGGCGCGTGGACCGCGGCGGGCCGGCTACTGTAGCCGCCTGAAAATTTTCGGGCGCCCGAAAGGTGCGCCCGAAAATCAGGTTTTGGCCTATATGGGCCCGAATGGCCCCATTTTTCTGCCTTTTCCCCTTTTTGGCTTCACCCGAGCGCACGGGAAGGGGAGGAGGGCTATTCCGTGGCGGGGTTTTCGAGGGCGCACGAGCGCGCCGTGGACCCCGTGGAGCGCGCAAGGTGTTCCAAAGAGCCTAGTGGACGCGTTGGACGGCGCGATGGGTCGAGGTAGGTCCCGTGTATTGTTTTTGCGGTATTTTTGTCGCAGTTTTGAGATTCCTCTTTGGACATTGGATTTGACCCCATGCTGTTATGTGTGTTAGGGACCGTGTTTTACTGTGCCGTTTTACTGCGCGGATTGTCGCGGGCGTTTTGGGCGCGTCTCGTTTTGCGTGCAAGCTTGTGGAAGAGAGCAACGTTTTGCGTGCGGTTGCGACGAATGCGCGCAGTTTTGGACGCGAACTCGAAAAACATGCACCATTTTGCGTGCAACGTTGAGAAAGGAACATGCACCGTTTTGCGTGCCGATATGAGGTATGTGCTCCGTTTTGCGTGCAGGTTGGACTAACGGGCACCGTTTTGCGTGCAGACTCTAACATTGCGTCTCATTTTACGTGCAGGGCAGGAAAAATGTGCACCGTTTTGCGTGCAACCCTATAGTAGAGTGTGCACCGTTTTGCGTGCCAATACGGGGCACGTGCACCGTTTTGCGTGCAGGTTGAGTTGACGCGCGCCGTTTTGCGTGCAGGCTGAAATGGCGCGCACCGTTTTGCGTAAGGGTTTTAATAACGTGCACCGTTTTGCGTGCAGGTTAGGAGGACGTGCACCATTTTGAGTGCGGACTCGGGGGGTGTGCACCGTTTTGCGTGCAAGCTCGAGGGAATGAGAGGAAACGCACGGAGACCAATTGCAAATGTCTACAAGCAATTGGGGGCAATCCAAGGTGGGGGATTCTGCCGAAACTGGGAGACCTCTCCCCTTGCTCCTTTGCTTTTCGATTAGAAGCATGATAGTAGCCTGTTAGAGGCGTTAGGTAATTATGATTAAGATCGCATGTGTAGATGACACAGATGAAAAGTGCAACTGTTGGTTGCCAGAGATAGAGGATTAAATGTGCATGTGTAGATGACACAGATAAAAGTGTAACTGTTGGTTGCCAGAGATAGAGGATTAAATGTGCATGTGTAAGCGGACACAGATGAAAAGTGCAACTGTTGGTTGCCAAAGATAGAGGATAGATTTGCATGCGTAGAGGATAAATATTATTTATATGATGGATGTGAAAATAATTGCATGCGTAAAAGTAGATAATCATGTTATGATTGTGATCATGTTAGGGTACAACCCTAGGAATCATGTGACATAAGGGAAAAGGACATGTTGGTAGTAAGACTAGGAGAAAACCTAGTTTCAGGGTTCACTGAGTGTCATCAAAACTTAGGAGCTTATCCTAGGATTGGACTAGTGGCATTGTCTTAGGTGATAACCTAAGGACACTGGATAGAGTGATCAACATAGAGTCAAGGACTCTAGGATGAGTATGACATGGAACATAGGTAAAGAGAATCTAAGGTGAACTAGTGATCAACATAGAGTCAAGGGACTCTAGGGTGAGTATGATATGGAACTTAGGTAAAAGGAACCTAAGGTGAACCAGTGATTTACATAGAGTCAAGGACTCTACGATGAGTATGACATGGAACTTAGGTAAAGGGAACCTAAGGTGAACTAGTGATCAACATAGAGTCAAGGGACTCTAGGGTGAGTATGATATGGAACTTAGGTAAAAGGAACCTAAGGTGAACCAGTGATTTACATAGAGTCAAGGAACTCTAGGATAGGTATGACATTGAACTTAGGTAGAGAGAACCTAAGGAGATCTAGAGGAGTTTAAACTCACAGACAGAAGTTAGAGTCAGTGTAACTCTAAGATAAAAGTGGATCAGGAAGTTAGAGTCAGTGTAACTCTAAGATAAAAGTGGATCAGGAAATTAGAGTCAGTGTAACTCTAAGATAAAAGTGGATCAGGAAGTTAGAGTCAGTGTAACTCTAAGATAAAAGTGGATCAGGAAATTAGAGTCAGTGTAACTCTAAGATAAAAGTGGATCAGGAAAAATTAGAGTCAGTGCAACTCTAAGTTAAAAGTGGAACAGGAAAATAGAGTTAAGTTAACTCTAGGATTCAGTGAGGAATCAGAAAAGTGGGACAAGATCCCAAGGTTAAAGAGTTAAACAAATATAACCCTAGAAAGTCATAGGGTGTCTGGGCAAATGGACAATAACTTTAACTTCAATCTGAGTTAAATAAATGAAAGAGAAATGTTTAAGAGTCCAGGTGACTCTCTAGTTACCCGTGTGGCAAGACCTAGGGTAAAGAATGAATTAATGAAAAAGAGAAAGCTAAAAGTGGCTAATAAGCAAGACAAGCAAATTGCTAAAAGAAAGAGAACAGAAAGAAAATGCAGATGGTGCATTGTGATGAGACTCGTCAGTTGGGAGCAGGACTCCTTGGGCGGTGACCCGTTGGACGAGACGCTTTTGGAAAACTAAAGAAAAAGTGACAAAGATTGCCAATGGCAATGTGAGCTGAAGGCTCGAGTGAAAAAGAAAAGAAAAGCAAGTGCTTAAGAATAAAGACAAGACAAATGCATAATGTGCAAAAAGGGCCGAGGGCCAAGAGGAAAGGAAAATAAAAGATAAGAAAAGATAATAAAACGGGCGCGGCCTGCGGGGGTGTAATGTGGTTCTGCGGGACATATAGGGCGAGGCCCTTTCCCCGGGTTGCGGCCCGAAGAACACATTCTCCCGTAGGGGCGGGGTAACACTCGCGGGTGTTCTCGGTAACCTTAGAAATCTTGTCTTGTGGTAGTATGACTACCGGGCTGGGGCCCGTTGGACAAGAATTTCCGAGGGTCAACTTTAACTAAACCACCAGAATGTAAAAAGAATAAAGTGGTAATAGAGTGGCCAAGGTGGCCGGGTTAGTGTGACCCTGTATACAGCGGCATAGTGGCCGAGTTGCTGGATAGTTGCCTGGTATGGTTAGATAGAGTAGAGATGGGTCGTTGAGGATACACAAATAGTGTAGTGAGACCTATGTTATGTATATCAGCATTTTATTTTGAGGTTATAGTTTCCTAACATTATATTATTATTGTTTCCATTGGACCAAGTGGGGTAGGACACTTTTTCTCGGTGGTTGAACCCACTGGGAACTTTAAGTAGTTCTCACACCCGCCGGTGACCATTTTTCCAGGTACGGATACAGCGGTCGAGACGGACGACAGGGGCAAGAGCCCAGCAGCATAGAGACCTAGAGGGTCTACCAGAGGTACCCTTCTTTTATGTTTCGAGTGAACCATGTATTGTGAGGAAAAGAATTGTAATAATTTTATTTGCAAGTTGAGAGATGTAAAATGTAATAAAGTTTATTATGGTTCATTCTTATCATGCTTTCATATCTGCTTAAACTATTTGTTTATTGAATGAAAGTTTAAATTAGTAGTGATCTTACTCTGATATTATATCTCATCATACACATTGTTTTGATTCGAGATGGTTGTGACCGTTCCTTTCGGGTAGCGAGAGCTCGTGCCCGATTGGCGGGTCTGTTGGCGTGCCCGAACCGACCAAATTGGCGGGCTCGGGGCGTGACAGATACAGGGTGGTATCAGAGCCTAGGAATAGTCCTAGGTGGTTAGTGAACCTTAGGGAGACCCTAGGGATTAGGCACGAGAGGGTGTGTGGGTTTTGGGCGAAAGTACTTGATTGGTTTTTGTTGTTCCCAAAAAAGATATTGGGACTGATCGAGGGTGACGAGCTTTCATTCTTCGGATATTACATTGGCGGCCGACAACGTAATGTTGGAGATGAAAAGGAGTACCCTCTTATACTTTCGCATGATAGGGTCGACGAGCCTTTTTGTCGGTATATAGATTGCGCTTTGCTCAAATGGCTAAATTTGGGCGAATCGTTCGTGTGGTGTACATATTAGCGATGACACCACATAGAGAGACGCGCTTGTCTCGACTCGAGCCACGAGAGGACTCTGGATCGAACAAGGTACGCGAGCTGCGATGTCAGGTGACCGCACTTGTCGATGTGGTCCAGCAGCAGACCGTTGCTTCTTGCCGACAAGCGGAGGCTCCCCGCCGGCAGGGAAGCAGATTCCGACGCCCAGATGGACGAGTGACATTATCCCAGGAAAAATAGGAAATAGATCAAGTGTGGAGACATGAAAGGTTTACAGACCTAGTGGCGAAAGTTCGCCCTGATGACGGTAGTGACCGTATGGCGTATCGTTGTGGCTAATTGCCGCATAGTGGGGCTGGTAAAACCCAGGATAGGTTTAGAGATTCGAAAACCTCGCAAGTGAGCGGGAGTTTTATGGCGCCGGTCTGACGGATCGGTGTTGTAGTGTCCTAGGTTTTTCGGTGGTTTTGCCCCTGTTTCGGGGTGTAGAACACCTATTATTGGTGTGTGGGGCCCCAACATGTCAAAGTGATATGTTGTTTGGAACCAGAGAGGATTTGGGAGCAAGCCTGACCTTCGGCTGCCTTTGCCGAATTTTAGGAGTGGAATCAGGCTAATCGGAGGCCGTATTTGAATTCAGCGCGGAAAAACGCTTGAAAACGGCTATTTACTTATTTAATTTGGAGTCCGGATGCCCAAAAACGGACCCCCGGAAGTTTTCTGCGCAAATTGGTGCACGGGGGGAGCTGTGGACCGGCCGGGGACACGTGGCAGGCTCTTATTGGGCCGGCGCACGGCTCTCGGTCCACGGGGTGGACCGCCGGTGCACGGTGGACCGGCGGGCCACGTGGCAGGCGCTGGTTGGGCCGGTGTAGCGCGCGCGGCGCACGAGAGCGTGCGCGGGCAGCGCGGGCAGGCCGGGCAGAGGCGGGGCTGTGCGCGGTGCACGGTGGACCGGGGCGCGCCACGTGGCAGCCCCGGGTTGGACGGCGCAGGTGCGCGCGGTGCACCCGCGGGCCCGCGCCTGCGGCCGTACGCGCACGTGGGCGGCGCGTTGACCGACCGGCCCCCGTGTCGGGGGGGCGGCGCCGCCCCACGTGGCACCACGCCAGTGGCTGGCGCCGCACGCGTGCTGACCAGGGGAGGGGGGCACGTGGCGCCTTCCCGTTGGGCCCGCACGGCTGCCGCCTGTTCGGCGGACACGTGTCGGGCCCTTGGCCGGGTCGGACGGCCGGTTGGACGCGGCTGGATCCCGTGCGCGGGATGGGCTGGGCTGGGCTACACTGTGCGCGCCCGGAAATCCTTGGGCCGGGCCGCACTGTAGCCGCCCGAAAGTGCCGGGCCGCACTGTAGCAGCCCGAATCTGGGGACACGTTGGGTATTATCCCAATTGTTTTTGTGGGCCTATTTAAAGGCCTCCCCTCCCTTCTTTTTCTCTGTTTTTCGAGAGATAGAGAGAGAATCTGTGGGAGGGGCCTTAAGAGAAGTTTTTCATCTTCTTATTTTCTACCTCGTGGTGCGTTCCCAGATTTTCTGGAAGTTCGACAGCGGCGATCCGGATTTTACAGTGTGCCTCGTTTTTCCCCAATCTTGGCCCGTTATCGTCGCATTTCAGTCCGAGGAGTCCCCTGCGCAGTACAGGAGTCCTCTTTCGACGATTTCTTCGCCAGTGTGTTCCTAAGAGGTAGGGCTTCGTTTTCCGTGTTGGTGGTTTCTCTGGATTCCGATTCCTTGGCACGATTCCCGAGGTGTTTTGACCCCCTCTTTTGCTGTTTGGGTTTTTGGACAGCGGCGACTTCGACGAATTGTTTCTCAGCGTAGGAATATCAGATCGAGGCGATTCAAGAGTCGATTTTGGGCTACTTTTCGCGAGGAACGCAACCGTGATTTTTTTGAGATTTTAGGAGCTCGAGACAGAGGTGAAATTCTTCGTTTTGCGTGCTGATTGTAAAAACAGCAATTTGTGTTTGGAACTTGTAGTTTTTACACCGTGTACACTTGTGTGATGTTGTAGGATACTGTTTCAGCTGACGGTGTGTTTAGAGGACAGCGGGTATTTTCTGGGTGTATTGTGCACGCTTTTCAAGGTGGGTGGTTGCGTTTCCCTCTTTGTTGACTTGCACACTAGGAATAGTGGAGTTTCCAAATTATACATGTGATAGATAACTTGTGGTATATGAACCTATTGCATTGGGCCCCCCTAAATTAATTGATAGCTTCTATATGATAAATCTGGGACAATAAAGTTGGACATTTGCTATATCCTAAACCGCATGCAAATAAGTAACCCAATATTATTTTAAAATGATCCTTCATATGAAACCTTAGTCACTTTTTTTGAAATGCTTTAAAAGAAAACACTTGCATGCTTATTTGGACAACTAGTTAAGCCACTATTTTACTGCAGCACTATACCATGGGATTTGACTTAGGAGAAAACATGTTTTATTGTTATTCTTCTCTAACGATGCATGACGGTCGAGTCAGATTGGGATCTTGAGATAGTGTAGTTGGATCTTGAGTCTGGGACAGTTTAGACTCTTCTTGGGGATTGTGGGAGATAGTGGCAACCGCGAATTTTGGGCGGTTGACCGGATGTTATTATCACATCAGATTGGGGATCAGGGTTGCATTAGGGGATGGAGTATTCCCACTTTGATCATGGTCATGATCCAGTCCTGCTATTGTGAGACATCGGTTACAGAGATGATTGATACAGAGATACTTTACTCGTGTGGGTCGCTCCCCTCGAGTGCCACTCCGGAGTAGGCTTTTTGACCGTGATGGGTGCCGGTCAGTTGGTGAGTTGTGAGTGATGACAGAGCAGGCAGTGCCAGTATTTCTTGGCCCTCTGATTGGGTTTCTTTGGGCAGTCAGCTTTATAGTTGCATATATACAGTTATCTTTTGGCACTGCATTTAGAGGCATAGTAGTGGTAGTTCCTGTTTCAGCAGTCTTTATTGCATACCACTGTTCTTCCTTTTGCCTCTTTATTCCTAGTGGGTGCGTCAGCATTAGAGGTTTTACCCGCTAGGGGAGGCTACTGGTTTATCTAGTAGTTCTCACCCCCATTGTTGTTTCCTGTCCTTTTCCCCTTTGTTTTGCAGAGTCATCTGTGGGAGCTGCTGGGCCTTCAGCGGCAGATCGAGGTAAGAGGATCGCCGACTAGCTAGGTCGTCTACCCCAAGTGAGAGACTAGCGAGGTTTTTATTGTACCCCTTTTGTATCTCAGACTTCAGTAGTTTCCTTTTGGGTCTGGCTTTGGCCAGCTGGTTGTATATTTTTGGTGAGCTGGGAGTATATTGTACTTTTATTTCTGCTTGTAGCTTATTTCAGTCTGAGATTACTTTTAGTTTTATTAGTTCAGCTCTGTTTATGCTCTTTTATTGTATATTATATATCTGAGCAGGTTACCAGTGCTTCGTGCACATAGAAAATTCTGTGTGCACGGCGGATCTGTTGGCGGGCCCGGGTTCCGGTTTACACCCGGGGCGTGACAGATTAAGTTGGTATCAGAGCTTAGGGATAGGTCAGTTGGGACTTAGGAAACCCTAGGCTTTTGGCAGACCCTAGGATGATAGGGCGCGAGAGGCGTGACACTTCGCGAAAGTCGTTGATTTATTTTTTGGACTCTTCCAGTGAGTGAAGAGGGATCGACATACCCAATTTCTGGTGGACCGTTATGTTGGCTGCAGACAACATAAAGTCGCAGAAATTGGGGGATGTCTTTGACTTTCGCTAGATTGGGTCGTGTGGGGTTATGTTACTTATTCGTGATTTCTTGTGGCAGGATGCCTCCCCGACGTCGGATCCCTACTCGGGGTGTCCCGTTACCCCCTGATGAGCCAGGGCAGCCTACACCCCCCGAGCTTACTGAGTTGAGGGCCTTGGTGGCTCAATTGGCGGAGGGTCAGCGCCGCCAGGAGCAGAGGTTTGAGCAGCTCCTTGCCCAGAGAGAGGCACCATCCCCAGCTGTTCCTGAGGCCCTTGTGCCTCCTGTTGCACCTTTCGTGCCGTCAGCGCCATCTTCGAGTAGCGGGGCTCCTGGAGCTATTCAGCCTTTGACTGCGGAGGAGGAGCAGGATATCGCTAACAAACTCTCCAAGTTTGTTCAGCGGGGACCCCCTAGATTCTCAGGGCGGGATGCGCAGCCCTGGGCTGTTGGGAGATGGCTTTCTGCGATGGAGAAGCTTTTTCGGGACTTCTTCATCGACCCGAGGTATCGAGTGCACATGGCGGTGCACTGTTTGGACGGAGATGCTGATTTTTGGTGGCAGCGGGTAGAGCCCCTGGAGTTCCGGATTACTCGGCAGCTGCCTTGGGAGGAGTTCCGACGGATGGTGCTGGACACCTATTTTTCGACCAGTGTGAAGAAGAAGTTGGAGGACGACTTGAAGAACCTGCAGCAGGGCAATCGATCGGCTCATGCCTATTTCCAGGAGTTCACGGAGTTGCTGAACTGTGTGCCCTTCGTCGCTCGTGACGGTCCGCACCAGGTTGAGTTGTTCGAGGGAGGCCTCCGTCCAGAGATTTACACACTGGTGCATGCTCAGAGATTTCAGACTCTGGAGGCAGCCGCAGAGCATGCACAGTGGGTGGAGAGAGGTGATCTGGTGGTGGCCAGACAGAGGGCCGCGGTCGCTCAGAGCTCCGACAGAAAGCGACCAGCCCATGACGAGGGGGGACAGGCCAGTACTTGGAGGCCGCCCCGACCGCCACCGCCTCAGTTCCCAGGCCGTGGGCGTTCGGAGCGGCGAGGGCCTAGTGGGTCCCAGAGGCCCCCGCAGCAGCAGCAGCAGCAGGGATCTCATTCGTCGCAGCGCGGGTCTCAGCGGCAGCCGCAGCGACAGCGACAGTCTCAGCAGCAGCAGTCCCGACAGTCACGGGCTCCCAGCAGTTGTATCTTCTGTGGAGGTCCGCATTTCCCCGGCACTTGCGACCAGCGGTGGGGTCGCTGCTACGGATGTGGACAGCCAGGGCACATTCGAGCTGCGTGCCCCTTTTCGACTTCAGCCGCTCCTTCTTCAGCATCTGCCCCAGCATCATCGCAGCAGCGGTCGACGGCTCAGCGGCCTTATGCTCTAGCGAGCAAGCCATCTTCTTCCCATCCCACCGATTATCGCCCTCCAGCTCAGAGTGGGCGAGTGTATGCTGCACAGGTAGAGGATTCTTCAGCAGCGGACCATGTGGTGGCAGGTATCACCTTACTCTCTGGCATTAGGACTCGTACCTTATTTGATACTGGAGCATCGCATTCTTTCATTAGTAGATCTTTTGCATCATTACATGGGTTAGAGGTAGGATTTTTGCCACGTGCACGAGAGGTTCAGATTCCCGAACACACTTTGCACGTGGAGGAGTGTTGTTGGTCCTGCCCGATACAGATCGAGTCCTGGATTATGCCAGCAGACCTGTTGGTCTTGAGACAGCTGAGGGACTTTGATGTGATTCTTGGGATGGACTGGCTGGCTCAGTTTTTCGCGACTATTGATTGTGCCGCGAGGACTGTCACTTTTAGAGAGCCAGGCCAGGAGATGTTTGTATATCGGGGATGTCAGAGTGCTTTCTTTGCCTCTGTGGTTTCGACTTCCCGAGCGAGGCGGATGATTCATCGAGGATGTGTAGCCTTTTTGGCTAGTGTTGTTGAGGGGCCTACGGCGACACCGGGACTCGGGGATATTCCTATTGCCCGCGAGTTTCCGGATGTTTTTCCACCTGAGCTGACTAGTATGCCGCCAGACAGAGAGATTGAGTTTGTGATTGACGTAGTTCCAGGAACTGCGCCAATCTCTAAGGCTTCTTATCGGATGGCACCGGCTGAGCTGCGAGAGCTTAAAGCACAGCTGCAAGACCTGATGGATAAGGGCTTTATTAGACCAAGTGTGTCGCCTTGGGGAGCACCGGTGCTATTCGTGAAAAAGAAGGATGGGTCACTTCGGTTGTGTGTTGACTATAGGGAATTGAACAAAGTGACCATTAAGAACAAGTACCCTCTGCCGCGCATCGATGATCTCTTTGATCAGCTACAAGGGTCTTGTGTATTTTCCAAAATTGATCTACAGTCTGGTTACCACCAACTGAAGGTGAAGGCCGAGGATATTCCTAAGACTGCTTTCAGATCACGGTACGGGCATTACGAGTTTTCAGTTATGCCGTTTGGATTGACTAATGCCCCTGCCGCCTTTATGGACTTGATGAACAGGATATTTCGGCCCTTTCTGGATCGTTTTGTGGTGGTGTTCATTGATGATATCCTTATTTACTCCCGAAGCGAGGCCGAGCACGTGGAGCACTTGAGGACTGTGCTACAACTTCTACGAGATAAGAAGTTGTATGCCAAGCTGTCAAAGTGCGAGTTTTGGCTTCGGGAGGTAGCTTTCTTGGGCCATGTGATTTCCGCCGCCGGTGTAGCAGTAGACCCGGCGAAGATTGAGGCAGTTCGAGATTGGCCCCGACCGACGACTGTATCTGAGGTGCGCAGCTTCATGGGGTTAGCTGGTTATTATCGTCGGTTTGTGGAAGGCTTTGCGAAGCTTTCCACACCCCTCACTCGGTTGACGCGTAAAGGAGTTAAGTTTATCTGGAGTGAGGACTGCCAGAGGAGCTTTGAGGAGCTAAAGGATAGATTGATGACCGCTCCTATCCTTTCCCTCCCTGTTATGGGGAAAGGATATGTGATCTACAGTGATGCATCGCACAGTGGGCTTGGATGCGTGCGGATGCAGGAAGGGAGGGTAATTGCTTATGCATCGAGACAGCTTAAGGATTACGAGAAGAATTATCCTACCCATGACTTGGAACTTGCTGCCGTGGTGTTTGCACTGAAGCTTTGGCGCCATTACCTATATGGGGAGCATTGTGAGATCTACACCGACCACAAGAGCCTAAAGTACCTGTTCACGCAGAAGGAACTGAATTTGAGGCAGCGCAGATGGTTAGAGCTACTAAAGGATTATGATGTGGACATCCTTTACCACCCAGGCAAGGCTAACGTGGTCGCTGACGCATTAAGCCGGAGAGCAGTACAGAGTTTGTCCATGTTGATTACAAATCAGGCGCCACTGTTAGAGGAATTGAGACGGCTCGAGATAGAGGTTGTATCCCCTGGGGTCTCTGCTAGACTGATGTCTTTGGTCGTGCAGCCCACTCTGCTGGAGAGGATCCGGGAAAAAACAGAGCGAGGACCCCCATTTAACCAGGATTAGAGATCAGATTCCGAGTGTTCGATCAGGGGATTTTTCAGTGGATGCTTCGGGAGTACTGAGGTACAGGGACCGAGCATGTGTGCCAGTGGATGCTGAGATCAGAGAACAGATATTGAAGGAGGCCCATTATACACCTTATACCCTTCATCCTGGGGGGACTAAGATGTATAAGGACCTCAAGGCACACTTTTGGTGGAATGGCATGAAAAGGGATATTGGGAGGTTTGTGTCGCAGTGTTTAACTTGTCAGCAGGTAAAAGCTGAGCATCGAGTGCCAGCTGGCAAGCTACAGAGTCTCCCGATTCCCGAGTGGAAATGGGACCACATTACTATGGATTTTGTGGTCGGGTTGCCGAGGGCACAGGGAGGTGCAGATGCTATCTGGGTAGTTGTGGACCGACTTACCAAGTCAGCGCACTTTTTACCTATACAGACTACTTGGCCACTCGAGCGACTAGCCCAGTTATATTTGGATGAGATAGTGAGATTACATGGAGTGCCAGCTTCTATAGTATCAGATAGAGACCCGAGGTTTGTTTCGCGATTCTGGAGGAGTTTACAGACTACCTTGGGGACTCAGCTCAGATTTAGTACAGCCTTCCACCCACAGACTGATGGACAGTCAGAGCGGACGATTCAGATCCTTGAGGATATGCTGAGGGCTTGTGTCCTAGATTTCGGCGGTGGATGGATTCGACACTTATCACTGGCTGAGTTTGCGTACAACAATAGCTTTCAAGCAAGCATTCGAATGGCTCCATTTGAAGCGTTGTATGGACGCAAATGTCGATCACCGCTATATTGGAGTGATGTGGGGGAGAGGCGGACTCTGGGACCAGATATATTGCTAGAGGCGGAGGAGAAGGTCCGGGTAATTCGACAGCATCTTCAGACCGCTCAGAGTCGACAGAGGAGCTTTGCTGATGTTCGGCGGCGAGACTTAGAGTTTCAGGTTGGAGATCATGTATTTTTGAAAGTCTCGCCGTCCAAAGGGATAAGGAGGTTTGGCATTCGCGGGAAACTCAGTCCCCGATACATTGGACCCTTTGAGGTATTAGAGCGTATCGGGCCAGTTGCTTACCGACTTGCACTTCCCCCGAGACTTGCTGGTGTCCATGATGTGTTTCATGTTTCCACTCTGAGGAGGTACGTCTTCGACCCATCGCACGTCATCGACTTCACGCCACTTGAGATCAGCGAGGATTTGAGATATGAGGAGCGCCCACTGCGGATTCTAGAGCGGGAGATGAAAGAATTGCGCAATCGGACTATCCCCTATGTGAAGATCCTCTGGAGCAATCATGATGAGCGCGAGGCGACGTGGGAGCTCGAGTCAGCGATGATGAACGCCTACCCTTACCTGTTCGAGGCTCAGGATTGAGGTATGATTTTCGTTTCGAGGACGAAACTTTTGTTAGTGGGGGAGGATGTAGTGTCCTAGGTTTTTCGGTGGTTTTGCCCCTGTTTCGGGGTGTAGAACACCTATTATTGGTGTGTGGGGCCCCAACATGTCAAAGTGATATGTTGTTTGGAACCAGAGAGGATTGGGAGCAAGCCTGACCTTCGGCTGCCTTTGCCGAATTTTAGGAGTGGAATCAGGCTAATCGGAGGCCGTATTTGAATTCAGCGCGGAAAAACGCTTGAAAACGGCTATTTACTTATTTAATTTGGAGTCCGGATGCCCAAAAACGGACCCCCGGAAGTTTTCTGCGCAAATTGGTGCACGGGGGGAGCTGTGGACCGGCCGGGGACACGTGGCAGGCTCTTATTGGGCCGGCGCACGGCTCTCGGTCCACGGGGTGGACCGCCGGTGCACGGTGGACCGGCGGGCCACGTGGCAGGCGCTGGTTGGGCCGGTGTAGCGCGCGCGGCGCACGAGAGCGTGCGCGGGCAGCGCGGGCAGGCCGGGCAGAGGCGGGGCTGTGCGCGGTGCACGGTGGACCGGGGCGCGCCACGTGGCAGCCCCGGGTTGGACGGCGCAGGTGCGCGCGGTGCACCCGCGGGCCCGCGCCTGCGGCCGTACGCGCACGTGGGCGGCGCGTTGACCGACCGGCCCCCGTGTCGGGGGGGCGGCGCCGCCCCACGTGGCACCACGCCAGTGGCTGGCGCCGCACGCGTGCTGACCAGGGGAGGGGGGCACGTGGCGCCTTCCCGTTGGGCCCGCACGGCTGCCGCCTGTTCGGCGGACACGTGTCGGGCCCTTGGCCGGGTCGGACGGCCGGTTGGACGCGGCTGGATCCCGTGCGCGGGATGGGCTGGGCTGGGCTACACTGTGCGCGCCCGGAAATCCTTGGGCCGGGCCGCACTGTAGCCGCCCGAAAGTGCCGGGCCGCACTGTAGCAGCCCGAATCTGGGGACACGTTGGGTATTATCCCAATTGTTTTTGTGGGCCTATTTAAAGGCCTCCCCTCCCTTCTTTTTCTCTGTTTTTCGAGAGATAGAGAGAGAATCTGTGGGAGGGGCCTTAAGAGAAGTTTTTCATCTTCTTATTTTCTACCTCGTGGTGCGTTCCCAGATTTTCTGGAAGTTCGACAGCGGCGATCCGGATTTTACAGTGTGCCTCGTTTTTCCCCAATCTTGGCCCGTTATCGTCGCATTTCAGTCCGAGGAGTCCCCTGCGCAGTACAGGAGTCCTCTTTCGACGATTTCTTCGCCAGTGTGTTCCTAAGAGGTAGGGCTTCGTTTTCCGTGTTGGTGGTTTCTCTGGATTCCGATTCCTTGGCACGATTCCCGAGGTGTTTTGACCCCCTCTTTTGCTGTTTGGGTTTTTGGACAGCGGCGACTTCGACGAATTGTTTCTCAGCGTAGGAATATCAGATCGAGGCGATTCAAGAGTCGATTTTGGGCTACTTTTCGCGAGGAACGCAACCGTGATTTTTTTGAGATTTTAGGAGCTCGAGACAGAGGTGAAATTCTTCGTTTTGCGTGCTGATTGTAAAAACAGCAATTTGTGTTTGGAACTTGTAGTTTTTACACCGTGTACACTTGTGTGATGTTGTAGGATACTGTTTCAGCTGACGGTGTGTTTAGAGGACAGCGGGTATTTTCTGGGTGTATTGTGCACGCTTTTCAAGGTGGGTGGTTGCGTTTCCCTCTTTGTTGACTTGCACACTAGGAATAGTGGAGTTTCCAAATTATACATGTGATAGATAACTTGTGGTATATGAACCTATTGCATTGGGCCCCCCTAAATTAATTGATAGCTTCTATATGATAAATCTGGGACAATAAAGTTGGACATTTGCTATATCCTAAACCGCATGCAAATAAGTAACCCAATATTATTTTAAAATGATCCTTCATATGAAACCTTAGTCACTTTTTTTGAAATGCTTTAAAAGAAAACACTTGCATGCTTATTTGGACAACTAGTTAAGCCACTATTTTACTGCAGCACTATACCATGGGATTTGACTTAGGAGAAAACATGTTTTATTGTTATTCTTCTCTAACGATGCATGACGGTCGAGTCAGATTGGGATCTTGAGATAGTGTAGTTGGATCTTGAGTCTGGGACAGTTTAGACTCTTCTTGGGGATTGTGGGAGATAGTGGCAACCGCGAATTTTGGGCGGTTGACCGGATGTTATTATCACATCAGATTGGGGATCAGGGTTGCATTAGGGGATGGAGTATTCCCACTTTGATCATGGTCATGATCCAGTCCTGCTATTGTGAGACATCGGTTACAGAGATGATTGATACAGAGATACTTTACTCGTGTGGGTCGCTCCCCTCGAGTGCCACTCCGGAGTAGGCTTTTTGACCGTGATGGGTGCCGGTCAGTTGGTGAGTTGTGAGTGATGACAGAGCAGGCAGTGCCAGTATTTCTTGGCCCTCTGATTGGGTTTCTTTGGGCAGTCAGCTTTATAGTTGCATATATACAGTTATCTTTTGGCACTGCATTTAGAGGCATAGTAGTGGTAGTTCCTGTTTCAGCAGTCTTTATTGCATACCACTGTTCTTCCTTTTGCCTCTTTATTCCTAGTGGGTGCGTCAGCATTAGAGGTTTTACCCGCTAGGGGAGGCTACTGGTTTATCTAGTAGTTCTCACCCCCATTGTTGTTTCCTGTCCTTTTCCCCTTTGTTTTGCAGAGTCATCTGTGGGAGCTGCTGGGCCTTCAGCGGCAGATCGAGGTAAGAGGATCGCCGACTAGCTAGGTCGTCTACCCCAAGTGAGAGACTAGCGAGGTTTTTATTGTACCCCTTTTGTATCTCAGACTTCAGTAGTTTCCTTTTGGGTCTGGCTTTGGCCAGCTGGTTGTATATTTTTGGTGAGCTGGGAGTATATTGTACTTTTATTTCTGCTTGTAGCTTATTTCAGTCTGAGATTACTTTTAGTTTTATTAGTTCAGCTCTGTTTATGCTCTTTTATTGTATATTATATATCTGAGCAGGTTACCAGCGCTTCGTGCACATAGAAAATTCTGTGTGCACGGCGGATCTGTTGGCGGGCCCGGGTTCCGGTTTACACCCGGGGCGTGACAGGTGTGACGGCAAGGATTGCCACCGTAGGATTCGTGTGTTAATCACCAGAGTTGGTGAACAGTTGTCGTGGTGCCTCAACCCAGTTGGGGGAGGTGTACAAGAGCCGTAGGTGAGTTTAAGCAATCGCTTAGCATTTTGGATTACGCGAGTTAGCGTGGGGGCGTAGGACGCCCAACCGTTTGGGTGCTCATGAAGCATGAGTGCCGTTTAGCCAGAGAGGGCTAGTTGTGTGACGTGTTAGCCTTTGCCCAGTGTGGCCAGAGTTGATAGAGAGTTCGGGTCGTGGATTGACTACTGGTTAGTGGTTCTTGCTCAGTGGAGCGTAGTAGTCGCGTGGCGATGATTTGCGGGTTCGCGTTAGGATGATCCGTGCCTGGACCATGTTTGTGGACTGTGGGTCTGTAGCCCAGTGGGCAGGCGCAGTCGGCTGTGAGAGATAGCGGCCCGAGACCTGAGGGCGGGGCATGATAGAGATTTGGTCGGGGTGGTAGTCCGAGCGATGACCCGGGAACGTGGAATGCCACGTGTGAGTGTTGAGATTGTTGGCACCCTGAGAGTGTGGATGTGACTAGGCCATAGGGCTAGTGATGTTGGAATTGCTGTAGCTCCTAGTGGGAGTGTGGGTGCGGTAATCCTAAGTGGATCTACCCGTTTGATGATTGGGACTGTGTGCTAGCGAGAGCCGTTGCACAGTGTTGGACTAGTTTTGGGCTATAGGCCCCTATTGGACCGTGGTCTGTGGACCTGTTAGTAGTCCGAGATATCAGGTTAGCTGATAACCCATGGACACAGAGCGCTAGTACCGTGTGTGATAGCTGAGAACTTGTGGATTGGCCTTTGCCCTCCACAGTAGGCAGCGAAGCGACCGGGAAACGCGGTAAGTGTAATTGGTTGCAGATGCAATCTCGTTGTGGAAAAATGATGGCGGAATTAAAGTGGAAGTTTCGCAAGTAAAGACTGGGTTATTCGTGACAATTGAGGGAGCAAGTGCTCGACTATGTCTTCCACCTACTTAGTGAAAGTGGCCAGACACAAGGTCTGAAGTTCCCCTGAGTGGAGAAAGGGATCCACGAATGAGATGTTCGTGTGGTTTTGGTGAGCCCAGCGTTTAGGGGCATAATCCCTCTTATTCGATCGATTGCGAATCGTGGTGCGATTTAAGTTTCGCGGACGAAACTCTTTTAAGGGGGATAGAATGTAGTGTACCAGATCTTGGTATATTAGCAAATATAAATAAAAATGGTAGGAAATACCATTTTTATTGAGCTTTGAGAGGTAGAGGATGATCTGGTAGTGAATTGGGCCCAAATCGGGATTAAAATAAGAGATCTAGAATTGTATATGAGAAAGTGGGCCCAGATTGTAAGTGGAAAATTCACAGTGTCGGAAAATTCCGAGAAAATTATGGGAGCTCCGTAAATTTGTTTTAAGGCCACAGTCAAAGTTTCGCGTTGATCGGATACCCGGATAGTGAGAACGGGCTCCACCAGCTAATTCGAATACAGTAGGGCTTTTGGCGACCCAGAATGGTCCAAATCGAAAATTAAGAGTGCCTGGAGGTAAATCAAGTTAAACCATGGCTGCCTGTCAAATTTGAGTGAAACCGGGCGAGAAACGGATGAGAACGGACAAAAACGGGCGAAATTGGGCTTGGGCCCAAGTTTCGGGCGCCCGAAAGTGGGTTCCGGGCGCCCGGAAAGTACTGTAGCAAGCCAGGTTATGGGTACTGTAGCGAACCCGGTTCGGTTTGGGCAGACCGGTTACTGTAGCAGCCCGGTTCGGGTTCGGGCGATGCGCCCGAAAGTTACTGTAGCACACCCGAATCTCCAGGCACAGATCCCGAGGCAGTGGCGCGGATCCCGAGGCAATTGGCACAGATCCCGAGGCAACTAGCGCGGATCTCGAGGCAATTGGCACGGATCCCGAGGCAATTGGCACGTATCCTGAGGAAGTTGGCGCGAATCCTGAGGCACGGGCGCGAATCCCGAGGCAAGGCTGCGCGCTCGGCGCGCTGGGGCGCGCGGCTCGAGGCGCACAGGGTAGCTGGGGGACGCCACGTGGCGTCTCCCTATTGGATGCAGCAGCCGAGGCGGCAGGGCCGCGCGGGGAAGGCGCGCGGGCCCTGGCGCGGTGTCAGCGGGGAGGCCACGTGCCTCCCATTGGGCGGTCAGCGCGACGCGACGCGCTGACGTGACGCGTCGCTCCTACCGCGGGCGTGGGTGCGGTCCACGT
Source organism: Tillandsia leiboldiana (assembly GCA_029204045.2). Taxonomy (NCBI): domain Eukaryota; kingdom Viridiplantae; phylum Streptophyta; class Magnoliopsida; order Poales; family Bromeliaceae; genus Tillandsia; species Tillandsia leiboldiana. The sequence continues at coordinate 19,302,085 of CM055074.1, forward strand.
GGCGGCCCCTGATTGGCCGCCACTGTTCCGTGGTCGCGGTGCACGGGTCCAGGGACATGTGTCGCCTCACCATTGGCCGAGCGATGGTGAGGTGGCGCCTCGCTGGCGCGGCGTGGGCGCGTGGACCGCGGCGGGCCGGTTACCGTAGCCGCCCGGAAATTTTCGGGTGCCTGAAAGGTGCGCCCGAAAATCGGGTTTTGTCCTATATGGGCCCGAATGGCCCCATTTCTCCGCCTTTTCCTCTTTTTGGGTTCACCCGAGCGCACGGGGAGGGGAGGAGGGCGATTCCGTGGCGGGGTTTTCGAGGGCGCACGAGCGCGCCGTGGACCCCGTGGAGCGCGCAAGGTGTTCCAAAGCTCCTAGTGGACGCGTTGGACGGCGCGATGGGTCGAGGTAGGTCCCGAGTATTGTTTTTGTGGTATTTTTTCGCAGTTTTGAGATTCCTCTTTGGACATTGGATTTGACCCCATGCTCTTATGCATGTTAGGGACCGTGTTTTACTGTGCCGTTTTACTGCGCGGACTGTCGCGGGCGTTTTGGGCTCGTCTCGTTTTGCGTGCAAGCTTGTGGAAAAGATGCACCGTTTTGCGTGCGGTTGCGGCGAATGCGCGCAGTTTTGGACGCGAACTCGTAATACGTGCATCGTTTTGCGTGCAACGTTGAGAAAGAAACATGCACCGTTTTGCGTGCCGATACGAGGTATGTGCTCCGTTTTGCGTGCAGGTTGGACTAACGGGCACCGTTTTGCGTGCAGACTCTAATATTGCCTCTCCTTTTACGTGCAGGGCCGAAAAAATGTGCACCGTTTTGTGGTTAACCCTACAATAGAGTGTGCACCGTTTTGCGTGCCAATACGGGATACGTTCACCATTTTGCGTGCAGGTTGAGTTGACGCGCGCCGTTTTGCGTGCAGGCTGAAATGGTGCGCACCGTTTTGCGTGAGGGTTTTAATAATGTGCACCGTTTTGCGTGCAGGTTAGGAGGACTTGCACCGTTTTGCGTGCGGACTCGGGGGGTGCGCACCGTTTTGCGTGCAAGCTCGAGGGAACGAGAGGAAACGCGCGGAGACCAATTGCAAGTGTCTACAAGCAATTGGCGGCAATCCAAGGTGGGGGATTCTGCCGAAACTGGGTGACCTCTCCCCTTGCTCCTTTGCTTTTCGATTAGAAGCAAGATAGTAGCCTGTTAGAGGCGTTAGGTAATTATGATTAAGATCGCACGTGTAGATGACACAGATGAAAAGTGCAACTGTTGGTTGCCAGAGATAGAGGATTAAATGTGCATGTGTAAGAGGACACAGATGAAAAGTGCAACTGTTGGTACCCAAAGATAGAGGATAGATTTGCATGCGTAGAGGATAAATATTATTTATATCATGGATGTGAAAATAATTGCATGTGTAAAAGTAGATAATCATGTTATGATTGTGATCATGTTAGGGTACAACCCTAGGAATCATGTGACGTAAGGGAAAAGGACATGTTGGTAGTAAGACTAGGAGAAAACCTAGTTTCAGGGTTCACTGAGTGTCATCAAAACTTAGGAGCTTATCCTAGAATTGGACGAGTGGCATTGTCTTAGGTGATAACCTAAGGACACTGGATAGAGTGATCAACATAGAGTCAAGGACTCTAGGATGAGTATGACATGGAACTTAGGTAAAGAGAACCTAAGGTGAACTAGTGATCAACATATAGTCAAGGGACACTAGGGTGAGTATGATATGGAACTTAGGTAAAAGGAACCTAAGGTGAACCAGTGATTTACATAGAGTCAAGGACTCTAGGATGAGTATGACATGGAACTTAGGTAAAGGGAACCTAAGGTGAACTAGTGATCAACATAGAGTCAAGGGACTCTAGGGTGAGTATAATATGGAACTTAGGTAAAAGGAACCTAAGGTGAACCAGCAATTTACATAGAGTCAAGGAACTCTAGGATAGGTATGACATTGAACTTAGGTAAAGAGAACCTAAGGTGATCTAGAGAAGTTTAAACTCACAGACAGAAGTTAGAGTCAGTGTAACTCTAAGATAAAAGTGGATCAGGAAGTTAGAGTCAGCGTAACTCTAAGATAAAAGTGGATCAGGAAGTTAGAGTCAGTGTAACTCTAAGATAAAAGTGGATCAGGAAATTAGAGTCAGTGTAACTCTAAGATAAAAGTGGATCAGGAAATTAGAGTCAGTGCAACTCTAAGTTAAAAGTGGAACAGGAAAATAGAGTTAAGTTAACTCTAGGATTCAGTGAGGAATCAGGAAAGTGGGACAAGATCCCAAGGTTAAAGAGTTAAACAAATATAACCCTAGAAAGTCATAGGGTGTCTGGGCAAATTGACAATAACTTTAACTTCAATCTGAGTTAAATAAATGAAAGAGAAATGTTTAAGAGTCCAGGTGACTCTCTAGTTACCCGTGTGGCAAGACCTAGGGTAAAGAATGAATTAATGAAAAAGAGAAAGCTAAAAGTGGCTAATAAGCAAGACAAGCAAATTGCTAAAAGAAAGAGAACAGAAAGAAAATGCAGATGGTGCATTGTGATGAGACTCGTCAGTTGGGAGCAGGACTCCTTGGGCGGTGACCCATTGGACGAGACGCTTTTGGAAAACTAAAGAAAAAGTGAGAAAGATTGCCAGTGGCAATGTGAGCTGAAGGCTCGAGTGAAAAAGAAAAGAAAAGCAAGTGCTTAAGAATAAAGACAAGACAAATGCATAAAGTGCAAAAAGGGCCGAGGGTCAAGAGGAAAGGAAAATAAAAGATAAGAAAAGATAATAAAACGGGCGCGGCCTGCGAGGGTGTAATGTGGTTCTGTGGGACATATAGGGCGAGGCCCTTTCCCCGGGTTGCGGCCCGAAGAACACATTCTCCCGTAGGGGCGGGGTAACACTCGCGGGTGTTATCGGTAACCTTAGAAATCTTGTCTTGTGGTAGTATGACTACCGGGCTGGGGCCCGTTGGACAAGAATTTTCGAGGGTCAACTTTAACTAAACCACCAGAATGTAAAAAGAATAAAGTGGTAATAGAGTGGCCAAGGTGGCCGGGTTAGTGTGACCCTGTATACAGCGGCATAGTGGCCGAGTTGCTGGATAGTTGCCTGGTATGGCTAGACAGAGTAGAGATGGGTCGTTGAGGATACACAGATAGTGTAGTGAGACCTATGTTATGTATATCAGCATTTTATTTTGAGGTTATAGTTTCCGAGCATTCTATTATTATTGCTTCCATTGGACCAAGTGGTGTAGGACACTTTTTCTCGGTGGTTGAACCCACTGGGAACTTTAAGTAGTTCTGTAGTGATCCGGCTTTTACGTGTAATTATGACTCACATATTAATTAAGTATTTCTTTTAGTGAAATAAAACTATCGAGTTTCGGTAAGTCGGTCGGTGCGGGGGATGAATATTTTTCTGTAAAAGGGCTCGGAAAAGGAGGACCGACGGTGCGATCCGATGTACGGATCTGGAATCCGATGTACGGATCTCCCGGAATAGGGTTTCCAAGATTGCGGTGACTTAAGCGCGCTTCTGAATTCGTGTAAAATATCCAGCACGCCTGGTGGGGGAGTTTGGATATTCCGTGTGGTTAATTAATTAAGGAATTAATTAATCGGTGACAGGAAATTAAATTAAAGGTGGTTTATCCCGTAGGATTAATTAAATAAGGAATTAATCGGGGATAGAAGTTATTATTCGGTAACGGATGTTAAAAAGGTAGGATTAATTAATTAAGGAATTAATCGGGGATAGAAGTTGTTATTCGGTTACGGATGTTAAAAAGGTAGGATTAATTAATTAAGGAATTAATCGGGGATAGAAGTTGTTATTCGGTTACGGAGGTTAAAAAGGTGGGATTAATTAATTAAGGAATTAATTAATCGGTGACAAGAAATTAAAACAAGGACTTAATAATACGTACGGGGGAAAAGCCAACAAAAGGGAAACCCTAACCGGAAAGAGAGCGTGAGAGAAAAAGAAAAGGGAAAGGCGGAACCCTAACCGGAGGAAAGAAAAAAAGAAGAGGAAGGAAACGAAGGTGATCGGCCACCCCGAACAACGAACCGGAGGCAAGAACGCGATCGGACGACTTCCCCGTCGATCAATCCGGTGAGTAATGTTCGTTGTAGCGTTTCGGGGTTTTCTTTTGAATTATTAGTTTGAATTTACGGTTGTCTTCCTCTCCGTATCTCCGTCGCCTCCGCCGTCGTCACCGTCGCTGCGCAAGTTAAGGCACGGGACGAGCGGCGGAGACGCACGGTGCCGATAGGGCACCGCGTGGGAGGACACCGCGGGCGGGCGGACGCCGCCCGCCGGCGGCAAAGAAACGGTCGCCGCACGGACGGCACCCGCACGGACACCGCGCGGGAACCTGCACCCGCGGGCGCCGCGCGAGTTGCACCCGCGCGGCTGCCGCGCGGCCGGCACCCGCACGGGCACCGCGCGGGCCCGTACCCGTGCAGGCGACGCGCGGGCGCCGCGCAGGCCGCGGCCGCACGGGCACAGCCGCGGAGGCATGCCGCACGATCTTTGGCTGCGCAAAGCTCCGGCGGGTGGTGACGGCCGTGTGGGGGAAACCGTCGGGTGGTGTGTTTGACGGTTTTGTTGGGTTTTCGTCGTTAAGATAATTTCGGACTTCCGTTTTGCGATGTTAGTGCGTGGTTTTGACCATAGTTTACCCTCGTGGACTTTCCTTAGGTCCAGGCGCGCAGCGGGAGTGTGCGAAAGATCCTAGTGAATGTATTTTTACTCTCCATTATTAATTGTGGCGACCAAGTGTCGCGGTGCTTAATCTACGCCGACTTCGGCAACCCAGTTTTGAATGCTGCACGTACACAGGCGGATTGGCCTCCGCATGGGTGTACTTTTTCGGAGAAGTGGTCTGAACGACCCGTGTGCCCCACAAAGGTGAGGGTGCCCGTGGGGACCCCGTCACGATAGCTAACGGAGCCGTACTAGCACTGTGAATAGGGTTAAAAGCATCACGTAAGAATATTGAATGTCACGTGGGGAGATCGTCGACTACCCTGACGTGACGGTGACATTAAATCAAATAAAAATGTTTCAGGATGAGGGAGAGCGAAAGGTTCCGGTGCAGAGTATTTACTGTAAAGTCTATTGTTCATTATTGTACTATCTACTTTATTTGTCACTGACGTTACCCACTCCGTGACAGGTCTGACTAGGTGTAGTAGCCGGGATGGCGGTGAGACTGCGTCGAGAGGACCTTAGCCGTAGGAGGCTATCTACTTTAGTTCGTTTGGTTTATCTCATTTACTTTTACAGTTAGTTGTTGGTTTAATTTGCGAGACTGTGGATCCTGTTGAATCCTGTGTAGTTAATTAGTTAGCACTGTGGATTGGACATATTTCTGTGGATTTGAGTGCGGCATGTTTTAAAGATTAAATGGTTGCGAAAATGCTTTCTAAATCAGAGTGCCGAGTGGGCACAGATTTTGTAAACCTCTGGATTTATCCTTTCCAAAAGCCGTGGCCGCTTTAGTGAGAAGGTGTAGGTGTTTTCAAAAAAGGTGGGTGTCGGGTGGATGCCGTTTGCAAAATCCGTAGTTAATTATTTCCTTACTTGTAGTTGATGACTGTATGGTTGAGGATTGATGTTGTAAATGGGACGCCGTACATATACAAAGGAGACTCCGTCCGATTGAGGAGTGAATTTGTATATGTGGCGGTCTGACATGCACCGGTGGAGAGGTCAGTCTTTGAAAAAGAATAAATAAATAAATAATAATAATCATGCGTTTTTCCGCTTAACCTTAGACCTCCGAGGCGTGACAGATTAAATGGTATCAGAGAAAAACAACCTCAACCGCAGTAGTCGGTGATCCACATCCGCAGTGCATGATGCCACAAGCAAATTAGACATGAGATAACCAAGGTGTAGGTGCGGTAGAACGTGAGAGTACGGGGAAAAAAGGGACTTAATGTAGGTGTATTTGTAAGTCAAGGTGCTAGAGTAATGACCTTAGGGTTAACGCGGCTTCTTTGATTACAGCAGACGATGGCCCGGACTAGGTCATCTACCGAGAACGCAGGTGCAGACGATACGGCTCTGGCCGCAGCGGAGAATCAACTTCTCCGACAACAGTTGCGAGAAATGGCCGGACAAATGGCGACGTTGACAGAGCAAGTCCGTCAGATAGCGCAGCGACAGGCAGTCGCGTCAACGGAGCACGCCCCGACACCCCCGCCCGAAACGACCGTCCCCGCTACGGGACCACCGGGGACCGGGGGTGCAACGGTGGCCGCACCCCATCAGACCTCGATGACGGGTGTGTCAGCAGAGCAACCCACCGCCCCGTCAGATGTACCCACTCCGACAACTTCGGGGCCGGTACTGGGGGCAAAGGTGGGGGACTCGGCAAAAGAAGCAGGGACGACCCCTACACTCGCGGGGTCCGCAGCCGCAGGAGGAATCACGGACCAACGAACGGAACGGGAAAAAGTCAGGACAAATTTGGCGGAGTTTAAAAAGCACGACCCGCCCACTTTTGAGGGAGAGACGACCGACCCCTGGGTCGTAGAGAAGTGGGTGGATACCATGGAAAGCTCTTTGAGGACCTACTGATGGAGGAACACGAGCGGGTTCCCCTGGCCGTCCATTTCCTTGAAGGGAACGCTCGCATCTGGTGGAAGACGGTACGCCCGGACCCGTCCACGAACACCCCACTACCGACGTGGTCAGTTTTTCGGGAGGAACTCTTTGGAGCGTTCTTTTCCAATAGTGTCAAACAGCAGCTGGAGGACGACCTCAAACGCATTAGACAAGGGAACCGCTCGGTCATGGAATATCAAAGGGAGTTCATGAGGTTAGTAAACTGTGTCCCGTTCGTGGTGCGGGACGAACCCCACAAGGCCCGTCTCTTCGTGGACGGGTTGCGAAGTGACATCTTCGAGGTAGTTCAGGCGGAAGTGGTGGACAGGGCCACCATTGTTGAACGAGGTTTTGCCATTACTCGAGCTCGGCGTGAGGGATCGGAATACAGCCGGGACAAGAAACGGTCGCAGACTTTTTTCGGAGGGAGCTTCTCTGGTAGGGACCGGCCCCCAAAATACCCCAAGACGCATCAACGAAGTAAGAGTGCGCCTACCGGGGGACAACGGTCAACGGATAAACCCTGCGTCATTTGCAGTGGGACGCATCAAGTCACGGAGTGTCCTAAGAGACATGACCACTGCTTCCGCTGCGGTAAGCCTGGGCACCTCCGATTTAGTTGCCCCATGGGCACGGGGGCGGCGTCCTCCGCGGCCTCCACCTCGACATCGCAGCCACAGGGACGGGGGAGGGCGCCATCGGGAGTACCCCCGCGTCCCTCAGCACCTCGACAAGAAGGGGAGACGCGACCACAACCAGGAGGAAGGGTCACTGCCCAGGGAGTCTTGCTCCACTTGACGAGTCTCAAATTCGAAGGCGCCATTTACATTTTCTTTATGCTTTTTAGCCACTTTTAGCTTGCTTTTAACTTTGCCTTTTTACAACAATTTATCTCTTATCCTGGGTCTTGCCATCAAGATAATTAGAGAGTCTCCTGGACTCTTAAACATTTCTCTTTTATTTCTTTAATTCAAATTGAAGTTAAAGTTATTATCCATTTGCCCAGACACCCTATGACCCACTCTAGGGTTATATTATTTAGCTCTTTGACTTTGTGATTACACAAACTTTTCCTTAGAGTTTGACTCTAAGTTGATCACTTTGCTATCAGTTTAATTCTTTAAACTTTGTGGCCACATACTCTTTTCTTTGCCGAACCTGGAGTTACATTATCTCTATTTACCTGTTGCACTTTGCATTTAGAGTTATCTTGACCCTAATCCATTTCCTGTGAGTATAAACTCCACTCGTTCACCTTAGGTTTTCTTACCTAAGTTTCATATCATGTTTAACCTAGAGTTCCTTGACTCTATATTAACCAGTCTATTCTCAACCCACTAACTTACCTTAGGTTTCCTTTACCTAAGTCTTATATCATGCTCATCCTAGAGTCCTTGACTCTATGTTGATCACTCTATCCAATGCCTTAGGTTATCTCCTAAGATAATGCCACTCATTCAATCCTAGGATATACCCCTAAGTTTGATGCCACTCATTAACCCTGAGTCTAGGTTTTCTCCTAGTCTTACTACCAGCATGTCCTTTTTCTTATGCTTTCACATGATTCCTAGGGCTATACCCTAACATGATCACCGATAACAAATAATTGATTCCCCTTTTTACGCATGCAATTATTTCCATCTCAATCATCAATAAAGTTTAACATCTACGCAGGCAATTATCATCCATATTTAGCAATTCAGAAAAATTCACTTTTCTATATGCATCCTTCTACACATGTAAGTTTATCTCTTATTCTAATAATTAGAAAAGTTTACTTCTCTTCTATATCCATCTACACATGCAAAATTCAATCATAATTACCCAACGCCTCTAACAGGCTACTATCATGCTTCAAGATCAAAAGCAGAGGAAAAAGTGGAGAAGTCACCCATTTTCGGTAGAATCCCCCACCTCGGTTTATTCTTTTGGTCCTTGAAGGAGACAATTTCAACTCCTTGGATCCGTGAGACTTCCCTACATTGTAAGGAAAGCAAAAGATAAAGCAATTGCTTTTACATGATTCACTAAAATTCATAAGGCGGTAAAACTAACCCCTTTTTGACAACTTACAGGGAAAAATCTCTATTTGGTCATTTTCCCCATCAAAAGGCTAAATTTTTATCGGTTCATAAAAATGAGAGGAGAATAGTCATCCCATGGCATGTTGCCAAAAAGAAACTTGCTCAACTCGATCTGGGGTCAAAATGCTCTCAAGAATTTGAGAAAAGCTCAATTTGAACAATTTCCCAAAATTTACCGATTTTGCATATTGGCAAAAATCGAGGATTCGCTTTCAGAATTGGAGAGAAGCTCAATTTGAGGTATTCCCCCGACTTATCGATTTTGCGCGTTGGCAAAATTAGGACATTGCATTTTTCTTATCGGGGAAAAGGAAAGAAGAGAAAAATTTTCTTTCTTTCCTTCTTTTCTTCTTTTCTTTCCTTTCTTTCTTTTCTTTTTTTTTTTGTAAGTGTTCCTGCTGCTGGGCAGCAGCATGTATAGCTGCTGCCCACGCAGCAGTTCCAGCAGCTGCTGCTGCTTTGAGCAGCAGCAGCAGGGCCAGCAGCTGCTGCTGCTGCCTTGAGCAGCAGCAGCAGGGCCAGCAGCTGCCCCCAAGGCAGCTGCTCAAGCAGCTGCCTGGGCAGCTGCTCAATGCTGCTGCGCAGGCAGCAGGACCAGCAGCTGCCCCTATGGCAGCTGCTCAAGCAGCCCACGATGGCTGCTGCTGGCAGAAAGAGAGAGAGAGAGAGAGAGAGAGAGAGAGAGAGAGAGAGAGAAAGAGAGTTTAACTTACCTTCTTCCTCCTTCTTCTTCCCCTTTTTCTTCTCCTTTCCTCCTTCTTCCTCCTTTCCTTCTCCTCTTTCGTTTCTTCTTTCAGCTGAGAGAGAGGGAGAGAAAATGAGAGAGAGAGAAAGTGAATTTCAAAAGAGAGGAGAGAGTAGAGTATTTACTCTCTGTAGGGGTAGGTGGGGAAAGGGGTGATTTTACTAAAAAGCCCCCAACTTAACCCCAATTTTACTCAAATACCCTTTAAAAATGCTGCAGTTTTCCTGCAGTGAGCAAATTTGAGTACCCTCTTTTCACTGCGCTTTGCCGTCGGCTGGGAGATCGAATATAAAATTTTTCTTCTTCCCTTTATTCTACAAATTTTTCTTAAACTTCCCACGATTTTGTTTAAATTTTTGGACTACCCTAAGCCCTCGAAAGAGAGCCCCGAAAAAGCTTCGCGATCAACTGCACTGTCAAAAACTGCAGTTTCAGAATTCACGAAGCATTTTTCTTCGCTTCGTTCTCCAATTTTTCCTTAATTGCTCACCTAGGTTTTTCACCACTTTTAATCAGAAAACTTTTGTGAGACACCCCACGATTTCTTTTAAATTTTTGGGCTACTCTAAGTCTCCGAAACAGGGCTCCGAAAATGCTTCGTGATCACAAATTTCAGAAATTCCAGAATTTGCTAAGTCCTCGGGGTTCAAGTCACTTTTCGACCCGATGCCCTTCGCGTCAGCCCCAAACGCACCGAACTCGACTGTAATCATATTTAAAACACGTTACAAGTCTTCTCGCCGAATTTCGCCATTTTGCGAACTCGGCGAACACGAGTCCAAATTTTGCAAATTTGAGGCTTCGCTTCTCAACCACAACTCACTTTTCGACTCAACGGCTTTTCGTCGATTCGAAATACTTCCAACCCACTTGTAATTACATTTGAAATGTGTTACAAGCATTTTTGCTGAGTTTCGCCACTTTCCAGAAATCGGCGAACTTAAGCTTTAGAATTTAGAACTTCAAATTCTCAACTTACAACTCACTTTTCGACTCAACGGCCTCTGCGTCGATTCGAAATGCTTCCAACTCACTTGTAATTACATTTGAAATATGTTACAAGTATTTTTGCTGAGTTTGGCCATTTCTGGGTCACCAAAAGCCTCGCTGTATCAAAAATTGCTGGCGGACCCCGTTCTCACAATCCGGGCATCCGATCAACGCGAAACTTTTACTGTGGCCTTAAAACATATTTACGGAGCTCCCGTAATTTTCTCGGAATTTTCCGACACTGTGAATTTTCCACTAAAAAACTGGGCCCCCCTTTCTCCAATAAAATTCTAGATATCTTTATTTTATCCCGATTTGGGCCCAACTCGCTTCCAAATATTCTTTACTTCCCCAACTTTCATAAAAATGGTATTTCATACCATTTTTATTTATATTTATTTATATACCATAGATCTGGTACATTACATTCTACCCCCCTTAAAATAAGTTTCGTCCTCGAAACTTGAATCACATCTCGACTCCTATTTGATCGAGAGGGAGGAATTTTGCCCTCAATGCTGGGCTCACTGTATGTCGTTACTGGCATCATATTGCCTGCTCGCCGAGACTACACGAGCAACTCGTTCACGAATTCCTATCTCAATCCAGGGACAAACTCAGACCTAGTGTCTGGCCACTTTCACCAAATAGGTGAGAGACACAGTTGAGCACTTGCTCTCTCAATTTGCCACTAATGACCCAATCTTTATTTGCGAAATTTCCACTTTAATTTCGCCGTCATTCTTTCACAACGAGGTTGCATCTGCAACAATTACATTTATCGCATATTCTTTCCAATCGCTCCCCTGCCTAATGTGGAGGGCAAAGGCCAATCCACAAGTCCTCAGCTATCACGCACGCTGCTAGTGCTCTAAATCCACAGGTTATCAGCTAACCCGACATCTCAGACTACTAATAGGTTCACAGACCACGGTCAAATAGGGGCCTATAGCCCAAAACTAGTCCACAGACCCAATCGTCAAACGGGTAGATCCACACTTAGGATTACTCCCCCAACACTCCCACTAGGAGCTACAATACCTCAATCATCACTAGCCCTACGGCCTGATCACATCACACACTCTCAGTGTACTAACAGCCTCAAGGCTCACACGTGGCATTCCACGTTCCCGGGTCATCGCTCGGACTACCGCCCCGACCAAATCTCTATCATGCCCCGCCCTCAGGTCTCGGGCCGCTGTCTCTCACAGCCGACTGCGCCTGCCCACTGGGCTACAGGCCCACAGTCCACAAACATGGTCCAGGCACGGATCGTCCCCAAGCGAACCCGCTAATCGTCGCCACGCGACCACTACGCTCACTGAGCAAAACCAACTAACTAGTCGTCAATTCACGACCCGAACCCTCTATCAACTCTGGCCACACTGGGCACAGGCTAATGTGTCACCTAATCAGCCCTCTCTGGCTAAACAATACTCGTGCTCCATGAGCACCCAAACAGTTGGGCGTCCTACGCCCCCATGCTGACTCATAAAGTCCAGCGTTAAGCAACTTGCTTAAACACGCGTACGACTCCTATACACCTCTCCCAACTGGGTTGAGGCACCACTATAACCCGTTCACCACTCTGGTGATTAACACGCAAACCCTGCGGTGGCAATCCTTGCCATTATACCGATCCATCAGACCGTCACCATAAAACTCTCGCTCTTTCAAGAGATCCTCGTATCTTGAAGCCTACTCTGGGCCTTACTAACTTTACTATGCGGCAACTCAGCCACAATCGTCACGCCACACGGTTACTACCGTCATCAGGGCGAACTCACGCCGCCAGGCCCGTAAATCTTACTTGCCCTAACCCTTAGGGCACAGCAACTTGGCTCTCGCGACATAGCGATCACCATTTACCTCGCGAGTCGGTCACTCACTGGACCTACTAACCATACTTTGCCAGCAACCTAGCTGACACAAGCGTAAAACACCCTATGCTGAAGGTGTTGGCTGCGCCGACAAAAGTTCGGCGGCCGCTGCCATTCCCTTTACTGTCGCCCCTACAGGCGGCGACGCCGTATACTCACACGTTGTTTGTGCAGCCTCAGCTTGCTGCGCTATCAGCCACCGGAGCCTATCTATCTGCTCCGATTGTCACATCGACGCCACACTTAGGCGTTGGAATCAGCCTTCCTGTCGGCGGAAAATTTCCGCTGACGGCAAGAAGCTTGATCTGCTGCTGGACCACCAATAAGTGCGGCCACCTGCTATCACAGCTCGTGTACCTTGTTCGACCCAGAGCCCTCTCGTGGCTCGAGTCGAGACAAGCGCGTATCCCTGCGTGGTGTCATCGCTAATATGCACACCACAACGAAATGATTTGCCCAAATTTTAGCCATTTGAGCAACGCGCAATCTATATACCGACAGAAAAGCTCGTCGACCCAATCATGCGAAAGTATAAGAGGGTACTCCCTTTCATCTCCAACATTACGTTGTCGGCCGCCAACGTAATATCCGAAGAATGAAAGCTCGTCGCCCTCGATCAGTCCCAACATCCTTTTTGGGAACAACAATAACCAATCGAATGCTTTCGCCCAACAATCCACACACTCTCTCGTGCTAATCCCTAGGGTCTCCCTAAGGTTTGCTAACCACCTAGGACTATTCCTAGGCTCCGATACCACTCTAATCTGTCACGCCCCGAGTCCGCCAATTTGTACGGTTCGGGCACGCCAACAGACCCGCCAATCGGGTATGACCTTTCACTACCCGAAAGGAACGGTAACATCCATAATCATACAACAAGTATATGCGGAAGCTCAATATCAGAGTACTAAAAATCACTATAAATTTGAACTTTCATTTTATAAACAAACAGTTTAAGCGATAATGAAAGCATACAAGAGTGAACCATGAACTAAATTTATTACACCTTACATTTCTGAACTTGCAAATAAAATTATTACAATTCTTTTACATAATTCCTCACCATACAAGGTTCACTCAAGAAATATATAAAAAGGGATACCTCTGCTAGACCCTCTAGGTCTCTATGCTGCTGGGCTCTTGCCCCTGTCGTATGCCTCGTTGACTGCATCTGATCCGTCTTGACCGCTGCATCCATACCTGAACCTGTGGGGGGGGGGGGGGGGGGGGGGGGGGGGGGGGCACCCAAGGGGTGTGAGAACTCCTGACAGAGTTCCCAGTGGGTTCAACCACCGAGAAAAAGTGTCCTACACCACTTGGTCCAATGGAAGCAATAACAATAGAGTGCTAGGAAACTAAAATCCTCAATATCAAAATGCTGCTATACAAAATATATATCACTACACTAACTGTGTAAACTCATCGACCCAGCACTACTCTGTCTAGTCATACTAGGCTACTAAGCACCAACTCGGCCACTATGCCGCTGTATATAAGGTCAAACTAACCCGGCCACCTTGGCCACTCTATCTTTCTCTTTTCCTTTACATTCTGGTGCTTTAGTTCAAGTTAACCCTCGGAAATTCTTATCCAACGGGCCCGAGCCCGGTAGTCCTGCTACCATAAGATAAGATTTCTAAGGTTGCCGATAGCACCCGCAAGTGCTATCCCGTCCAACGGGGAACTTGTCCTACAGGTCACTGCCCGGGAGAGGGACACTGCCCTTGGCTCCGACAAGGCTACTTTTTACCCCCGAAGGTACGCTCGTTTTATCTTTATATTTTCTTTCTTTTATTTTCTTTTTCTTTCTCTTTTTACCTTAATTCTTAGCCTCTTTGCCTTTGAACACTTGCTTTTCTTTCTTATTCGAGCTTATAGCTCCCTTTTGCCACTGGCAAATCTCTTTCTTTTTCCTTTGAGCATCTAGCTCTTTGCTTTCACTTTAAGCCTTTCGAAAGTACCTCGTCCGACGGGTCACTGCCCAGGGAGTCTTGCTCCACTTGACGAGTCTCAAATTCGAAGGCGCCATTTACATTTTCTTTATGCTTTTTAGCCACTTTTAGCTTGCTTTTAACTTTGCCTTTTTACAACAATTTATCTCTTATCCTGGGTCTTGCCATCAAGATAATTAGAGAGTCTCCTGGACTCTTAAACATTTCTCTTTTATTTCTTTAACTCAAATTGAAGTTAAAGTTATTATCCATTTGCCTAGACACCCTATGACCCACTCTAGGGTTATATTATTTAGCTCTTTGACTTTGTAATTACACAAACTTTTCCTTAGAGTTTGACTCTAAGTTGATCACTTTGCTATCAGTTTAATTCTTTAAACTTTGTGGCCACATACTCTTTTCTTTGCCGAACCTGGAGTTACATTATCTCTAATTACCTGTTGCACTTTGCATTTAGAGTTATCTTGACCCTAATCCATTTCCTGTGAGTATAAACTCCACTCGTTCACCTTAGGTTTTCTTACCTAAGTTTCATATCATGTTTAACCTAGAGTTCCTTGACTCTATGTTAACCAGTCTATTCTCAACCCACTAACTTACCTTAGGTTTCCTTTACCTAAGTCTTATATCATGCTCATCCTAGAGTCCTTGACTCTATGTTGATCACTCTATCCAATGTCCTTAGGTTATCTCCTAAGATAATGCCACTCATTCAATCCTAGGATATACCCCTAAGTTTGATGCCACTCATTAACCCTGAGTCTAGGTTTTCTCCTAGTCTTACTACCAGCATGTCCTTTTTCTTATGCTTTCACATGATTCCTAGGGCTATACCCTAACATGATCACCGATAACAAATAATTGATTCCCCTTTTTACGCATGCAATTATTTCCATCTCAATCATCAATAAAGTTTAACATCTACGCAGGCAATTATCATCCATATTTAGCAATTCAGAAAAATTCACTTTTCTATCTGCATCCTTCTACACATGCAAGTTTATCTCTTATTCTAATAATTAGAAAAGTTTACTTCTCTTCTATATCCATCTACACATGCAAAATTCAATCATAATTACCCAACGCCTCTAACAGGCTACTATCATGCTTCAAGATCAAAAGCAGAGGAAAAAGTGGAGAAGTCACCCATTTTCGGTAGAATCCCCCACCTCGGTGTATTCTTTTGGTCCTTGAAGGAGACAATTTCAACTCCTTGGATCCGTGAGACTTCCCTACATTGTAAGGAAAGCAAAAGATAAAGTAATTGCTTTTACATGATTCACTAAAATTCATAAGGCGGTAAAACTAACCCCTTTTTGACAACTTAAAGGGAAAAATTTCTATTTGGTCATTTTCCCCATCAAAAGGCTAAATTTTTATCGGTTCATAAAAATGAGAGGAGAATAGTCATCCTATGGCATGTTGCCAAAAAGAAACTTGCTCAACTCGATCCGGGGTCAAAATGCTCTCAAGAATTTGAGAAAAGCTCAATTTGAACAATTTCCCAAAATTTACCGATTTTGCATATAGGAAAAAATCGAGGATTCACTTTCAGAATTGGAGAGAAGCTCAATTTGAGGTATTCCCCCGACTTATCGATTTTGCGCGTTGGCAAAATTAGGACATTGCATTTTTCTTATCGGGGAAAAGGAAAGAAGAGAAAAATTTTCTTTCTTTCCTTCTTTTCTTCTTTTCTTTCCTTTCTTTCTTTTCTTTTTTTTTTTGTAAGTGTTCCTGCTGCTGGGCAGCAGCATGTATAGCTGCTGCCCATGCAGCAGTTCCAGCAGCTACTGCTGCCTTATGCAGCAGCAGCAGGGCCAGCAGCTGCTGCTGCTTTGAGCAGCAGCAGCAGGGCCAGCAGCTGCTGCTGCTGCCTTGAGCAGCAGCAGCAGGGCCAGCAGCTGCCCCCAAGGCAGCTGCTCAAGCAGCTGCCTGGGCAGCTGCTCAATGCTGCTGCGCAGGCAGCAGGACCAGCAGCTGCCCCCATGGCAGCTGCTCAAGCAGCCCACGATGGCTGCTGCTGGCAGAGAGAGAGAGAGAGAGAGAGAGAGAGAGAGAGAGAGAGAGAGAAAGAGAGTTTAACTTACCTTCTTCCTCCTTCTTCTTCCCCTTTTTCTTCTCCTTTCCTTCTTCTTCCTCCTTTCCTTCTCCTCTTTCGTTTCTTCTTTCAGCTGAGAGAGAGGGAGAGAAAATGAGAGAGAGAGAAAGTGAATTTCAAAAGAGAGGAGAGAGTAGAGTATTTACTCTCTGCAGGGGTAGGTGGGGAAAGGGGTGATTTTACTAAAAAGCCCCCAACTTAACCCCAATTTTACTCAAATACCCTTTAAAAATGCTGCAGTTTTCCTGCAGTGAGCAAATTTGAGTACCCTCTTTTCACTGCGCTTTGCTGTCGGCTGGGAGATCGAAAATAAAATTTTTCTTCTTCCCTTTATTCTACAAATTTTTCTTAAACTTCCCACGATTTTTTTAAAATTTTTGGACTACCCTAAGCCCTCGAAAGAGAGCCCCGAAAAAGCTTCGCGATCAACTGCACTGTCAAAAACTGCAGTTTCAGAATTCACGAAACATTTTTCTTCGCTTCGTTCTCCAATTTTTCCTTAATCGCTCACCTAGGTTTTTCACCCATTTTAATCAGAAAACTTTTGTGAGACACCCCACGATTTCTTTTAAATTTTTGGGCTACTCTAAGTCTCCGAAACAGGGCTCCGAAAATGCTTCGTGATCACAAATTTCAGAAATTCCAGAATTTGCTAAGTCCTCGGGGTTCAAGTCACTTTTCGACCCGATGCCCTTCGCGTCAGCCCCAAATGCACCGAAATCAACTGTAATCATATTTAAAACACGTTACAAGTCTCCTCGCCGAATTTCGCCATTTTGCGAACTCGGCGAACACGAGTCCAAATTTTGCAAATTTGAGGCTTCGCTTCTCAACCACAACTCACTTTTCGACTCAACGGCTTTTCGTCGATTCGAAATACTTCCAACCCACTTGTAATTACATTTGAAATGTGTTACAAGCATTTTTGCTGAGTTTCGCCACTTTCCAGAAATCGGCGAACTTAAGCTTTAGAATTTAGAACTTCAAATTCTCAACTTACAACTCACTTTTCGACTCAACGGCCTCTGCGTCGATTCGAAATGCTTCCAACTCACTTGTAATTACATTTGAAATATGTTACAAGTATTTTTGCTGAGTTTGGCCATTTCTGGGTCACCAAAAGCCTCGCTGTATCAAAAATTGCTGGCGGACCCCGTTCTCACAATCCGGGCATCCGATCAACGCGAAACTTTTACTGTGGCCTTAAAACATATTTACGGAGCTCCCGTAATTTTCTCGGAATTTTCCGACACTGTGAATTTTCCACTAAAAATCTGGGCCCCCCTTTCTCCAATAAAATTCTAGATCTCTTTATTTTATCCCGATTTGGGCCCAACTCGCTTCCAAATATTCTTTACTTCCCCAACTTTCATAAAAATGGTATTTCATACCATTTTTATTTATATTTATTTATATACCATAGATCTGGTACATTACATCTCCGGTTGTGTATAGACTACCAGGAGATAAACAAGGTCACTATTAAGAATAAATACCCTCTGCCGAGGATCGACGATCTGTTCGACCAATTACAAGGGGCAACGGTGTTTTCAAAAATCGACCTGCAGTCCGGTTACCATCAACTCAGGGTCAAGGGTGAGGACATCCCTAAAACGGCCTTCCGGACTCGCTACGGCCACTACGAATTTACGGTAATGCCGTTTGGACTCACTAACGCCCCGGCGGTATTCATGGACATGATGAATAGGGCGTTCAAACCCTTTTTGGATTTATTCGTAGTGGTCTTCATCGATGATATCCTTATCTACTCCCATACGGATGAGGAACACGAGGAGCACTTACGTGTTGTCCTTCAGATCCTCCGGGATCAGAAACTCTATGCCAAACTCAAAAAGTGTGAGTTTTGGCTCCGTGAGGTGGACTTCTTGGGGAATGTTGTCTCGGCGTCCGGTATCGCAGTAGACCCGAGGAAGATAAATTCGGTGACGGACTGGCCCCGACCGACAACAGTAACAGAGGTGCGAAGCTTTCTGGGGCTGGCGGGATATTACCGGCGCTTTGTGGAGGGCTTCTCTAGAATTGCTACCCCCTTAAGTCGCCTGACTCGGAAGGGGGAGAAGTTTATCTGGACAGATAGGTGTCAGAAGAGTTTCGAGGAACTCAAGGACAGATTGACGCAGGCCCCGGTCCTCGCCCTGCCAGAGCCAGGGGAGGATTATGAGGTTTATTGCGATGCGTCGCGAAACGGTCTTGGAGGTGTGCTTATGCAACGGGGTAAGGTCATAGCCTATGCGTCGAGGCAACTCAAGGATTACGAGAGAAATTACCCCGTGCACGACCTGGAGCTTGCAGCGGTCGTGTTCGTCCTTAAACTATGGAGACATTATTTGTACGGTGCACACTGCAATGTGTACTCCGATCATCAAAGTCTCAAGTACCTTTTCACCCAAAAGGAGTTAAATTTGCGACAGAGGCAGTGGCTCGAGCTACTGAAAGATTATGATTTGTCAATCCACTATCATCCGGGGAAAGCGAATGTGGTGGCCGACGCCTTGAGCCGCAAGGGGCAGACAGAGAGAGCAGGTGCGAGTGCTATCACCCGGCAGGACCATCTGATCGCGGAATTTTCATAATTAAGACTGGAAGTGGTGCCAGCGGGCACGGTCGCACAACTCTTAACCCTCGTGGTGAAACCCACCCTGCTGGACAGGATTCTGAAAGGGCAATCGACCGATGAGCAATTACAACGGGTGCGAGACAGGATAACCGCCGATCAAGGGGGTGACTTCACGGTGAATGCTGACGGCACGATGCGATTCTGAGGGCGAATCTGCGTGCCGGATCTACCGGAACTCAAGGAGGAGATTCTGAGGGAGGCGCATATGGCCCCCTATGCGGCGCATCCTGGGGGAACAAAGATGTATAAAGATGTGAAGCAAACCTTCTGGTGGCCAAAGTTGAAGGGAGATGTGACCCGATTCGTGGCACATTGCCTGGTGTGCCAACAAGTGAAGGCCGAGCATCAGCACCCGGCGGGAAAATTACAACCGCTACCAGTGCCCGAATGGAAATGGGAAAAGATTACCATGGATTTTGTGACCGGCTTCCCGAGGTCGCCACAAGGACATGATGCGATATGGGTCGTAGTGGATCGTTTGACGAAATCGGCCCACTTTCTGCCCATACATACAACGTGGACTCGGGAACGACTGGCACAAACGTACATCAATGAGGTGGTGAGGTTGCATGGAGTACCGGCGACCATTACGTCAGACATGAACACGCGATTTGTGTCGAACTTTTGGCAGAGCCTGCAACGGGCAATGGGAACCAAGTTGCACTTCAGCACGGCGTTTCACCCGCAAACCGACGGACAATCGGAACGGGTGATCCAAACTCTCGAAGACATGCTCCGGGCGTGTGTGCTTGATCTAGGCGAAGGGTGGTCTCGGTACCTGCCCCTGGTGGAATTCGCCTACAACAATAGTTATCAAGCCAGTATACAGATGGCGCCATACGAGGCTCTGTATGGGCGCCGCTGTCGGTCCGCAATATGCTGGGACGACTTGGGTGAGCGCAAGTTCTTGGGCCCGGACTTGGTAGAGGAGACCGAGGCAAAGGTGCGTTTGATTAGGCAACGACTGCTGACCGCCCAGAGCAGACAGAAAAGCTACGCGGACCACAGACGACGGGACTTGGAATTCATGGTGGGAGAACATGTTTTGCTCCGAGTCTCGCCTACGAAGGGGACCCGGCGTTTCGGACTGAAGGGAAAGTTAAGTCCAAGGTATGTGGGACCGTTCGAAATCCTAGAACGCGTAGGCCCGGTGGCGTACCGGTTGGCTTTGCCGCCCAACCTCGAACGAGTCCACAACGTGTTCCATGTCACAATGCTTCGGAAGTACCTCGCCGACCCCTCTCACGCCTTGGATATCTCTACCATCGAGTTGCAGGAGGACTTGAGCGTCGGGGAGACGCCGGTGCGGATTTTGGCACGAGAGGATAAGGAGTTGCATAATCGCACCATTCCCTACGTAAAGGTCCAGGGGAGAAATCACGAGGAACGCGAGGCAACGTGGGAATTGGAGTCAAAGATGAGAGAATGTTTTCCCGAGTTGTTTAACGGGAACTGTGTTTAAGTTTCGAGGACGAAACTTGTTTTAAAGTGTGAGTGGTGTAGTGATCCGGCTTTTACGTGTAATTATGACTCACATATTAATTAAGTATTTCTTTTAGTGAAATAAAACTATCGAGTTTCGGTAAGTCGGCCGGTGCGGGGGATGAATATTTTTCTGTAAAAGGGCTCGGAAAAGGAGGACCGACGGTGCGATCGGATCGGGAATCCGATTTACGGATCTCCCGGAATAGGGTTTCCAAGATTGCGGTGACTTAAGCGCGCTTCGAAATTCGTGTAAAATATCCAGCACGCCTGGTGGGGGAGTTTGGATATTCCGTGTGGTTAATTAATTAAGGAATTAATTAATCGGTGACAGGAAATTAAATTAAAGGTGGTTTATCCCTTAGGATTAATTAATTAAGGAATTAATCGGGGATAGAAGTTATTATTCGGTTACGGATGTTAAAAAGGTAGGATTAATTAATTAAGGAATTAATCGGGGATAGAAGTTGTTATTCGGTTACGGATGTTAAAAAGGTAGGATTAATTAATTAAGGAATTAATCGGGGATAGAAGTTGTTATTCGGTTACGGAGGTTAAAAAGGTGGGATTAATTAATTAAGGAATTAATTAATCGGTGACAGGAAATTAAAACAAGGACTTAATAATACGTACGGGGGAAAAGCCAACAAAAGGGAAACCCTAACCGGAAAGAGAGCGTGAGAGAAAAAGAAAAGGGAAAGGCGGAACCCTAACCGGAGGAAAGAAAGAAAGAAGAGGAAGGAAACGAAGGTGATCGGCCACCCCGAACAACGAACCGGAGGCAAGAACGCGATCGGATGACTTCCCCGTCGATCAATCCGGTGAATAATGTTCGTTGTAGCGTTTCGGGGTTTTCTTTTGAATTATTAGTTTGAATTTCCGGTTGTCTTCCTCTCCGTATCTCCGTCGCCTCCGCCGTCGTCACCGCCGCCGCGCAAGTTAAGGCACGGGACGAGCGGCGGAGACGCACGGTGCCGATAGGGCACCGCGTGGGAGGACACCGCGGGCGGGCGGACGCCGCCCGAGGACGGCAAAGAAACGGTCGCCGCGCGGCGACCGTGCGGACGGCACCCGCACGGACACCGCGCGGGCACCGCTCGGGCACCGCGCGGGAACCCGCACCCGCGGGCGCCGCGCGGTTTGCACCCGCGCGGCTGCCGCGCGGGCGCCGCACGGTCCCGCACCCGTGCGGGCGACGCGCGGGCGCCGCGCAGGCCGCGACCGCACGGGCGCAGCCGCGGAGGCATGCCGCGCGGTCTTTGGCTGCGCAAAGCTCCGGCGGGTGGTGACGGCCGTGCGGGGGAAACCGTCGGGTGGTGTGTTTGACGGTTTTGTTGGGTTTTCGTCGTAAAGATAATTTCGGACTTCCGTTTTGTGATGTTAGTGCGTGGTTTTGACCATAGTTTACCCTCGTGGACTTTCCTTAGGTCCAGGCGCGCAGCGGGAGTGTGCGAAAGATCCTAGTGCCCCGATCTTCCCGTAACCAGGTGGGTACCCTTCCCATAAGGGCAGCGAGTGCAGTAAGTGCACCATGTCATCATAAAAAGCTTGTTAACCTGCCTAATAAAGTAGATGAATGTATTTTTACTCTCCATTATTAATTGTGGCGACCAAGTGTCGCGGTGCTTAATCTACGCCGACTTCGGCAACCCAGTTTTGAATGCTGCACGTACACAGGCGGATTGGCCTCCGCATGGGTGTACTTTTCCGGAGAAGTGGTCTGAACGACCCGTGTGCCCCACAAAGGTGAGGGTGCCCGTGGGGACCCCGTCACGATAGCTAACGGAGCCGTACTAGCACCGTGAACAGGGTTAAAAGCATCACGTAAGAATATTGAATGTCACGTGGGGAGATCGTCGACTACCCTGACGTGACGGTGACATTAAATCAAATAAAAATGTTTCAGGATGAGGGAGAGCGAAAGGTTCCGGTGCAGAGTATTTACTCTAAAGTCTATTGTTCATTATTGTACTATCTACTTTATTTGTCACTGACGTTACCCACTCCGTGACAGGTCTGACTAGGTGTAGTAGCCGGGATGGCGGTGAGACTGCGTCGAGACGACCTTAGCCGTAGGAGGCTATCTACTTTAGTTCGTTTGGTTTATCTCATTTACTTTTACAGTTAGTTGTTGGTTTAATTTGCGAGACTGTGGATCATGTTGAATGCTGTGTAGTTAATTAGTTAGCACTGTGGATTGGACATATTTCTGTGGATTTGAGTGCGGCATGTTTTAAAGATTAAATGGTTGCGAAAATGCTTTCTAAATCAGAGTGCCGAGTGGGCACAGATTTTGTAAATCTCTGGATTTATCCTTTCCAAAAGCCGTGGCCGCTTTAGTGAGAAGGTGTAGGTGTTTTCAAAAAAGGTGGGTGTCGGGTGGACGCCGTTTGCAAAATCCGTAGTTAATTATTTCCTTACTTGTAGTTGATGACTGTATGGTTGAGGATTGATGTTGTAAATGGGACGCCGTACATATACAAAGGAGACTCCGTCCGATTGAGGAGTGAATTTGTATATGTGGCGGTCTGACACGCACCGGTGGAGAGGTCAGTCTTTGAAAAAGAAAAGAAAAAATAAATAATAATAATCATGCGTTTTTCCGCTTAACCTTAGACCTCCGGGGCGTGACAAGTTCTCACACCCGCGGGTGACTATTTTTCCAGGTACGGATACAGCGGTCGAGACGGACGACAGGGGCAAGAGCCCAGCAGCATAGAGACCTAGAGGGTCTAGCAGAGGTACCCTTCTTTTATGTTTCGAGTGAACCATGTATTGTGAGGAAAAGAATTGTAATAATTTTATTTGCAAGTTGAGAGATGTAAAATGTAATAAAGTTTATTATGGTTCATTCTTATCATGCTTTCATATCTGCTTAAACTATTTGTTTATTGAATGAAAGTTTAAATTAGTAGTGATCTTACTCTGATATTTTATCTCATCATACACATTGTTTTGATTCGAGATGGTTGTGACCGTTCCTTTCGGGTAGCGAGAGGTCGTGCCCGATTGGTGGGTCTGTTGGCGTGCCCGAACAGACCAAATTGGCGGGCTCGGGGCGTGACAGTAGTGGTCGACTCCCCTGCTATAGGTGACTCAAGTCCCCCTCTAGTTTCTGCTTTGCACTGTCGAGGAAAAAGGCCCCGAGCAATAAAGCGTGAAACTCGCTCCAGGTCATCAACTGAACTCCCGGGGGTTCAACAGGATGAACTCGACGCCACCAAGTCTCGGCGTCATTCTCAAGAAAGTGAGTAGCCAGATGCACCTGATACTTCTCCTGCACGAAGAAGTTATCGAATAGCTTTTCCATAACCGTTATCCAGTTTTTTGCCTCCCACAAAGCTCCGAACTCTGTCCTGAGAATTGTGGGGGATGATACTGACAAAAACGAGTCAATCGGCCGGTCAGATCCTGCTGCTCCTCCTCCGTCAACGGTGCCATAGGAACTAAAGTCGGCGATGCCATAGCTGGAGATGCCACTGGTAGTACTGCAAGGGAAACTCTCTGCTTGAACATGCGCATCATGCGCTCCATGTTCTCCTCCTGGCGCCTGGCCGCCTCATCCTAGCGCCTAGTGGTCTCCTCCTGGCGCCGCATCGCCTTTGACAACTGCGCCACCTGGGCCCGTAACTCCCTGACCTCACTCTACTCTATCTGCTCTGTCACGCCCCGGGGTCGAAACTGCGACCCGGGCTCGCCAACAGATCCGCCACCTATGCGAATTCCCGCATAGGCGAAGCGTCCAACCTGCAAAAGTATCATCTAACAACTAAACATATATCAGAGCTGAAGGAAAACTGCTGTACTAAAAATCTGAATCACTGTACAACTGAAAAATAAAAGTACAATATCCATCTCCCAAAAATAATGATACAATAATCCGGTCCACCGAAACTGCAATACAAGTAAAAGCCACCTATACAACATCTATAAATCCAAAAGGGAGATAACTAAAATAATAAAATACAACTGTGTACAGTGCAACCCATAATCCGGGTTGGTACATCTATCCCACTGTAGAAATCAACACTGGTATGGATCTATCTCGCGGCTCCCTCGCCTCTAACCGTCAACCGAAAGATCCGCAACTCCCGCAGCAAACACTGCAAAACAAAGGGAGGAAAGGGGAAAAACAACAATGGGGGTGAGAACCACTAGTAAAACCAGTAGCCTCCCCCTGTAGGTAAAGCCTCAAACCCCGACGTACCCACAAGTCTATCAGAGGCAAAAGAAGGAGTAAGAGAGGTGGTAAGCTATAAACAGAAATACTGATAAGAGGAAGCAACCACTAGTATGCCTCTAAATGCTGTGCTAAGAAGTATAGCTAAGTGTATGCATTAGTAAATAAATGCCTGCCTGAATAAACCCAATCAAAACACCAGTAAACACTGGTACTGCCTGTTGTGCCTGACAAATCGGGTATGCTGGCCGACGCATAACACCGATAAGGGATAGGAGTCTCAAGGACTCAAAGTATGTATATCGCACACTCCGGAGTGGCACTCGAGGGGAGCGACCCACACGAGTAAAGTATCTCAGTAACAAGTATCATAAGTATCGTAAATTAGCAGGACTGGATTACGACTCTGATCAAAGTGGGAAAGCTCAACCACTAAAGAAAACCCCGGTCCCCCCAATCTGATGCAATAATAACCACCCGATCGACCGCCCAAAGTCCGCGGTCGCCGCAATACCCTGCCATCAAGCCCAGCCTGTCCCATATCCCAAGAATTTGACTACACTATCCCAAACCCCCTGCTCGCACCCCAGCTACAAATGCCCAGAGTCAAAAATGAAAAGGAGGAAAGTATATAGCATGGTTTCTCCTAAGTCAAATTCCAACATGATAGTGTAGCAGAAAAAGGTGGCCTATCTAGATGACCATACAAGCATGCAAATGTCCCAAGATGATAAAAAGAAAACAGGTGTCGATGTTCTTACATTTATTAGAGCATGCTATTCCAATATATTGATGATTGCATAAGAACATTAAGTGCAACATAGCCTATGCCTGCCAATACCACATACACGATGCTCTCAAAGTATAAAATAAGGAAGTGCCACACCTAATCAAAATCACATAAGATGGTACACCGCTTGTCAAACCTCACATTCATACAAGAATATGCTTAGGATCATTTAACATTACTTAAACATAGACATTCAATCCTGTATCACCAATGAATAGTCTAAGGCTCCACAACCTTCATTGATCTCACATAGGATGAACATAGGATCTACCAACAACGTCCAATCTCATTTGGAGGTAATAGGAGTCATGAACAATGCTTAGTCTCATAAGGAATAGGCCTCAACTCACAATGATATCCATCTTATCATAAATGAATTAGAAATCAAAAGCATATGTCATTCTCACATTAACTAGATCAATAACCAACATCAACACCCATTTTCACATAAGCTAGATCAAAGATCAATCAACTATTCATTCTCTCATAGATAGATTATGAATCAACATCTATGCCCAACATCACATATTGAAGGATAAGGATCAACAACTATAATTCATATCACCAAGTGGAGACATTATTCCCATATAAATAAGTCAAGAATCATTTAACATATAACCTCTCATGACATAGGCTCAAGAATCATCAACAAGATTACCCCCACTTACCCTTGATAGCCATTCACACTTAGCCCATATGACATTCACATAAAGTCATAATAACCCTTCTCACATAGCAACCATGTCCTTCTCACATCAACTGTAACGGCCCGGCCCACTAGCAATAATAACTCGTTGGGTCCAAACCACAGCCCAAAATGCTTAAGCCCAGTTATTATTACTAGTGTCCAAGTCTCATATAAACCCAATCACAAATCCATCCACATCCGATGTGGGACTATTGGGGGCGTCACAGACTCCCCCCGTTTAGGCCTGACGTCCTCGTCAGCCCAAACACACACACACAAGCCCAAGATCACCAGGCGATGTGAGACTCGTCTCGCTAGTCCTGTCATCTAGACCCAGACTCAGCCGAGACTCGCCGCACACTTCCGACTGGTTATTGGCTCTGATAACAAATGTAACGGCCCGGCCCACTAGCAATAATAACTCGTTGGGTCCAAACCACAGCCCAAAATGCTTAAGCCCAGTTATTATTACTAGTGTCCAAGTCTCATATAAACCCAATCACAAATCCATCCACATCCGATGTGGGACTATTGGGGGCGTCACACCCGTCATATGCTGCATGTGTAACCAGACCAGTAGAAAACTCCAACTTGGGCTAGGTTTATTCTGCTTTAGACATCCACACTTCTTATTCTTTCCTGGACATAGTGTTATACTCGCCCGGGTAGTGGGCCGAGTGGTCGGGATTCTTTTAGTGTGGGATGCATTTTACACTCGTGCTTGGGAGCAGAGTGGAGTCTGGTAGATGTAGTTGATCGTTCATCTGTAGCGGGAGCCGTTTGGGTAGACGGCGGCCCCGGGATGTTTTGTTTTCTTGTTTTATTGCCGCCGTTGTGTTAGTGGCAGCTGTATACCAGTGTCAGCAGGACCTTGAACCCAAAACATTTTTGGACACACATGATTTTAGTCAACCAATGTTTTCTTCCAAGCATCGTAGGGTCGCCTGAGTCTGTTCTTGTTTGATTGGACGAAGGCATTAGCTCTTCGAGGTTTGGATATAAAACTTGTTTTCAATTGTTTTCCTAAAAAGAACTAAAAATTATTAAATTTGGATTTCTTCCAGATCAAATGTCTTTCAGTAAGAAATGTCACATTTTTCCTATAAATTTAACCACTCGAGATGATTCGAGCGGTCTGGGTTCTAAGGGCTGCCTTTTTCTTTGGGACGAGAACAACGAGAGGCTATGCCTAGAGTCTGTTCTTGTTTGATTGGGTTGTAGGCTCTAGTCTTTCGGGGTTTTCGGACCCTTTATTGTGTCAGTTGTGGAGTTTACCCTGTCAGTGAGTCTGCAGGTTGGGTTGATGTTCTATTGTTGGGAACCGTTGGAGTTGACGGTGGTCCCGGGTCGTTGAGTGTCGTCCGACCAGTTTTGTTAGCCCTGTGTTGTGGGTCGATCCCGGCTGTGGAGTATCTCCAGCCAGTGTGCTTTGTGCTGTGAGTTGAGGGAGTTTGCCAGTGTCTCGAGATTCGAGAGAGCTGATCAGCTGAGTCGTCGAGAGTGCTCTGACCGTTGTGCGAGATGTTTGAGGATTTTGAGTCCTTCCGTTCTGAGAGTGAGAGTGGATTTTGACTATAGCCTGCAGGAGCCACCTTGAGCTCGACAGAGTGCGCGGATACCTTTTTCCTCGATGGGGTCGCGCCCCTCGAGAGCCACGCCCGGGGTGGATCTTTTACTTTTATATCGCGACTTGTCGACGCAGTCCCTCTGGCTGGGCCAGTTTTGGCAGTCACGGACGCCCTACGTCAGTCCGGTCCTACATGGATGTAACGGCAGTAGGTAGGCGCAGGCTTGACTGACCCGAGGAGGCAGTCAGTTCAGATTGGGTGACTATACTTGAGTGTTAGTAGATGCATCATGCAACTTTCTCTATGGGGTAAGCCTCGTGGCAGGACCTAGAGCTGAAATCTAGCGTTAGTTTTGACCGTCGCCTCGGTAGAACGGACAGTCGAAACGGACAACCCGGGATGGTGGTTATGCTCCGAGCTAGTAGTCCGTGTTGGCGACGGGTGGGTTCATCGTTTTCAAAGGAAGATTACGTATAGGCGGTGACCCGGCTAGTTGGATTGGCACATCCTGGAGTTTTGTAAGGGTATTAGTGTGGCTTCCCCCTTTGTGGTCGAGTCGAGCCGTCGTTTGTCTGAAACCTTAGGGCGGTTCAGTCCGGTAGTTTTTCGTTCAGGGTTACCACCGAGTTTCGCCAAGAGATATATGGCGTTTCGCGTGTCATCGCTTCGGGGGTTGGATTATTGAGCGCCCCAACGGTGTTCGCGGGTTTGATGAACAGAAAGTTTCCAGACCCTTCTTGGGTCAACTTGCGTACGAACAAGGAGCATCTTCGGGTGACCCTTCAGACCCTCAGGGACCAGAGAGGGTAGGCCAAACTCCAAAGGTGTGAGTTTGGACATCGCGGGGGAGAGTTAAGGCCTTTACGACCAAGCAACTCAAGGAAACGATGCGTCCAATCAAGATCACTCCGGAAAGACAAGTGGAGCAGTCGATGCCTGGAGCGGTAAGGGTCAGACGGGAGACATAACGGTAACCGCGATTACGTAGCAGGACGAATCAACAGCAGACTGCTGGTGGCTTAAATTGACAAGGTATGTAGCACAACGCGTGGCTCGCTTTTGGGTCAGTCATCGAGTAAAGGCCGAACGTCAGCGCCCGGCGGGGAAACTGCAATCTCTCCTAGTGCCAGAGAGAAACGAGCGGATCATGAGGGGCGCGAAGCCATTTGGGAGTGCAAGTCGGACATGGTTGGGCACTTTCCCCATTTATGGGATTCCTGGTGTGTTCAAGTTTCGAGGACGAAACTTCTTTTAAGGTGTGAGTGATGTAATACTCGGGAAAATTGTGTTAGTGTAAAGAGTGTTTTTTTCAGGTGCGAATGTGTGCGAGGAAACAAAATTAACCTTAGTGGGGTGTACCGGTGTACGGTGGGCACAGTTGCCGAAGCACAAATTCCGCCTTTCCGATCCGAGTCTGATCTCGAAAATCTGAGGTCGCCAGTGCGACCGTCTCATCGAATCGAGTGGAAATGGTATAGACAGTTTGCTGATCCGACGGTCGGATCGTCCGGAAATCAGCAAGAAAACTAGTGGGACCCACGACTTAAGTGAATAGTAACCCCTGTTTTCGGTCCCCTCTCGATCGGTCGTTGGCCATTTCACTGTCCAAAATCCAAACCTAGCAGTATGAGTAGACGATTCTAGCTAATTTTGACGTTCTGAGCGCAATGGCGCTGACGGAATTTTCGTTTGACGATCCTAGAGCCTCGAGAAGCGTGCCATACGGTATAATTGTACAGTAATTGTGGACCGAGAATTTATCCGGGCATTTCGTCGAAAAACAAAAATCGCTACCTGATAGGTTTCGCCGAGCCGGACGTCGTGGCGAAGTCCATTTTTCGACTTGACGACAAAAATGCCTCGAAAAGCGTGAAATACAGTGGAAATTGCGACGTTTTGTACAATATGCCCTATATTTCATGCTCCGTTTTGCGTGCTGCTCTTGGGTGAGGGACTTAAATGTGAAAGGGAGCTGCTGTGAGGGACTGGGCTCCAAATATGAAAAATTGAGGGACTACATTCCATTTGTGCATCTACTATACATATATGCATTTAGGGTTAGGGTTCCTTTAAACCCTAAACCCCGAAGCTCCTTGCCCCAGCCGCCAGCTCCAACAGCCCCCTCTCCCTCTGCCGCACCCATTGGAGGTTGCGCATCGGCCGCCGCTTCGTCGCCGGAGAAGAAGAAATAAAAAGAATATTATTCTTCTCGGGCCTTGGTGTTGGGAGCATCTAGAAGACATCTTTTTCTACCAAGCCTTTTCTGAGAGCTCCTTTGTGTGGCCGCGACTGAGCCGAGGTGAACCCGACGTCGGACTCCGCCTTGCACCGCCGTGGAGAGCCTTCTTCTCCATTGTTGCTCAGGCGAGGTAAGAAGTTGAAACTTTTTATTTTTATTTGGCTCATGGACCATAGAAGTGTGTTCCTGACGTCTAGTGGTACCCCTCCATGAAGTTTGAGCCGCCGCCGTCGTCCCGGTTGCCGGCGGGAGCACCCCGTCGCCGGAAAAACAATATTTGGCCGATCTTAAGTGCGGGAAGGATCCAACCGTCGAGGTGAAGATCAAGACCGTTGATCCTTTTCTCCTCATCGACTGCAAGCTACTCCCAATGTTTGGAGTAGATTGGTTGAGGATCCGCGGAGTTTCGGCATGCCCTCGAAGCGGCCATTTTTGCACCACGGCCGATCTCCGCCGTCCGGCGCCGCCGAGCACCCGCGCCGCCGGCCATCTCTTCAGCAAGCATCGGGGGATCGAGAGGGACACATTGGTCCAAGTTGCGCCGGACCAGGAGTCGCCGGCCGGAATCCGCCATTATTGGACATCAAGTTGGCCGAGTTCCGTCGCCGGTGACCACCGGGGCTCCGCACGATGGGAAGACCACTCAGGTGAGTTCGTAGGGTTTGTAGGAAGCCCCCCATGCACTTGCATGTGAAGTTTAACGCGGGTTCTCTCTTCTCTGTGATTGCACCATGTATTGGCCGAGCTCCCCCTCCGGCCGCCGCCGCAGCCCCGCGCCGCCGGCCACCACCACAGGAGGCATCGGGGAGCCGAGGGGACTCATTCGGTCCAAGTTGCTGGGTCTCAAAAGCCTCCGGTTGAATTCAACCATTAATGGCCACCGAGCTCGGGTGAGGTTGGCCGCGGGTCGCCGTCGTCTCCTCCCGTCGCCGTTTAAGCACCCAGGTAATCTCTAAACCCTGAATGAATGGTTCCTATCCAAGTTAGAGGTTCCCTAGTTCCCTCTGTACAGAGTTATCACTTAGGTTGGAGTGAGTTATAGGTTTTGTAAACAATGCTCACAAGGTGTTTGCTAAAAAGCCTCAATGAAATTTGGAATGGAAATAGGGTTCGAGCATAATATGAAAGTTGCTCCATTATGTTCCCTGAGCTTGGTGCTCACTTCAGATCAAATGGGATCTGTGTGGATTGGTGTGTGGAGCAATGTTGACGTGTTAGTGAACAAGGGATTTGGATCTTTCGATCCAGCAGTTTCTGGGCTGCATTTGGGCAAGCCCTTGAGTCCCTGTGGTGCCATGAGCAATATGCTCAAGCTGGTTTGCTAACGGCATATGTAGTTTAAAAGTTTTGTATTAAAAAGCCTTAAGTTATGTGGTTTGGCCGAGGGACTGTTCTGGGCTGTTTGCGAAGCCGCGACAGTGTGCCCCTGGCTAATTTGGGGTCACTGGACGTGATGCTCGCGTTAGAAATAGGTTTTGATGAGCCAGAGAAACAAAAATGCTATTTGGCTATGTTAGAGAGGAAAATCATGGCCCGAAGTTTTCCTCGGGTCTCGTGCTGCTCCCAAATAGTGAGCACGAGCTTCGTCTCGTCGAAACGGACGCGACAGAACTTACAGTACTATTTTTGGGTTCCCGGATTGCAAGAACAAGTCGAAACAAGTAATTAATGTAGTATTATTATGCAAAATTAAGATGTACTATGGACCTAAATGTAATTGGGACACGCTGGCAGTCTTTAGACAGTTTTTTCATACCTGCTGGGCAGGTTGTTAGGGTTCCGTGGGCTCTTGTTGAGCGGGAATCGGACCTTGTTCCATAAATCGGCTATATTATTCCGTGTTAGCGTTGTATTACTGTAGTGTTGTCAGGAGGGGTATGTGTGAGTCTAGTTCTGACTACAGTCTCTGTTCAGGGCCCAGCAGTTCAGCACCAGCCTCCCGGTAGTCTAGCGGGAGTTCGGGATCGGCCTGCATTCAGGTGGGTTTTCGTTTTGAGACTTAGCGTCGGGCTTCCGACGGTTGCAACTACTTCTGATTTTACGTTTAACTGTGCTAACGTGAATGGTATTTATGGTCCTTGCGATTGAGTTATACTTTGTATATTTGGCGATCTTTATGGTTCATTACTATCGGTTTTATTTGGTGTACTTGGTTACTATGCTCGAGGCTGCAGCACGCGCACCCGCGGTTTGGCCACCGCAAAGGGTGCGCTTTTCCGAAAAAGTGGTCCATGACCCGTGTATACCCACGAGGACGGAGTGGGGCCCCTGTAGTTGTGGGGCTTGGATGCGCCAAAGTGTGAGCGGTGCGACCCGTCAGTTTAGTTGTCCGACGTGGGAGCGGTGCGACCCGTCGGTTTAGTGGTCCGACGTGGGAGCGGTGCGACCCGTCGGTTTAGTTGTCCGACGTGGGAGCGGTGCGACCCGTCGGTTTAGTGGTCCGACGTGGGAGCGGTGCGACCCGTCGGTTTAGATGTCCGACGTGGGAGCGGTGCGATCTATCGGTTTAGTTGTCCGACGGGGGTCGGGTATTGCAGGTCTACAGGTGTTCGTGTCATCTTTTTCCCTCTCGGGAGAGTGGTTGCTCCGGATGGTTACAGTTAGACGTATTACTTTACCCTGCATTATTTTTATTATTATTGTTTAGTCGCTGACTTCCCACCTTGCGACAGGGTCCTACAGGGGGGAAAGATAGGCGACGGTGAGGCCACGGCAGGAGTTCCTGGGTCTCTGGAGACCCCGAACAGTACTTTCCTTTCCTCTTTAGCATTTCATTCACGTTGTGGACTGTGGTGTGGTTCTCGATACCCTCGTGGGGTCGGTGTGGATGTCGGCATGGTGATTAATCATTTATTTATTTTCCTTTCATCTCTGTTGGCCGCTTTAAGAAAAATAAAAGAGCAAACAAAAGAAAAGATTGCGAAAACTGTTTTCATAACTTGGGTGTCGGGTGGGCACCGTTTTCAAAACCTTGTGGATTTATGGATTTTGAAAATGGATTTCAAAACCTAAGTGTCGTGTGGGCACTGTTTTCCAAAACCTCTGGGTTTATGTTGTTTTCAAAAAAGGGTTTTCAAAATATGGGCGCCGGGTGGGCGCCATTTCAACAATTGTGGATTTATCCTTTTAAACTGATCGGCTGTGAGATTTATTCAGCATTTGTGAATGGGTGTATGTCTGAACTGTTGTGATTGAATCAATATCCGTTTTTGGATATTGTATGAGCCGCGACACCGTGCATATACAGGGGAGACTCTGTCCGTTTGCAGAGTGATCCTGTATATGTGGCGGATCTGGGCACGCGCCGGGGAAGAAGGTTTTTCAAAAAAAAATTTTACGCGCCAAACACATACCTTTTTGTGAATCGTTTCCGCTAAAATAAACCCCCGGGGCGTGACCGATTAAGATGGTATCAGAGACAAAAAAAAATCCTGCTTTACAATCACGACAGTTCGTGCCGACGTCCACGGGAATACCTCACCGGGCTACAAATGAATGAAATGGATAGGGCGTAGAAGCGTAGAACGCGAGTGATCGGGGGGGGGGGGGGGGGGGGGGGGGGGGGGGGAAGTATAGGTCCCTTTTCTCGATAGTTGTTTGAGTGCTATGCTAGCAGGAGGCTAGAACTGACTTGTGTTGTATGTGTACGGGTTAAGTTTTGTTTCTCGGTTTAGCGCGGTTGTCGTGCATGTGTAGTCGTGTTGTTGTGGAGGCTGGGGTCGAGGCCGGCTGCCACCGGGGTATTGATGGTTGCTAGGAATCAATGGATTAAGCAACCAGCACGGGACACGGTGGGCCTGCTGACGTTGTTCATGCACTTGGTGCGGCTGTTATCACAGCAGATCGTTGCGACGACTTTTGTTTTTCGAACCCCTTCCTCTGCCGACGTGCTGGTCGTCGTTAGTGACGGCGACTGGGGGTAGAATAATCCGACGGTGTTTGTTAGTAAGTCGGCCGCCTTGTCGGTCATGAGCAACTGGAGAGCCTCTTGTCTAAATTTGTACCTTCTAGGTCTACTGGTTTTAGGTTACAGCAAATAGTCGACCGATTCTTTTGCATCTTGGACAAGGTATGGGTGGGAATGAGGATTCTTCCCCTACGGTTGTTACCCATAGTTCGGCTTTTTTTACTGTAGACACTGCGATGGTGGTAGAAATCGTCGAGGTGGGGTTCTCCTTTGGGTTGAGAAAGGAAACTCCCGGGGCTAGCAAATCTTGTTTCGTATGGGCTCGAGTTTGGTTGAGCGAATCTAGAGCTTAGAATACTCCTAGTTGGGAAAGTGGGCGTTTGGTCTGGGGGTGTGCAGCTCGGTTCAGTGCACGGTGCTTGGAGGGGCAATAGATTGGGACCGAGCGGTAGGGGTTAACCAGAGTGTCGCACCCCTTCGGCACCAAGACGGAGGTAGGACCGTATTTCTTGGTTGTCGTCGCCAGCTTCCCATGACCAAGGTATAGTCTTGAGGATTTGGGTTGCGAGTTTAGTGATTGTGAGGCAGTACGGGTCAACGGGGGGTTGTTGACCGCACGGCGTTCTGGCATTGGTCACTCTCGGCGAGGATGCCCTGCATGCAACTTTCTCTATGGGGTAAGCCTCGTGGCAGGATCTAGAGCTGAAATCTAGCGTTAGTTTTGACCGTCGCCTCGGTAGAACGGACAGTCGAAACAGACAACCCGGGATGGTGGTTATGCTCCGAGCTAGTAGTCCGTGTTGGCGACGGGTGGGTTCGTCATTTTCAAAGGAAGATTACTTATAGGCGGTGACCCGGCTAGTTGGATTGGCACATCCTGGAGTTTTGTAAGGGTATTAGTGTGGCTTCCCCCTTTGTGGTCGAGTCGAGCCGTCGTCTGTCTGAAACCTTAGGGCGGTTCAGTCCGGTAGTTTTTCGTTCAGGGTTACCACCGAGTTTCGCCAAGAGATATATGGCGTTTCGCGTGTCATCGCTTCGGGGGTTGGATTATTGAGCGCCCCAACGGTGTTCGCGGGTTTGATGAACAGAAAGTTTCCAGACCCTTCTTGGGTCAACTTGCGTACGAACAAGGAGCGTCTTCGGGTGACCCTTCAGACCCTCAGGGACCAGAGAGGGTAGGCCAAACTCCAAAGGTGTGAGTTTGGACATCGCGGGGGAGAGTTAAGGCCTTTACGACCAAGCAACTCAAGGAAACGATGCGTCCAATCAAGATCACTCCGGAAAGACAAGTGGAGCAGTCGATGCCTGGAGCGGTAAGGGTCAGACAGGAGACATACCGGTAACCGCAATTACGTAGCAGGACGGATCAACAGCAGACTGCTGGTGGCTTAAATTGACAAGGGATGTAGCACAACGCGTGGCTCGCTTTTGGGTCGGTCATCGAGTAAAGGCCGAACGTCAGCGCCCGGTGGGGAAACTGCAATCTCTCCTAGTTCCAGAGAGAAACGAGCGGATCATGAGGGGCGCGAAGCCATATGGGAGTGCAAGTCGGACATGGTTGGGCACTTTCCCCATTTATGGGATTCCTGGTGTGTTCAAGTTTCGAGGACGAAACTTCTTTTAAGGTGTGAGTGATGTAATACTCGGGAAAATTGTGTTAGTGTAAAGAGTGTTTTTTTCAGGTGCGAATGTGTGTGAGGAAACAAAATTAACCTTAGTGGGGTGTACCGGTGTACGGTGGGCACAGTTGCCGAAGCACAAATTCCGCCTTTCCGATCCGAGTCTGATCTCGGAAATCTGAGGTCGCCAGTGCGACCGTCTCATCGAATCAAGTGGAAATGGTATAGACAGTTTGCTGATCCGACGGTCGGATCGTCCGGAAATCAGCAAGAAAACTAGTGGGACCCACGACTTAAGTGAATAGTAACCCCTGTTTTCGGTCCCCTCTCGATCGGTCGTTGGCCATTTCACTGTCCAAAATCCAAACCTAGCAGTATGAGTAGACGATTCTAGTTAATTTTGACGTTCTGAGCGTAATGGCGCTGACGGAATTTTCGTTTGACGATCCTAGAGCCTCGAGAAGCGTGCCATACGGTATAATTGTACAGTAATTGTGGACCGAGAATTTATCCGGGCATTTCGTCGAAAAACAAAAATCGCTACCTGATAGGTTTCGCCGAGCCGGACGTCGTGGCGAAGTCCATTTTTCGACTTGACGACAAAAATGCCTCGAAAAGCGTGAAATACAGTGGAAATTGCGGCGTTTTGCATAATATGCCCTATATTTCATGCTCCGTTTTGCGTGCTGCTCTTGGGTGAGAGACTTAAATGTGAAAGGGAGCTGCTGTGAGGGACTGGGCTCCAAATATGAAAAATTGAGGGACTACATTCCATTTGTGCATCTACTATACATATATGCATTTAGGGTTAGGGTTCCTTTAAACCCTAAACCCCGAAGCTCCTTGCTCCAGCCGCCAGCTCCAACAGCCCCCTCTCCCTCTGCCGCACCCATTGGAGGTTGCGCACCGGCCGCCGCTTCGTCGCCGGAGAAGAAGAAATAAGAAGAATATTATTCTTCTCGGGCCTTGGTGTTGGGAGCATCTAGAAGACATCTTTTTCTACCAAGCCTTTTCTGAGAGCTCCTTTGTGTGGCCGCGACTAAGCCGAGGTGATCCCGACGTCGGACTCCGCCTTGCACCGCCGTGGAGAGCCTTCTTCTCCATTGTTGCTCAGGCGAGGTAAGAAGTTGAAACTTTTTATTTTTATTTGGCTCATGGACCCTAGAAGTGTGTTCCTGACGTCTAGTGGTACCCCTCTGTGAAGTTTGAGCCGCCGCCGTCGTCCCGGTTGCCGGCGGGAGCACCCCGTCGCCGGAAAAACAATATTTGGCCGATCTTGAGTGCGGGAAGGATCCAACCGTCGAGGTGAAGATCAAGACCATTGATCCTTTTCTCCTCATCGACTGCAAGCTACTCCCAATGTTTGGAGTAGATCGGTTGAGGATCCGCGGAGTTTCGGCATGCCCTCGAAGCGGCCATTTTTGCACCGCGGCCGATCTCCGCCGTCCGGCGCCGCCGAGCACCCGCGCCGCCAGCCATCTCTTCAGCAAGCATCGGGGGATCGAGAGGGACACACTGGTCCAAGTTGCGCCGGCCCAGGAGTCGCCGGCCGAAATCCGCCATTATTGGACATCAAGTTGGCCGAGCTCCGTCGCCGGTGACCGCCGGGGCTCCGCACGATGGGAAGACCACTCAGGTGAGTTCGTAGGGTCTGTAGGAAGCCCCCGATGCACTTGCATGTGAAGTTTAACGCGGGTTCTCTCTTCTCTGTGATTGCACCATGTATTGGCCGAGCGCCCCCTCCGGCAGCCGCCGCAGCACCGCGCCGCCGGCCACCACCACAGGAGGCATCGGGGAGCCGAGGGGACTCATTCGGTCCAAGTTGCTGGGTCTCAAAAGCCTCCGGTTGAATTCCACCATTAATGGCCACCGAGCTCAGGGTGAGGTTGGCCGTGGGTCGCCGTCGTCTCCTCCCGTCGCCGTTTAAGCACCCAGGTAATCTCTAAACCCTGAATGAATGGTTCCTATCCAAGTTAGAGGTTCCCTAGTTCCCTCTGTACCGAGTTATCACTTAGGTTGGAGTGAGTTATAGGTTTTGTAAACAATGCTCACAAGGTGTAAGCTAAAATGACTCAATGAAATTTGGAATGGAAATAGGGTTCGAGCATAATATGAAAGTTGCTCCATTATGTTCCCTGAGCTTGATGCTCACTTCAGATCAAATGGGATCTGTGTGGATTGGTGTGTGGAGCAATGTTGACGTGTTAGTGAACAAGGGATTTGGATCTTTCGATCCAGCAGTTTCTGGGCTGCATTTGGGCAAGCCCTTGAGTCCCTGTGGTGCCATGAGCAATATGCTCAAGCTGGTTTGCTAACGGCATATGTAGTTTAAAAGTTTTGTATTAAAAAGCCTTAAGTTATGTGGTTTGGCCGAGGGACTGTTCTGGGCTGTTTGCGAAGCCGCGACAGTGTGCCCCTGGCTAATTTGGGGTCACTGGACGCGATGCTCGCGTTAGAAATAGGTTTTGATGAGCCAGAGAAACAAAAATGCTATTTGGCTATGTTAGAGAGGAAAATCATGGCCCAAAGTTTTCCTCGGGTCTCGTGCTGCTCCCAAATGGTGAGCACGAGCTTCGTCTCGTCGAAATGGACGCGACAGAACTTACAGTACTATTTTTGGGTTCCCAGATTGCAAGAACGAGTCGAAACAAGTAATTAATGTAGTATTATTATGCAAAATTAAGATGTACTATGGACCTAAATGTAATTGGGACACGCTGGCAGTCTTTAGACAGTTTTTTCATACCTGCTGGGCAGGTTGTTAGGGTTCCGTGGGCTCTTGTTGAGCGGGAATCGGACCTTGTTCCATAAATCGGCTATATTATTCCGTGTTAGCGTTGTGTTACTGTAGTGTTGTCAGGAGGGGTATGTGTGAGTCTAGTTCTGACTACAGTCTCTGTTCAGGGCCCAGCAGTTCAGCACCAGCCTCCTGGTAGTCTAGCGGGAGTTCGGGATCGGCCTGCATTCAGGTGGGTTTTCGTTTTGAGACTTAGCGTCAGGCTTCCGACGGTTGCAACTACTTCTGA
Source organism: Tillandsia leiboldiana (assembly GCA_029204045.2). Taxonomy (NCBI): domain Eukaryota; kingdom Viridiplantae; phylum Streptophyta; class Magnoliopsida; order Poales; family Bromeliaceae; genus Tillandsia; species Tillandsia leiboldiana. The sequence goes on from CM055074.1 coordinate 19,340,572, forward strand.
TTTTACGTTTAACTGTGCTAACGTGAATGGTATTTATGGTCCTTGCTATTGAGTTATACTTTGTATATTTGGCGATCTTTATGGTTCATTACTATCGGTTTTATTTGGTGTACTTGGTTACTATGCTCGAGGCTGCAGCACGCGCACCCGCGGTTTGGCCACCGCAAAGGTTGCGCTTTTCCGAAAAAGTGGTCCATGACCCGTGTATACCCACGAGGACGGAGTGGGGCCCCTGTAGTTGTGGGGCTTGGATGCGCCAAAGTGTGAGCGGTGCGACCCGTCGGTTTAGTTGTCCGACGTGGGAGCGGTGCGACCCGTCGGTTTAGTTGTCCGACGTGGGAGCGGTGCGACCCGTCGGTTTAGTGGTCCGACGTGGGAGCGGTGCGACCCGTCGATTTAGATGTCCGACGTGGGAGCGGTGCGATCCGTCGGTTTAGTTGTCCGACGGGGGTCGGGTATTGTAGGTCTACAGGTGTTCGTGTCATCTTTTTCCCTCTCGGGTGAGTGGTTGCTCCGGATGGTTACAGTTAGACGTATTACTTTACCCTGCATTATTTTTATTATTATTGTTTAGTCGCTGACTTCCCACCTTGCGACAGGGTCCTACAGGGGGGAGAGATAGGCGACGGTGAGGCCACGGCAGGAGTTCCTGGGTCTCTGGAGACCCCGAACAGTACTTTCCTTTCCTCTTTTGCATTTCATTCACGTTGTGGACTGTGGTGTGATTCTCGATACCCTCGTGGGGTCGGTGTGGATGTCGGCATGGTGATTAATCATTTATTTATTTTCCTTTCATCTCTGTTGGCCGCTTTAAGAAAAATAAAAGAGCAAACAAAAGAAAAGATTGCGAAAACTATTTTCATAACTTGGGTGTCGGATGGGCACCGTTTTCAAAACCTTGTGGATTTATGGATTTCGAAAATGGATTTCAAAACCTAAGTGTCGTGTGGGCACTGTTTTCCAAAACCTCTGGGTTTATGTTGTTTTCAAAAAAGGGTTTTCAAAATATGGGCGCCGGGTGGGCGCCGTTTCAACAATTGTGGATTTATCCTTTTAAACTGATCGGCCGTCAGATTTATTCAGCATTTGTGAATTGGTGTATATCTGAACTGTTGTGATTGAATCAATATCTGTTTTTGGACATTGTATGAGCCGCGACGCCGTGCATATACAGGGAAGACTCTGTCCGTTTGCAGAGTGATCCTGTATATGTGGCGGATCTGGGCACGCGCCGGGGAAGAAGGTTTTTCAAAAAAAAATTCTACGCGCCAAACACATACCTTTTTGTGAATCGTTTCCGCTAAAATAAACCCCCGGGGCGTGACACAAGCTAAATCCCTACCAGTCGTCCTCCAGAGAATATATGTACTCTTATTATTTTGAGAGTTTCTTGTTGAGAGACCCTTGTAGTGAGGTATAGAGTTGTACTTTTCTTTCATAGTTGACTGACTTATGTACTTTTGGTGAGGACTTGGAGTTGTATTTATTTTATTTCAGCTTTTACTCTTCAGCTCTGATATCTTGATATCTGTTTAGTATAGCATCTTTCTTTTGCAGGTTTGGCGCTTCGTCTATACGGGGTTCACCGTATGGGCGGCGGGTCTGTTGGCGAGCCCGGGTCGCAGTTTCGACCCCGGGGCGTGACAAAGTGAGTAGTAAAATTCATCTCATCCTGAGATGGATGCGGTGTACATCGTATACCCGATTTTGAGTATACAAAAAATATTTTCCTTTATAGAATGCTACACTTGTGTTTAAGCCCCTCAATTTTCAAAAAATAGACAACATAAGTTTCTTACCCCGAACATATTTTTGGCACATGAAACCATTTTCCGGCATCCGAAACCTCATTAGAATCACCCGCTCAACTCTTTCATAGGCCCGAAATCTCCATCGATATCACCCGTTCACCGCTTTCAACTCGATTAAACTTATCTTTAATTATTCGGGCTCCACAGTACCCAGTCCAAATCCTTCAAAACACAAATCCCATTCATGCAGCACAATAACCACTTTCGAGCATTCGAAAATGTTTTGGAACTCCAACTTGCGGACGTCCACAACCACTTTCGAGCATCTGAAAATGTTTTGAAACTCCAATTTCAGCTAAGTACATTTCTAGATTTCAGTTTCGCGCTCATTTCGCGCCAAAACTGATCTAGCTCAATCCGATAACCTCTATAAATCAATAACAAATATCATTCACCATCTCAAACTGCAAGCTTACCAATTTGTAGAAGTCCACTATATTACATAAATTCAAATTATAAATTTGAATTAAAATTTAAATTCAAAATCTAAATTTGAATTTAAATTTTGTATAACAAAATCTAAATTTAAATTTAAAATTTAAAGCCAAAATTAAAATTTAAATTTAAAATTCAAATCTAAAATTTAGAATTTGAATTTAAAAATCAAAATTTAAATTTGAATTTGTAATTAAATTCAAAATGTGATGTTAAGTATGACATTTGGATTTTCAAAATAAATTTAAATCTAAATTTATGATTGAAATTAAAACCGAGGTTAATTTTGGAATTCTAAGAATATTTTCAAATTTCCCGCACTCGGAAATTGAAGATAAACCGCGCTCCTAGTAGGATTCTCCTTTTGGGAGATTCTATTTCCTTTGGAAAACAAAATTACCGACCGAATTATTAAGTAACATTACTCAATCGAAGTAATCTATAATAAATTCCCGATATTTCTAGCACGAAACAACCGCCCTTTTTCCAGAAACAAATCAAAATGTTAAGACTGCCTCTGGTTCATATATAAATTTGAACTACTTATTTTATAGATATAAACTTATGAACAAGCAAGAATAAGACTAATTTTATATTTAGATAAAAATTAAATTATTTCTGAAAATAAAAAAAATAACCATTTGAATAATTAAATTAGAATAGTAAAAATAAAAATAATTATAATTTTAAAATAATAATATTTTATCTTATTAATTAATATAAAAATATTAATTAAATAATAATTTATCTTATTTAATTAATTAGCTATGACTAGATAACCCTAAATATTAATTAATAAAATAATTAACAATAATTAGTATGATTAATAAATAATTTAACTAATTAATTAATTAATTATCTAATAATTATATAATTAGTTAATAAAATAATTAAATTAGTCAAAATATTAGATTAATTTAAAAAATATATAATAATTAAAATTATATTTATTTTAATTAAACTTATTGTCAAGTGAAACATGTTAATATTTCCATTCATAACCAAAAACGTTTGGGCTATGTTTGTCAGTGGGATAAGAAAGAACTAGCTGTTTCAGAGATAAGTATAAAATGAAAACCAGCTAAACTATTGTAAAAAAATATTTGATTGAATATTAGATTAGTTCCATAAATATGAGAATTTGTTTTCGGTATGATAATAGAGAATAAGAGGAATAAAAAATAGTAATGGTATGAAATAACGAAATTATTCTCAACTATAATAATTTTTTAAAATAAATAAAAATTTTACTTGTATAATTTTAAATATTTAATTTAAAATATTTATTAAAATTTATATTTTACTTGTATATAAAAAAATTATAATTTTTTTAAAATTTTTTTGAAAATTTATAAATTTTCAAAAATTCAAAATTTTGTATTAAAATTAGTATAAATTTTAATATTTTAAAAAAGTTTAAAATTTTAACTTTTTTAAAAATTAAAGTTAAAATTTTTAAATTTTATAAATTTTTAAATTTATTATAAATTAAAGTTAAAAATTTTGAAAGCAATAAAATTTAAAAATTCTCTAAATTTAAAAATTTATAAATGTTAAAAATTTTAATTTTAGTTGTCTCAAAAAATTACAAAAGTGGAAACAAAAATTTTAATTTGTATAAATTTAAAATTTTTTATAAAAAATTTGTATAAATTTTAAAATTAATAAATTTTTAAAAATAAAAAAATAAAATTTAGATTTATTAAAAAATAAAGTTAAAAATTTTAAAATTTATAAAATAAAAAATTTTCAATTTTCAATTTTATAAATTTTAATATCATAACATTTAAAATTTTTTAATTTAAATTAAAAAAAAAAACAAAAAAAATGAGTTGCGAACCTTATCCCGTTTGAGGGGAACTACAATTCCCCCATCATTCTAATGCGTTTGGGGAGAGATAAGGGAGATATCCACCTCATCCCCCTCTAGTTTTCATACCAAACAGGTCTTTGGGAAATAAGGCCCGAAAAAAACCTTATTTCAGATTTTCAAGCCAAACGGTGTCTTAGCGTACAAGCCCCCTAACAGCAGTTCACGCTCAATCTACAGATCTTATTTGTCGAACCAACAAAACAAGAGAAACACAAGGCCACTTATTTCAAGAAGAAAGAGCCACAACCTAAAGTGAAAAATTACAGGTACTGCACTATATTATTATGCTAAACACCCATTCTTCGCAAGCAAGCAATAATTTATGAGACCACGAAAGAATTGGATATTATACAAAAATTAGGAAGGAATAAAGAAAAGTTGAAAACAAAACAACGCATATACAGGACGAAAAAGTAATTATATAAAGTTACACAAATTAGTGCGAAGATTAAATTGTTAAGATAGGGCATATGTTGCTCTGAGATAGTCTATTATCTCAGCACTCTCGAACATTTTCACTCCAGTGTTCGGATCTTCTAAGTAAGGCACCTGCCCAAGAATATTAATAGATCAAACAAAAAAAAATTAAATTAATAAAAGGTATAGGTTTCGACCCCTATACCTTTTCTTAGAAAAAAAAAAAAAAAAAAAAACCAAGGACAAACTAAAGAAACCTTGGATAGCTGAAAAATCAGTAAAATGATATCTTTATTTTTTTGCTCTGCTACAGGCCACTTTGAAATAGGAGGCTCAGTTTTTTGCATTGACATCTCTCGACTTGCAATTTATTTTAATTTGAGTAGCAATATTTAGTTAAACTGAGAAGTTCGTTAAATTTAATAACTAGTTATTTTACACTTAGGGCCTGTTTGGATGCTTTATATTTTGGAGTATAATTTAACTATACTATGGGTGTAGAAAAAAATTTCTAAGAGGTGTTTGAAGGACTTAAAAACACACAAACAAATTAGAGTATAGTTAAACTATACTCTAAAAAGTAAGACAAAAGTAAAATCCAAAACTTTCTTTAGAAATCTATACTTTATTTATCGGGGCCGCAATCGACTCCCTTTTTTCTTTCGCTCATCTCCCTCCCATCGCACATCTTTCCTCCCACAACCCACCTCTTCCCTCTCTACCCCCACCCACCTCTTCTCTCTCCACACCCATCCAACTGTATTTTTCTCTGCAAGCCCCAACACCCAAACCTCACCATTGCCTACCTCTTCCCATCCAACTGTATTTTTCTCCGGATGCCCCAAAATCCCAACCCCATCATTACCTACCTCTTTCCTTTCCATACCCACTGCAACAGAATTTTCTCTTCACATTCCAACACCCCAACCCCAATAACTGAGTTTTTTCTCCACACCTCTCCACATTGGACAAAAGTTTCCTCTCGCACCACCCCTCGGCTCGCCATTGCCGGAGATGAGTCACGCCATTTTTCTCTTCCAACTATATATATATATATATATATATATATATATATATATATATATATATATATATATATTTTCACATAGCAGATAATGATAATAAAATTTATTAAATTAATTTTACACACAAGTAATTTTTTCAAATGCATGCAATTTCATCCATTTTTTTTTAAAAAAAAAACATTATAAAAAATAATTTATATGAAAATTTTGCTATTTTTTTTCTTCCTCTTCATTGTTTTTTTTTTTGTTTTTTTTTTTTGGCTACTTGATATACAAAAAATTTATTTCATCGCTATTTTTTTTAATTTGAACTCCATAATAGATAATTTTTAAAAAATATCAGAGAATCCGTGAAATTATATAATATTTATCCAAACCGCCTTTAAAATAAACCTGTAGAATTTTTTTGGAGTTACAGAATACCGAATTTCATTTAGAGTAAAACCATGGTATTTAAACTCAATGGAATTATTTTACTACGTATCCAAATGTGGCCTTATTTGCCATTAACTATTGTAACATTCTTTTTTGTTTTGCTAAAAGGTGATTAAAAACATAAAATTTAGCAAAACTGCTGTTGAATTTAATATATTTAGAATGTAATTGACTAAAATCATTCAAATTGAAAAAATCACAAAGTTGAAGGTGTCTCCTACATTTACCATGTAGTTGTAGGGGTCTCCTACATTTACCAAATTGCTTTCCGAAATACTATCAAAATGGAAGATGGAAAAAAAAAACCTGAAAATGTCCGGCTTTCTCATATAGTGTCTGCCTTTTTGGGCTGCCACGTGCAGTGCTGCAATGACAATTTATTTTTTAGAGACAAATTATGACTAATAGAAGAATATTTAATACCAAGTTACAAAGCCATTCTGATAAATAGGACTTCAAAATTCCCTCTCTTTCACTAGTCAGCATTTCGTATTCTGAATATGTCCATTGAGAATTCCAAAAACACTTTTCTGCAACAGCATAATACCATGTCACCACCATTTTACAGAAGAAGCCTTTTTAAAACTGATGATAACATGATAGGCAAAAACAGAGTTTAATGGGATGATATTTCCTTCCTCAGACCAAATTAATTTGTTACTTTCCCAGCCATTCTGTTTAATGAGGTCAATTGAGTTCATCTATGTATGACATGTTGAATATAAAATATAAAACACCGTTCGCACCAAACTTAAGCTTTTGAAGATAAATGATTATTTCACATTATTTAACATGAAGGTGGAAAATATTTGGCTTTGAGAATAGCGAAAGGTACCTTCGAAGTATGTGGGGTAATTCTAATTCAACCAGCACTTCACGGACAATTTTACAAAAAGGAGAGGCCTGAAAAAGTGGAACAAATATCGGCTCAATTGAAACTGAAAGAAAAACAATTATCTCAATGAATATACATTAGAATTTTAAAGATTTGCAGACCTCATATGCCCATAATTCAAGTGGTTGAGGAGAGAGTTTTGAAGGAGTATACGAAGAGCCCTATATAGAGACATAAGTTCTTATGAAGAGAGATTAATGAGCTATATCTTATTAGCAAAACCCTTCTAGTGAGAGATATTATTGTTTAATCCATCAAACAACAGGTGGATACCATCATATGTTTCAACGAATCAGAAAAATAAGAACTACTCACAAATTTAAACAAAGTGGGTTTAAAAGTTTTACCTTCCCCATCCGACCAATTATAGCAAAGCCTGTGGTTAGAGTCTACAAAAATAAGCCAGTCAATCACAGCTCTGTTAGCTAATCACATTTGCAATATAAAAAAATGCAAGTGCTATATATTTAAAAAGGTGGTGACTGGTGAGAAGCTTACAGTGAGAAGGCCAAGGGATAGCATTGTAGGAATGGTTCCATCACCTGAAAAGAAAGATCAGAGAGTTTGGTGCTAAATATTTTGCGGAGACAAAAGATTGAGTATCAAAATTACACAGACTTCTTATATTCTCACTTTCTTGTGTTCTCACTTTCCAAACTTCATAAAGATTTATTACCAGGAATTCTTATGAAAATTATAAACTTTCTCAAGAATTTATGTAGACACTGAATTTGAACTCATGTAATAAAGAATAGAGTTTTAAAATTCAAATAATAATTTGAATATTTGTATTGAAATTTGGGAAAAAGAGAGAGAAGGCTAATTTATCAAATTGGTAACTGTTTCTGACGACACAAAATCACCACCTGCACGATCTGACAATACCGAAAGTCATGTTGAGGTCCATTTTCGGGTTTGGTGCATCGGAAGCATGAAAAAATGCGAAAAACGAAAAATGGCTAAAAACTGAAAATCAATTTTTATGGAAAAAGTGTGACATTTTATATATCGTTTCGCGTGAAATTGCAAGGAGAGGCGACTCTGCGCAAAATACGCGAACTGTGAGGGGCTGAACATAAAATAATGAAGTTTGAGGGAGTTCTGCGCAATTTTGCAAAACTTGATTAATAGCAAATTAGGGTTTTGTAACCCTAATCCTTCTCTTCTCCTCCTCTCACCCACCCAGCAGCCAGCACCCACTCCCTCACTCGTGCCAGCACATCCCTAACCTCTGGCAATCCCCCTTCAACAGCCGAAGCTCAGCCAATTACAGCCCTCTATATAGGGGCGGCAATCTAGCTCGCTGTTCGCGAGCCAGCTCGTGTTCGGCTCGAAATGAGCTCGAAATCGAATCGCTCGTTTAGTAAACGAGCCGAACACGAGCCGAATTTTTCAGCTCGTTTAATAAACGAGCCGAACACGAGCTGGGGTCAGCTCGCTCATGTTCGGCTCGATAACAGCTCGAATATATATATATATATATATAAACTTTACTAGTTAGATTTTAGGCCATCAAATTTTTGTGAATCTTAATTATTAGATTAAAATTTTAATTTTTAAATTTTTTTTTAACTTTACACCTAATAGTAGGAATAAAAATCAAATTTATTGTTTGCGAGCCAGCTCATGTTCGGCTCGTTAATAAACGAGCTGAACACGAGCCGAATTTTTCAGCTCGATATTTAAACGAGCCAGCTCGTGTTAAACGAGTCAGCTCGTGTTAAACGAGCCGAACACGAGCCGACCCCAGCTCGCTCGTGTTCGGCTCGTTGACACCCCTACCTCTATATATCTCCCTCTCTCTCTCTCTCTCTCAACAAAGTAGCTCGGATCCCCCTTTCCCTTTGGCCGCACCCCCCCGGACCTACGTGGTAAGGATTTTTGTGTTGGCGTATTTCGTGAAATTGTTTGAGTCTTGAAGATTGAAGATGAAGACTTAAAGAACAAAAAACATCAATCTCAAGAAAAATGAATTCAAATTATTTAGGTACGTTCAATTAAATATTTTGGTGATTTGAATACATTCTTATAGAAGAGAAACACTTGGAATATTTTTCATGGCATAAAAATAAAAACTGGACATTTTTAATGTTCTGGATCCGGATCAGACAGATCCAGCCCAGACCCCGAACATGGTTTGGTTCATGCGAATTTCCAGTCCGGATCAACCCGATTTCAGTTCGGACCCAGAACATTGTTTTTCTTATGTCGCATGAATCAGTTCGGATCAGACTTAATTCAGTCCGGACCCCGTAACTGTTGTTTCTGGAATTTTATCGACAGTCCGAACCGTCGTGAATCCAGTCCGAACCGCCGTGCTGGAAAATTCTGTTTTAGTCAGTTTTTTATTCTTATCTTTTTCCAAAACGTTTCTAGCCTATAAATAGACCCTAAAGATCATCTTTTAGGGTAAGCCAAAAAAAATCCACATATAGAGAAGAAAGGACATAACCCACAAGTGGTATCAGAGCGGGAATAGGGTTGTAAACAATTGTTGAGGGTGGAAACATCAATCGACCTTCGTTCTTTGATGAAACCAATTATACTTATTGGAAAGTACGCATGAGAGCGTTTTTAATTTTCATCGATGAACGGGTGTGACAATCAATCGAAATCGGATGGAAACATCCTATTGAAATTGTCGTTGATGCACAAATCCCCAAACGTAGGACGAAGTGGTCAAGGGAAGAAATAGATTTATCTTCTTACAATGGCAAGGGAATTAATGCTTTATTTAATGCCTTATCACAAATAGAGTTCTCTCGCGTCTCAGCTTGTGAGACCGCGAAAGAAATCTGGAATACTTAACAAGTTACACATGAGGATACAAGTTTGGTGAAGGTTCAAAAACTGCAGATGCTTACGAGCAAATTTGATTCAATTCATATGACAGAAAGTGAAACCTTCACGGATTATTATACACGATTGCAAGATATCGTAAATACATGTGCTAACTTGGGAGAGAAAATCTCAGAATTTAAAGTTGTAAGAAAAATTTTGAAAACTCTTTCCGAGAGATTTCGCCCTAAGGTTGCAGCCATTGAAACAGTAAAACACCCGGACGAGATCAAAGTAGAAGAATTAGTTGGTGCACTTCAAACTTATGAAATGACTTTTCCTACTAACTCTTCTTCTGGAAAGCCTTCCTCTTCTTCTAAGTCTTCAGGTATGGCATTGAAATCAACAAAAAAAAAAGATGCGGATTCATCCTCCTCAGACGCCGACGATGATCTTTCAATGGAGGATTTCGAGAAACAGCTTGCGTTCTTGACAAGAAAATTTCGCCGAAACTTTAGAAGGGGTAATTCAAACAAATCATCATCCTTCTTTAAGTCCAAGAAAGACAAAAAAATTTCAAGTTCAAAATAAAAAAAGCAAGAGGGTTCTTCAAAGGAAAAGAAGAACACCAAGAGACAAATCCAGTGCTTCAAATGCAGAGGGTTTGGCCATATATCAACGGCGTGTCCCAATAAGAATCCGTCCACAAAGAAGGCTATGCAAGCCATCACGTGGGATGACTCTTCCTCCTCTGACGAGTCGTCTTCCAATGATGAGGATACAAACGCCACGACATTTCTTGCGTCCACAACTTCACCCTTCGTGTGCTTTTCATCGACTTCCTCTGGTTCGTTATCCGTCTCCTCCTTGAATGAACAAACAATATCGGATGATGAACCAAGCAATTCCGAAGGTAAAAATTTTGCTCTCGCCTATCAAAAATTGCTACGGGATTCAAAGAAATTGGCGAAGCATAGCAAGAAGTTGAGGAGAAGGTTGTTGGATCTTGAAGACCAATCCAATAAAGCAATCTCTCTCAAAAGCTCTTGAAGAGGAAAGGGACAATTTGATCAAGATTAACAATTTCCTTCAAGAGAAGAATGAGCATTTCGAGAAGGAACACATAAAATTGGTGAATAAAGCTAATTACTTCTTGAAGCTCTACTTCGAGGCTCGTCAAGGAAATTTGGAGATGACGCAGACCATTTTCCAACTTAAAGAAGATTTGAAAAGATTTTCATCGGTACGGAGTAAGTTGGACAAGCTACTTGGTCTTGGTCAAACGAATCGTTTGGGCCTTGGATATAATCGAACTTGTGAGGATCCAAGTTCGAGTGAACAAATGTTTGTGCCTCAGTCGGTTTCTCCCCCTCCTCCGACAAAAATTGTTACACCCAATGTTGACAAACCTTCTACATCGCGATGGAACTTAATGTCAAACAAGGTATGTCATCATTGTGGAGAAAAAGGGCACATAAAATCAAAGTGCAAACATGGAGAAAAACGATCAAATCAAGCGAATCATGCATCGACTACCATCAAGAGCACAGACCAGAAATCAAAAGAAAATCAACCGAAGGTCAAGAACAATGGTAGCATATCCCCCAAGACAACATCTACGTGGAAATCAAAGAAAGATGATCAACAGAAGAAGACGAATTTACCAAAGAGCACAACATCACGACCATTGCCGACGTATTCCAATACTCATAAGGTTTGGGTGCGCAAAGATGAACTCTTCCCTTGTCTTGTCATTCACACATCACTACATGCATATGACAATTTGTCTTGATATTTGGATAGTGGTTGCTCACGGCACATGACCGGAGATAAAAACTATTTTAAATCATTTGAAAAAACCTCCGAAGGATTTGTTGTTTTCGGAGAAGGACGATCTTCAAAAATAGTTGGCCAAGGAACGATCACTATTCCAAACGGCCAGTTTTGAAAAATATTTTATATGTCGAGTGCCTCAAGACTAATTTCATAAGCATTAGTCAATTGTGTGATAATGGTTTTTCAGTCAATTTTTCTGCGATTGAATGCATTGTAACTGATTTAAACCAGTCATTCTTTTTTAAAGGGGTTAGATCACAAAACAATTGCTGTATAGTTCCTAGTAAACCTCTTGAACAATGTAACCTAGTTTCACTTGACACCGAGACTCTTTGGCATGAAAGACTATGTCACATGAACTTTAGGGAACTATGTAGAATCACACATAAGGATATTGTTAGAGGTGTTCCTAAACTGAACTTCAAAGAGAACATTGTGCGTGGTGGATGTGAAAAGGGAAAACAAACTAGATCCACTCACAAGAATTTGAACCATGTAGGAACAAAACGGCCACTAGAATTATTGCATATGAATTTAATGGGACCAACTCGTCAACCTAGCTTGGATGGTAAATGGTATATCTTTCTCATGGTTGATGATTTCTCTCGATTTTCACGGATAGCATTTTTGAAAGAGAAAGCGGATACTTTCAATTCTTTTCATGATATTTGTCATCGTATTATAATTGAGAAAAATAAAAAAATTGTTCGTGTTAGCAGTGATAGAGGTGGAGAATTTATAAATTCAAAATTTATTGATTTTTGCTCTTCGAACGGCATAAAATATGAATTCTCCGCACCTTATACACCGCAACAAAACGGTGTAGTCAAGCGCAAAAATAGAGTTGTGCAAGAGATGACGCGTGTTATGCTTCATATCCGAAAACTTCCTTTATATTTTTGGGCTGAAGTAATTAACACCGCGGTCTATGTGATCGATCGTATCTATTTGCGCCCGGGTACTTTAAATGCTCCATATGAACTATGGTTTAGTAGAAAACCGAATATCAAGTATTTTCGTATCTTCGGGAGTCGTTGCTACATTTTACGTGACCGTAAAAATCTTGGAAAATTCGTAGTGACGAAGGAATCTTTTTGGGTTATTCTACTACGAGTAGAGCATATCGAGTATACAATCTTGAATCTAAAATGGTGATAGAATCAATAAATGTTAAAGTAGATGAAGCTTTTCATTTTTCTTCTGATAAATCTACCCTTGATATGTCTCTTGATGATGAATTATTTGTTAATGATGTTGCATCTGTGCATGATAAATCTGATAATTTTGATGCATCTCATGGTACTTCAAGTCCATCCACTTTACAAGATTCATCATATGTTTCCCCGAGTACTCCTATACCTCAAACTCTTCGAACCTCCAAAGATCATCCGGAATCGAACATAATTGGAGATCCTCAAAAAAGTAGTCCGAACTCGAAGGCAATTGGAATGTGGAGTTGCATGTTATGTCTCCATGGTTGAACCCAAGAACATTGATGAAGCTCTTCAAGATGAATATTGGATTGAAGCGATGCAACAAGAATTAAATCAATTTGAACGGAACAAAGTCTGGGAATTGACTAAGCCCCCTAAACAACAGAACATCATTGATACAAAATGAATTTTCAAGAACAAGAAAAATGAAGATGGTACCATTGTGAGGAACAAAGCACGATTAGTTGCTCAGGGCTACTCACAGATTGAGGGCATAGACTTTGATGAGACATTCGCCCCAGTTGCCCATCTCGAGTCCATTCGTATTTTGTTTGCGATTGCTTGCCATTTTAAAATTAAACTTTTTCAAATGGACGTAAAAAGCGCATTTTTAAATAGTTATTTAAATGAAGAAGTTTATGTTGCTCAACCGAAAGGTTTCATTGATCATAAACTTCCTAATCATGTTTTTCGATTGAAAAAGGCTCTTTATGGACTAAAACAAGTACCGCGAGCATGGTATGAAAGATTAACGAAATATCTTTTGGAAAAGGGCTACACTCGAGGGGGAGCCGATCGGATACTCTTTGTAAAGCATTTTCAGGATAACTTTATTGTGGCACAAATTTATATGGATGACATTGTGCTTGGTGCTACAATAAACAAGGATGCTTCAAAATTCGCAGAAACGATGGAAAGTGAATTTGAGATGTCCATGATGGGTGAGCTTACATATTTTCTTGGATTGCAGGTTAAACAATGCGATGATGGAATTCATTTGTCTCAATCCAAGTATGCAAAGGAGTTGGTCAAGAAATTCGGATTGGAAGATTCTAAAGACTATCCGACTCCTATGGGAACTAGCAATAAAGGACTACGAAGTGAATCTCACGGAGAGAGTGTAGACGATAAATTGTATAGAAGTATGATTGGAAGTCTCCTCTACCTTACAGCTAGTCGCCCGGATATTTATTTCAGTGTCGGTATTTGTGCGCGATATCAATCTGCACCGAAAGAAATTCACCTGAAAGCGGTGAAAATGATCATCCGGTACGTTAAAGGAACGGTTAATTTCGGAATTTGGTATCCTATGGGCACATCTCTTGATATTATAGGATACTCTGATGCCGATTGGGCTGGATCAGTGGATGATCGGAAAAGCACTAGTGGAGCATGCTTTTATCTTGGCCATTGTTTTGTTGCATGACATAGTAAAAAGCAAAACTGCATTGCTCTATCTACTGCCGAGGCCGAATACATTTCTACGGGAAGTTGCCCTACTCAATTGATATGGATGAAAAGTGTATTGAGTGACTTTCGAATTCCTGCGACCTCGGTGACAATTCTGTGTGACAACACCAGTGCCATCAATATTTCTAAAAACCCTGTATTGCACTCGAGAATAAAACACATTGAACTAAGATATCATTTTCTAAGAGATCTAGTTAAATCAAACACTTTGCAAATTTCTTATGTTTCTACTGATGATCAACTAGCCGATATTTTGACAAAACCTTTGGATTAAAAACGTTTTATACATTTGCGAAAGCAATTGGTATGCTTCCTTTTACTTAAATGTTTTTTTTTGAACCATTGCTTAGATAGGCTTTGTTTTTATGTTTTTGTTCTTCTTTGTTTGTGTATATATGCATTTTAGAACATTAACGAAGCATTAGCAATATTAACTTTAATTGCATCTTTTCATATCTTGAGAAGTTTATTATGATTTGTATATCATTATAACTCATTTGGTGCAATGATCATTTATATCGATTGTTTCATCTTTAATTGATCAAAGTCATTACCTCACTCAATGATCTCTTTGTATTGTTTTTATCTTATTTGATGATTGAAATAAGTATGAACATGAGATCAATTTTTGGTTGAATACTTAATATCTTACATAATTAATAGCCAATTGAGAATACTTAATATCTTACATAATTAATAGCCAATTGAGGGGGAGTTTTCAGTTTTTCATGCTCATAAGATGTGGAAAGAATTACATCCATTAGTGGAGTGTGAAAACTACCACCACTTGGAGGAAAGAGCAACCACCTCGGTCGTCCGAGTAGTGTGTGCAGCTACCACATGTTTTTAAAAAACATGGTGTTAATGATTATCTTTGTTAATCAATGCTAAATAGAATATTTGATTCGTTCAAAAATTTCAAGGTTGATATAAGGTGGGATTTTTAAAAAATGCTCAAAGAGCCACTCCCTAAAGCTTATCGACTAAACTTAATTATCTAACTTATTAGGGATTTCAAATATCTTTCGATCTTGATGCTTTATTTTCTTTGCTCAGTTGATGATTTGATAAACTCATTACTCATTAGATCGTGATTGATGTTTCGAACTTGCTCAACTTTTGAGGTTCCATTTTTTATAAATTTTCGTTTCACATTTTGAGATATTTTGATAGATAGAATAATCTATTTTTTTTATGTGAAATGATACTTTTTATATAAAGTTGATATACAAGAATGCTTACATACTTTTTTTGATTTTTCTGAAATTTTTCAAAATTTTTCTGAAGAAAAAGTTGCAGGCAGTCCGGACTGGGGTCAGTCAGTCCGGATCCCGAACGATGAGATTTTCTGCGCAAATCCAATCCGGACTGACTTCACGATGATCCGGACTGCACGCTAGGGCTTTTATAGAAACGAAAGGTTTTTTATCTCTTTTTCATTCTAGCTTTTTATTTCGACTTCCACTCTTTATCTCTCTAGAACTCAAGAGCTCTTGGATCTCTTCTTGACTCGTTTTTGCATCAAGAAAGTAAGTTTCTAGATCATAATCTCGGTTTCTTCACTGTTCTTGCAGTTTTCTTCAAAACGAGATGGAATCCATGCCTAGAACTCATTGTTTCATGTTTTTCTCTGAAATTTCTTACATAATTAGTCTTGTGAATGCCTAGAAAACCTCTCTATGATTGTTCTTTACAATTTAAACGGATTTTTGGGCTTCGATTTCGAAAATTTTGGATTCAGGGCATATTTTGGGATTTTCTAAAAATCAAGAAATTGATCTATTTTTGTAAATCTTTTTGCAAATCTTTCTTGATTCCTAGCTTCTACATGAGATAAGGATTGTTTGGGTATAATTTTTCAAATTTTTGAAATTAAACCAAGTATTAAAGTGTTGTGGCACGAGGGTGTGCCGGCCGTTGCCTGGCACGTTACGGCACAGGCATGCTTGCGTGCCGACGGGCACGCACAACTTCCTAGTGGCACGCTTTGGCACGGTCTTATTTTAGTTTTTTCTATCCAATAAGGTTTTAGAATGTTATTTTAAAAGTTTTAGAGTAATATTTATAAATTTTAGCTATGTATTGATTTGTCTTGACCTAATGTCAATAATAATTTACTAACTTACTAGTTAATAGCTTAATATAGTAGTAGTCTTCTTTATAGGTGAAGTTAAATATAACTACAGTTCATATTAAAAATTATTAATTTTTTAAAATTTTTATAAAAATTTGTAATGTCAATTCATATTGATTCGATGAAGAATCATATGATGACTAGACTAAACTAGAATGAGACCCCAAGTACACTGATAGCTTTTTTTCATTTTCAAATTTTTATAAAATATTTATAAAAAATTAAAGAAATTTATTTTTCCTAAAAATTTTAAAAAAATTATAAAACCTGTGCATGAAAATTTAATAATAAACCATATTATGAAAAAAATTAAGCAATAATAAAAATTGATTAACTTTTAATTTTTTTTTTATTTATCTTTTATTTTTTAGAATTTTAAAAATTATAAAATATAAATCCGAGAAAATTAATTTTTTAAAAAATTTTATGAAAAATTTGCAAGTTCATCCAAGAAAATTAATTTTTCTTAAATTTAAATAAGAAAACTTGTGCAATTTATTTATAAAAATTTAACACTAAACCATATGACATATACATTAAGCAAATTTAAATATCAATTGATTCTATTTAGTTTTCGATTTTATTAGAA
This sequence comes from Tillandsia leiboldiana, assembly GCA_029204045.2. Lineage (NCBI taxonomy): Eukaryota > Viridiplantae > Streptophyta > Magnoliopsida > Poales > Bromeliaceae > Tillandsia > Tillandsia leiboldiana. Next base: position 19,357,484 of record CM055074.1, read on the forward strand.
TTCTTATATTTCTAAATCTAATAATAAAATTTTTAAAATTAAGAATATCTTAAATCTCGCACAAAATACTAAATCCGTACAAAAAAATTAAAAATAGACCATATAATGAATAAATCAAGTGGATATATTTTCAGATTTTTGTAAATTGTTAATAAAAATTTGTATAATTTCATATTTCTTTACAAAAGAAACTTTACAAGTTAAATATATTCTAGATGTATGCAAAAAAAAATTAAGTTGTAAATTTCTTGACTTACCTAATAAGTAGATCTTCGATTTTACTATTTCTTTACTTTTTCTTTTAAGGTTGAAGTGATCAAAAAATAATAAGAGATTGAAACGAAAAAATTTAAAAAAAATTATAAGAAAAAAGGAAAGAAAAAAATAGAAAGAAAAAAAAATAAAGTAAGAGATGTGAGAGGAAAGAAAAGAAAGCGCAGAATAGAAGAAAATGTAGAAGTGAAAAGAAGAAAATAGATGAGAGGGGGATAAAGATCTATGCAAGAAATCAAAAAATACAAAAGGTCGAAGTAAAAAAAATAAAATAAAAACAGTATGCCTTTGTGGGCACGCAGCGGCACGTACCGTGATACTCTCTGGGTATCGCTCTGTCTCGTTCGATACTCAAAGAGTATCGCGGCACAGGAGGACCAAGAGAGACCCCCCCTGTACCGTGCCGCCTAATTGGTGGCACAATACGTATCGCTCCGTGCCATAAGGCACGGATGGATACTTAATTCCTTGAATTAAACAAATTTTTCATGTGAATTGAAGCTCTCACAGGATATTTTTCAAAAACACCTTGTCAAGATGGTTTTTGACTGGATCATAGTTTTCATCACGGCCCTGGTCAGCACACGAGTGAACAACAAACTGAAACGGGCACGTAAGGACAAGGATGACACTGATTTTGTTCCCCTGGAAGACTCGGAGACGGCATCCGAAGAATGGGAACAAATAACTGAAGCAGTAGCAAAGGAAAAATCTCCTGCAACCCCTGCTTCAACGAAAGCAAAGTCGCCAACAACTGCAGCTGAGAAAGGAAAAGCTCCTATGGAACCTGGCCTTTCTATGAAGAAGAAAAGTGTTGCACGAAAGAAGACAAGAGCCGGTGGAATTCACATCGAGGAGCCACTTGCGAGTGCGCCGCCTCCACCTGTCGAGAATGTTGTGCATATCGATTCTAAAAGGATGAAAGCTTTTGAGAATAGGGAATGCATTGGTAAGAGACACGTCAATGTTGGAAACTTGCGAGACAGATCGACGGCTTTTGGACGTCTATTTGATCAAGCCGGGTTATCTCCGATTTGCAAGTTCCCTGAGACAACAGGTTATTGCATTCACCTTGTTAGAACTTTTTATCTTTGTGCTAACAAGCTTCAGGACATTGAGGGCGGACCAATGGAGTTTCGAACAACTGTCCGGAACACTCCTTTGACGATTACTCCTCAGTTAATTGGAGAAGTGTTGGGAATGAAGGCTCAACTAGATGGAACTCATTACATGAAGGGTCAGATTATGACCACTACTGTTTGGAGGACGATAGTTGATGGAATTTGCATGCCCGATACAAGGTCAGCCGGGAATTCGGTATTTCAAAGGAACTCCAACCAGAGTATCGGTTCTTGAACTTTATTATGTGCTACAATATCTTACCAAACATGCAAACTAAAGTCCTAAGATGGGATAGAATGCTATTTTTGTATCTTCTGGGACATCCATCTGCCGCTGAGGGTATGAACATTAATATTCCTTATATCATTTGGAATATGATGGCTCGCTACGTGGAGCATCCTCATCAGACGGAGCGACTTCCGTTTCCCTTGATAATTATGCGGATTTTTCAAAAATTTGATATTGACACTCGATTTTCGAGTTACATGCATAGTCTGGGAACGATTAAAGATTCAACTGTTGTGAAGTCACTCCCGCGACAACCTAATGATACACCAACCCCTCCAAGAAGCAAGAGACCTTCAACTTCCTCCCTAATGCCAGCACAACCAGCAGCAGCAGCACAACCAGCACCAGCAGCAGCTTCAGGACCTGCAGTATTTGATACTTCGGAGGATGATGCCTCCGTCACATCTATCTATCGTGAACAACAGCAATTGTCATCTGAGCAGAGCGTATATCTCTAGATCTTCAGCGGATCACGAAGGACCAACATGATCTGAAGAGAAAGTATTCAACGCTCACCAAATTGGTAAAGAAAATATTTGACAAGCTTGGTTGTTGTACCTCCGACGACGACGACACCGGTTCAGATTGATCTTTTTAAGTCTTTTTCAGTTTTCAGTTTTTTTATGTTCTCTGACAAGTTTTTTTTCTCTTGCATGCATTTGATTTTACCTGCATCTGCATTTTTCTTTCATTCATAAGGACTTTGGATCGTCTACCACCATTCTTTATATATGGCTTTTTAGTGACAAAAAAGGGGAGATAAGAAGAGAAGAGATGAGACGAGATGAACTTGAACTGAGAAAACTTGATGAACACGCCATATTAATCTAACTATTCGACTAACTATTTTGGCATGTAAATATTCTAACTTATAACAAGTTGGTAGAACAAGTGACAGATATGATAGAACAAGTGACAGGTATGATCTGAACTTTTTGGAGAACGAATTTTTTTTTTTTTGTTGTGAACTTGAACTTTCTGGAACTTTAACATTATGATTTGGAACTTTGATGATATTCCGAATTTGATTGATATGCGGATTTGAATGGTTATATTTGTGCATGTCTAATGTCAAGTTGAATGTAAACTCTCTGGTTGTTTATTGATTAAATTCTTGAGAAACTAATTAATTTTTCTGTCAAGAATTTTACTTTTGCAGAGAGTACAGAATTTGAAGACTCCTAGTTGTGTTTAAGTCTAGAGTTTGTATTAGGAGTTCATCTCTTATATTACATTTTATTTGGATCGTTCATACGTATTTTTGTTGTTTGGTGATTGCAACAAAAATCGTTTTTCTTTATTTTTTGTGGATTGTATGTTTTGTCACGAAACCACCAAAGAGTGAGATTGTTAAGAATTTTTGTGTTGGCGTATTTCGTGAAATTGTTTGAGTCTTGAAGATTGAAGATGAAGACTTGAAGAACAAAAAACATCAATCTCAAGAAGAATGAATTGAAATTGTTCAGGTACGTTCAATTAAATATTTTGGTGATTTGAATACATTCTTATAGATTAGAAACACTTGGAATATTTTTTATGGCATAAAAATAAAAAACTGGACATTTTTAGTGTTCTGAATCTGGATCAGACAGATCCAGTCCGGACCCCGAACATGGTTTGGTTCATGCGAATTTCCAGTCCGGATCAACCCGATTTCAGTCCGGACCCCGAACATTACTTTTCTTATGTCGCATGAATCAGTTCGGATCAGACTTAATTCAGTCCGGACCCCAAACTGTTGTTTATGGAATTCAGTCCGGACCCCAAACTGTTGTTTCTGGAATTGTTTTTCTTGTCTATCTATGATTTTGTAAGTATTCAGAATCACCAACACTAATAAACAAACAACGATTTCCGAAAGGAACATCGGCGCGTGGATTCGCGTGGCCTTGTGGATTCAAGGTGTATCGACTTCGTGGATTCGGAGTTAGGCGTGTTCGTGTGATCGGCACATGCTGTATTGGTGATGACCGTGGATTCGGTTAGACTTCGTGGATTCGAAGTTGGACACAAATCGTGTGATCGAGGCACGTTGAGGACTGCGGAGAAGATCTACTTGGAGCGTATGGAAAAAGTTGAGCCATAGGTTTGTATTATATCACCTTGTACGTGTTTTAATCTTAATAGATTTTTCCGTGTGATCGGTCCCGTGATTTTTTACTCCTAGATTGGAGTTTTCCATGTAAAAATCTTGCGTATATTTTTTTATTTTCCGCATTGGGTTATTTTTACGCAACGATTTTGAAATTTTATTGTTTATGTGAGGACCTGAATCCCCGCGATAGGTTTACTGTTGGATCAGCAGCTTCTGGAGGCTTATGTTGGGAGATGGAGTTGTTTTTGCGCAAATTGGACACAAGTGGTGGACTTAGTGTGAGAAAATGGATCACGAGTGTATTTGGTTGCCCCATCGAATTTTAGGAGTGGAACTGGGCAAAACGGACATCGGATTTGGACTCAACGCGCGAAAACGATGAAAATCGGCTACTTGCTTGTATTTTTCTGAGTCCGGACGGCCGAAAACGGACACCCGGAAGTTTTCTGGTGTTTTTGGGTGCACGGTGGACCGGTGGACCGGCGGTGTGCCACGTGGCGGCTTCTGATTGGCGCCGTACGCCACGTGGCAGTGCAGGAGTGGCGGCGCATTGGGCCCGGCCCACTGGAGCATGCGCGGGCAGCGCGCGGGCAGGCGCGCGGGTGAGCGCGGTGCATGGGGGCGGCGTGCCACGTGGAGGCTTCTCGTTGGTTCGCTCTGGACACGTGGCAGCAAGGCTGTGGCTGGCGCAGCAGGCGCGGTCCACGGAGCAGGCGGGGAGGCGCCTCGGGCTGCGTGCCGGTCAGGGTGGCAGGCGGCGCTGGCAGCGCGCACGTGGGCGCGGCGACCGAGCCACTGACCGCGGGTTCCCGCGCGTGGGCGCGCCACGCGTCAGCGTGGGCGCGGGACACGTGGTGCTTGGCGGGTGGTGGACTTGGCTGTCGCCTGTTCGGGGGTGACGTGGCTTCACCTCAGCGTTTCGGGCGCTGGTCGGACGGGGGTGTCCGACCGGGTTTTCGGCGCCCGAATGATTCGGGCGCCCGAAACCGGGGACACCCCGGTCATTTCTTGATTTGTTCTTCCCGGCCTATAAATAGGCCTTCCTCCCATCCGTTCCTCCGTTTTTGAGTTTTTCAGAGGCTTTTCTCTGCGCGATTTCTTCAGTGAGGTTCCTCCCCTCCCTCTTCTCCACTCTTTGATGGATTCCCGAGATTTTTGGAGGCCTCGGCATCGGCGTTTTCTGCGACGCGGCGCACTTCGAGGCTCCTTCGTTTTTGGACTTTTACCGTCGCTTTTCAGTATGAGAGACCCCCTGGACTACCCCGATGGACTTTTGAGCCGATTTTCACGACAGCGCGTTCATGAGAGGTACGCCTTCGATTTTAGTGTTAATCATTTCGCCTCATTTTGGGTTTTTGGCACGGTTCCCGAGGCTTTTCTGTGACCCTTTGTACTGCAGCGAGGTACGGGACAGCGGTGGAGTATTGTTGGATTTTCTCGGTCTACGAGCATCGGAATGAGGCGTTTAAGGACTCGATTGATATCTACGCTTCGAGAGGAACGCACCCGTATTTTTATCGGATTTTTTGGAGGACTCTTCGAAGGTGATAATTATGCTTCTTTCGGACTGGTTTCCTACAGTTTTTGTTTGTGGATACTTCAATATACCCGCGTTGTTATATTTATATCTTGGCCTACAGGTGTCGGAACGGGGTATATAAATACTCGTTTTGGATCTACTCGTCGCGAGGATCGCAACTGTGATTTTTCTGGGATTTTTGGAGGACTGTACGTAGGTGAAATTCCCCCTCTTCTCTGCTAGTTTGTAAAACAGCATGTGTTGTTTTGGGTGTTTTGGGGTATTTGATTGTTGTGTGTGGTTGCGTTGTTGGTTGAGGCAGAGGCTTGTGCGACTGAGTACCGAGGGTGCAGTTTCGGCGGATTTTGGATAGCGTGTGACTACGCACTTCACCGACTTCGGTTTTGCCTGCGAAAAGCGTTTCAGGTGGGTTGCTTCATCTCCAGAACCGGTGGACGGTTCTCTAATTCTGTATGTTAGAATGCATGCATGTTTAGGGTACAATATTTGTGATTAAGGGGTAAGCTTAGGAATGACAGTTGTACAAGGAATTGCAAGTGAATATTCATGTTAAATATTATTGAGGACTTGCATGATTTGGATATCCATGATAATGAATAGTAAAAGCTTACCTAAGGGAATTTACCCTATGTGATTGTTAGCATGCATGCTTAATTGTACAATATTTAGCACCGAGATAGAAGCTTGAGGAATGGCCTAGATCATGCAGATTGATATACTGATCTTTTAGCATGCCATGTTGCACATAGTCTTCTATGATATGATTACTCGATGGAGTAGGAGGCTATATCTATGTGCGGGTATTATTCTGATCATTTTTTTTGATGGACCATGGATTATGGACGGGTATAGAGTATTAGTGGATTTGGCAGGTGGTGCTACTAATTGTTATATTTGTTTTATCTTCCTTGAGGAGATTTGCATGCTTGTATGGACATCTAGATAGGCCATTATTTATTGCTACACTATCATGTTGGAATCTGACTTAGGAGAAACCATGTTTGTTCTTTCTCCTTTCTTTTTAGATTCAGATTGCTCGGGTTCGAGCAGGGGTTTGGGATAGTGTAGTCGAGACTTTGGGTCTGGGACAGGTTGGTTTTGATTGTGGGTATTGCGGTTACCGCGGATATTGGGCGGTCGGCCGAGTGTCGGTTATACTTGATTGTGGATGGCAGGGTATTACGGCGACCGCGGACATTGGGCGGTTGACCGGAGGTTACTTGTGCATCAGATTGGGGATCAGGTTTCTTTAGTGGATGGATTTCCCACTTCGATCAGAGTCGTGATCCAGTCCTGCGATATCGTGATACTTGTTACAGTGATACTTTACTCGTGTGGGTCGCTCCCCTCGAGTGCCACTCCGGAGTGTGCGACCGTGCCGGTCAGGAGCCGGTCTGTTACTAATTTTGGGATGCGACCGTGCCGGTCAGGAGCCGGTCTGTATCCCGCGGATGAGTTCTTGAGTTCGACAACAGAGCAGGCAGTACCAGTGTTTACTGGTGATTGGATTGGGTTTATTCAGGCCGGTACTTTTGTTGTTGCACTCGTGTCAGGGGGCCGAGTGGAGTCTAGTAGCTGTGTTTAGACCAGTGCCAGTGTTGTTGGGAACCGTTTGGGTTAACGGTGGTCCCGTGGTTGTTGTGAGTTTTCGACCGTTGTGCGAGAGGTTGAGGATCTTGAGTCTATCCGTTCTGAGAGAGAGCGTGGATTTCGACTATAGCCCGCATGTGCCATTATTCGATAGCGAGTTAGTCCGTTTGGACACCCTACGTAATTCCTGCCCGGCAATGGGAGATGGTTGTAGGTGGGCGCAGGCTTGACTGGACCAGATGTGGCAGTCAGCTCGATTGGGTCGATTGTGCACTTCATGTGCTAGTGGTTGCATACCTTTCTTTGGTTCTCCCCGTTTGAGCATTTAGATAGAGGCATGGTAGCTGTTGAGTACCTCCAGCTTTCTTGTTCAGTTTTTACTGCATTGTCATCTTATGCCTCTAGTGGACTTAGTGGGCAGATCGTCGGGCCTGGCGGTGGTACCCACTGAGAACTCCCTTTTGGTGTAGTTCTCACACCCATTGGGGGTTTTCCCCCTCCTTTTTCTTTTCTCTCTTTTGTTTTGCAGAGTCTTAGCGGATGTTGCTGATTCTGTGGTTGTTGTGCGAGGCGAGGGAGTCGCGAGCTAGATCCCTACCCGTCTGTGGAGAGTAGCAGTACCCCTACATTGGAGATCCTGAGTACAGCCAGTAGATTATTTATTTTTTCGCATTTGAGAGATCATTGTATTGTAAGGATCTGACTTGTACTGAGAGCCTGTACACTGATGTGTTATTTCAGATTACCTCCCTTCTGAGTTCTGGTTTATTGTATTTGAGGATATTGTATGATTGTCATTTATGGGAGATGGATATGGTATCATTATTTCCAATTGTACAGATGATTGGTTTTAGTTTTACAGCATTTTTATTTTATAGCTCTGATATTTGTTTAGCTGTAGTCCCTTTTCTTGCAGGTAGGACGCTTCGCCTATGCAGGATTTTGTATAGGCGGCGGATCTGTTGGCGAGCCCGGGTCGCAGTTTCGACCCCGGGGCGTGACAGTTTACACCTATTCACCCACCTCTAGATGGTTTTTCCCCTATTTAGATCCTACAATAACATAACCCACACTACGTCGCCGACCTCCTTAGGCTCCGACGACACCACCCCAGCTAGCCCCGGAGCCGCCATACACCACCCTAGCCAGCCCCGGAGCCCCCCAAGCCCGGGATCAAGCCTTGATCCTGAGTTGAGATGGTTTCGGCCGCAAGACTAGATCTAGCGCCGCCATTGTTCCCTACCATTGCTGTCGGCATCCATGGACCCTAGCTGTTATGCTCCGACCCGCATTCCGAATAGAAAATTCCTTGCGAGCGCGTACCCAAACCCACCGCACAGACAGAGTTTTCTTTGTCCGCCCAAAACATCACAACTAGTACAATTCAATATGTTCCAACCCAGAACTAAATTCATACAAGAATTGTAAAAGGAAAAGACATAAAACATAAACCACTAGCTATTACAAGCATTCTTCTCAAACATATAACACATTTACATTTTTCTTTTCTTCTTCCTTCTACAACCCAAAATATTATTACATTTTATTCTTTTATATTATATACCCATAGTTACACGCTGACGAAGGGTACTTCTATCTGGGTCTCAACATAAGAGAGCACTATCTACTGAGCTACGCCCTTACCCAGCGCTACCACGCCGCTCATGGAAGGATATGTAAAATATAGGAGTGAGAACTATAAAAATAATCCCTTGTGGATACAATCATCCAAGTGAGAAGCTCGGCCCACCAGATACAAAAGAGACACTAGAGCATATAGTAAATAATAATCTGCTGGAATATAAATCTATACTATATGTATTATGAATCAAGGATTTAAGTATCCATCGGCACGGTCCGTATCTACCGTGCCATATCGTGCCAACAAGATACCGGCACGATATAGCTCCCGTGCCGATAGCACAGCTGAAAACCCTCTTTTCTTTAAATTACTAAGTAATTTTCTTAATAAAGTTCAAAAGATTTTATAACGATACATAATAAACAATTAAAAAAATTTGTTGCTAAAGAAATAATTATTTCATGCCATTATGTGTCGACACACATGTATTGTTGTGACTGACACTCATCGGCACCGCTTGGCATGCATCATACCGTACCGTGCCGGTAAGTTTTTGGCACGATCCCGTGCCACGACACTTAAATCCTTGGTATATACATATACACATATACATATATATACGTATATATATGTATATGTGTATATGTATATATATATATATATATATATATATATATATATATATATATATATATATATATATAATTGAGCTCGTATGTTTTTAAAAGTATAAAGTCATCGGTGCTTGTAGGTTTTTTGCCCTTAAACGATGGTGGGCCCATTAGGTTTAGTGGGTGGCTAGTGGAATAGCATGATCTAAGAGATGAAATTAGTCAAAGAGGTAGATCTAACAGTAGAAAACTTACAAGCACCAATTGCTTGGTGCTTGTACAAGCATAGTAGCCAGACTCTATATATATATATATATATACAACCACCGTAGCCGGACTCTATACATATATATATGTATACCACCGTAGCCGGACTCTATACATATATATATGTATATATATATAGAGTCCGGCTACTATACTTTCTCTCTCTTTCTTTCTTTTCATTTCTTTTTAGTTGTTACATATTTTCTTTTCTTTTTTTTCTTTTTTTATCGCTTAAGAAAGAGGCAAAGAAATTGGCAATTAAAGATCTACTTATTAGGTAAGCATAAAATGTTATAATTTAAATTTTTATTTAGAATTTTTGAATATTTCATAATTATAAAGCTCTTTTTTTAAAAGAAATATAAAATTAGTCATTTTTTATTTATAGTCTATAAAAAGTTGAAAATAGCTCTACTTAATTTAATTATCATACGATCCTTATTATAGTTAATCTAATTATCTTACGGTCCCTCGTCAAAACAATATAGATTAAACTTGTAAATGTTCATTAACCATTTGAGAAAAATTGTTCCTCTAATTTTATATTTTATGCTTTTTTTAATTCGAAGAAAAGAAAGATAAAATCAAAAGAATTTTAAAAATTAATCAATTCTCATAAGTTTTCTAAAAATTTTGATTTTTTTCTTCAAATTTTTAGTAAATATTTTTTAAAAAAATAAAAAAAAAATATATATTGGTCTAATTGCGGTCCTATTTTGGTTGCTCTACTCATCATATGGTCTATTGTCGAATAAATATATGGATCTTGAAAAGTTTTGAGAAAAAATATAATTTTTTAAAATTTTATATTTTATAATTTTTAAAATTCAAAAAAATGATAAAATCAAAATAATTTTTGAAGTTGATACATATGATTTTCTCATCATGTTGTTTTTTTTCTTATTATTTTGAATGGATTTTAGGATAGTAGTTTTTATGAAAAAAAATTGTGTAGATCATAATGCCACTTAAGAGAATAGAAGATTATGGTTGATACGGACAAATGGTTGGTGGGAACCAAGGATTTAAGTGCCGTGGCACGGGGTCGTGCCGAAAACTTGCCGGCATGGTACGGCACGGTGCGTGCCGAGCCGTGCCGATGAGTGCCGGTCACAAAAAATACATGCATGCCGACCAAGGATTTAAGTGCCGAGGCACGAGGTCGTGTCGAAAACTTGCCGGCACGGTACGGCACGGTGCGTGCCGAACCGTGCCGATGAGTGCCGGTCACAAAAAATACATGCGTACCAACACATAATGGTATGAAATATTTAATTTTTTTAGCAACAAAATTTTTTAATTGTTTATTATGTATCTTTATCAAATATTTTGAACTTTATTAAGAAAATTACTTAGTAATTTTAAGAAAAAAGGGTTTTGAACTGTGTCATCGGCACGAAAACTGTATCGTGCCGGTATCTTGTTGGCACGGTACGGCACGGTAGATACGGCCCGTGCCAATGGATACTTAAATCCTTGATGCCGACACATAATGCCATGAAATATTTAATTTCTTTAACAACAAAAATTTTTAATTGCTTATTATGTATCTTTATCAAATATTTTGAACTTTATTAAGAAAATTACTTAGTAATTTTAAGAAAAAAGGGTTTTGAACTGTGTCATCGGCACGGGAGCTGTATCGTGCCGGTATCTTGTTGGCACGGTACGGCACGGTAGATACGGCCCGTGCCGATGGATACTTAAAACCTTGGTGGGAACAAATTTCATTGGAAGTGTAATTACTATAATATGGTCGGAATGGGTGGAGGTGTCACCCGCCTAAACAAACATATCACTGGAAGTTTTTTTAAAGTAGCGAAATGCCCTAAAGTCCCTTAGGAGATAAAACATGCAATGAAAATTGAGTTAGAATCTCCAAAGATAGCAAAAAAGAAAACGAGGGATAATCGATATGAACTAAATAAACTAGCGGCTGAGTATCTCTCTGTTGACCCATATGAAGGTACAGGTGATGCATTTGATATTGATACTAGAGCTGCCATGGAAGTATCTTTACAGGAAAAATGGCAGCAAGATGAAGTCCAACGACATAGAGCACAATTTACGACCTCTCAGTTTGATGTCAGTGGTGGGTCTGGGTCTGGCTCTGCACCATCAGGTTTATCTCGAAGTGGTTCTGTTGGTCGCATGTTCGATAGATTAAAAAAAATACTAAAGGAAAAAGTGGAAAAGCTCCAAATATTATAGATGTAAACCCAATGGCATTTCCTAGCCCTGATGCTCAACAACAACGCATAGATACTGTAATGCACCGACTCCGCGAAATAGCGAAGTGCGGCGAAAATACTTATAACACATTTAAAATGTAATTACAAGTGAGTTTGAAGCATTTCGGATCGACGCGAAAGCCTTTGGATCGAAAAGTGAGTTGGCGAGGAAAGAATTGGAGTCATAAATCTTAAAGCTGTTCGTTGATATTTTTTTAAAAAAAAAATTAGATTTGTTTGTTTGATCAAACTTCATATTTTGGATTGTGCAGTTTTTTTTTAGATTTTTTTAGATCAAATTTAGATTTTTTTTTAAAATTTATTCATTTGATTTTTTATTTTCGTTTTGGAATTGCAGTTTTTTTTTAGATTTGTTGATTTATTGTGTAGAGAGAGATATAGAAAGAGGTGGGAGAGAGAGAGAATGAGAGAAACAATGCCTCTCTCTCTCTTTCTCTCTGTATACGCACATATCCCAAAGAAAGAAAAAGTGAGAAAAAAAAAATAGAAAGTGCGTAAATGGATCATAAAACGAAAAATACTCTGTCAATTCGCTTAGAGTCCTAGCACGGATCTAAAAGTGATCTAACGGTAAAAAATTTACAAGCACAAGTCAGGTTGTGCTATTGATAGCATAGCAGCCTGACTCTCTCTCTCTCTCTCTCTCTCTCTCTCTCTCTCTATATATATATATATATATATATATATATATATATATATATATATATATCAACAAAGTAGCAAAAAATCCCCCTTCCTCTTTGGCCGCACCGCCCCCGGCTTTGGCGACACCACCATAGCCAATCTCGGCGCCGCCGTGGCCCCCAAGCCCGAGATCAAGCTAAGATCTCAAGTTGAGATGGTTTTGTCCGCAACACCAAATCGAGCACAACCACTGTTCCTTGCCGTTGCTGCCGGCATCCAGGATCCCCGGCGTATCCTTCCGGTGCCACCCCATTGCCCCCAACCTCCTCTTTCCTCAGGTAACCATCCATGACCCGAGGTAGCCTTGTGTTTGGTCGCAGCTTCAGATCTGCCGCCGCCGCGCCCCGCCGCCGGTTGCCGCCTCCCTAGAGTTCTCCTCGTCGGTCTCGACCTCCCTTAGCCGGCGCACGCCATCCCTGGCCACCGAAGCCCGAGAAGAGAACCCACGCTCCAGACCTCCTGCGGACTAGGGCTTAGGTTAGCCGAGCCCACGCCATCCCTGGCCACCGGAGCCCGAGAAGAGAACCAGTGCTCCAAACCTCCTGCGGGCTAGGGCTTAGGTTGGCCGAGCCTACTATTCCGGCCAACCCCAACGCCGGCAACCTCCCGAAAGGTGAGCACGACCCTCCAAATGGCTAGTGGATAGCTGAGCTCACCTTTGTTGCATTCTGATTAGCCTTGGATTGCGGATTTCACAGTGTCGCTCCCAGGGACTTTGGAACCTGAAGTTCAAGTTGCCTCGGCACACTCCTCGGCCATTATTTGTGCTCCAGGCAACAAGCACGAGCTTGGGTACATCGAGACCTATCAGCCTGCACTGCTGGTTGATTTTCGAAATTCATGGTTTTCGGTAACAAGCCCGAAACTCTAATTTTCTATATTATAATGCAATTAGATGCCATATCTAGGGGTTTTATTGCAATTGGTCCATGCGGGCTGCCTCGAGTAGCGTGAACCCATAGTGCGGAACCTCTGCACTGATCGTCCAAGGTCCAATGGACTTCACAAAGTGTAAATTGGATTTAGGTGCGATTATTGGCAAAATCGTCAATTGATCGTAGTTTCGGTTTAGGATTTTGCGTTCAATCAAACGTGAATGCTCGGTGTTTGTTGCCGAGCCTTGTTGGCTAGCTACCCTCGTTGTCTCGTGTGCCCGGAGACCGCAGGAGGGTGGCGAAGGGTTCCAGAGCTAAAATCGGCATTTCCCGGGAACCTAGTATAACGTAGTTTTAATTAAATGCACCTATTAGCGTTATTTTAATATGTTGTTGCCTGGGCACCTAAATCGATGCGTTTCGGGGCAGCAAGTGGTTTACGGTGTGGATTGGTACCTTTCGAGCACTTTCTGGGTTTCGAAAGTGTTTCGATGTGTTTTCGAAAATTTTCGGCTGATTTCAGGAATCAGTAAAAGGAATCGATTTCCTGATGGTTTCGGGATGTAAGATTTGTGACTCTGGGTCACTTAGGGTTAGTCTTGTTTTGTGGAGTGGTTTATTTTGGGAAGCAGTTTATGACTCCGTGGATCTTTAGAAGGTCTGGTCGACAGTCAGGAGCACCTTCAGAGCTATATACCTCATCAAATTCAGGTAGATGCTTCGATCCGAAGTCGGTACAGTAGTGTTAGCTCAGCGACATTCCTTTTCTTTTTTCCCGTTTCTTTGATTACACACGTTGCATGTTGAGCACTTGATCACCACTTGACTTCCCATTTGTTTGCTCTCCTCTTACCCTTGATTATGTTCATCATGACTTAGTAGTAGAACGGTACTTATTTGGACGTCATGACATGACTAGATTGACCTAATTAGTCGGATTACATATCTCTAAAATTCGATGACCTAATTGGTCGGGTATTACATATATGTGAGATTTGGTGACCTGATTGGTCGATATTTTTCCTTGTGGATCACGTGTTGGCTACTTGCCGATGGTTTGGCTACTGATTATATTGTATCGATCGCGACAGCTCGTGTGCATTTTACGTACACCAGCAGTTTGGCCACTACAATAGTATTCTTTTTGAAAAAAGTAGTCGTACTTCCAACCCGTGAGCCCTATGTAGCATAATGCTAAGGCCATATGCCAGGTTGAGCAGAGTGTGGCATTGCCTGAGATTTTTAAACCAACATGACAATTGATTAGGCATATTTGGACTATCTATCTGGTTGACGCATACTTCTAGATTACAGTAGAGGTTGTTGTACATTTGTTCTTCATTTCTTTTCGTTCATATTTGCTATTGTATTCATTATAATTATACTATGCCTTATTATCTATCGTTTGTCGGTGAGTACAGCTTGCTTTCGTCAACTTGCGGTACCCACTGGGAAACCTCTTATTGGTTTGTCAGGTGACGTAGGCGGTGAGGTTCGATATAGCTAGTGAGCTCTAGTGTCCCGTGCCTATTCATTGACTGATTCCGGTTATTTCATTCTTTACCTTTTTTGGTTTCGTGGTTCCGTTAATTGGATGATTATTTCTGATTTTAATAAATTATGGCTTTGATTTATGTTTTATTTTAAAAAGGTTTTCTACCCCTCGTGGTAGCTGGTTTTTTAAAAAAAAGGCCAAGTTTCCGAGTGGGAAACAGTTTTCAAAATGGTTTTCCGGTTTTATCGTAAATCCTAGGTTTAAAAAAAAAGTTTCCAGGTAGGAAACACCTTCAAATGGTAGAAGGCTTTCATGACCGGTGCATTGAGCATTCTGTATGATTTGAATATTATTTGGTGAGTGAAAGTTATTGATTGTGGAATATAACAGATGGTGTGCCGTACAAATACAGGAGAGACTCTGCCTGTGTGAATAGATAAATCCCTGTGTTTGAAGCGGGTTTGTCCGTCCCGTGGCCAAAGTTGCATTTAAAAAAAAAAATTGGGCATTTTTTGCTGACTCTGTTTTCAAACTTCTACCCTTTTCTAAAAAGACTTAACGAAAAGGATCTTGTGGCATGACAATTTCTATGACCAACTAAGAAAGGAGAATCAATATATATGGACCGAAATGTACTGGTCTATTTAATTATACAAAAACCAAAAGAATGAATATAATTCAGGAAGGCAAGAAAAAATGCACCATATTTATTAACCAGATATTTTATGATGTCATCTGATTCATACATCGCCACGCCTGTGTTTGGGTCCACCTACAATGGAGTTATCAGCATTAAACACCATAAAAGTAAAGGATACAAATATCTATAACAATTATAAGCTGAAGAGAATTATTTGTTCCTATTTATTCCATTCATTTCTTGATGGGAATAGAAAAGTTTTAATGTTGAAAAATATATTCAGGTATCCTTGTTTGGCTCTTCCTATATACAAAAATAAACGCAAGGTATCGACTCATACATAGCCATGCCTGTGGTTGGGTCCACCTGCAATGGTTATGAGCATTGAAAACTATAGAAGTGAAAGAATACAAATATCTATAACAATTACAAGCTGAAGAGAATTATTTGTTCCTATTTCTTTTTGCTCCATTCAATTCTCGATGGGAATAGAGAAGTTTTACTGTTAAAAAAATATAGTCAGGTATCCTTATTGAGTCTTCCTATATAAAGAAACAAATGCATGTTATGCTGTCCCAAAACATTATTTCACAATAAATAAATGCAAAAGAGCAACAATCTCCCATTGGAAGTTTGCATAAAGACAAACAGACATCAAAGGAATAGCCATGCCATATTGTGGCAGTCCAAGATAGTAAGAAAGCAACTGCAAGGTATTCAAACAGAAGAAAGCATGACTTAAATGTTAGCCTTAAAATACCAACAACAAAAAAAAAATAAAAAAATAAATAAGTAAAACCGGTATTAAGAAAATATCAAAAAATAACCTGCTAATTACTCAACATTTTGCTTATAGGGTAGGAGAACTAAATGGCATCTTCATATTTGCTCTCAGAAATATCATAAAAGTACCATGTAGGGAAATTGTTGTTTTCCACCCATCTGTAAGACTTTAGGACGAAAATTCGGGCCATTTCTTGGGCAAGGATAGAACAAGACATCCAGATCCAATATGCTTACAATCTCCCTCACCTGTAAAATTTATATGCTACCTTTAAAATAGAAAAATTTATAATAGATAAAAGTCAAAATAAGATGGATAAAGGGCATAACAAAAATGACAAAATATATAGATGTGGAGACCCGAATCCTGGCCGATGAATTGTCTTCATTGTCAACAGCATGACAACACCTATTTCGAATGTCGGGATCAGTCGGAGACGTTTGCCGCAAAATAGACGCAAAAAAGGGACTCGGAGAGCAATTTTGGGCCAGAACTGCTGTTTTGGTAGATTCAGGCGCACGAACAAGGGAGTCCGGGCGCCCGGTCTTGCGCGGTTAATTGTTGACTGAGTGGAGGCAATTCGAGTGGTTGTGTGCGGGCGTCCGGATCTTCGAGGACAACCCGAAAGTGTTTTGGACCACCAACCTCGTGCGTATCACCTCAGCGTGACACGTGGCAACATGTTCCTGTTTGGCAGAGTGGATTTGAGGTTTCGGGCGCATTATTTCGAGCGCCCGGTTGGTTTCGGACGCGGGCGCGGGGCAGCAGACCTTCTTTGCTAGATTCTGATGATTCGGGCGCTCTTGGAGATTTCGGGCGCCCGAATCTGTATTTTGGCTGCGCAGACAGCAGGTTGTTATCTTGATCCGAGGGTTCATTTTACACCATAGTTTCAGCTATAAATTGAGTCCTACGCCCCTGGTAAGCTT
The DNA here is from genome assembly GCA_029204045.2 of Tillandsia leiboldiana. Taxonomy (NCBI): domain Eukaryota; kingdom Viridiplantae; phylum Streptophyta; class Magnoliopsida; order Poales; family Bromeliaceae; genus Tillandsia; species Tillandsia leiboldiana. The sequence goes on from CM055074.1 coordinate 19,374,511, forward strand.
TTTTCTCTTCTCCCACCTCAGAAGTGAGCTTTTGGGTAAGTTTTGAGCCATCTTCTCCGTCATCTTCCTCCATTGATGACCTTGAAGCTCTCCAACAGCTCCCGACAGCAGCAACCACTTGGCTTCCTCTTCTTCCCCTGAGCTCTAGGAGTGAAATCTTCGCTTGAAACTTCTTAGGAGGCTTCTTCTCTGCGGGAACTCGAAGTTTGGAGCTGGTAGAACGCCTCATTTCATCCATATATCAGGTATTTAAGGATTTCTTGAAGCTCTTGTGTTCATGTTGAGATTTTTGGACATGTAGAGGTTTTAATGGAATTTCTTTAGTTTTCTCTCTTTAAGCGAGATTTGAAGTGGATGGGGATATTCTTGACTTCATTTTGAGCAAGTGGTGACTTTGTTTTAGAGACTTAGAAGGTATGTTGTAGGTGAAACATGGATTTTCTTAGGCTCAACAAGCAAAAAATCTGCATGCTGGATTTTTGGTGTTCTTGAGCATTTAATCACCTATAGATGCAATTTCGTGGCATTTATTGAATTTTTATGATAGATTAAAAGCTTGGATACATTCTCAGAGTTGTAGTGAGCATCTTCTTTATTGGTTTCACCTTGTGATTTTGCTGAATTTGAGCCCCCCAACTTGGAGAACTCAGCAGGATAGAGATTTTTGCAGTTTTCTTTGGCAGCATTGTGAAGATTGGCTTTTTCCTTTGGATTGGGACTTGGTGGCTGTAATTCAAAGGTTCTTGGGTGTTCCTAGGGTTGAAAGGAATCTAGGAATTAAGTTTGAGACAACCAATTGAGGTATGTATCGCTGAATCTTCATTTTCGCCAATCGTTTGTCGTTTGCTGGAATTTCTGGGCTGAAATTGATAGGATTTTATTTCGGCTCGATCCGACAGGGATCTCTAGGACTTTAGTGATCTGTTTGACGGTTTGGAACTTGAGGCGAGTGCTCGCCTAGTTTCAGCTCGATCAGAGGCCGGATCGACGCGTTTCAGATGGGTTTATTGAGTACATCGAAACTTGTCCTGCACATTGAGTTTGCTAAATTCCAGCATAAGATGTATATGATTCCCTGTTATAAATTCTTGATTAAATCATGCTTAAACATGTTGATCGATAACATAACTAAACCTACCTTGTTTGGGACATTTGCATGAGTTGTATGGCCATCTAGATAGGTTATTTCTATCTTTTCTTACACTATCTTGCTTGGAATTGAACCTAGGAGAAAACCCTTTTCTTTTCTCGCATTGTGGTTCATGTTAGCTCGAGGTTTGGGGGCATGGGTTAGAGATAGTGTGATTGTTCTCGAGTCGGGGTGGGATAGAACCGGATTGTTGGACTCTTGTGATATTCGGTAGCCGTGGATTTTGGACGGCTCGACCAACTAGTGATTATGCATCAGTTTTGGGCCGGGATTCCATCAGTGGTTAGGGTCATCCACTTTGGTCATGAGTTTAACTTTAGCCTGCTACATACTCGACCTGGTTACTTTCCTCGAGTGGGTCGCTCCTCTCGAGTGTCACTCCGGAGATAGGAAGCTTGATTTACTTTAGGTATGATTCCACGTCGGCGATCCACGGATTGTTAGTGTGATCAGATGTGATGCTACTGCAGGCGGGACTGGGCCTCGTGCCGATCAGTTGATTAGGTTATTATCAACGGTATTGTAGTTGATACATACATCCCTTTTACACTGTTCATTTACATCATTTGAGGCATAGTAGTGGTAGATTTATATTTCAGCAGTTTACTTTTTCCTGTTCATACTGCTCTCTTCTATTTCTTGCCTTTGGTAGACTTGGTGGGTAAGTCGGAGTTCTCAATGACGTGCCCACTGAGGACTACTGGTTTTTAGTAGTTCTCACGCCCTCTGTTGGTCCACTTTTTGCAGAGTCCTCCGTGTTTGTAGCAGCGACAGCGGACCGAGGTAAGGGGATCGCAGGCTAGATAGATCTCCTTCTAGTTTCTTTTTGTTGAGGGTTGTAGCTGTGGTCCCTATGTTGTTTTAGCTTTTCATACTACTGTACTTTTGGGCTTAACTTTTTGTCAGCTGGTTGTATTTATTATTTACTTTTGAGAGATGTATTTTGTATCTTGGAGTTTTATTGTAAAGTTTTAGTTTGATAATTATCTTTTAGTTCAGCTCTGTTTTACTAGGTTGTTTGGTTCTTTACACTTGAGCAGGTTACTGACGCTTCGTGTGCGCGGGCCCGGATATGGTGGATCTGTTGGCAGGCCCGGATTCTGGTTTACCCCCGGGACGTGACAGCAGATCTTTAAAATTATATGATAAATAAGTCGACATGTGATGAATACAACGCCATAACAACAATGACAAAAACAAACCTGAAACCTCTAGATCAAAGATGAGTAAAATCTCCCATATTGTACAAGTTTTATTCGAGGAATAACTCAACTATAGAAAGACACAGCATGCAAAAAAAGAAAATAAATCAAGACCAAAAATGCAGAGAAATACCAAGCAATTGGATTATTAGTTGCACAATATATTAGAGTACTTAAACCACTTTAAAAAGGAAGTAAAAAATATACTATGAAAAATTGACAATAGGAACTCATATTTTAAAGATCCAAGAAATAGGATTACCTTTTGACAAAATGGACAACTGAATTATATTGTTCGTCCGAAGCAATTCATGCATAAAGAAAGAGAAGTGTAATCAGTAGGTATTTATCACAAAAGCATGATGACCAATACATTTTCAATTAAAAATTACACAGATAGACGTCCGTACAAAAATTCTATACCAAGTGAGTTGATAAAACATGCAGAGTATACAGTACCTCTGAAATTCATAAATTTCGAGTGGCTTCTCTGGGCGAGGGCCTAATTTTGATGTCTCTTTCAGCGTCAGACCTATTGTTGAGAGGCAGAAGTGAACATTCCAAGTAAGATTAAGCTACTTATTGGACTAATTAAGATATATAAAACATGGGCGAACACACACAAACAACTTCTGCACTTAACCCTCTTTTTCAATTTGCCCCTAGAGTTTTTAAGCAGCTGCAATACCAGCTTGCACTTTATTCGTCTCAAGTTTGGAAGTTTGGGATAACTATCAAATTCACATAAAAAATTTCCATGGAAACAAGTTGATATATGTGTGGTCAAGAAGACAGTTTGTTGTCGTATTCATTTTATATGATTCTTTTACAGAAGGTCTAATCATCCTCATCCATCATTTCCTTTAAGTTTTGCGAGCGAGTTAAACAATTATCAGAATACATGGGGGCCTATTTGAGTGTTAAAATTGAGGCCTATTTGAGTGTTAAAATTGAAGCACTTAAAACTAAAGTGCAGTAATTGTGATAGGGGAGAAAGTGCTGGGCTAATTTTTGTAATTTAGCATAAAACTTCGTACTTTTATAATCCAGACTCGAAGAAATTTAAAATTAATTCCTTGTCAAATCAGGTCTAATGTAAGTTTGGAGATTAAGTTGTATTCAGTGAAAATTAAGGATTTAAGTATCCATCGGCACGGACCGTATCCACCGTGCCGTATCGTGCCAACAAGATACCGGCACGATACAGCCCCCGTGCCGATGGCACAGTTCAAAACCATTTTTCCTTTAAATTACTAAGTAATTTTCTCAATAAAGTTCAAAATATTTGATAAAGATAAATAATAAACAATTAGAAAATTTTGTTGCTAAAGAAAATAAATATTTCATGTCATTATGTATTGGCACGCATGTATTTTTTGTGACCGGCACTCATCAGCACGGCTCGGTACGCACCGTGCCGTACCATGCCGGCAAGTTTTCGACACGACCCCGTGCCACGGCACTTAAATCCTTGGTGAAAATACTTGCTTCGCTTATCATTAAAATTTTACCATATATGAACAGAGTGTAGAAATTGCTCCAAAACCTGAAGTTTAATGGAGAGCTCAGTGAAAAGTGCAGCATAGAAAGTGAAAACACCTCTAAAGTTCAGTGTAGAATAATGTAAGCCTAGTAAATTTTCTACAAAACTTTTTGTTCATTTCTTGTTTTGTAATTTTAAAAGAGAACAAAAAGAATCAATGATAAAATTACTTCAGAATACATCAATCCTTAGTCCATTAATGTTTCGGACAAAAAAATGTCATTCTCCAGAGTAATTGTAAAGAAAGGCAATTACCAAACAACAATAAACAAAAAATTCAAATACTACCTCCAATATTCATAGCATATTCACTCGATGGAATAGCATCTTCAGAGACAAATGATACAGAATATCTGCCATTATTGAAATAAGTAAGAGGCAAATTAGAATCCTTGCATACTACAATTTTGTTAATGAAATAATACAATGCATCAGTAATGGACATGTAAGTCTAGGTGATATCAAAGAGAATCCTCTTAGTTACAAAACTATAAGTCTACCTTTCTTAGTCCATCATGCCATTATTAAATTTTAGCTAAATTACAAAAATCAAAATTAAACATTACACCAGAACCAATTATCCCCCCTACACATTTCATTTGTTTTAATTATCCCCCCTACACATTTCATTTGTTTTGATGTTTTTTGCTAGGATTTATAGCTAGATATTGAGCAACTGTTACAGTAATAACATTTGTTTGGTTCTGATCTCATTTTGTTCTTTACTTTATCAATCCCTGCAATCAAGGGATTACATTGGTGTAACTATCTATTTAAAATGCACCGGAATGAATAAGGATGAACTTGAAAGTGTATGACATTTTACATGGTATCAGAGTGAGATCTTGAGTTCAAATCCCAGTAGGCTCCTAATTTTATTTAAAGTCCTTGAATTAAATTCAAGTTCATATCCTTGGCCTACTAAAATTAATGAATATAAATTTTTAAAACTTTAATGAATATAAATTATTAAAACGGCATTCTTTAGAAACTTAAACTTCTAAAGGTTCTTCAACAAGGTAATGGAATGACTGTATTATATCACGAGACATTTACCCTACTGGGATTTGAACTAATGCAAGGTAATGGAATCACTTTCTCCTAACTAATGCAAGCAATATAGTAGAAGTATATATATAGCTATCACATGTGATGAATTTCCGATGTGGGACTAAACATCACATTTGGTGAGCTAAAGCTTCGGGCTCCCAGGTAAAGCCTATTGATATTGGGCCACCCAGAAAGCCCATAGGCCAAATATAAGTTTTAAATCACCAAAAACTCAAATAAACTCTACCAGTCTCTTCATCAAGGGGATGTTAACAATGTGGAGAGTCATAATCAACTCTTTTTCTAGAAGTAAAAGATGGGCCAGTGAGGCCAGATGTATTGTTTTAATCATGTTAAATGTAAAGTGAATTAGTGTGAACTATGCAGCTTCAACTATTTATGGAAGTTGCAAAGTCAACAATCCTATTTCCCCTGTCATAATTAAGCTACTACGTATAGGTAACTTTGGTTTTCATTTTGTGCAGCTCACTTGTAGGAGAGCGGAGAAGGATGAGCAGGTTTTAAAGGGGAGAGAGTAACGACTTGTGAGAGAGAAACTTGAAGAGAACAGAGAGAGAAAAGTGGAGAGAAATAGAAAGAAAAGTTTACTTAAAATTATCTCTCCAATAGTGTATTAGTGAGTTTTTATTAATAGTTTCTTGTAAAAATTATAAAGTGCAGGGTGAGGCTAATGAGTTTTATATTAATAAAATATTAATTTTTTAGTTATCCCATATGCACCCAACTCAACAATGCGGTATCAGTAGGCAGTCAGAGATCGGCGTACAAGGAGATTTTTCTCGTGCACAGTCTGGGATTGTGAAGTTAGCAAGTTAGGGACTAGGCTTACTTGCCTAATTACCAAGGATTAAAGTGCCATGGCACGGGGGCGTGCCATTGTCCGCCTGGCACGTTACGGCATGGGCACGCTTCCGTGCCGACACATGGCACGCTTGTGTGCCGATGGATACGCATGACTTCCCAGTGGCACGCTCTGGCACGTTTTTTTTTTAAAAAAAATTATTCCCAATAAGTTTTTATAATATTGTTTTGAAATGTTTAGTCAAATATCTATAAATATTTGCTATATATAGCTTACTATACTCACCAATTAACATACTGGTAACTTTTTTTATATATAAAGTACAACTATACCTCATAGAGAATAAAAATAATAATATAATAATAAAATTCACAAGTACAATAATTATTTAAATTTATATATTTATAAAGAGATGACTGCTTAATTCCACATAGATCGTCATGGTTGATCATATGGCATATTGTGATATGTAGATACAAGATTTATTTGACAATGTTGGTATAGATATTGCTGGTACTGTGAAAAAGTCATATATTGCTAGTATATCTCATTATATTGTCATACACCGATAATTTTTTTATTTTTTCTTTTTTTAAAAAAAAATTTATTCAAAATTTGAAGAAATTTTTTTTTTCAAAATTTTTAGAAAACTTGTGAGAATTGATTAATTTTTAAAATTCTTTTGATTTTATCTTTCTTTTCTTCGAATTAAAAAAAAAAACATAAAATATAAAATTAGAGGAACAATTTTTTTCAAATAGTTAATTAACATTTGCAAGTTTAATCTATAATAATTAGATTAACTATAATAGGACCGTATGATAATTAAATTAAGTAGATCTATTTTCAACTTTTTATAAACTATAAATAAAAAATGACTAATTTTATATTTCTTTAAAAAAAGAGTTTTATAATTATAAAATATTAAAAATTCTAAATAAAAATTTAAATTGTGGCATTTTTACTTAATAAGTAGATTTTCGATTTGCGATTTCTTTGCCTCTTTCTTAAGCGATGAAAAAAGAAAAAAAAATTAAGAAGATATGTAAGAACTAAGAAGAAAAAAAGAAAGAAAGAAAGAGATAGAGAGTAGAGAAGATTTGTTGCGAGAGGGGGAGAGGAGAGAGGAGAGGGTAGAAAGAAAAAGGAAGGGAAAAAGGATTCCATTCACGGGTGGAAAGAAAATGAGGAAAAAACAAAAACAAAAACAAAAACCAAGGTGGAAAGAGTTAAAAAACAAAAACAAAAAAATGGTACGGCCAAACAAAAAGTTAAAAAAACCATAATAGTTGTGTTCATGAAAAAAAAAAAACAAAAAAAAAGGCCTGAACGGCGCGGCATGATACCCTGTGGGTTTCGCCGAGACGGGAGGGGGGGGGAGGGGGGAAGCTAAGATAACCCCCCATACCGTGCCCCTATACCAGGGGTACGGTACGTGCCGCGAGAGGCACGAGGCGGCACTTGATTCCTTGCTAATTACTAAGCAAACACCAGGTCATCATGGATAATCTTGCTAGTGCAATGAACAATATAAAAAATTTAATAAAGATAATCATGGTTATTAACAAACCTACATAAAGTCCTACAGATAAGGAGAGAAGTACCTATGGGAGGTTGTTGACAAAACAGCAATAAACGCACCATCGAAGGAAAATGCTAATGTGTTAATAAATGGTGCATCAAGGTTGGGAAGACAATGTGTGTGCTCAATACAACAATTGAGGAGCAACTAGAAAACATATGGGAAGCTAACACGTCCAAAGATTCATGAGATGCTCGCCCCACGCTATTATAAAGCAAAAATAAAGCCCAAATCCAACTCCTCAAGAGTGAACTCATGACGATGTTGTATGGAGATCTATGTATTAGCCAATATTTATGAAGATAATGTCTTTATTCCGAAAATTTTCTCAATTACATCCAAAAGAAAAAATTAATAAGCAGAGAATGAAAAAAATAATATTTCACAATATAAAACCCGGATATAACAGGTCTATTATTGTTTCTCAAAGTAGTCTATCTCAACCATCACTAGTGGAGTTCAAAAACCTGTTGGCTAAGCTAAAGGCCCTAGCTAAACAAATAGCAGGGGTCGCATTATAGAACGAAGAAGAGAGGTGCTCTTCAGCAACAAAAGAAAGGGCAAACAACATTCAAAGAGTTCTAAGCAAAGGAAACTCCCTAGAGAAAGTAATCTTTTAGGGGGAAGGGTAGAACAATTGGCGATCCAGCCACCAAAATCAAGATAATTGGTGATCCAAGGAGAACAAGCGACGAAATAATGATTGTTACAATTTTCGCAAATAAGAGTACTTTACTCTGAATACCAATTTTTGAAGAAACAAGTAGAACTAAGGAGAGCAATGCAAAGAGGACGATTGGAATACCTGTAGTGCACCGGCTTTCGCTAAAGTGGCAAAATGCTGATAAGTCACCCTGAACATGTTTAAAAACATAATAAAAATGAGATAGAACAAGTTTGGTTCGAAGAAAATCGCATTCGGATCAAAGTTGAGTCCGAAACGGGTGAAAACAGCCAAGTATGATGCTTCAAACATGTTTCAGACGCCCGGAGATGCCCTGCGGGCGCCCGGAGCACAGTAGCGGGCGCAAGCGCGGGCGCCCTGTCCATACTTTCGGACTCTTAATCCAAGAGCTGGATTCTGGTGCGCGCGGGTTTTCGGACGCCCGGGGTGTCCTGTGGGCTCCCGGATGAACAGTGACGGGCGCAAGGTTAGGGTGCCCCGGACCGTCCGGAAGAACGGTGGCTCCAACGTTTCGAACACCCGGACAGGGTCGCGGGCGCCCGAAACGTGCGAAGACTGGCGTGAGTTGGACAGAAATAGTGAATTTTTATGGGGGCATTTGGGTCATTTCACACCCTCTGCTACAGCCACCCACCCCCTGACAAAAACACTCTCTCTCTCTCTTTCTGACTCATCTCTCTCATTCTCTCCACCTCTCTCTCTCTCTCTCTGCGTTCGTTCCAGAGAAGAAGCAGCAGCAGCAGCAGCTTGAGAGCGAAGGGAGCCAGCAGTTGGGAGCTGGGTTTCGATCTCCAAAAGACTTAGAAAAGGGTGGGGAAGATCTTGAAAAGGATTTTGGGAGAAGAAAGGAACCTTTTCCCCTTCTCTTTTGCTTGGGAGCTCAAGGTATGTGGAAAAAATTTAGGGTTTAGAAATTTTTGAATTTTTATGGATTTAAAAGAGATGAAATGATCTCTTATAAGTTTTTATCCCACTTTTAGGGGATTTTGTGGTGATCCAAGAGATCAAGCCACCTTTTCTTCAAAGAGCATCCGAGGTGGGGGATTTCGCCAAAAAGGGTTAACTCGTTTCTTTTCCATTGCTTCCTTTAATTTAGAAGCATGTTAGTAAGAGTAAATGTGTAGAGAATGCCTAAGCATTGAGTAATATAGGGTTTAGCCCTAAGTAGTATGTGTAAATAAAATCTAGAGATACGTTGGACATGTGTGGCATAAACCTAGGAGAAAATCTAGGTTAAATCGAGTGGCATTTAACTTAGGGGAAAACCTAAGGTGAAAATGTAGAATTTCAATATAGAGTTATGAAACTCTAAGGTTAGAGTGTCATGGTTGGTGTCTTGGTGTCTTGGTGTCCTTGGTGACAATTAGTGATCCTAGAGTAAAGAATTTAGGGTGAATGTGCAAAAATTGAGTAAACAAGAAAACTCTAACCTAAATTGGTGTCCTTGGGGCATCCTAGCTATCCTAGAGTAATAACCTAGGATAAAAAAAGAAAGTAAAAGAGAATGAAAATGGCAACTTCGGATTCGGGACTCGTAATTTGGAAAGTTTGCGCTGATGCCGACTCCTAGAGCACGGGCCCACTAGGTGAGATACTTCCGAAAGGTTAAAAAGGTAAAAGATAATGTAAATGCACCTTCGGATTTGAGGCTCATCATTTGGGGGTGAGCACGCATAGCGGCCCCTAGGGCATGGGCCCATCGGACGAGATACTTCCGAAAAGTTAAAAATAAAATATATTACAAATGGCGCCTTCGAATTTGAGACACGTTAATTAGGAGCATGACTCCTAGGGCACAGGCCCATCTGACGAGGCATTTCGAAAGGCTAAAAGTAAAAGAAAAAGAAAGTGACCGATTGTGGTCCGGTTAGGTGTAACCCTTATAGCGGCATAGTGGTCGAGTTGTCGTGAGTTCTGGTATAGTGGCCTAGTGTGGCATGGCATGGTAGCATATTGCCATTGAGTATGGACTAGTAGTGTAGTGATTTTCATATCAGCATACTAGTGTAGTATTTACAGCTTTCCTATTATCTTGCTACTATTGCTTCCATTAGACCAAGAGGTGTAGAACATGTTTCTCGGTGGATAAACCCACTGAAAACTATTCGTAGTTCTCACACCCCGTTGGTTTCCACCTTTTGCAGATCCAGGTACAGCCGGTGAGGCATACGAGAGGAGCAAGAGCCCAACAGCATAGAGACCTAGAGGATCTAGTGGTATTATTACCCATTTTTTCTATTAGAGTGAACATTATATTGTATTTTTGTGAGATTAAACAAAAGAAAATTGTAACTAATTGTTATATGGCAAATGTTCATTCTAGCATTTCATTTCCGCTTTACTCAGTTGTATTTATGTTTAAAGTTGAATGTTCAGTTTAGTAGTAGTTTTACTCTGATATTGTATCTCGTTATACTCATTGTATTGTTTGAGATGTATGTTCCGCTCCTTTCGGGTATAGAGAGGTCATGCCCAATTGGCGGGTCTGTTAGCGTGCCCAAACTGACCAAATAAACGGTCTCGGGGCGTGACACGCCCAAAATGACCAAATAAACGGTCTCGGGGCGTGACAATACCGAAGCATCTATTGCCATTGCTAACACTATTGGAGAAGAAGAATAGATGGTAGCTTCCACAATCAGACAAGAAGAGAGTTGGCACTCCCTACAGTAATTACAAGAGCAATACACCACAACAAACGCTAGATTCCTAACTTAGTCTATTCAAATTACATTGCAAGCGATAATGAGAAATTGCAGAGTTTATCAAAGTATGAAAGCAGTAAAGTACTAGTGACATCCAACAATTCGAGATTGTCGATCGCCCATATGGGCAAATTATTGATTGCGTCTTGCTTTAGTGCAAAAGAGCTGCAACTGCAAGATGTCTATTATGTCTCTAGGACGAACAAGAATTTGTTGTGAGTATCACAATTAACAGATCTGAGCAACTGTGTTGGTTGATCCAAAGGACGTGAAAATATATATAAGAGTTCAAGTAATTGGCACACCATTCATGGAGGGACGATGAATTGAATATGTTATGTGATGTCCACCAAGTCAGCTTATGTGGAGAAGATTCAAAAGAATGAAAGCACAAATCTTTGGCTTTCTCACTTAGGACATGTTAGTTATCCAAGTTGAATACGATGATGATGTTGAGACTGAACGGTCTTCCTCAACTTGAAGTGAAAGAATATGCGATGTGCACTGAGTGCCAATATGGTACGGTGCATCAACTACCGTATATGGAGTCAAAGTTTCAAGAAAATGAGCTAATGGAATTGGTTCTCTCATATGGTTTCAGCCATGCGAAGTAACCTTCAATAAGCGGGCATGCGGTACATTGTGGCATTTATTGACGACCTTTTGATGCATTTCAGAGATAAGCCTTCTCCTATTTATTTTAGTTTTCTTTAGTTATAATTTTTTCATAAGAATGCTTGTTTTTGATTCTTTAGTCGTTTTTAGATCGTTCGTAGTATCCCATCTGTTGATGCATGTGGGTTTTGAGAAGATTTCTAACTTCTCCATAATTATTTTGAATTATTCGGTAATTTTTAATGGGTTTTAAGAGCAACTCAAGTTCAGATCAAGTCTAATCCTTTATTGCCTAATCAATTTCTTTCTAATTAGATTTAATTCTTACCTATTTGGTCTTTTGGTTCAGATTTAATTATTTGGGGGCTCTATGTTTGGGTTTCATTCAATTAATACTTATAATCTATTAAACCATAGCCGGTCTAACTGATAACTAGATTGCTAAGCCTCTTTACCTATGTTATTCCTAGTCGAACTCAAGTTTGATCTATCATATAAATTGAGAACTTCCGCTGGTTTTTGGTATGGACAATTGATATTGCTTCCCTATTGTTGGTTCTTTTGCTCCCTCCTCTTATATCGTTCCTACTTCGGACAATTTCCTTCTCTCTTCTAGCCTTGGATTAAGCCCTCCTCGTCTTCTTGTTGTTGTCCCTCAATTGGGTGCACTCTCCTCTTCTCCTACTACCTGGATAGGGCTTTCTTATCCCATACTCCTTCCTCTGGCTTTCGTTTATCAGCTGCTATCCTTGCTGCTATTCTTCTTAGATTTGAACGTTGTTAGTGGCTAATTGATGGTGATTTGGGATTAGAATTGTTTCATAGTACACTATAATTCGTCACAAATTCAAAAATATTATTTTCGGATGACTTTCTAAAGATAAAAAAAAAAAGTCTTGAGGGCTCTAAGCACACCGGTTGGTTCCTTCGTTCCTTGATTTATTTATTTTCTTCTCAGTTTTTATCAGTATTGCGTCAGAACATTCACTTTACAGAATAATATCGCTTTTATTTTAGTTATTGTATTCCTAACTACCTCACTTCTCAAGGTATGTATGAGTTTTCTTTATGAAAAATAAGTCAGAAACTTTGGCCAAATTCAAAAAAATTAAAAGCCAAAGTTGAAAATGAAGTTGGCAAGAGATTTTGTGCCTCCACACAGATAACGAAGGAGAATATACATTGGAAGAGTTCAATGACTATCTCATAACGTACTACAAAATAGTTGTTAATATGAGTTTTTCTGCTGATACCAAGCACCATTCTATGGGGTCTACATCTTGTGAACTTATGTAGTTAAAGTATTGTTAGATGTATGCCCTAGAAGCCAGCCAGGCCGACACATGTATTCTTTTTAGGATATAAATTTGTATTTGCCTTTTTACATTATGAATGTAATTGAGTTTTTATTTTCATTCATCTTGTGTATGTGTCCATGAATTGTCCAAGAAATTAATAAGATGATGATACGTATTCTCAAGAGTTGAGAATTTGAGACATGTATCATTGATGATTAATTCCTAGATGCTACCAATCGAGGGATCATCACGGGGATAGTCATTGATCCGGCGAAATTGGTGCACAGGTCGCTTCCCTTTTAGGGTAGACGAGTCTCAAGTCAACAGCGTGGGGACTGGAGCCCTTAGTAGATAAGGGAGTTAGTCCTATGTGATTTATGAGACCGAGTTTAGAAGACCTTGTGCAGGGCAGAGTAAATAACGGAAAGGGTTTTCGATATTAGAAACTCGAACCGAATAAATTTGACATATGACAAACGGTGGGGTTTGACGAGCAATAACATGACCTTCGTTTAGTCGGGACTCCTGATAGATGGACTGTATCACACGTTAACTGCACCTAGAGGTTCAGTATTTCATTCTACTAGAATGCCACTACATGCTGCTAGGCGTCACTGGTGGATTGTGGGACTCACGAGAATTATCTGTATGATCAATGATTTTTATTGGGCTGAGTTGGAATTGTTCTGACCCACTGAAAAGAGTTTCAGTGATATTGTTGATGGCGATCACAATATATCTCATTACCAGATAGAATAGAACCTATGGGTCACACACATAAGAGGTTATGACTGATCGGATAGCTGGATCGTAATTTTTGAATCGCCTGAGAACTTAATTGTCAATATGTTGATAATTGGACTTATTACAAATTAGGAATATTAAAGTGCAAATGTTGCAAGAGATGCCTTACTAATAGTTAGTAAGTTATGAGAGGACTTAAGTGCAAATATTGCATTATTGATTTGATTTGATCAAATTAGGATTAAGTTCAAGTCGAATTAAATTAGGATTTAATCGATTGAACCGATTAGAGATAAGATAAACTTAAATTTAATTTTATTCTTATCCTTAATGATTATAAAAGGGATTATATCCCTCTTTATACGTATGAGAGTTTTTAAAAAACCCTAGTCGTCATCTCTTTCCTCCTCTTCCTCTTTTCTAAAAAATATCCATGATCAAAGAAAGATATTCTCGACAAGGGAATTAGCATCCCAGTGAGAATTTCGATCAAATCAGCAACCTCATGTGGATACCCGTAAAGCCGAACGCGTATGCGGCTTCAAGAGAACCAAATCCCACGATCATCACATTGCCGAACGCGTATACGGCTTCAAGAGAACCAAATCCCACGATCATCACATTGCAGTGTAAATCTCCCATCGCAAAGATGAAGATTAGATATTCCTTTTCTTTTTAATCTTAAATACATGAGGGATCATATTTTGCGTAGTTTATTTGAGATCGGATCTCAAGTTTTTAAAATCTAGTTTTATTTGATTTTCTTTTCCGCTGCGTTTTAGCTTGCGCAAAATTTTAACAAGTACATCCTTCAAGATCTAGGCATTTTTCACTCACAACCTATGCAAATTAATTTTTGATGGTCAAGTTGCTCTCCATATTGTGACAAAAAACATTGAGATCGATTATTATTCAAATCATTAGAAGATTCATACTGGACAATCGGTCATCCAACATGTTAGGACTAAATCACAAGTTGCTGATGCATTCTCAAAAACACTTGGCTGAGCAATAGTTACTGCACTAGCTTGCAAGCTAGGGGTTTTAGATTCTCCACCCTCTAGCTTGAGGGGTGACATAAAGGAAAAATAAACAGCGGGTAAGATAAGCCAAACTAACTAAACTAAGCTATAGATGACACCTTGTACAACGAAATTGAGTGTCTAGAATACTACATCCCTTCTGCTCCCGGAGCAAATCCATACTTGTGTGGGTAATGCTAGACTGGTGCAGAAGAGAATTATAGTTAATCACTATAAAAGTATTAAAACTATAGTTTATCTCACATTCAACTTGATTTATGAGTTCCTAGTGAACTCACATTGTCGATTATGGTAAGGTTAGAAAGATCCAAACTCATTAGGTTCTAAACTCAATTTCAACAAAAAGTAATCCAAATTTGCCCTGAAACATACGCAATTGGAACTACAACCAATTCAATGAATCGAATGCAAAAATCACATTGGGTAAGGATAGAAAGATCCAAAATCATTAGGTACTAAACTCGATTTCAACAAAAAATAAACCAAATTTGCCCTAAAACATACGCAATTGGAACTATAACCAATTCAATGAATCAAACGCAAAAACCAAATTGGGTAAGTATAGAAAGATCCAAAATCATTAGGTACTAAACTCGATTTCAACAAAAAATAATCCAAATTTGCCCTCAAACATATGCAATTGGAACTATAACCAATTCAATGAATCGAACGCAAAAACCAAAGGGAGCAGAGATCCCAAACCCTAGAACGAAAGCTCCTGTGCCAAGGCGGAAAGGCAAGGCAAGCGAGGCGGCGAGGATGTCAAGGAGCTTATCGGGGCGCACCGAGAACCGCTTCGGCCGCGGCGGCTGGAACTCGGGAGGAGGGGTGACCGTTAGGGTTTCCGAGCTCGTGGAGAGAGATGAGGACGAAGGGGGGGAGGGGCTCTCCCCGAGTTCTGCCGAAACCCTAGATCGGCGATTGGATGGAACACTGTGGGAGTGGAGCGGCGGCCGGAGGTAGAGTTGGGGGCGAAAGAGGAGGAGTGTTCTGGCCATCGTTGGCGAGGTGAAAGAGAGAAAGAGGTGGGAAGAGTGAGCGGTTTTAAATGGCGCGAAAGAGATGAGGCGAGGGAAAGCGAGTGTTTTACTCTTGCTTCTCTTTAGGCCATGACACCGTATGTTGGACAGTTATAATTTCATAATAGAGTTTTAAAAATTTAATTTTTAAACTGTTTAAATTAATATTATACAATTTTATTAAATTTTTAATAATAAAATTTTTTTAAAATTAAAAATTAAATTTTAGATTTTAAAATTTTGAAATTAAAATTTCAAATTTTAAATATATTTTAAAATCTAAATTTAAAATTTAAAATTTAAATTTTATAATTTGAAATTTAAATTTTGAAATAGAAAATTTAAATTTAAAATTTAAAATTTAAAATTTAAAACTTTTAATTTAAATTTTTAAATTTTTAAATTTTAAATTTTAAATTTTTACCAATTTAACCTATCACGCCTCAAAATACAGCGGAGGGAAGTATGGCAACACACCCGTCGTATGTGGACAAACCCTACACATATAAAACGTTACAACTAACTAATCTCAATTATGTATTCGGAGTGTATATATAATAAAACTAGTATGAAAAATTTATCAAAAAATTGCACAGCCGTCAGGTCTCAAAATTGTCAGCATTTTATATACGAAAATTGACAAATTTACTGTCAAAATTTTGGAGACCCAATGTAATAGCACAAACTTTTAGGTATAATTTTTGGAATAAAATTAGTTTTTAGGTCTTCTCGTGGCTTTGGATAATTTTTACTGTTTTGTTATAGAGCTCGTTAAACGGAGAACGGCGGTACGATCGGATTGGAAATCCGACTTACGGATCACCCGAAATGACGATTTTAAGTTAGCGGGTCCGAAAATATGAGTTTTGAAATTTTCTATACTCGCTAAGACTTATTGGTGCATCTGAATCCGTGCTAATGGATATGTGGCATTTCGGAGGTTTGGCATGCTTATCGAGGCAAACTGACGAAAAATCCCTTATCAATATTTAGGGATTTGGAATTTTTCGTACGTACAAGAAAACCCTAATTTTCAGAAAAAATAAAATAATTAAATAAAAATTAGGTTCTTCTTTTTTCTCATTGTGCGTACTGGAGACCGAGATTGGAATCGTCGCCACCACCGGAGACCGGAACCGAAAACACCATCGTCGTTGGAGATCGGAGTCGCACCGTCTTCCCCGTCGGAGCAAGGTCGGTTTTCGTTCCCTTCGTCTTGTTCGTTTCGTCGTTTCGTTTGTTCGTTGGGATTTCGTCGTCGGCGGAATCGGTTGGTGGATTTGCTTGGCGGTCGTTGACAAAGATTGTGCGCCGCCGCGGGATGCCCTAGCCGCGCTGCGCTGCCGCTAGTGCCGGGTCGCACCGCACCGCGCTACATATGTTGGGTTATGTATAATTGGATCTAAATAGGGGAAAAAACACCTAGAGGGAGGGTGAATAGGTGTAAACAATAAACACTCAAAAATCTTTGCGATATAAAACCCAATGCGGAAAAATAAATAACACGCAGAGATTTTTACGTGGAAAACTCCAAACCGGAGTAAAAAACCACGGGACCGATAACACGGTGAAATCCACTAGAACTAAACACGTACAAGGTGATATACCGTACTCACAGACGACTCAACCTTTTCCATACGCTCCTAGTTGATCTTCTCCGCTCGCTCCACGACGCTTCTCGAATCCACGATCTGCGTCCAACGCTGAATCCACGGCGTCCAACGTCGAGTCCACGACGTCCGACCGAATCCACGGTCTTCACCCAGTAGCACGCTTCGAATCCACGAACGTACCTCGCTCCGAATCCACGAGAGCGGTTGCACCTTGAATCCACAAGGCCACGCGAGTCCACGCGCCGATTTGGGATAAATCGTTGTTTTTGGGTGGTGATGATCCGCCGAATACTTAGATTAGAAATAGATCGGAAATACCATCTAAGTATTCATTGATTTGATTCTACTCAAAATGTGAGTATGAAAATCTAGAATCAAATCAATCAATATAGATGAAGAAATATAAGATTAAATCTCTTGATTTCCTTTCTTCTCTATATGTGGATCTTAGGCCGTATATAGGATTATATTTGATTATGACGGCTTTTTGGATTAGCCCTAGAAAAAGAATCATAGGGTCTATTTATAGGTTAGAAACCCTTGGAAAAAGATAAGAATCAAAAACTATCCTTTTCTGGAATTTTACATGACGACGATCCGGATCGGAGTTCGGCGATCCGGATTGCAGTAGCGAGAAAAACAGTTTCCAGAAAAACGAAGGTTCGGGATCCGGATCGAAGTGCCTGATCGGGATCGTTCATACAGTTTCACCAAACACCAACGTTCGGGATCCGGATTGGAAAGCCTGATCCGGATCGTTCATAAATCATGGTAAAACCAGTGTTCGGGATCCGAATCAAAGGAGGCCACGATCCGGATTGAACTTGTGTATGAACGAACACCCTTCGGGATCCGGATTGAAAAGTCTGATCCGGACCCTGAACATGTCCCATGTCCAGTTTTTGATATTTATGCAATTAAAAATCCATCCAAGTGTTTCTACACTATAAGAAGTATCCGGATCACCAAAGATATTAAGTTAAACATACCTGATCCTTTTGAATTCTTCTTTCTTGAGATTGAGTTATATGATCCAACCTTCTTTACCTTCAATCTTCAAGACTTAACCGAATTCACGAAATACGCCAACTTAAATTCCGTAACAATCTCCCCCTTTGGCGGTTTCGTGACAAAACATAAATCCACTTAAGAAAATTCAAAAAGATATTTTTGTTGCTATCACCATACAACAAAAATTTTCAATGGAGATCCAAAATAAAATAGATACATGAGTTAAACTCCTAAAACAGACTCTAGACTTAGACATCTGTACTCTCTGCAAAAGAAATCATTCTTGACAAAAGAAATCGTTAGATACCTCAAGAATTTTATGTCATTCAAAAACCATACACAGAGATGAAGTTTATACTCATTTATACTTATCATGACATTTATACATTCAGATATGTAATTAGATCATAATTAAAACCAACATATCTTCTATGCAATCAAGATCCAAATGTCACAAAATTGTTAGTAAACATCAACTTGTTAGTTATATTACATGCCCAAATAGTTAGTCGAATAGTTAGTCGAGGCATGCATTCAAACCAAATACAAAACCAAAAGTTGAAGTTATACTTACCTTTCAAGTTGAGGTTATACTTACCTCCATAGTTTCAAGTTTCTCACAAACATTGTATCATTGTTTATACTTCTCTCTCCCCCTTTTTGTCACAAAAGTTAGCCAAAAATTACCAAAATGGAGAGAATAGTTAACAGTTCAAGTACCAAAAGTGTGAGAACTAAAACGAAAAACTAAAAACTTAAAACCTGCACAAAGAAAAGATTAAAAAGCTGCACAAGAAAAGTTTGAGTGCAAATCAATCATCTGAATCAGAGTCTTCAGAGCTCGTGCAGCCCAGTTTGTTCAAAATTTCTTTAAGCATTCCCGAAATCGTAGAACATTCTTGTTTCATCTTGTGTATGTCCGTGGACATCTTTCTGAGTTCTAGAGCCAGTTTATCTTGTTCTTGATTGATGGAAGACACTAAGTTTGCCTTTTGGTCGATTCTTCTGGAAGTCGAAGAACGTTGTGTGACAGTTGATGGAGCAGTCTGACCTTCATTACGAGGAGATCTTCTTGGCAGAGAATGTGAATTGTCAAGAGGTTCATTGATTTGAATTCCATTGCTTGGCGAATTCTTTTTCCTTGTGTACTGCTTAGTCGTTGAGGAAGACTTCATCCGCTTCTTGTTCTTTAGGTAAAGCTTATTTTCTTCATCAATACCTTGTTGTACTTCAGTAAGAAATGTGTCCCAATCTTCTTCGTCTTCAGATTCAGTGTCAATTTGAGGGATATTCTTTGTTTCCTCTTGACATGGTTCATTTATTTCAATACCCCGAGCTCATCCAATCCGTCGAGCAAGTCTTTTTCTTTTCAAGGAGATGGATGAAGAGGTTATTAGTGCTTTTCCTTTTTCAGCAGCAGTGGGCGGAGCCTTTGCCTTTGAAGTCTCTGCAGGGGCTTTCCCTTTTGAAGCAGTGGGAACAGTTGTTGCTTCAACTTGAAGCTCATCCCAATCAATTGATTCCGTTTCAGAGTCCGTATCGGAATCATCCTTTGATTTCTTCGTTTTCTTAGCCTTCTTGGGCTTGACAGTATCTCTTGTATGAACCATAGCAGCCAGAAGGAAAATGATCCAGGTGATCACCATTGCTACTAGCTTCTTATGAAAAAGGAAATTCTGTGAGCAACACCTCAAGAACACGAAAAATTGTTAATTTTCAAAATTTTGAAAAATTGTACCCAAACAATCATTATCGTGTAGAGAGACTAAGAATCAAATTAGTTTTGCAAAAAGAATTTTAAAAATAGATCAATTGCATGATTTTCGAAAATTCCCATTATATGCCCTAAAACCGAAATTTTTTAAATCGAAGCCCAAAAATCCGTTTATCATGAGAATACCTAGCATATAATCAAAACTAATCTACCCAGAGTTCTTATTTCAAAAGAAATTTGATTAAAAACCATCTACAAATGAGAAAGATACGGAAATTCATCACGTTTTTGAGGAAGAATATGAAAAACTGTGAAAACCCGAGACTTTGATCAATAAAACTTACTTGGAATCGAAGAACTTGAGTTTGAAAGCTTCCAAGATGGATGAAATCTAGAGAGAGAAGCTCTGGAGACTATTGAACAAAAGATTGAAGTAAAAGAAATCAAAACCCTTTTGTTCTATATAAAACCCTAGCCGCGATCCGGATCAGTTCGTGATTTCGATCCGGATCGGCTACCCGCAGAGAAAATCTGCGTTCGGGATCCGGATCGGCAAGTCCAATCCGGATCGTCTGCTCGCAGAAGAATATCTGCGTTCGGGATCCGGATCGGCATGTCCAATCCGGATCGGCTCCAACTTTTTCTTTAGAAAATTTCAGAGAAATTCTAGAAAAACCAGAAAAAGATTGTAAGCACTATTGTGTATCAACTTTAAACGAAAATCATCGTTTCATACAACAAGAAATAGATTATGCCAAATCTATCAATAACATCCAACAAATGAAACAAAAATTTATAAAAATTAAATCCCTTAAAGTTGAACAACTTCAATTATATCTAACTTGATCTTATGAGTAATGCCTTTATCAAATCATCAATTCGGTAAAGAAAATGAAATACAAAGATCAATAGATGTCTGAAATCCCAGATAAGTTAGATAATATATCTAGTCAATTTATTGAAGAGAGTGGCTCTTTGAGCATCTTTCATTAAAATTCCCACCTTATACCAAACTTGAAATTTTGACAGAGTCAAGTATTTCAACATGCATTTTATTTAATCACACTTGAAAAACCTTGCTTGGTATACATGTGGTAGCTGCACACAGTACTCGGACGACCGAGGTAGTAGCTCTTTCCTCCATGTGGTGGTAGTTTTCACACTCCTCATTGGGATGTAACTGTCACGCCCCGAGTTTTGAAAAGCAGGCTAAATTTTTTTTTTTTTATAAATCAGAGTTCGCAAACCAGGCGTAACAGACCGCCACATGTATAGTAAATTCCCTGCCCAACTGGACAGATCCTTTCCTATACATGCACGGCTAATCATAATCAGTCAATATCAGAGTAGTCTAAACTACGCATGCAAGACTAGTCAATTTATAATATTTAAACAGAAGTGCGGAAAATAAATATACTGACTACAAAGGGGTCGATACTATCGCAATCGTCTCACCAACGTGTCCCGACATCCCATCACCCAGCGACCTGAAAAACAGTCACCCAGGGGTGTGAGATACACCGGAGTGTATCCCAGTGGGCACGACGAGCCGAGAATAGCTAATCGTACCTACTGGGTACAATAATCTGCGGATAGTAGATAAATCAATAGGTAACAGCTGATAAAGGAAGCAGACTGGCAAGAAGCATAAATCAAGATACTGAACATAATGAGTGCTGGAAATCATGCTATAACTGAAACGACAAATCAGACAAGCTGGAATATGGAAATATAGTTATGCATCAACATAAAGAACAGCAACTACTAACCAATGCCACTATTGGTCACGGGGACCTCAGGCGAAGATATCTATGCCGCGCCAATCATAATCATCCTGGATTCCACCTAGCAGAACTGAACCGCAAACCCCGTACCATTGATATAGCCAAGAGGATCCTCGTACCAAAAGGTACAGCCAAGAGTTTTCCTCATATCGGTACAACCAAGGGGCTCCCCGTACCCAGTGATACGACAAGAGGGGCAAGCTCACGGGTCAAGCAGACCCTTTACCGGTAAAGAACGCAATGTGGGGGATCAATCCCACAGCGTACGCGAACGAATAGCAGGTGTACAATCATCACAATGCAAAATGCTAAATCTCACGGTCCACAGACCGGGTAATCGGCAACATGCCGAAAATCCCCACAGGGATGCAAATGTCTATATATCAATCATAGGGTGCATATGTCTGTATATCAATCATAGGATGCATATGTCTGTATATCAATCATAGGATCAATCATGCATATCTGAATAAAACAGTATGACAAGTGACGTGGAACTAGCAGGAATAATCATGAACAGATACGATCATCAAGCTAATCATGAACAGGTAAAATCATCAGGCTGATCAATAACAGGTGTCCGACTGGACTAAAGCAAACAGAGGGCCGAATAGATCAAGCCCGGGCCGAAGTTAACCCACCTGAATGTAGGCGGTCCAACGACTCCAACAGAAGGCTCGTGGGCCGGAGTCAGACTGCAGGGACCTGAACAGAACTAGAATCAGTAACCGACTAGCTCGTACCCATCCCGTCAATAGAACAGTAACGTGTCGCCAATACGGGGAACTTAGCCGAGACTAGGCTTAAACCGGAATTTCCGAAAACCACTAAATCACTAAATATGACCCGCCAACGGTCTACAAATATCCGAAAGCTACAAAACTCCCTCTGCTGTCCCTAAACAACTTATTTTAGTTGTTCGGGCAGACAGGGACTCAATTGTAAATATCTGTGTCGAAATGCTGCCATAATTACTTGTACGACTCCCGAAAAGCCGATTTTGGCTTCGGAGTCTCCCGACAGAAGACTAAAGTCACTGGACCGGCCAGGACGGTGTCGGGGATAACCAGAGACGACAATCGACGACCAGAATCCAAACTAGAACGCGAAACTCGCGCCGTAAACCGTAAAATCGGCAATTTTGCCAATTTACGGAACGGTATCCGATTTCCGCTCAACCGGAGTCTACGGAACTTAAGCAAAATGCCTAGTCGGTGTGTAATTACTGTCTAAAGACAGCCAGCGCGTTACAATTGCATTTTAGTACCCAACATATTCTAAAATTGCATAAAAACATAACATTAATCACAGTTTTGACTCGATCTCCCAATCCGGGAATCCAAAAGCAGTTCTGTAAACTCTGTCGCGTCCGTTTCGACGAGACGGAGCTCGTGCTCACAAGCTTGGGCTGGCACGAAGTCTGAGGGCAAAGTTGGCCCATAAAAACCCTAAGCTCAAATGCGACAATGCTACTTGATGACATACACATGATATAATTATACCGTAACAGGAGCGTCATGTACATTACTAACTGGGAAGTGCGGTGCTCACCTGAAACCTGCCGAGGACTGGCCGGGAAGATCGCCGGAGCAGCCCCCAATTCAAGCAAGAACTCGGGTTGAGTAGTCTTGGATCCAACCAAGTGAAGACCTGGTTTTAAGATGAGCATCAGTTAGATGACTCTCCCAGAGGAACTCTGGGCCAGGTCCGACCCACAGCCGGAGCTCAGGTGCGGCGGCGGCCGGAACAAGGCTCAAATATCCACATTATATACAAGGTTGGATAAACTTTGCATACAGAGGTCTCGGGCCAAATCCAACTTTATAGGAAGTAATATAACAGCACATAGGTCGCACCTGGGTGGTCGGCCGGAGCCCGGAGGCGGCGGCGGCGGCCGGGGGAGGAGCTCGGCCAAGCAAGGTGGTGCAGCTAGGAAAGATGAAAACCTTACGTTAAAAGTTTCATGCAAAATCATGGGAAGCTTCCTACAGATCCTAAGAGCTCACCTGGGTCACTGGCCGGCGGCGGAAAGCGCCGGCGACGCGCGGCGGCGGAGCTCACCCGAGCTCGGTGGCCGTTAATGGCGGATCCCGGCCGGCGACTCCCGGGCCGGCGCAAGATGGACAAAAAGATTCCTCTCGGTCCCCTGGTGCTTGCTGGGTGGTTGGCCGGCGGCTCGGGTGCACGGCGGCGTCGGACGGCGAGGAACGGCCGCGGTTCAAGGTTGGCCGGTTCTAGGGCACGTTGGATCTCCGCCGATCTTCGTCCGATTCGCACCAATCTTCGGGACCAGCTTGCAGTCACCAAGAGAAGCAAGATCAACGGTCTTGATCTGGATTTAGTCGATCGGATGACTCTCGTGGTGATTCTCGGCCGAAACAGGAATTTCCGGCAAAACCCGCTCCCGCCGGCGGCCGGGACGACGGCGACGACTCATGCTTCACAGGTAAGGTCCATTCATGGTTTAGAACACAATGATACACTCCTAGGGCCTTTTAAAAACAACCGAATCTCAACCCTTACCTCGTCGGAAAACTTGAGGAAGAAGGCGGCGTCCCGCGGCGGCGCACGGCGGCGGCCGGGGCCGGGTCCACCTCAGCTCGGCTTCA
Source organism: Tillandsia leiboldiana (assembly GCA_029204045.2). Classification (NCBI taxonomy): domain Eukaryota; kingdom Viridiplantae; phylum Streptophyta; class Magnoliopsida; order Poales; family Bromeliaceae; genus Tillandsia; species Tillandsia leiboldiana. The sequence continues at coordinate 19,398,701 of CM055074.1, forward strand.
ACCACGCAGAGGATCTCTCCAAAGAAGTTTGGGTTCGCCCAAGGGCTTCTGTATGGAGCCTACTCCTTCCAACCCGAGATGAAGAAGAAACGGCTTCACCTTCTTCTCCGGCGAGGGGAGGCGGCGGCCGGTGCGGGGAGGTCCGTGGAGTGCGGCAGAGGGAGAGGGTTGTTGGGTGGCTGCGGCTAGGGCTGAGGCTACGAGGTTTAGGACCTTGAAGAACCCTAACCCTAGCTACCTATATATACACCCATGTGCACAATTGCAACATAGTCCCTCTAGCTTCAGCATTTACTGCCCAGTCCATCACAACAGACTCTTCTCACATCCAGGTCCCTCTCCAAGTCGTGGCACGCAATCCGAGGCAAGAATTCTAGGGACCTTTGTGCAAAAAGCCGTATTTTAGACGTATTTCACGCTTTTCGAGACAACCGGACTGTCAAACTGAAAATCTGACACCGCCACGACGTCCGGCTCGACGAAACCTATCAGGTAGCGATTTTGGTTCGCTAAAATTCTGCTCCACAGTTTTTAAATTCCATTTTATACTGTACCGAAACACAGTTATCGCGCTTTTCGAGGCTCTAGGGTCGTCAAACAGAAATTCCGTCAGTGCCATTGCGTCCGGAACGACGAAGCCGTTCGAAACGACTACCTGAAGTGCTAGGATCGGTTTCCAGACAGCGATTTGGCAAGCGTTCGCACGTAGGGGGGTTGAATTTGGGGTTTACTGTTCATATACAGTAATTCACTTAAGTGCACAGTACACAAGGTACTGTTACATTGATCGCGTTTATTTGCCCGCTTCTTCATCGATTTCTGGAAGATCCGATCGTCAGATCGAAAAATGCTGAATATGAATCTCGCTCAGTTCGACGAGACGATCGCAACGGTCAATTCGGATTTCCAAGATCATGTCTGGATTGGAAAGTAGCCTTTTTATCTGGTGCAAAGTGCGACTTGCACACTGGCGATTGACCATATAGGTCAACACAAGTCTTTTGATTTCAAAACCAGCGCAAACTTCACTTTTAATTCATTTATTAAAATAAAATATTTCGAGTTTCTACAGTAACTCTTTCCACATCTTTTGAGCATAATACTTTTTCTTTGACTCCCCCTCAATTGGCTATCAATTATTTAAGATATAAAGTATTCAACCAAACATTGATCTCGATTTCATACTCGACTAAATAGTCAAATAAGATAATAACTATACCAAGAGATCATTGAGAGAGAAATTGACTTTGATCAAAACAAAGATGAGTTAATTGACATAAATGATCATTGCATCAAATGAAATATTATGATATCCAAGGCATAATAAATTTCTAAATATATAAAAGGATGCAGTTAAAGTCAATAAAACTAATGCTCAATTAATGTTCTATGTCTAAGCATAGATGATGAACAAAAACACAAAAACAAAACCTAACCTAAACAAAAGTTTCAAAAAGAGGTTATTTCAAGGAAAGCATTCCAATTGCTTTACGCAAATGAATAAAACGTTTTTGATCCAAAGGTTTTGTTAAAAAGTCAGCTAATTGATCTTCAGTTGAAATGTAGGAAATTTGAAGAATATTTGATTCAACTAGCTCTCTAAGAAAATGATATCTAAGTTCAATGTGTTTTGTTCTAGAGTGCAACATAGGGTTTTTTGAAATGTTAATAGCACTAGTGTTGTCACATAAAACAGTTACCGAAGTTGCTGAAATCCGGAAGTCGCTCAACACGCTTTTCATCCAAATGAGTTGAGTTGAACAACTACCCGCTGAGATGTATTCCGCTTCGGCAGTCGAGAGTGCAATGCAGTTTTGCTTTTTACTATGCCATGCAACAAGGCAATAGCCAAGATAAAAACATGCACCACTCGTACTTTTCCGATCATCCACAGATCCTGCCCAATCGGCATCTGAGTATCCAATAATATCTAGACTTGTTCCCATAGGATACCAAATTCCGAAATTAATGGTTCCTTTGATGTACCGGATGATCCGTTTCACCGCTTTCAGGTGAACCTCCTTTGGTGCTGATTGATATCTCGCGCAAATCCCAACACTAAAGGATATATCCGGGCGACTAGCTGTGAGGTAAAGTAGACTTCCAATCATGCTGCGATAAAGTTTCTCGTCTACATTCTCACTAAGAGATTCACTTCCTAATCCCTTATTGCTAGTTCCCATAGGAGTAGGAAAATCTTTAGAATCTTCTAATCCGAATTTCTTTACCAACTCCTTTGCATACTTGGATTGACACAGATTGATGCCTTCACCATTTTGTTTCACTTGCAATCCAAGAAAGTATGTCAGTTCGCCCATCATAGACATCTCAAATTTGCTTTCCATGGTTTCTGCGAATTTAGAAGCATCATTATCCTTTGTTGCTCCAAATACAATGTCATCGACATAGATTTGTGCAACAATGAAGTTATCTTGATAATGCTTCACAAAGAGAGTCCGATCTGCTCCCCCTCGAGTATAGCCCTTCTCCAAAAGGTGCTTTGTCAACCTTTCGTACCACGCTCGCGGTGCTTGTTTTAAACCGTAAAGAGCCCTTTTCAAACGAAAAACATGGTTAGGTAGTTTACAGTCTACAAAACCTTTCGGTTGAGCCACATAAACTTCCTCATTTAAAAACCCATTTAAAAACGCGCTCTTAACGTCCATTTGAAAGAGTTTTATTTTAAAGTGACAAGCGATAGCGAATAAGATACGAATGGACTCAAGTCTAGCTACAGGGGCGAACGTTTCATCAAAGTCTATACCTTCTATTTGAGAGTAGCCTTGAGCAACTAAACGTGTTTTATTCCTGATGATGGTACCGTCCTCATTTTTCTTGTTCTTGAAAATCCATTTAGTACCGATCACATTGTGTTGCTTCGGAGGCGTCGTTAATTCCCAGACTTTGTTGCGTTCAAACTGATGGAGCTCTTCCTGCATTGCTTCAATCCAGTAGTCATCCTGAAGAGCTTCATCGATATTCTTTGGTTCGATCATGGAAACGTAACAAGCGAATCCACAAACCAACTGTCACCGAGTTTTGACTCATTCTTGTGGGTCTCCAATAATGTTTGATTCAGGATGATCCTTGGAGATGCGTAACGTTTGATGTAATGGAGTACTCGGAGGTACATGAGATGATTCCTGCACATCAGATAAACTTGAAGAACCATTAGATGCATCATTAATATTGGAAGTATTATCATGAGAAGATGCATTTACAGGAGTATCATCATCAAGAGAGATATCAGGGGTAGATTTATCAGATGCAAAGTGGAAAGCTTCATCTACTTTAACATTTATAGATTCTACGATCGTCTTAGATTCCAAGTTAAATACCCGATATGCTCTACTATTTGTAGAATAACCCAAGAAAATCCCTTCGTCACTTCGAGAGTCAAATTTTCCAAGATTTTCACGGTCACGTAAAATATAACACCGACTCCCAAAGATACGAAAATATTTGATGTTTGGTTTTCTACAACACCATAGTTCATATGGTGTATTTAACGTTCCCGGGCGCAAATAAACTCGATTAATAACATAGATTGCAGTGTTCACAGCTTCAGCCCAAAAATGTAGCGGTAAATTCCGGCTGTGAAGCATAACACGTGCCATCTCTTGTACAACCCTGTTTTTGCGCTCGACTACACCATTCTGTTGAGGTGTATAGGGTGCTGAGAATTCATGTTTAATGCCATTGGAAGCGCAAAAATCAATGAATTTAGAGTTTATGAATTCTCCACCTCTATCACTTCTAACACGAATGATCTTTTCATTTTTTTCAATCATAATACGAAGGCAAATCTCGTGATAAGAATCAAAAGTATCAGCTTTCTCTTTTAAAAATGCTACCCAAGAATACCTAGAGAAATCATCAACCAATAAGAAAATATACCATTTACCTCCCAAGGATGGTTGACGTGTCGGCCCCATAAGATCCATATGCAATAATTCCAAGGGCCGTTTGGTACCGACGTGATTCAAGGATGAAAGAAGAATTCACCTTTGCGTACCCAAACCTTTCGAGTTTTGGTGTACGTCGAAAATGATTGTGAAGTTGATACCTTTGGTGAAAGCGTCTTGTTTGATGAACTACCGAGGCTCTTTTCCTTCGAATAATTTGCATTTGATTTCCGAGGAATCACTCTTGTGGTAGTCGTTGCAAGAAGTGCTTGAGTTGACCGTTTGGCTCCCATCTTGCAATTTCTTCTTATGTGCCCTGCAAAATTACAACGAAAACATACCTTAGTGCTTGACGATTCCGAGGGGGGTGAAGTAGGCTTGTTGTCGTTGCTTGTCGTGAATTCCGGTGTCGGAGGAGGAGATACCGACTGAGGCACAAAGACTGTCCCAACCGAACTAAAATTGTCTTCAGTTCGATTGTATCCGAGGCCGAACTTGTTTGATTGACCAAGACCAAGAAGCTTATCCAACTTACTCATTCCTGATGAAAATCGCTGTAAGTCATCCTTGAGTTGGAGAATGGTCTCTGTCATTTCCAATTTTTCATGTCGAGCCTCGCCGTTGAGCTTCAAGAAGTAATTCGCTTTGTTTACCATATCTATATAATTCTTCTCAAATTGCTCATTGGACTCTTGAAGTGAAGCATTTGCTTTTATCAGATTATCCCTTTCCACTTCAAGATCGGTCGAGAGAGAAGTTACCCTTTTTACTTCTTCTTCGAGATCCTGCAATCTCCCTCTCAACCCCTTGTTTTGCTTAGCCAGTTTCTTTGAATCCCTCAAAAGTCTGTAGTAGGCTAGAGGAAAATCTTCACCTTCCGAATTATCCGATTCATCGTCCGTTGCAATCTTTTCAACAGTGGAGTTGGACAATGACTCGGATGTACTTGCCATTAAGCACATGAAGGGTGAAGATGTGGACGTGTGGAACGCCGTTGCGTTATCTTCTTCATCACTTGACGATGACTCATTTGACGATGAGGTGTCATCCCAAGTGACGGCTTGCATCACCTTCTTCTTGGACGGATTCTTATTTGGACATTCCGTTGAGATATGGCCGTATCCTCGGCACTTGAAGCATTGGACTTGTCCTTCTGTGCTTTTCTTATCCTTAGAAAAACCCTCTTGCTTTCTTGACTTGTAACTTGAAGAACCCTTGCCTTTCTTCCACTTTCCGAAGGATGGAGTTTTGCTTGAATTACCCCTTCGAAAATTTCGGCGAAACTTCCTTGTCAAGAGAGCGAGCTGCTTCTCAAAGTCCTCCATAGATAGGTTCTCGTCATCGCCTGAGGAGGATGAATCCGCGTCTTCTTCTTTTGTTGTTTTCAAAGCATAACCTGAAGACTTAGAAGAGGATGCCTTTCCTGAAGAATAGTTAGTAGGAAATGTCATTTCATATGTTTGTAAAGAACTAACTAATTCTTCTACACGGATTTCGTCCGGGTGTTTAATAGTTTCAATGGCTGTAACCTTGAACGAAATCTTTCAGGAAGAGTTCTTAGTATTTTTCTTACAACTTTAAATTCTGGAATCTTCTCTCCCAAGTTAGAACATGAGTTTACGATATCTTGCAATCGTGTGTAATAGTCTGTGAACGATTCATTTTCTGCCATGAAAATAGAGTCAAACTTGCTCGTAAGCATTTGCAGTTTCTGAATCTTCACAAGGTTAGTTCCCTCATGTGTAACTTGAAGAACATCCCAGATTTCTTTCGCAGTCTCACATGCCGAGACGCGAGAGAACTCTGTTTGAGACAAAACATTAAATAGAGCATTAATCCCTTTGCCATTGTAAGAAGAAAAATCTATCTCTTCCTTGGTCCATTTCGACCTAGGTTTGATGGTGCGAACATCACCAATAAATTCAGTTGGATTAGACCATCCTAATTCAATTGATTGCCACACCCGTTCGTCGATGGAAATTAAAAAGGCTTTCATCCGTACTTTCCAGTACGCACAATTTATTCCATCGAAGAACGGAGGTCTGTTGATGTTTCCACCTTCAACCATTGTTTACAACCCTATTCCCGCTCCGATACCACTTGTTGGGTTATGTATAATTGGATCTAAATAGGGAAAAAAACACCTAGAGGGGGGGTGAATAGGTGTAAACAATAAACACTCAAAAATCTTTGCGATATAAAACCCAATGCGGAAAAATAAATAACACGCAGAGATTTTTACGTGAAAAACTCCAAACCGGAGTAAAGAACCACGGGACCGATAACACGGTGAAATCCACTAGAATTAAACACGTACAAGGTGATATACCGTACTCACAGACGACTCAACCTTTTCCATACGCGCCTAGTTAATCTTCTCCGCTCGCTCCACGACGCTTCTCGAATCCACGATCTGCGTCCAACGCCGAATCCACGGCGTCCAACGTCGAGTCCACGACGTCCGACCGAATCCACGGTCTTCACCCAGTAGCACGCTTCGAATCCACGAACGTACCTCACTCCGAATCCACGAGAGCGGTTGCACCTTGAATCCACAAGGCCACGCGAGTCCACGCGCCGATTTGGGATAAATCGTTGTTTTTGGGTGGTGATGATCCGTCGAATACTTAGATTAGAAATAGATCGGAAATACCATCTAAGTATTCATTGATTTGATTCTACTCAAAATGTGAGTATGAAAACCTAGAATCAAATCAATCAATATAGATGAAGAAACATAAGATTAAATCTCTTGATTTCCTTTCTTCTCTATATGTGGATCTTAGGCCGTATATAGGATTATATTTGATTATGACGGCTTTTTGGATTAGCCCTAGAAAAAGAATCATAGGGTCTATTTATAGGTTAGAAACCATTGGAAAAAGATAAGAATAAAAAACTATCCTTTTCTGGAATTTTACATGACGACGATCCGGATCGGAGTTCGGCGATCCGGATTGCAGTAGCGAGAAAAACAGTTTCCAGAAAAACGAAGGTTCGGGATCCAGATCGAAGTGCCTGATCCGGATCGTTCATACAGTTTCACCAAACACCAACGTTCGGGATCCGGATTGGAAAGCCTGATCCGGATCGTTCATAAATCATGGTAAAACCAGTGTTCGGGATCCGGATCAAAGGAGGCTACGATCCGGATTGAACTTGTGTATGAACGAACACCCTTCGGGATCCGGATTGAAAAGTCTGATCCGGATCCTGAACATGTCCCATGTCCAGTTTTTGATATTTATGCAATTAAAAATCCATCCAAGTGTTTCTACACTATAAGAAGTATCCGGATCACCAAAGATATTAAGTTAAACATACCTGATCCTTTTGAATTCTTCTTTCTTGAGATTGAGTTATATGATCCAACCTTCTTTACCTTCAATCTTCAAGACTTAACCGAATTCACGAAATACGTCAACTTAAATTCCGTAACAACATAGGCCAGCCCAGGCCGCACCCTGCGAGGCTGCCGCCCGCATGCGCTGCAAGGCGCTGGCGGGCCGCGCCCTGCCAGGCCGCTGCCTGCTCACGCGCATCAAGCCCGCGCCGCCCACTGCCAGCCCCCTCGCTGCCAGGCTCGCGCCGCTTTTGGACCGCGCCGCTCGCACCGCATTAGGCCGCGCCGCCTGCACCCCACTGTCAGGCTGCGCCCGCACCGCGCGCGCCTGTATGGTTGCTGCCGCGCCACCTGTTTGGCTGCTGCCGCGCACCACTCTGCAAGGGGGTTGCCCATGCACGTCGCTCTGCAGAGGCCGCCCGCGCGCTGTCGCACGCTGCCAGGGGGCCGTGCCGCTGCGCTGGGCTGCCGCGCATGCGCCCTGCCTCGCCAAGCCGCCACCGACGAGGGGTTTTGGGCTATTTTCTTGTTGACTGAGTTTTTCGTTTCCGTCAGGTGACTTCCCGCTGGATCGTTTCTCGTCGCGAACTTCGTCAGTGCAACGGTAAGGGCCAGGTTCATCGTCGGGTGACTTGCCGGCGGGCAGATCGCGTCTAGAGACAGTTTTTGCAACGTGGAGCTTTATTAGTTAGTCGTTTTGGGACAGCGAGATATCGTTTTTGGGCCCGGTCTTTTCTGTCGTCACCGGGGTGTCGACTGTTGTTCACGGTACACTTGTAAAATCCCATTTTCCGTATTTTGCTGTTTTTACATGGTTTCTCCTATGGATATGTTTTAGGGGTAATGTTTACAGTGTTTTATCCTCCGGGTTACTGTTTTGTCGCGGTGACAGATCCAATGGACTATTTGTCTACATCCGAACAACGATAAAATTGTTCGGGGCATTGTTTTGATCGGTTTAATGATCGGTGCGACAAAACGGACTCCAGAGGTGGTTCCGGTAATTCGGAAGAGAAGGAATTTTTCGCACAGTGGTCGGAACCACTAAAATTGCCAGTCGGGGAAAATATTGATTTGTTTTATTTGAACATGTAATAGGTCCGGGTAAGGTTCGGAAGGCTTAGGAGGGTCGCGAGCGTGATTGTTTGTCTCCTTTGAGGTGGGTACCCTGATTCGAAGAAGAGGACTCCGTTGAATGAGCTTTCGATTCAACCCTTCTCTTCTTCTTTGTTTTTGGTTAACATTATCTGTGTTGATAGTAGGATACAGTTTCAGTCACGGATAGAGTGACGATATGACACACCAAACATGACGAACGCTGGCATAATTAACCCTTTCACATTATTCTTATTATTTGCTACTTTTGGGCGATTGGTTGTTGCGAAGAGAGCTGTATATATATGAGATCGTCATGCTCTTGGCGCTTTCACGCACACCAGCGGTTTGGCCACCGCGTCGGTATACTTTTTCGGAGAGGTGGTCTGTTTGACCCGTGATCCCTACGTGGCGATTTGCGTAAGGTGACCCTTGCGGACATTGCTGTATCGCGGTTATTGCGATAGGGGTTGTACTGCACTAGTTTGTTGAGCGGAGTTGTTGTTACGCCTAAGGTCACTCGACCAAAATGGCAGATGGATTAGGATTCCTCATTCGGGGTCCAGATGGTAGTGATATGGTGATATGGGTTCGATTACGGTTTGGTGTTTTCCTTTATTTACTGCACTTTACATTTCAGTTTACATTATTATTTAATTATTCTGTATCCTGGTATATGTCACTGACTCCCACTATGTGACAGATTTAGTCGGGGATGGGGAGCAGGACGGAGGTGAGATCACGTCTAGGGAGTGATTGAGTTTCCCATAGTCTGGTGATATTCTTTTTCCTTTCTTTTGGATATTTCGTCGTAATTCTTATTTTTGCATGTGGATTGAGATATTGTGGATGATGTGGATGATTGGACGAACATATGTTTTCATTCATTAGTTAGTATATACTTTTGAGACTATGGTTGGATATGGATTCTTTTAGATGCGTTCGGTGGACGTGGGTTTTTAAAATGATAAAAAGGATTTGCGAAAATAATTTTTCGAAAAGCTGAGTGTCGTGTGAGCACTATTTTAAAACCTTGTGGATTTATCCTTTCAAATATGTACATCGTGTGGGCGAGGCTTTGCATGTTTAACTTAATTTTAAATATGGTTACTATAAGAATGAAATCTGTGTGTGGTTGATGTACTTTGTGTTTGCGACGTCGTGCATATACAAGGGAGATTCTGTCCGTTTGTACAGAGAGATCTTGTATATGTAGCGGGTCTGTGCACGCGCCAGAGAGGGAGTTTTTATTTTTTTAAAAAAATGGTTCATCAAATTGATCATTTTTCTCTTTAAAATAGTTCCCGAGGCATGACACCCAGAGTTCTACGAATGTTAAAATTCTGAGTAAGAAATTTTTAGGTCTCGGAGGTGAACCAATCACCTGAAATTTACCATCCCGACCGTAAACGCGAAAATAGGCGTTCATGTTCGAGAAGTTCTAACTTTTTATGTATCGTTCCGCATGGAAATGGGCAGGGATGAGGCTTTGTGCAAATATCACATACTGTGAAGGACTGAAATTGAAATAAAGAGGTTTGAGGGACCTATGAGCAAATTTACTAAAAGCTATTAAAAGTGGGATTCAAATTTCTTAACCGTAATCACCCTCAAACCCTCCCCCTCTCCACCCAGCCGTCACATGGGTTACCCCCACTTGCGCCGCCGCCTCCCCAACCTCCGGCGATCTCTCTCCAATCGCGGGAGCCCCAGCCAAGACCGCCAAATCCACTACTCCATCTCTCTCTCCCTGGTTCTTGAACCCGAGGTCAGGGCTTGCCTCTGCGCCACTTGCAGTTGACACGCAGGGCTTTAACAAGCCTCAGCGACCCCGTCGGCAAGCTCCTAATGCCACCGTGCCTCCTCGGCTTCACCCCGGCCAACCTGCTGTCAAGCCTCAGCTACCCCGTCGGCAAGCTCCCAATGCCATCGTGCCTCCCCGGCTTCACCCCGGTGGTGAATGAGGCCCACCGCAAATAACACACCTGTCCCGCCGCCGCTGCTGATACTGCTGTTGAGATTGCTGTCGCTGTTGATACTGCTGCTGCTGCTGCTGGGGTCCACCAGATCTCTGACGCCTCTGAAACCCACGACTCTCAGGGTGAAATCGTGGAGGTCTTGGAGGCTCCTGCCTACTCGTCTGTCCCCTGTCATTAGGCGCTGGGCGCTTCACTCTAGAACTCTCCCGGGGCTAGGTTCCTCTCAACCATCACCACTACCCCGCGCTTCACATACAGCGCCTGCTCCATGGAAGCATCTAAGGTCTGCAGTCTCCGTGATCAAACGAACTGGTAGAGGTCCAGGCGCAATGTCACGCCCCGGGGTCGAAACTGCGACCCGGGCCCGCCAAACAGATCCGCCACCTATGCCAACCTGCATAGGCGAAGCGTCCTACCTGCAAGAAATGTGCTACAACTAAACAGATATCAGAGCTATAAATAAAAATCTGCTGTAACTAAAATCAATCACTGAACAACTGGAAATAAACAACACTGTCTGCCTCCCAAAATAATAATAATACAAATCCTCGAGTACAAGCTCTAAACCCAACCGGGAGGTAACTCCAATATATATACAACAGTGTACAGTCTCTCAATACAAAACATCCTCACTACAATAGTCTCTCAAAAGAGGAAAAAGAAACAGCTAATCTACTGATGATCTCCTCTGAAGGGTACCGCTACTCTCCAACGCCGGGTAGGGATCTGGCTCGCGACTCCCTCGCCACGATCAACAACCACAGAGTCGGCAACACCCGCTAAGACTCTGCAAAACAAAGGAGATGAGAGAAAAAGAGGGGGGGGGAACCCCCAAAGGGTGTGAGAACTACACCAAAAAGGGAGTTCTCAGTGGGTACCACCGCCAGACCCGACGGTCTGCCCACCAAGTCCTCAAGAGACAAAAGCCGACCCAAGTCATAATACTGAAATGGGTAAGCTGGAGACTCTCAACAGCTACCCTACCCCTAACTAAAGGCTAAAAGGGGAGAACCAAACAGTGGTATGCAACCACTAGCACATGAAGTGCACCACCGACCCAATCGAGCTGACTGCCACATCTGGTCCAGTCAAACCTGCATCCACCTACAACCGCCTCCCGATGACGGGCAGGAATTACGTAGGGCGTCCAAACGGACTAGCTCGCTATCGAGTAGAGGATCATGCAGGCTATGGTCAAAATCCACGCTCTCTCTCGGAATGGATAGAATCATGATGCTCAACCTCTCACACAGCGGTCAAAGTACTCGCAACAACACGGGACCACCGTCAACCAGACGGCTCTCAACAATACTATCACTGATCTAAACTCAACTACCAGTCTACACTCGGCCCCCAGGCACGAGTGTAACAATGAAAGTATTGGACCGGAATAAACTTAATCGAATGAACCGGTATAAAACCCGGTACTGCCTGCTCTGTCACCAATCTCTCGAACTCAGTATATCCACTGTCCAAATGACCGGAACCCAACACGGTCTGACCGGCACCCGACACGGTCTGACCGGAACCCAACACGGTCTGACCGGAACCCAACACGGTCTGAAGCCTACTCCGGAGCGGCACTCGAGGGGAGCTACCCACACGAGTAAAGCATCTCTGTCATCAATATCATCAGTATCTCGGAACAGCAGGACTTGATCATCAATCAGATCAAAGTGGGAAGACTCAACCACCAAGGAAAGACCCGACCTCAATCGGATGCAACTGAACGACGAGTGGGAAACTCCATACACTAGAGAAAACCGACACCCAAATCTGGTGCATAGAGAAACACCCGGTCAACCGCCCAATATCCGCGGTTGCCGCAAAGCCCCACAACTAAACCAACCTGCCCAGACACGATGTCCCGACTACACTACCCATACCCCCTGCTCGAACCCGAGCAACACTGACCACCTGACTAACAAGAAGGAGAAAGGAAAAGCATGGTTTCTCCTAAGTCAAGTTCCAATAAGTAGTGCAGCAGTAAAAGATGGCCTAACTACATGACCATACAAGCATGCAATTGTCATCAAGGAAATAAAAGGGGGTAAAGCATAATAATAGTTCCTTTAGGAATAAACAACATGCCGGAATCCCAAAACTAGACCTGTCCACAATTCAGGGTTCATCAATAGAATGATCATAATAACTCCTCAGAGTACAAATCCGCACATAGCTACGAAATCCTGTCCCAAAGCATAATCCAACCACATGAAAGGCTATGTGCTAACATGGCATGTTACATAATCTCATAGGGTAACATTATCCTAGGTAAGCTTACACTAGTCATCACATAGATGTCCAAGTCATGCAAGTCCTCAGTATATCTCATAAATACTATTCTTGCAATCATTCATACCAATATCATTAACCAGCTTACCTACTTACCAACATAACCCATGTACCCTACACATGCATGCATCAGTCATAGAGGGGTGACATCCCCACAAGTGGACTTATATTTGCCATAGCATAATCATTGCCTTAAACAATTACTGATAATAAGCTTACCCACCTGAAGCGCTTAAACCAAGGCAAACCTGAAGTCGGTGAAGGGGGTAGACGCCCACGGTCCAAAATCTGCCAACATAACACCCTCGGTACAAGTCGCGCACGCCTTGGCTCCAAACAACTGAAAGCACCCCTGGGCACAACAATAAGGCTCAACATTACACTTTTATTCCAAAATTAACCAAGTATACATAATCTGAAAATCAGTCCCAAAGCCGTGCTTATTTCACCTGCTGCAAGTGCCCAGAAAAATCCAATAAAAATACCACAGTAATCCTCGCGTCGATACTTTCGAAACGAGTACCTGCACGTCCAATTCCGAGCTTCCTACACTGAGAAACAATTCCGACAAGGGAACCACCCCGAATTAAACTACTCTCAAAAACTGTAGCAATAACTACTGTTCACAGATATTCTTCACCTTCGAGGAATATTCAAAAAATTCCAAGAAAATTTGGGCATATTCCTCGTGATGTGTAGATGCAAATCGCCTCTTGAATCGCCCCAATCCGATGCCTGTGCGCGAAGATATCACCAAAACACCACTCCGCTGTCCCAGAACTCCGCCCCAGAAAAGAGGTTACAAGATGATCCGAAAAACCCATGAAAAGCTCGGAATGGGAAAAACCAGTAAACATGGGAAACATAGCCCTACCTGTCGTGAAGCCAACGGCGCAAGAATCACTGAAAAAGGTGCTCGGGGTAAGCCGGGGGAGTCCTCGCACCAAAACGCGACGAAGAAGACCACAAACGAACGAGCGTCGCGCCGCGCCGTAAAATAGAAACCTCGATAAGCGTGCCACCAAAAATCCCAAAACTTTGCAGAAAGATGCAGCCAAACTCGGGGATCATCTTTGCTGAAGGCACCCCGGCGAGAGAAGGCTCGGAAATGGCGGAAAAAGGGAGAAGAAGAAGGCTCGGATCGCCTTTTATAGGCTGCAGAAACAATTGAGGAAATACCGGTTATGTCCTGATTTCCGGGCGCTGGGGGTTTTCGGGCGCGCACTGTAGCAGCCCGAAATCCCCGCGCGCGAACACTGTAGCCGCCCGAATCCATCCTGGGCCTCCACGTCGCCCGCCAAACAGGCGACAGCCGATCCCGCCGCACGCGTCGCGCCGCGTGGCCACCCGCGGACGACGACACGTGGCACGCACCCGGTCAGCGCCCGCCTGCCGCGTCCACGTGCCCTCCTGACGCCGCCGCCTGCCACCCCTGCCGCGCACTGTTCCGAGGCCCCACCGCGCTCCGTGGTCCCAGCCTGCGTGAGCCCGCCAACCACAAGCCGCCACGTGTCCCGCCGGTCCATGCACCATGCCCGCCTGCTCCGTAGACCAAGTCCACTAAACCGACCACTCCGACACTGCCGCGTGTCCACCCCGGTCCACCGTGCGCCCCGCACTCCCCCGTAGACCGCGCCCCGCGGACCGGCCCACTCCCGAGCCGCCACGCGTCCAGCCCCCGGTGCACGCCTCCCGCGTGGACCGGGCGGCCCGCGCCTCCGTCCGCCGCGCTGCCTGCGGCCGCTCCGCCGCTGCCGCCGCCGCCGGAAACACTGTTCCGGCGTGAACAGTGTCCGGTGCTCAAGAATAACAAGTGGGTAGTCCGTTTTAACCGTTTTCGCGCGCTGAATCCGAATTTGATGTCCATTTCGCCAAATTCCAACTCCAAAATTTGCCGAAGGCATCCGGAAAGGTAATCCTTGGTCCAAACTTCGCACTGAGTCCATATTTAATATCCACTTCGCGCGAAACCACTTCTAACGATCCGACGGAGTCCAATGATCACCCACGTGATCCATTAAACACACTGAGCCCAACACTAATGTCCAAATGGGGCACAAATCCCACCAACACGCCACATAGGCCCCCGGGAGCTGTAGATGAACCAGTAATCTCGACGTGGGGATCCAGGTCCTCACATCCTCCCCCACTAAGAAAAGTTTCTTCCTCGAAACTAGCTCAAATCCCCCAAGGGTCCCCCATACCACGGGTAGGTATCCATCAATAACGCCTCCAGCTCCCGAAACATCGCTCACTCCCCGTGATTGCTTCCCAACAACAACAACAACAAGTACGGCAGGGCCCGACATGCGATTTTCTCATCTCTCGAGCCAGAAATCGAAACGGGCGTCCCTCGTACTCCAACAATCACAGATCTCAGAAGGAGCAAGTCAATCACGGGCGAGGGATCCAAAAGCAAAACACTCCTGAGCTGAGACGTGAAACAACACAGAGGCCCCATCAAGAGCCGGGGGAAACAGAATAATCAACAGCGCAACACGCCCCAAACCACCTCCTGGTGTCTACTCAACCAGGACCACCCGAAGTATACCCACAGATTCATCCTATGAGGAAAAGGATCCAATAAGCTGGGGTCCTCACTCGGTTACTTCCGATCCAAAATCACCCGAGTGGCCTACTCAACCACGAGCTACCCTCAAAAGGGATCCTCAAGAGGCACAATCTCAAGCCACGGTTGGACACTCAACAAGCCAACATAACCCCGATAGACCCACGGGTCGAAAGGATGCCCTGACGGGGACCAAACCGTCAGTGAACGTGAGTGAAAACTGGCTCGAAAGGCGATCAAAATGCGGATGCCCAAACTCGCGGTCAAAAATCCCAAACCAGCAATGACAATCCGCGAGAATCCCACTCAAGATGCTGAGTAATCAAAACTGATAGCCAAGCAGGCATGGCCTACGCCCAGGTATAACAATCCAAGCTGGGAATAAAAGACGTACTGAAAGGCTCAACTGTGGAATCCAAGCTGCCTGCAAAACAGCGGTTCATCCTGCCCCAACACTCATAGGGTTGGACTAATGAAGTGTGGACCGAAGATCCACCCACGGTAACTCTACCGCCACAATGGGAGGCATCACCAAAACACACAATTCCATCTCCCAACACAGGAAACACTAGCATTGGCGCTAATACCAGTCACATTATCCATTGGCCATGCTCTCTCGGCACCGCCAAGTCTAGAAGCTCCTCACCTCAAGAATGAAAGTTGGTCTCAGTCAACTTGAATAACATCCACTTAGTCGGGTTCCACCGCCGCCCCTACGGCCCGAACAAAGCGACCCAAGAAGGTATGCTTCTGCAGCTACAACTCGTACCTCAATAACTTGGCATACCGCTTCATCCACACGGGCATGGTAGCACATCCACAAAGTGCTCCTCGTACTCCAAGTCACTCTGGGAGGGAATCAAAATATCCTCGGAAGACACCACTCCCAGTCCGTCCAAGTACAACTGGGACATACAATCCCTCAGATCTTGAAGTCCACAGGGCATTCGTCATTCCATTGGGCCTCGCTAACAACTCATAATGCCCCCCACCGTGTCCAAAACGCCCTCTAGGCGAAGTCCTCGGCTGTCCAACTCCCAGTGGGTACTCGCATCATACACCAACTACCGGAGTATAACTCCATCATAAGGTCCTAGATACCATAAAAGGACCCTCACATTCGTGTATCAACGATGTGGCATCACCACTGTATACCAACGGCGTGGCGCTAGGTCAAACAGACCCCTCGATCCATCGGACCCTGAAACAGTGCCATCGGCTCTCACTCAGCTCTACCGGCGATATCCAATGAGGTGCTGTCCCGGGTGGCGCGGTTCCTCGAACCACGTCAAACGCAATCTCTATCTCCCTAACCGGCGGCATTACCAACAACTAAGGTGAAATCACACACGGGATCTCGCAGGCAACAGAGATATCTCTGAGTCCCGGTGCCGCCGTAAGCACCTCTCACCCTGTCGCTAAAACCAGAGTGCTCTAACAACCTCAACGAGCAAGCCTCCAATTGCCCGTCTTGCCGAAGATCAAGTCCTCTTTTGCCGCAGTCGAACATCCTGTGGCATAGTGCCCAACAATCTCAAGCATAAGGTCAAAACACCTAATTGCTATAATTTCCAATAACTCTGCCGGTGTCTCGCGGTCTCGGCCGCACTGGACATGATCCAAAAGCCTCCTCCACGTGCACAACAACAACAGGAACCTGTACCTCTGGTGCACGTGGTAACTAATCTGCCTCTAACCCATGTAAGAGTGGATCATGCTCTAACTCCGACTACCGTGGTGAAATCCCACCTGCGACACTCAATCCACTACCGTGGCGCCCTCCAACCGGGCGGCACAGATTCATCCGCTCAAAGCAAGTGGTTGTCGCTCAATCTGCCTGAAAATCAGGGCTATCACTAGGAAGCACGACCTCTGTCTCTGATCACAATGAGGCGACGAATAAGGTCCTCCGCAGATAACAAATCCACGCTATCGCTGCGCCACTCTGATAAAATACTGATGTCGCCTTCGGGGTCCACCCGACCTCTGACATCTCGGGAATTCGTCATCCAAGAAAAGAAAATTAGTCATGCCCCTGCCGGCCGATCTGTCCTCCATCATCCGGCGCCAAGCGCCAAAATCCAGAACTCACCTCTGGCGGCAGATCCCTATCCAAAGGAACTGCAATGCCGCGCTCCATACACAGTGCCTGCTCCAGCGAGGCGTCTAAATCCACAATGAAGGGACTGAATAACAGGAAGGTGTCCTGGCGCAATCCACTCCCAATCTCATATATCCTATGCGCCTCGTCCCTCGAATCTGGAGCGCGCAGTTCAACAACTGCATACACTCTCTAGCACAGGGAGGCTCTCACCACCAACCACGACTCTGCCTCCAAAGGCTCCAAACTCAATCTTACGAGTCGGGGTGGTTCATCTGCCAAATATAGCTCCATAGGTCGATCATGTCCCACAGCTCACCAGCTGTCAACCATCCACCCTGCCTCGGTGCCTCGACACTAAACCTTGGCACAGAGGGGGCTACTCAGTGCTCCGGCAACTGTGTCACCAAGACCAGCTGCTCCCTCAGCCGCTGACAAGCCTCTGACAATCCTGTCATCTGGGTCCGGGGTTCTCTGACCTCAATCCGGGTATCCGGCCCAAAACGAACTGCTCAAGCTCAACTGCCAAGACAGGAAGCACACGGGTCAAAACCCAGCGTCGGGGAGACACCGCTCGCCACGACGAAACAACAAAACAGCACACAACAACACTCGACCCAATCCAGCGAAAGTCTAAAGCATGTCACCCATTCCACAGCATTATGTTGTCTGCAGCCAACATAATTACTTAGGAGAATAAACATGCCAATCACTCCTCCCGTCCCTTGGGAGAGGTATAAAACTCAATCAGGACTCTCGCAAAATCACGACTCTCACAAAGTCAACCAAGGGTCAAACCAAAAGCCTAGGGTTTCTAAGTCCACCATGACCTACAACCTAGGCTCTGATACCACTCTAATCTGTCACGCCCCGGGGTAGAAACTACGACCCGGGCCCGCCAAACAGATCCGCCACCTATGCCAACCTGCATAGGCGAAGCGCCCTACCTGCAAGAAATGTGCTACAACTAAACAGATATCAGAGCTATAAATAAAAATCTGCTGTAACTAAAATCAATCACTGAACAACTGGAAATAAACAACACTGTCTGCCTCCCAAAATAATAATAATACAAATCCTCGAGTACAAGCTCTAAACCCAACCGGGAGGTAACTCCAATATATATACAACAGTGTACAGTCTCTCAATACAAAACATCCTCACTACAATAGTCTCTCAAAAGAGGAAAAAGAAACAGCTAATCTACTGATGATCTCCTCTGAAGGGTACCGCTACTCTCCAACGCCGGGTAGGGATCTGGCTCGCGACTCCCTCGCCACGATCAACAACCACAGAGTCGGCAACACCCGCTAAGACTCTGCAAAACAAAGGAGATGAGAGAAAAAGAGAGGGGGGGGGAACCCCCAAAGGGTGTGAGAACTACACCAAAAAGGGAGTTCTCAGTGGGTACCACCGCCAGACCCGACGGTCTGCCCACCAAGTCCTCAAGAGACAAAAGCCGACCCAAGTCATAATACTGAAATGGGTAAGCTGGAGACTCTCAACAGCTACCCTACCCCTAACTAAAGGCTAAAAGGGGAGAACCAAACAGTGGTATGCAACCACTAGCACATGAAGTGCACCACCGACCCAATCGAGCTGACTGCCACATCTGGTCCAGTCAAACCTGCATCCACCTACAACCGCCTCCCGATGACGGGCAGGAATTACGTAGGGCGTCCAAACGGACTAGCTCGCTATCGAGTAGAGGATCATGCAGGCTATGGTCAAAATCCACGCTCTCTCTCGGAATGGATAGAATCATGATGCTCAACCTCTCACACAGCGGTCAAAGTACTCGCAACAACACGGGACCACCGTCAACCAGACGGCTCTCAACAATACTATCACTGATCTAAACTCAACTACCAGTCTACACTCGGCCCCCAGGCACGAGTGTAACAATGAAAGTATTGGACCGAAATAAACTTAATCGAATGAACCGGTATAAAACCCGGTACTGCCTGCTCTGTCACCAATCTCTCGAACTCAGTATATCCACTGTCCAAATGACCGGAACCCAACACGGTCTGACCGGCACCCGACACGGTCTGACCGGAACCCAACACGGTCTGACCGGAACCCAACACGGTCTGAAGCCTACTCCGGAGCGGCACTCGAGGGGAGCTACCCACACGAGTAAAGCATCTCTGTCATCAATATCATCAGTATCTCGGAACAGCAGGACTTGATCATCAATCAGATCAAAGTGGGAAGACTCAACCACCAAGGAAAGACCCGACCTCAATCGGATGCAACTGAACGACGAGTGGGAAACTCCATCCACTAGAGAAAACCGACACCCAAATCTGGTGCATAGAGAAACACCCGGTCAACCGCCCAATATCCGCGGTTGCCGCAAAGCCCCACAACTAAACCAACCTGCCCAGACACGATGTCCCGACTACACTACCCAGACCCCCTGCTCGAACCCGAGCAACACTGACCACCTGACTAACAAGAAGGAGAAAGGAAAAGCATGGTTTCTCCTAAGTCAAGTTCCAATAAGTAGTGCAGCAGTAAAAGATGGCCTAACTACATGACCATACAAGCATGCAATTGTACTCAAGGAAATAAAAGGGGGTAAAGCATAATAATAGTTCCTTTAGGAATAAACAACATGCCGGAATCCCAAAACTAGACCTGTCCACAATTCAGGGTTCATCAATAGAATGATCATAATAACTCCTCAGAGTACAAATCCGCACATAGCTACGAAATCCTGTCCCAAAGCATAATCCAACCACATGAAAGGCTATGTGCTAACATGGCATGTTACATAATCTCATAGGGTAACATTATCCTAGGTAAGCTTACACTAGTCATCACATAGATGTCCAAGTCATGCAAGTCCTCAGTATATCTCATAAATACTATTCTTGCAATCATTCATACCAATATCATTAACCAGCTTACCTACTTACCAACATAACCCATGTACCCTACACATGCATGCATCAGTCATAGAGGGGCGACATCCCCACAAGTGGACTTATATTTGCCACAGCATAATCATTGCCTTAAACAATTACTGATAATAAGCTTACCCACCTGAAGCGCTTAAACCAAGGCAAACCTGAAGTCGGTGAAGGGGGTAGACGCCCACGGTCCAAAATCTGCCAACATAACACCCTCGGTACAAGTCGCGCACGCCTTGGCTCCAAACAACTGAAAGCACCCCTGGGCACAACAATAAGGCTCAACATTACACTTTTATTCCAAAATTAACCAAGTATACATAATCTGAAAATCAGTCCCAAAGCCGTGCTTATTTCACCTGCTGCAAGTGCCCAGAAAAATCCAATAAAAATACCACAGTAATCCTCGCGTCGATACTTTCGAAACGAGTACCTGCACGTCCAATTCCGAGCTTCCTACACTGAGAAACAATTCCGACAAGGGAACCACCCCGAATTAAACTACTCTCAAAAACTGTAGCAATAACTACTGTTCACAGATATTCTTCACCTTCGAGGAATATTCAGAAAATTCCAAGAAAATTTGGGCATATTCCTCGTGATGTGTAGATGCAAATCGCCTCTTGAATCGCCCCAATCCGATGCCTGTGCGCGAAGATATCACCAAAACACCGCTCCGCTGTCCCAGAACTCCGCCCCAGAAAAGAGGTTACAACATGATCCGAAAAACCCATGAAAAGCTCGGAATGGGAAAAACTAGTAAACATGGGAAACATAGCCCTACCTGTCGTGAAGCCAACGGCGCAAGAATCACTGAAAAAGGTGCTCGGGGTAAGCCGGGGGAGTCCTCGCACCAAAACGCGACGAAGAAGACCACAAACGAACGAGCGTCGCGCCGCGCCGTAAAATAGAAACCTCGATAAGCGTGCCACCAAAAATCCCAAAACTTTGCAGAAAGATGCAGCCAAACTCGGGGATCATCTTTGCTGAAGGCACCCCGGCGAGAGGAGGCTCAGAAATGGCGGAAAAAGGGAGAAGAAGAAGGCTCGGATCGCCTTTTATAGGCTGCAGAAACAATTGAGGAAATACCGGTTATGTCCCGATTTCCGGGCGCTGGGGGTTTTCGGGCGCGCACTGTAGCAGCACGAAATCCCCGCGCGCGAACACTGTAGCCGCCCGAATCCATCCTGGGCCTCCACGTCGCCCGCCAAACAGGCGACAGCCGATCCCGCCGCACGCGTCGCGCCGCGTGGCCACCCGCGGACGACGACACGTGGCACGCACTCGGTCAGCGCCCGCCTGCCGCGCCCACGTGCCCTCCTGACGCCGCCGCCTGCCACCCCTGCCGCGCACTGTTCCGAGGCCCCACCGCGCTCCGTGGTCCCAGCCTGCGTGAGCCCGCCAACCACAAGCCGCCACGTGTCCCGCCGGTCCATGCACCATGCCCGCCTGCTCCGTAGACCAAGTCCACTAAACCGACCACTCCGACACTGCCGCGTGTCCACCCCGGTCCACCGTGCGCCCCGCACTCCCCCGTAGACCGCGCCCCGCGGACCGGCCCACTCCCGAGCCGCCACGCGTCCAGCCCCCGGTGCACGCCTGCCGCGTGGACCGGGCGGCCCGCGCCTCCGTCCGCCGCGCTGCCTGCGGCCGCTCCGCCGCTGCCGCCGCCGCCGGAAACACTGTTCCGGCGTGAACAGTGTCCGGTGCTCAAGAATAACAAGTGGGTAGTCCGTTTTAACCGTTTTCGCGCGCTGAATCCGAATTTGATGTCCATTTCGCCAAATTCCAACTCCAAAATTTGCCGAAGGCATCCGGAAAGGTAATCCTTGGTCCAAACTTCGCACTGAGTCCATATTTAATATCCACTTCGCGCGAAACCACTTCTAACGATCCGACGGAGTCCAATGATCACCCACGTGATCCATTAAACACACTGAGCCCAACACTAATGTCCAAATGGGGCACAAATCCCACCAACATGCCACATAGGCCCCCGGGAGCTGTAGATGAACCAGTAATCTCGACGTGGGGATCCAGGTCCTCACACGCAATCCTCGCTCAAACATGTATATCCTCTGTGCCTCATCTTGGGCAGCCTGTGGCACGCAGTTTAGTAATCGCGTGAACTCCCTAGTATACTCCAGCACAGTTCGATCTCCCTGCTGGAGATTCTTCATGTCACGCCCCGGCGTCGAAACTGCGACCCGGGCTCGCCAACAGATCCGCCGCCCATACGGGAAGCCCCGTATAGACGAAGCGACAACCTGCAAAAGAAAGATACTACACTAAACAGATATCAGAGCTGAAAAGTAAATGCTGAAATAAAATAAATACAACTCCAAGTCCTAACCAAAATACATAAGTCTCTCAGCAATAAAAGAAAAGTACAACTCTATACCTCACTACAAAGGTTTCTCCACATGCAACTCTCAAAATAGTAAGGGGGTACATCTACTCTCTCGACGACGACTGGTAGGGATCTAGCTCGCGACTCCCTTACCTCGATCTGAAGAAGCAGCAGCTGGAGCAGCAGGAACAGGAGTAGAAGTCCCTAGGGAAAAAGACACCACGACGGGTGTGAGAACTACATCCCACAGTAGTTCTCAGTGGGTGCCGCCAACAAGCCCGACGGTCTGCCCACTAAGTCTACTAGAGGCATGATGTAACAAATGAAATACTAAAGGAAAGAGCTGGAAAAGAATAACTCTACAGCTACTATGCCCCTATCTAGATGCTCAAAAAGTGAAACAGATGAAAACATGGTGCATCTACTATCCCTCAACTCAGATCACCCAATCTGCCTGACTGCCTCCTCGGGTCCAGTCAAACCTGCGCCTACCTACTGCCGTTACATCCACGGAGGACCGGACTTACGAAGGGCGTCCGTGACTGCCAAAATTGGCCCAGCCAGAGGGACTGCGTCTGTGACTGCCAAAACTGGCCTAGCCAGAGGGACAGCGTCGACAAGTCGCGATACCCAAGTAACAGATCCACCCCGGACGTGGCACTCGAGGGGAGCGACCCCAACGAGGACAAAGGTATCTGCGCACTCTGTCGAGCTCAAAGTGGCACTGCAGGCTATAGTCCAAAATCCACGCTCACTCTCAGAACGGAAAGACTCAGGATCCTCAAACATCTCGCACAACGGTCGGAGCACTCTCGACGACTCAGCTGATCAGCTCTCTCGAATCTCAAGACACCAGCAACTCCACCAACTCACAGCACAAAACACACAGGCTGGAGATACTCCACAGCCGGGATCGACCCACAACTCAGGGCTAACAAAACTGGTCGGACAACACTCAACGACCCGGGACCACCGTCAACCCCAACGGTTCCCAACAACACAGGCCAGAAGATACTCGACGGCCCGGGACCACCGTCTGCTCAACGGCTCCCCACGACAGAACATCAAACTCACAGATAACACAGGAAGGACCGACACCATAAGGGTTTGGAAAACCCGATAGGTCGGTGTTTAGAACCCTATCAAACAAGAACAGACTCTAGGCTCCGCCTATCTAAGTTCCCGACCCCCTTACAGTTCGGGAACACGACAACCTCGGTACAACACGCAGAAGACACCAACCAGCGTCCGAAAGTTCTGGGAGACCAGCACCTACAACCCTATCAAACAGAACAGGTTCCATGCTCGGCCCCCGTGGCTTTCGTCCCGACAAAGAAACGGCCCCTAAAACCCAGATCACCCAAACTCTCTCGGGTGAGGAGGTTGTAATAAAAAGGTGACAGTTATTACTGAAAACTATTTTAATCTGAGAAACCTAATTTAATATGTTTTAGTTATTTTAAGAAAAAAAACAGTTATAAAACAAGTATTTATACCCAAACCCCGAAGGGCTAATGCCTTTGTCCAACCAAACAAGGACAAACTCCAGCGGCCCTTCGATGCTTGGAAGAAAACATTGGTAGACTAAAATCATGTGTATGTCAAAAA
This sequence comes from Tillandsia leiboldiana, assembly GCA_029204045.2. Taxonomy (NCBI): domain Eukaryota; kingdom Viridiplantae; phylum Streptophyta; class Magnoliopsida; order Poales; family Bromeliaceae; genus Tillandsia; species Tillandsia leiboldiana. Next base: position 19,422,864 of record CM055074.1, read on the forward strand.
GGTTCTGGGTTCTAGGTCCTACTAACACTGGTATACTGCCACCACTAACACAGCGGCGACAAAAGAAATAAAGACACAAAACACCCCGGGATTACCGTTCACCCAAACGGCTCCCGCCACAGATAAAATACTAGCTACCACTACCAGACTCCACTCTGCTCCCAAGCACGAGTGTAACATGCATCCCACACTAAGAAGAAACTCGACCACTCGGCCTACTACCCGGGCGAGGATAACACTATGTCCAGGAAGGAAATAGAAGTGTGGATGTCTAAAGCAAAATAAACCTAGCCCAAGTTAGAGTTTTCTACTGGTCTGGTTACACATGCAGCATATGACGGGGGTGCTAGGTCAAGTTCCAGGATAATGATTTAACAGATGATAGAAAGCAAGGAGATCACCAGATCATCAGATAGTACAAGGAATAGCAATTCCTACATTCTAGCATGCTACACAAGGAATTCATTATCATGCATAGTCCTACTATAGCAGATTTAATGTCCAGTCCATCAATCTTGGAGACAAGACCACACACCTAAGAACGCTAACAGTCCAACGTCCAACAGCTGAAAATAGCAGGAGCAACAACCTTCCCTAATCGACAGTCCCGATGGTCCAAAGACACTAAACAACTCCTCCTGGTACAAACATACAGTCCAAAGTTACACTTTATTCCAAAAATATCCAAGTACAAAAATCTGCAGAAAACAGTACTGAAGATCTGAAATTTCCACCTGCAGAACAGACTCCGAAAAATTCGATAAAAATACTGCTGTGATCCTCGCGTCGAGACCTTCGAAACGGGTACCTGCACGTCCAATTCCGAGCCCCGTAGGCCGAGTTACAAATTCCACAACACAGGGTGCGCAAAACCTCACAACAACACAATTGTAATCCCATGCACAGATAAAAGGAGAAAAATATACCTCTGGGCAAACCTCTGAAATATCCCAGAAAAATATGACGATAATCCTCGTGACGAGTAGATGCAAAAAGTGTATAGGCTCGTCTCGATCCGATGCTCGAGCGCGGAGATAAAATTCCGGCAAGGTGCTGCTGTCCATAAACTCCACCAGCAGAAAAGGGGGTTAAAAATATACCAGAAACCCCAATAAAAGCTCAAATCCGAGAAAAGTGGGAAATACAAAAATCGTAGATCTACCTCTCGTGAATCCAACGCCGTGAAAATCGTCCAAAAATACTGTCGGAGTAGCTCTGTGGACCTCTCAGACCGAAATGCGACGATAACGGGCCTCCGATGAAAGATCGTCGCTCTGTGCTACGATGCCGAAGTCGTCGACGCCGTGGCCTCCAAAAACTCCGGGCCTCCACCAAAAGATGCACAACACGAGGAGCTCCAACTTTGCTGAAGGGTCCAAGGGCAGGGGAGCTCAGGAAAAACCTCAACTCGGAGAGAGGAGGGGAGTATAAATAGGCTCAACCCAAAAATCCCCAAAATTGGGCTTTTTGGGCCCAATTCCGGGCGCCCGGAGCAATCGGGCCGCTACAGTGTTGGGCCCGGCCCAACACTGTGCGCGCCCGAAAGCTCCACCAGCCGACACGTGTCCCCGCCACGCTCCCCGCGCCCGGCGCAGGCGCCCCCGCCAACCGCGCGGCGCCGCGTGTCCCGACACGAGGGCGTGGGGCGGCTGCGCCCGGCCAACCGCGGGGCGCCACGTGGCGCCCCCACATCGCCCCGACAGCCCCGGCTGTACGGTCACCTGCCCCCACCATTGCGTGGACCGCGTGCACAAAAACCAGCGAAACACGAGCCGCCACGTGTCCACCCTTCAGTCCACCGTACACCCGCGCCTTTTTCCGTGGACCGCGCCTGCTGCGCCGGCCAACCGGGAGCCGCCACGCGTCCTGCGCCCGGGTGCATGCCTCCGCGGTGGACCGAGCGGCTGCGCCTCCGCCCGCCGCCGCGCTCCGTCGCCAGCCGCCGTCGCCGGCGCCTCTCCGGCCGCCGGAACAGTGCCCTCACACCTCAAAATCCGTGTTTTCGCATCCGGGCTCCGAAAAATACAAGTAAATAGTCTATCTTCATCGTTTTCGCGCGCTGAAACCAAATCCGATGTCCGTTTGGCCCAATTCCACTTCTAAAATTTTCCAAAGGCCTCCGGTTAAGCAAACTTGCTCCCAATTTATACCAGGAATTCATTTCTTGGGCCCGACACGCGCACAAACACTCCCAGAAGCCACTAATCCATCAATAAACCCTTAAGCGGGGATTCGGGTCCTCACACTTTAGGTCCTCCTCTAGCTTCTGTCTGACACTCTCTGGGAAGAAGGCTCCAAAGAGAAGATTGTGGAACTCCAACCAAGTAAGAAGATGGACCCCTGGCAGGCCAACTGGTCCCACTCGACGCCACCAAGTCTCGACATCCTTCTCCAAAAAGTTCGTCGCCAGGTGAACCTGATGTCTCTCTTCTATAAAGAGGCTCTCAAATAGTCGCTCCATGGCTGCAATCCAGGACTCCGCCTCCCAAGGCTCCAAACTCCGACCTGAAAAATGAAGCGGGTCAAACTGTCGGAATCTCATCAAACGGTCAATGAGATCCCTCTACTCCTCTGTTGAGAGCTGTCCTTCAGGCCCCGATGTCTGTCCACTAACAATCGGTGTAGCAGGGGCTACTGGTGCAACTAGTACTGTCGGGGGTGCCACTACAGGGGAAGAAGGTGCTGGAGAACGCTCAAGCGGTGCTGCAACTGGCTATACCCTCTGCTCCATCAGGCGCATCAAATGAGCCATGTTCTCTTCCTGGCGCCTGGCTACCTCCTCCTGGCATCGGATAACTTCCGACATCTGTGCCATCTGGGCCCGTAACTCCTGAACCTCTCTCTACTTGTCCTGCCCTGACTCCTCCCTCTCAGGCTCATCGGAAGATGAAGGCTATGAACGCGTCAGTACTCTGTGTCGGGGAGGCATCACGCTCACCTGAAACAAAATCCACACATTAGGACGCAACAAACACTCGACCCAATCCAGCGACAGTTTAGAACATGTCATCCATTCTATAGCATTATGCTGTCTGCAGGCAACATAATCGCCTAGAAGAATAAACATGCCAATCTCCCATCCCATCCCTTTGGAGAGGTATAAAAATTCAATCATTACTCTCGCTTCAAATCACGACTCTCACGTAAGTCATCCTAGGGTCAAACAACAAGCCTAGGGTTTCTAAGTCCACAATGACCTAAATCCTAGGCTCTGATACAACTCTAATCTGTCATGCCCCGGGGTCGAAACTGCGACTCGGGCCCGCCAACAAATCCACCGCCCATACGGGAAGCACCGCATAGGCGAAGCGTCTAACCTACAAAAGATAATACTACAGCTATACAAATATTAGAGCTAGAAAGTAAACTACTGAAATATAAAAAGACAACTCCAAATAGTACATGTCAGATCCTCACAATATATATATCTCTCAAAATAAAACTCTCAAAAGTAAATTATATAAATACATCAAATCCTCTGACAGTACTAGAAATCTCCAAAAGGGTACAGCTACTCTCTAAGAAGGGGCATGGATCTAGCTCGTGACTCCCTTACCTCGATCAGCAGGTGCAGCTGTGACACCCCCGTAATTTGGATTAGTCCTATATATAAATGATATAATAGGACTAAATCTCTTAACCCGGCTATAGCATTTTGGATGTAGCAAGATCCAAGAGGTTATGAGAGTTAAGCGTGCTAGAGCTAGAGTAGTTCTAGGATGGGTGACCCCCTGGGAAGTGAGGCGTCACAGTTGGTATCAGAGACATTCACTAGCCGAAAATGTGAGATGAGTCTGCCAGGGTTATAGCGGGTAGAGCGAGGCTCCCCGGCTAATGACCGTTGTGAGTGGAGTGCAGCTCCTCACAAGGTCGGCTAAGGCTAGCGAGACGAGTCTCACATCGCCTGGTGCTTGTGAGTGTGCTTGAGCCTGACGTGGACGTCAGGGCTTAAAGGGGGGAAGAATGTGACACCCTCGGAATTTGGATTAGTCCTATATATAAATGATATAATAGGACTAAATCTCTTAACCCGGCTATAGCATTTTGGATGTAGCAAGATCCAAGAGGTTATGAGAGTTAAGCGTGCTAGAGCTAGAGTAGTTCTAGGATGGGTGACCCCCTGGGAAGTGGGGCGTCATAGCAGCAACTGGAGTAGGAACAAGGGTGGATGCCTATGGAAAAAGTCACCACAACGAGTGTGAGAACTACATCGAACAGTAGTTCTCAATGGGTATCGTCTCCAAGACCAACGGTCTGCCCACTAAGTCTACTAGAGACATAAGATAATAATGCAGTAACCGGAAATGAAAAGCTGGAAATAACTCTACAGCTACCATGCCTGTATCTATGATGCTCAAAGAATGATACAGATGATAAAATGCATCTACTCGATATGCTCAATCAACCCAATCACACTGACTGCCACATAGGGTCCAGTCAAACCTGCGCCTACCTACTACCGCACATCCCCACTGGGACAGGAATTACGTAGGCGATCCCACTCGGACTGCGTCGACAAGCTGCGAAAGATAAGTAACAGCCCTAGCTCCAGAGCGGCACTCGAGGGGAGCGACCCCACCGAGGAAGTATCCGCGCATCTCTATCGAGCTCAATACGTCTCATGCAGGCTAAAATCCAATCTACGATCAATCAGATCGGAAACAATAACTCAACACTAACCACAACAACCGAAAACACTCAACGGCTCAGGACCATCATCCTCAAATGGCTCCCAGAACAGACCACTCGACTGGCCACACTAAATCCACTGGCTGGAGGTACTCAACTGCCAACTATGAAGTAAGGTCCAAAAGTTTCGGGAGACTAGCGCCTACAACCCTATCAAACAAGAACAGGTTTCAGGCACAATCCCCCGTAGCTCTCGATCCAAAATATGGAAACAGCGCTTAGAACCTAGATCACTCGAACTCTCTCGGGTGAGAAAGTTTATAAGAAAAGATGACATTTATTATCGAAAACTATTTTGATTTGAAAAACCCAAGTTAATGAATTTTAGTTCTTTAAGAAAAATCAGTTAAAACAAGTTTTATTTTTCAAACCCCGAAGGGCCAATGCCTTCACCCAATCAAACAAGAACAGGCTCTAGCAACCCTTCGAAATTCGGACGGAAAACATTGGTTTACTAAAATCATGTGTATTCAAAAACAATCTGGGTTCAAGGTAATGCTATCACCAGCTCAACACTACTATGAACACAGTACCAATGACACTGGTCGGAGAATACTCGACGACCTGGGACCACCGTCGACCTGAATGACTCCCAACACTAGCCCTAACCTAGCCTCAGCTACCAGACTCCACTCGGCCCCCAGGTACGAGTGCCAATGCATCCCATAATATCCCAACCACTCAGCCCACTATCCGGGCGAGGAAAAACTCTAAATCCAGGAAAAAAGAATACAGAGTGTGGGAAGTCTAAAATATGAAGAAAAATAGCCCAAGTAAGGATTTTCTACTAGTTTGTTTAAATACATGCAAACATATGATGGGGTGCTAGTCAAGATTCCAATATTTCATTATCACGAGAAATAATCAATTTGTTAATTCTATCATACATGCTTGCATCTCGGTCCACAAAAGGAGTACTTTACTTATCATGCATGCATATTATGACATAGAATTAGTACGCCGCTCGCTAATTTTGGAGAAAAATCCAACCCACCTGGAATGCGCTGATCTGTCCTCCGATTAAGTTGAAACTGAACATGTGCGTTCCTCAGGTTCTCACGGTTCCAATGAACCTAAAAGCTCCAAAAAAAACTCCTCCCGGATAAACGACAGTGTTCAAAATACCAAGTGCTGCCCAAACGGTCCATTGCAAAATTCAGCGTGCGCATCAACGGTGTGTAGAAGCCAAACCGTACACAATTTTTACCTAGAACCAAAAAAAATATGCTCACCTCGATAGTAAGAAAGAGTCCCAACTTTTACTTTCTCAGCCACAGTCCAAAATCCCAGCGAAAACTAAAATACAAAGCCGAATATCGTGATGTGTTCAAACGCTTCACAAAGCTCCAAAGACAGAAAAAGTTCACCTTTGAAATAACTTCAAAAAAAATCTAAGAAATGTACGACTGCGTTCCTCTCGAAGTCCAGATGGAGATCGAGTCCTTAAACTCCCAAATCCGCCAACCAAAAGCCGAGAAAATGCATAAAAACTTCACGTTGTCCAGAAAATGCAACAACAAAAAGGGGGGTCTAAAGATGCTGCAAGAAACCCCATAAAAACTTAAAACGAAGAGGAGCGATAAATACCAAAGTCGAAGGCCTACCTCTCGTGAAGATCCTCCTGAAATTTCGGATCAAAATTTAAAGGTTAAGCCTAGGGTTGCCCGCTGAAGAAACGTCGACGAAAAAACTGCAATTGGAGGAACGTCGAAGCTCCCGGAGTTGAGGAAGAAGCTGATGAAACGATCTCCAAAAATCCTTCAAAAATACTAGAAGTGTAGAAGATTTGTAGAACTTCTTCTCAGCAATAGGGGGTCCTAAGGGGTTCTCCAAAAAAACCGAAATGGAGAAAAGAGGGGGCCTACTTAAAGAAAAAACCCATAAAAACCACAATTCGGATTAGGGGGAAAGAACCGGGCGCCCGGATCCGAACAGTGCGTGCCCGGGATACGTGGCGGCCATCCACGCCGCCTCCGCACACCACCCGAAATCGCCGGATCACGCCACGTGTCCCACGTCCGTGCTCCGTGCGCCCCGCGCCCGCGCGGTGGTTGGCGCCCGCCAATCGTGGCGCGCCACATGGATAGCACGGTCCACGGCGGGGAGCACGCGGCGTGCGGCACTCTGGGTCTACCGGGTCCGCACTCCAGCCAATGGCGCGCTGCCACGTGGCCTGTATGCATTGATCGCGGCGTGATGCGTGCGGCCTGGCCAATCGCGCTCTGCCACGTGGCTCCGCGCGCGCTCGCTGGTCCCGGTGCATGCGCATGGGTCGTGAACCGACCTGCTTCCACAATGGACCCAATAGGCCCATTTAGCCCGAAAATAGCCATTTTTGATTGTTTTCGCGCGCTGAGTCCGTTTGACGCGCAACGCACTCGGTACACCAAAAATAGTTATTTTCTCGCCGCTGACCACACAGTCGAGTCGCACGGGATTTCGGGACACCACAGGCGTGACTCCGGGATGGCGTGGAGCGAACCCGTCGACTTTCAGAGATCCAGCAAAAGTACAGCTCAAAACAAGTTGGGAAATACAACGTAAAATAGTAGGTAAAGCTCAGTGTAGTATAGTACTGTAAATCAGAATTGTATATGCTGCTGTAGTAGACTTAACCAAGAACACCCAAGTATATGTAGGGCTCAAATCTACCTATGGACAGGGTCCAACGGCTAGTTCTCGGGTTAGCCGTTGGACCTTACCAAGGAAGCCCTAGGCAACCCACCAGGCACTTCCCAAGGCAAGCCTCTTGGGTAATCCAAGAAGGCCCTTCCCAATGTAGGTTAAGTCAAGCAAAAAGAAAAGAGGCTTGCCTACCAGGGACTTCCCAAGGCAAGCCTCTTGGGTAACCCAAGAAGGCCCTTCCCAATGTAGGTGTTGAGACCAAAATTTCTACCATAGGGGGGAGTGACACGTGGCGTCAACCATCGGTTGAAAGACATCAGCCGACAGGGGTTTGAGTCGACAAAGAGGGACTTGCGTCTCGATTGAGACTAGCCCCAAGTACGGAGGCGTGCAATACGCGATATACTATCGGGTGGAGGCATCAGCCGATAGGATAAGCAGCCGACGCAAAGATTATCACATCGCTCAGGGGCGACTGCAGTTGAAGGAAGATATCTAACCGCCCCGATCAGACATCGAAGCAGGCAGAGTCAGAATCAACCTTCGATTGATCAAGTCGAAAGAGGAAAGACCCACATCTTGTTTCAGACCGGTTTTAGGCGCGTAACAGTACAGTACGAGGGGCACGCCATCGGACGAAGACACCACCCGACGGAAGGACGGGTCAACCGAAGAGGGGACTGCGTCCCGATCCGAACCAATCTCAGTCCCGTAAAAGCACAAGACACGACGAATGCCATCGGCTGAAGGTGCCAGCCGATAGGAGAATCAGCCGACAAGAGAAGCGGTCAACAGGAGAATTATTGTCTCATCTAGGACCGTCTCTCAGCCGAAGACAGATATCAGACCACCTTAGTCAAGCAACGGAAGATGCGAAGTCAAGGTCAATCCTCAGCTGCTCAAAGCTGTAGAAGGAAAGATCTTGGACGGAGGAAGGAGTGCGAGATTTCGGCATGAATCCCGCAACTAACCCAGAACGGCGAGTAGTGCCCAGCACCGGAAAGCGTCGAGAATCACGCTCTGACGCGACTATGAGGGGATGAACCTAGACGGAAGAACGACTATTATTCTTTTGAGGAAGTTTCGGCTCAAAAGGAAGCCGTTTAGGATATCACGATGATTCTTCCCAAATCACGTCGATAATTCAAATCGGCACCTAATAATGTGGTTCGGGAAGTGTATAAATATCCGAACCATCGAAGGAAAAGTTGTTCGGCAATCTCGTAAGCCCGGTGCCACCCCAGTTTCTTCATATCTAGGAGTAGTGTAGTGTCCTCGATTTTTCCTTTTTTATCACTTTTCGGTGTGAGTGAAATTTTGCTTACTTTTCGCTTATATCGATTTGACCAATTTTGGTTTTCATGTTGTAGAGCGTGTTAAACGGAAACGACGATGAGATCGGCTCGAAAATCTGATGAACGGATCTCCCGGTACGATTTTTCGAAGGTAATAGGTTAAAAAGGTTTTTAAATATCCATTAATGGTGTATGGCGCTTTAAAATCCGTACCAATACATGAAAGGCGTTTCGGTAAATTTGGCACGCAAATCGAGAAAGAAACGATTATGAAAGATAAAATTGGTTAAAGTGGTTACAATTTCTCTTATAAATAAAAGGGATTCGGGGATCGATTTTACTTTACATGCTAGAGAAAAGAAACAAGAAAACCCTCATTTTTCATTTTTGAAAGAGAGCGATTCGTCTTCTTCTTCGAGGTACGCGCCGGAGATCAGAATTGGAACCGCCGTCATCATAGGAGATCGAAGCGGGAGCACTATCACCGACGGGGACCGAAGATCGGAGAGCGGGTCCGGGCATCGCATCGTTATCCTCGTCGTTGAAAGGTCGGTTCTTGGCTTTTTCGTTAACAACGTTTCGGTTTTTGGGTTTTTCTATGCTTTCGTTTGGGTTTCTTGGGTTTTCCGTCGATATAGTCGAGAGGTCGCCGCCGCCATCGCCGTAGACGGGAGGCCGCTACCGCCGACATTGCAAGCCTAATTTTGGCTATGACGGAGCACCACCGCATAGAGCACCGGCGCACGGGTCACCGCCACACGGGGTACTGTCGCGCGAGGCACCACCTGCGCGAGGCGTTGCCCGCGCGAGATGCCGCCCGCGTAGGATGCCACCCGCGTGAGACCGCACGGGGCCGCGTAGGGCGCTGCCCGCGCAGCACCACCCGCGCGGGGCGCCCCCTGCGCGGGGCGCCCCCCGCGCGGGGCTTCCGAGCCACCCGGGCTGCGTGCCAAGTGGGCCACACGCACCGGGTGGGCCACCGCATGTTTGCCGCTCTCCACCGACACGCCGCTCGCGTGTGCTATTGCCGCCGCCGCTTCGCATCGCCGCCGTTGTTGCTCCGTCAAGTAGTTCTCTTACAGTTTTCGCCGTCGGAACCCTGGTTTGATCCACGAATCACGGTTTTGCTATCCAAATGTGTTTTTGGTAACAGTTTTTAGTATACTTTACCGTCAAGAAGTGTTTTTACTCTTTTGTCTTTGCGGGTACCGGCAACTCAGCGGTAGGAGTCCGGACTCTCCTTTTTGACACCGAAGGGTCTGTCGTTTTCGTCCGGACAGGATCGCGAAGGGGTTTTAGGTTCCCATTTCATCGTCGATCGAGGTGGGTAACCAAACCGAGGTAGGGGACATTGTTGAACGGTGGCGTTCAACCCCTCTCTTCCTTTTGCTATTTCTTTTGATATTGTTATTTTAAAATGAAAGGAAGGACATTGTCACAATTACTATGACGGAACGGTACACTCGTAAAGGACATAGATGGATCTTTTAACTTATCAGTTTCAGTTACCGCAATTATTACACGAGTATGGGATCGTGTGGCTCATGGCGCTATCACGTACACCAGCGGTTTGGCCACCGCAAGGGTATACTTTTCCGGAGAAGTGGTTTGTAGGACCTGTGATCCCTACGCGGTCAGAGCGTGAGGGGACCCCCGCGGTTAGAGCGGAATCGCGGTCAGAGCGATGTGGGTTTTTGGGTACCAAGGTTATGAGCATGTTTGAGGTATTTCCGGATTCCGCGGTGGGAATCAGGTAAAGCAGTATGGATGATTGGGAGTTCCGGTTTCCGGTTTGATGTCCTGTTTACTTTATTGTACCTATCATTTGCATATGATACTTGTTTGATCTGTTTTCCTTTCTATAGTTTTTATCACTAACTCCCACCATGTGACAGGTTCAGGCGGGGACGGGGGAGAGGCTTCGATGCGGAAGTGATTCAATTTTCGTTATCCCGGTGATATTTTACACCTCTCTTTATGGTCGTTACATTCGATTGATATACTTGCATGAGATATTATTGTGATGTGATGTGACTCCTTTGTGATGTGGATATTTGGATATGTGGACACTTTAGACAGATTGTGATCTTTTGGATTTCGTTATTCTTGTTGGTGGATGCATGTGGAATGTGGAGGTTTTCAAAGTGATAAAACGTTTGCGAAATCTGTTTTCAAAACTGACTGTCAGGTGTACATTGTTTTAAAACTTTGTGGTTTTATCCTTTCAACTTGGAGGTTGCCAACCGGGCTATATTCTCATGTACGATTCAAAAAATTACTTATCTCTCTATTTAGAACTCTGTGTATGAAAACTGGTTGTGGATGATGTATGTATGTTGTGCGACACTAAGCATATATAGGGGAGACTCTGTCCGTTTGTTTAAAGAGATCTTGTATATGTGGCGGGTCTGGATTCGTGACGGGATAAAAGATTTTTAAGGAAAAAAAAAATAGGATCGTTTTCCGTTTTTAAACCACTCCCGTGGCGTGACAAGTAGGTTAACTTAACTTTTACCGCTTTTCTAGGAGTAGGCTTAGGGCCTGTTTGGCAATCATTGAAAAATAAAACAGAGTTTTATTTTACAACGTATTGAATGTATTGAAAAATTCAATACTTTATAAAAATATTACTCTATTTTTAACTGTTTGGATTGTGAACTTTTAAAAAATACTCTGTTTTAAATTTAAACTTTCAATACAAAAAGTTAAATTTAAAAATATAAATTTTTAATTTTTAATTTTAAAATTTTAAAATTTTAAAATTAAGATTTAAATTTCAAATTTAAAATTTTTAAAATTGAATTTGAATTTTAAATTTTAAAATTTAAATGTGAAATTTTAAATTTTAAATTTCAATTTTCAAATTTAAAAATTCAAATTTAAAATTTAAAATTTAAAATTTAAATATAAAATATAAAATATAAAATATAAAATTTAAAATAAAAAAAATAAAAAATAAAAAATTTAAAAGTAAAAATTTAAAATTTAAATTTAAATTTAAAATTTAAAATTTAAATTTAAAATTTAAAATTTAAATTTAAAATTTAAAATTTAAAATTTAAAATTTAAAATTTAATATTTAATATTTAATATTTAAAATTTAAAATTTAAAATTTAATATTTAAAATTTAAAATTTAAAATTTAATATTTAATATTTAAAATTTAAAATTTAAAATTTAAAATTTAAAATTTAAAATTTAAAATTAAAAATTAAAAATTAAAAATTAAAAATTAAAAATTAAAAATTAAAAAATTAAAATTAAAAAATCAAAAATGAAAAATAATATTTAAAATTTACAATTAAATGTAAAATTTAAAATTTAAAATTTAAAATATAAAATTTTAAAATTTAAAATTTCAAATATAAAATTTCGAATATAAAATTTCAAAATTTAAATTTTTAAATTTAAAATTTTATAATATTAATTTTAAATTTTAAATTTTAAACATAAAATTTTATTATTTTAAAATAATAACTTTTAATTTTGAAATATTAAATTTTAATTTTATAATATAGAATTTTAAATTTCAAAATTTAAAATGTAAATATAGATTTTATTTTTTAATTTTTCAATTTTTTAGTTTTAAATTTAAAATTTAAAATTTAAAATTTTAATTTTTAATTTTTAAAATTTAAATTTAAATTTTTAAATTTTATATTTTTAAAGAGGTACGGAATGCGAAAAAGGGCGAGGGAGAAGTGGTAAGCGAAATAGGGAATTTTTTTTATCTAGTCTAACCTCTTTTTTTTTTTTTCTCCAAAAATATTTCGAAACGGTAATTTTACATTGTAATATTTTTACAGAGTAAAATAGTTTAAAACTCCGTTTCGATGGTTTTCGCCCTTAGTTGTAATTTTCATTTCTTTCTTCTTACTTATGGTTTCCCAAACAGGCCCTTAGTTGTAATTTTCATTTCTTTCTTCTTACTTGTATCTCCTTTCTAAGGAATATAAAGTTATAAAAAAACTCCGTTTCGATGGTTTCCCAAACAGGCCCTTAATTGTAATCTTTTTAGAAGAAGTATCTACTATCACTTTCTCCTAACTAATACAAATAAATACGAAAGAACATATAAATAGTTACTACATGTTATGAGTTCTCGAAACTAAACATTACGTGTTTAATGAAAAAAAAAAAGAAACTAAACATTACATATAGTGGGCTCTGACTTTGGGCCAGGCAAAATCCATTGCTCTTCGGCCCATAGACTAAAAACAAATTTAAAATCAAATAAAATCTTAAATAAATTCTAACATCTTTCTCCCCCTCTAGAATGGCGCAGATGCTTCACCTCCCCTGTTCTATGGGTACTCCCATACGCAGCTCGTCCTGCACCCTCCTCGGAAACCCTAACCCTAGATGGGCGGCGCTGCAGAAGAAGCTCAGCTGCAGTGGTCGACACTCCTGCTTCTTCTCCGATGGTCGCAAACAGGTCGAATCCCCAACCTCTCTGATTCTTTTTCTAGTCCTAATTTTCTCGTTTATTCTCTTCATTTCTTGATTTAGTCCTTTTTTTAATGCTCTTCTTTCACGTAATTTGAAACTTTTCCGATCTCAGTGTACCAGTTTCATGCACACAATAGGCTGAGAATGAATTAATAGTGCCGGAATAAGGGTTTGGAGGTGTAGGTTTATGGGGCCGTAATTGCATATTTTATTAGAAAGAAATTTACTAGTTATTGTTGTCGTTTCCTTCAAGGTTAGTATGTTGTGCTCGACCTTGAAAAAAAGAAAGTTCAAAATAATCGATACATAACCATGGCTCAAACTCAAAATAATCGATACATAACCATGCCTAGTACCTGCTTGACAAAATGCTTAAGAGTTCCTAACAAAAATTGTTGAGTATAGATATTAAACCACTGCTTTACAGTAGCTTAAGAGCCTTTCTGGTCCTGCTGTAGGGTGTAATGTTGCTCAATGTAAGTGTTATCTGAATGGTTCTTTAAGAAGAAGCACTATATTGAAATCATCCAACAACTTCTTTTTACAATAGATACAGAAGCTCCAAATTATAGCTCCTGCTTGCAGGCCTTAGAATCTTCTATTTTCTTCCTACCATAGCAAAAACTCCGAACTTTTCTGTTTGCAAAAGACTCTATTGGAGATGACTGCTGCTGAATGCAGAAGCAGCAGCATGGCCAAACGAGTAGTAAGCTCTTAGGGAAAAAGTATTAATTCAAACGACATGAAAGCAAGAGGCTTTAAGTTGAAAATTTTCTAGCTAGCTCTTAGTTCCATTTAATTTCCTCGCATTAATTCAAATCCATGTGTTTGGCTTATGTCTGCACATATGTGAGGTGGAGTGTTGACTATAGATGATTAAAGGACTGCTCTCTAGTAACTTAAGATTTTAGAAAAAAAACTGTTGTTCCGCAATTATGTACCGAGCTAGACTACAATTGTTGATCATCATAGTAGTCATAATTAGTTGTCTAACGCATACTTTGTTTTTGTTTCAGTAGCTGTTTGATGAATAATTGGAATATTGTACAGAGGAATGAGCTTTTAAAATATTTTTGAATAGGGATGGGATTAAATTTTTAATCCTAGAAGTTTGTTCTGCACAGTAACTTTTCATGGAAGTGCAGTAGCCTTAATCACTTGGTTTCTTGCTTTTGTCGGTTAGTCTGAGTAACTTTCTGAATCTCTTAATGGAAGTTCTTTTGGTATAGTTAAACAATTTCTTGTTCAAATCTTCGACCAGGCGTGTACTGCTGGAGATTCTTTTTACGGAAGAAAACATTCATCAATTTGTAGATTATGCCTCGAATGAAGAGTCTTGAATCTCTTGATTTTTGTTTTCTTTTAATGTCATACTGTGTAGTTAATTGTTGGAATTTATCTTGATTTCATCTGCTATAATAACTACTTGTATGAGTTTTATGCATTGAGTTTATTAAAAATAAAAGGCATCGTCACTTAGTTTTAAAATTTTCACCTTGTACGGGGAGAAAAAAAACATTGAGAGAGCAACGTGAATATTCAATGTTGGTAAAGGGTGAAGTCATCTTTGTATCATAGTGGGAAAAACACCACTTGTAGTTTGTGATTAGGAATATAACACAATTATCAGTTTTTGGATGGCTTGTTATTTGCAGTGCAGTGAACTGCATGAGACACTTTTCTAGATAGATTTGAGATTATTTTATTTACCTTTTAAAATCTGAATGAGCATCTCCTACAAAATAATATCTTTTACTTGTATGAAGGAAACAGTGAACGTGATTATTATTGATCTGGCTGTTAACTGAAGGTTTTCTCTACTTTAAATTTGAAGATGCAACAATTTTACTATGTTTAGATCAATGTTGTCACAGGTATAGACACATATCACCTACTTGCGATTCAGCCTATACCAATTGTGTGCTCAATTTTATATATATTGCTTACTTCAGTTCTTCCTTGAATACGTCCTTACGTCAAACTGGCTTGTTCAATACTATTTTAAGTCATATGATATTGTGTATCTTATAGTATTTTATGGTAATATTGTGTAATATAAAGATACTGAAAGGGCTTTTGTTACGACTAGTTATTCCTCTTTACGTAAACATTAACCTGATCTCCAATAGTGTCACTCACTATCAGACTTAAATCCTGGTTGCAGGAGCAAGCCAAGAAAGCACTAGAGCAAGCTCTAGGTCAAAAGAAAACTGAGTTTGAGAAATGGAACAAAGAAATTGAAAAAAGGAAGGAAAAGGGCGGTGGTGGCAGTGCTGGTCGGGGCGGCTGGTTTGGAGGTGGTGGTGGGTGGTTCGGATGGTTCGGCGATGATCGCTTCTGGGAGGAGGCACAACAAGCCATTATCGCTGTCGTCGGCATTGTTTCATTGGTAATAGACAATTTTATCTCATATTTTTTACGTAAAACTGTATAGACCTTACCTAAAGTACAACACATTTTGAAAGGGTTATCGAAACTTTAGAAGTTTTGATTTTACTATCTAAAAATTCTGTCAACTTCCATCAAGTAACAGAATACTCCATCCCGTTAAAGAATAATCTGTTAGACAAAGTCAAAAAGATCTTTATGTTCTAAAGTGGAGATACTTATATAAAAAATACTGTAATATTAGGTAGTCAAATCTTATTTTTTGAAGTTTAAATATCCATTTCAAAATGCACTATGGTTCAGGTAAGCTCTGTATGGTTTCACACAAGGATTTAAGTATCCATCGGTACGGGCCGTATCCACCATTCCGTATCGTGCTAACAAGATACTGGCACGATATAGCACCCGTGCCGATGGCACAACTCAGAACCTTTTTTTTTTTTTTTTTTAATTTACAAGTAATTTTCTCAATAAAGTTCAAAATATTTAATAAAAATACATAATAAATAATTTAAAAATTTATTGTTAAAGATAATAAATATTTTATTCCATTATGTGTCGGCACACATATTTTTTTTTTGAGACAGACACTCACCGGCACTGCTCGACACACATCGTGCTGTACCGTGCCGGCAAGATTTCGGCATGATCCCGTACCACGGCAATTAAATCCTTGGTTTCACATTTAGTTGGCTTTCTATTATATTTCTTTCAACAACTATATTTGTATAGGGCTTTTCCATCTTCTTCTGCAGTATCTCCTGTTAGCAAAGGGCAATGTAATGTTTGCTGTGGTCTCCAATTCATTGCTCTTCGTCCTCCGAAGGTTTAGGGATTGGTTCATATATTTATTACCACATTTTCCTCAAAAGTTGCCTGTGCCTTTATCTGTATCGAAACCTGAATCTGTGAACACGTCATCGCGGCTGATGTCAGCTAAAGAAAGGGTGGTCAGTAAATGGGGAATGGACTAAGAAGCCTCTAGCATTCTGTCCTATTGCAGAGTAGAGTATCTTTCGCTCTGTTAATTGTTGCCGGATCTTAGGGTTTTAGCTTGATGTTGGATAGAATGGCAAATTTTGTGCCTTATTTCAATTGCAATCTTTACATTTTGGGAGTAATTAGTACATCTGATCTTGCTGTTGGATATGCGTTTTGTGATGATGATATTTATGAGCACCGTCTGTGAAAAAAATAGAATAATTGCATATTGCATAATTTTGTAAAATACTGTTGTTAATTTAACCTAAATTATATGGAATGAAGAAAGGCATATATGATTATTATATGTAGCTGGATTTTGAACTCACCGTTGCAATTTGCATTATAAAAAGAACCAATGAATAATCCATCAAAAACTCATTAAAAATCTACCGTGTTGATTCAACTTTGGAGATATGTGTTTGCGGAATGATTTCGTTGAAAGAATAGATCTCTATCTCCAAAAAGGACAAATTTGATGAAATATTCGTGTTCGCACTAGTGCAGGGCAGCGCGACAGATTTCAAGTGCTGAATAGCATATTTCCGGAAGCCTGTTCCTTTTTCAACAACTTTTCTCTTATTTTCTTGGATAATTTTTTCGTTTGATATTTTAAATTTGTTTTTTCACTTATCCTTTCTTTATCATCGTCTCGATCTCATCCTCATCTTTTTGTGTAACTTTCTCTTCACAATCTATATAAATCTTCATTTTTTTATTCTTTCTCTGTATGTGGTTGATTGAGCTGGTATTAGGCATGCTATTCTGCCAAACAGGAAGTTTTTTGAGCGGGATATTATATTCCTATAAAGCTTGTTATTTTCGATTATTTTGAGATAGTCTGGAATTAACCATTCCCCCCTAGTGGAATAGTATCATTTTAAAGTTTAATTTCAAATATATTAAGATTAATAATTAAATTAAATTAAATTATGTAGACATGATATATCTAGTTTATGCGTGTCTATTATTTTTCATAAATTTGTCACGTGACAATTTTTTTATTATTAATTTTTTTTTTTGCTTGAATTTAATCGGTTCAAATTTTCTACATATTTTTCTCTATCTTTGCTTGTGTTGGGCCGAAAAGTCGCGTCGGGGTCAGCCCTTGGGTTGACCCTCTGATGTGAATGTGTCGCGTGCCAATAAGAGATCAAGCGATCGGGCCGAGAAGAGATCTGCTCGGTCGGATTCTTCTCAATCAACTCTTGTGAGTGTTCGGCCTAGATTAGCTGGACCGGGATTGAGAGGTAGACGGAATTCGGCCTAGAGGAGCCGAACTGAAAGTCGGAGACAGAGATTTGACACGACTTAGGAGCCGATCAAGAAATTGTATTGATGGTAGAGGGGTTATAAGAGTAACAGGAAGCCAATTATAAGTAAGTCTACTTCTAGAAAATACGGTAAAGGTTATCTAGAAAAACAGTAAATGCAAGTATTGAAATGTATGAAATAGCACGGGTGGTTCTGGCTTACGAGGTTGTAGGATCCCTTTTTCTTCGATGGTTCATTTATTTATACATTTACGAACCATGTGTATAACTGTCGATTTTAGTAATCGGCGTAATCTAAGGGGAGTCAACGTAATTTTCTCAACCACTTTCTTTTGAGTTTATTCTCCTCAATAGGATAGTAGCCGTTTTCCATCCAGGTTCATCCCCCAATCGGCACGCCGGGACGTGATCTTCGGCGCTTTCCAATGCTGGGCGTCGGTTGTCGTTCTAGAGTCAGTTACGAGATTTGCGCCCAAATCTCGTACTCTTTCTTTCTAGGGTCTTTCTTTCTGTGGCTCGAGCAGCCGAGAATTGACATTGACTTCGCATTTTCGTCATTCGACTATATTTGCTTTCGGCCGAGGTCAGTTCTCTAGATGAACCGATGCCCCTTATTGGCCGCTTCTCCTATCGGCTGATGCCTTTAGCCGATGGCGTGCGTCATGTGTCGTACTCTCACGTGACTGAGGTCGCTCTTGGTCAAGACGCGGGTCCTTCTCTATTGACTTATTCTTCTATCGGCTGATTCACCGCCCGTGGGCGCCTCAATAATCTGATGGTATACGTCACGTGTCACTTCCTTAGGTGGCGAAAATTTTCATCTCAACAGCTTGAGTTAACCCATGACTCAACGACTATCGGGTCTCCTCCTTCGCCACTAAACACCGACGGGTTTAACTCATGGAAATTAGCAAGACTTTCCATTGCTCGGTCCTGCTCCGTTCTCTGAGCTTCATATTGAGCTGTCGAAGCTTCAGACACTGTCCCTTGGGGCGCTTCTCGAGTAGTCCCTGTGGAAGGTGGTCTTGTGAGTCCTCGAGTTGGTCGTGCTGCTCCCGTCTGAGGTAAAAACGTGTCATGGAGCCTCCGAATTTGCTCTCCCTGCCGCCGTAGGGCTTTCTCTTGTCGTTGGGAAGTCTCCGTCTGCTGCTGGAGCACATTAAGGAGCATAGCCACTTGATCCCATAGCTCGTGCACATCTCTCGACTCAGTTGGAGACGACGGAGGGTTCTTTCGTGGTTGTCCTCAGGGTGCCATGCTCACTGTATAAAATAATGTTAGTAACAATAGTCGAAGCCAACGACTCAGCTCCAAAACAAATCAACCAAACAAGACCCTATCAAGTGAGAAAGTCCTTGAGGGACATTCCTTTTCACTTCAGTCATTATGTTGTCGGCCGTCAACGTAATCATCCAAAATATGAAAGTTTGGTTCCCTCGATCGGTCCCCAACATCCAGCTTGGGGACACTACTGACCTAATCATTTGCTTTCGCCAAAGGTCACGAACCACTCACGTTCTCAACCTTCTAAGACCTTCCTATAGTTTACAACACCTTATCATCTAAGTTTCAACAATCTAATACTAACCACCTAGGACTCCTCCTAGGCTCTGATACCACTACAAAGTCTGTCACGCCCTGTGTAACGACTCGGCTCACTAGCAATAATAACTTGTTGGGCTCAAACTACAACCCAAAACCCAAAATGCTTAAGCCCAGTTTTTATTACTAGCGTGTATGGTCTCATATATCCAATCAAAACTTTTTTCTCAGCCGATGTGGAACTATTGGGGTGTTACAAACTCCCCCCGTTTAGACCTTGACGTCTTCATCGGGTCCAAATCAGATCACAAACACAGAATATATCAGAATTACCAGGCGATGTGAGATTCTAGAGGTGGCTCTTGTGGATTCAAGAGGTGGCTTCCACCAAACCCATGGTGTAGCACTTTGCTCCGCATAACACTTAGCTCTCACACTTCCGGTTGGTATTCATCTTTGATACTATTTGTAATGACCTGACCCGCTAGCAATAATAACTTGTTGGGCCCAAACCACAGCCCAAAATTTTTATGCTCAATTATTATTATTAGCAACCATATGCTTATATACCCACCCAAACACACACACAGTCGAAGATCACCACGCGATGTGAGACTTGTCTCGCTAGCCCTGTCATCTAAACCCAGGCTCAGCCGAGACTTGTAACACACTTCCGGCTGGTGATTGGCTCGATACCAAATGTAACGACCCGACCCACTAGTAATGATAATTTGTTAGGCCCAAACTATCGGCCCAATATGCTTAAGCCCGGTTATTATTACTAGTGTCCATGTCTCTTATATACCCAAACACAACTCCATTTCCATCCGATGTGGGACTATTGGAGTGTCACAAACTCCTCCCGTTTCGGCCTGACGTTCTCATCAGTCCAAACACACACACACACACAACCCAAGATCACCAGACGATATGAGACTTATCTCGCTAGCCTCGTTATTCAGACCTTGACATAGTCCGTCACTTTATCTTTTAGACCCTGGCTCAGCCGAGACTCGCCACACACTTTCGGCTGGTGACTGACTCTGATACCAAATGTAAAGACTTGGTCCACTAGCAATAATAACTCGTTGGGCTCAAACCACATCCCAAAATGCTTAAGCCCAGTTTTTATTACTAGCATGTATGGTCTCATATATCCAATCAGAACTCTTTTATCATTCGATGTGGGACTATTGGGGTGTTACACTCTAGAATCGACGATTGATCAATTCGGGAGCACACCCAGACTTCCCGCCGAATGGGTAAGCCACGCTCAACTCGAACGAAATAGTCAGTTCCACTCGCGCTCATTAAATGAAAGCGAAAGGATACACGATATCAGAGTACAATCGATAAAACATCAAAACAATAATCTTTTTCCATTCTATCGATTCGGTTACAAAAGAAATAGACAACCTAGCCCTCGGCTCAACAAAACAACAACCGAACGACAAAGCTACTATAGACGGTCGGCTAGACTTCTAGCTCCGCTACTCGACCACGTTCTTGCCGCGATCGCGCACGTCACCAACCGATCTGAATGTTCTATACTTGGTCTATAGGAGGCATCTACAAAGCAAAACAGAGGTAAAGCATACAGATAAGAAAAACAGTAAGGCTAAAGAAACACCCTAGATGCCTCACCAACACCCAACCAAAATCGCATTACCTTTAAGCACCCTCGGCTCAGATCTAAAGGCATTGACCATATGTTTCTAAAGGCGTCACCCACGAGGGGCATGGTGCGATTTGGTATGCGAGGAAAGCTAAACCCTCATTTTATTGGCCCCTATGAGGTGTTTGAGCGGGTCGGCCCTATGGCCTACAGATTGGCATTGCCTCCGAAGTTGGCGGGAGTACATGATATTTTTCATGTGTCCTAACTCCGCAAGTATGTTCATGACCCGACTCACGTGATCGACCTTCCACTATTGGATCTGCGGGGAGATTTTAGCTATGATGAGTACCCGTGGAGGATAGTCGATATTCAGGAGAAGAAACTGAGAAACCGCTCCATTTCGTATGTGACGATTTTCTGGACCAATCATGGTGATCGAGAAGCCATATGGGAACTCGAGAGCACTATGCGTGAGCGGTATCCTCACTTATTCGAGGAATGAGCTAAGGTATGCGGAATTTTAGTTTCGCGGACGAAACTCCTATAAGGATGGAGGGATGTTGTGAGGACCCGAATCCCCGCAAGAGAATTACTGTTGGATCAGCAGCTTCTGGAGGCCCGTGTTGTGTGTCGGAGGTGTTTGCGCGTATATCGGACCCAAGAAATGGACTCAGTGCGTAGAATAGATCACGAGTGTATTCGGATGCCCCGTCAAATTTTAGAAGTGGTTCCGCGCGAAACGGACATCGGATTTGGATTCAGCGCGGAAAAACGATGGAAATCGACTACTTGGTTGTATTTTTCTGAGTCCGGACGCCCGAAAACGGACAACCAGAATTTTTCAGTGTTTTCAGGTGCACGGTGGACCGGTGGACCGAGGGCTGTGCCACGTGGCGGCTTCTTATTGGTGCCGTACGCCACGTGGCGGAGCTGGAGGCACGGCGCAGTGGGCTTGGCCCACGGGAGCATGCGCGGGCAGCGCACGGGCCGGGCAGGCGCGTTGCAACGGGGGTGGTGTGCCACGTGGCGTCTTCCCATTTGCGCGATGTGGACACATGGCAGCTTTGGATTGGCTGGCACACCAGGCGCGGTCCATGGAGCAGGTGCGACAGGTGCCTCGGGATGCGTGCGCGGCATGGGCGCCGGCAGCGCGGCGTGGGCGCACGTGGGCGCGGCGCCCGAGGCGTTGACGCGGGGGAGGCGGGCGCGTGGGCGTGGCCACGCGTCGCGAGCGGGTAGGCCCGTTTCGCTGCTTGTTGTGCGGGGCCACGTGGCACGTTGAGGGAGTTCCGGGCGCTGGGTGTTTGGGGTACTTTTTGGGGTTACTGTGTGCGCCCGAATTATTCGGGCGCCCGGAAAATGCACCCGAAACTGGGTGTTTTCTCCTTTGGATTCTGCCTATAAATAGGCATGGGGTGCCCCATTGCGGGAATTTTTGGAGGTTCTGGGAGCCCCCCTTCAGCAGAGCTCTTCACCACTTTGTCCTCTACTCCCCGATGGATCTTGGGTTTTTTTGGAGGCCGTGTTATCGGCGTTTTCTGCGACACGACGCACTTCGACGCTTATTCGTTTGTGGCTTCTACCGTCGCATTTCAGTGCGCGAGGTCCCCTGAGCTATCCCGATGGAATTTTGAGCCGATTTTGGTGGCAGCGCGTTCACGAGAGGTACGCCTTCGACTTCTGTGTTGATCACGTTGCTTTGTTTTGAGTTTTTGGTGGTGTTCCCGAGGTATCTTATGACCCCCTTGTACTGCTACGAGGTTTAGGACAGCGGTGGAGTATTGTTGGGATTTCTCAGCCTACGGGTATCGGAACGGGACGTTTGAGGAGTCGATCGACATCTACGCTTCGAGAGGAATGCGACCGTATTTTTATCGGAATTTTTGGAGGACTCTTCGAAGGTGATATTTAAGCTTCTTCGTGACTGATTTCCACAGATTTGCGAGTTGTGGATTGTTTGGTTTACCGCGATGTTCTATTTGTATCTTGGCCTACAGGTGTCGGAACGAGGATTATAAATACTCGATTTGGATTTACTCATCGCGAGGATCGCAGCCGTGATTTTTCTAGATTTTTCGGATGACCGTACGCAGGTGAAAATCCCCTTTTTCTGTGCTGGTTTGTAAAAACAACAAGTGCTATTTGGGGTGTGTTTGTGGTGTTGTTTGATTGTTGGCTGTGATGTTGGTTTGAGCAGAGGCTTGTGCGACCGAGTACCGAGGGTGTGGTTTCGGCGGATTTTGGTAGTGAGTGACTTCGCACTTCACCGACTTTGGCGTTGCCTACGGAAAGCGATTCAGGTGGGTTGCTTCGTCTCCAGAACCGGTGGACAGTTCTCTAATTCTATTTGTTAGAATGCATGCATGTTTAGTGTACCAATATATGGTTGAGATGTAAGCTTGGTAAATGGTATTTGTTTGAGGAATTGCAAGATACGATATTCATGTTATGCCTAATAAAACTTGCAAGATTTAGATATCCATGATTATGATCAATGGAAGCTTACCTAAGGGAAGCATTACACTATGCGATTGATAGCATGCATAATTTAATGTACAACATATAGGATTGAGATGTAAGCATAAGAAATGATATAGTTCATGTGGATTGAGGCTTACATGATTTATTGTACATGTTGGGTACCTTCGAGATCTTTTATATATTAAATGGTTGTATTCACCTATGCTAGTTGAGAGCATGTTGAGGGAGATGAGGCTTATCATTGATTGATTTTGGTGATTATATCTGTTAATGTTCCCTACTTATGATTCAGTTTATTTAAATGCTATTATTGAAACTTGACCAAGCACCCGTCATATGTTGCATGTTTAACCAGACTAGTAGTGAACCTTCACTTGGGCTAGGTTCTTTTATGATTTAGACATCCCACACTTTGCATCTTTTCCTGGACATAGATTTTCCTCGCCCGGGTAGTGGGCCGAGTGGTCAGGTTATGGTGGGACATTGTTGCACTCGTGCCTGGGGGCTGAGTAGAGTCTGGTAGCTGAGATTAGACCTGTGCTAGTGTTGTTGGGAGCCGTTTGGGTAGACGGTGATCCCGGGTCGTCGAGTATCTTCCGATCAGTGTTGTTGGGAACCGTTTGGGTTGACGGTGGTCCCGGGTCGTTGAGTGTCGTCCGACCAGTTTTGTTAGTCCTGAGTTGTGGGTCGATTCCGGCTGTGGAGTACCTCTAGCCTGTGTGGTTAGTGTGGCGAGTTGGGTGTTTCGTTTTGGAGCCGTTTGGGGTCGATGGTGGTCCCGGCTGTGGAGTATCTCCAGCCAGTGAGTTTAGTGCCACGAGTTGGTTGAGTTCGCTAGTGTCTCGAGATTCGTGAGAGCTGGTTAGTCGAGTCGTTGAGAGTACTCCGACCGTCGTGTGAGATGTTTGAGGATCTTGAGTCCTTCTGTTATGAGAGTGAGCGTGGATTTTGATTATAGCCTGCAGGAGCCACTTTGAGCTCGACAGAGATGCGCGGATACATTTCCTCGGTGGGGTCGCGTCACTTGAGTGCCACTCCGGAGCAGAGCCTGTTACTTTACTATTGCCACTCCAGAGCAGAGCCTGCTACTTTTGTATTGCGACTTGTCGATGCTGTCCCTCTGGCTGGGCCTTTTTTAGGCAGTCACGGATGTAGTCCCTCTGGCTGGGCCAGTTTTGGCAGTCATGGATGCCCTACGTAAGTCCAGTCCTCCGTGGATGTAATGGCAGTAGGTAGGCGCAGGTTTGACTGGACCCTATGAGGCAGTTAGTTCGATTGGGTCGATTGAGCACCTAGTGTGCGAGTAGTTGCATCTCTCTTCATCTGTATCACCCATTGAGCATTTAGATAGAGGCATGGTAGCTTTTGAGTATCTCCAGCCTTTCTTATTCAGTTTTTACTCCATTGTTATCTTATGCCTCTAGTAGACTTAGTGGGCAGACCGTCGGGCTTGGTGGCGGTACCCACTGAGAACTACCTATTGGTGTAGTTCTCACACCCGTTGGGGGTTCTCCCCTTCCTCTTTTTCTTTTCTCTCCTTTGTTTTGCAGAGTCATTGCGGGTGTTGCTGATTCTGCTGTTGCTATTCGAGGCGAGGGAGTCACGAGCTAGATCCTTACCTGTCTTTGGAGAGTAGCTGTACCCCCACATTGGAGATTTGTAGTAAAGTCAGTAGATTAGTTTTATTTCCACTTTTGAGAGACTGTTGTATTTGTGAGGATATGACTTGTACTGAGAGCCTGTACACTGATGTATTATTTCAGTTTACCTCTCTGTAGAGTTCTGGGTTATTGTATCAGAGGATTTTGTATATGATCATTTTTGGGAGATGGATATTGTATCATTATTTCCAGTTGTACAGTGGTTGGATTTTAGTTTTACAACAGTTTTATTTTTAGCTCTGATATCTGTTTAGCTGTTGTACCTTTTCTTGCAGGTTGGACGCTTCGCCTATGTGGGATTTTGTATAGACGGCGGATCTGTTGGCGAGCCCGGGTCGCAATTTCGACCCCGCGTCATGACAGATGTGGTGCCCCGGCTTTCGCTAAAATGGTAAAGTGCGGATAAGACACCCTAAGCATGTTTAAAAATACGAATAAAAAGAATTAGAGCAAGTTTGGTTCGAAGCAAAAGGCATCCGGACCAAAAGTGAGTTGGAAAAGGAGATTTAAAAGAAGTTCCGTATTGAAAATTGGCCTAAAAGAGATCCCCGAACAGTCAAAATGGTTGTGGGTATGTTAGAGATGAATTCTTAGCATGTCGGAATGATCACATTGGGGTTTAGAGGCTCGTAGAGAGAAAACACATTTTTCGAGGCGATGAGAAGATGGGATTTAGACATTCGGGGTCTGGACCTTTTTGGAAAAGTCCGAACCTTGGCAGAAAAGTCCCTGCCGTGGAGGAAAGGACCGAACTTTTCAGCCTGAGAAATAGGGACCCAACGTCCGGGGTTCTGACTTTTTGGAAAAAAGTCCAGACCATTTTCGTGCGTAGGAAAATCTATGTTCGAGGTCCGAACCTTTTGAAAAAAAGTTCGGACCTTCAGCGTGCATAGTGAAGGGTAACGTTCCAGGTCCGGACTTTTTTGGAAAAAGTCCATACCTTTGTGGGCAGGCGGCACAGGGAAAGTGGCAAACTTGTAAATATTGGTGGGGGGCTTAGTATAAAAGATGGGGGACTTCTTCCCCAACCTCAGACCCCCATTTCTCCCAACCCTCTCACTCTCTCTCCTCTCTTTCTCTCTTTAAAAGAAGAGAAGCCGTAGCTTGGAGGAGAGCTTCTTGGTGGGTTTTGATCTCCTTCGAGGCTACGAAACGGAGGAGAATCGCAAGGGAAGCACCTTGGGAGGAAGAAGAATCTCTCTCCACCTTGTTTGAATAAGAAATCAAGAAGTGGGTTTTTAGGGTTTTTGTGAAATTTGGGGTTTTATAATTTTTGAATTCCAAAAGGGTTTCTAATGACCTCTTTTGGTTTCTAAACCTCGTTTTAAGGGTTTTCCTTGAGGATTAAGAGATCAAGCACCTCTTGTGGCAAGAGCACACCAAAGGTGGGGGATTTCACCAAAATGGGTGATCTAAATTGTTTTCCTTTGCTTTTTGACTAGAAGCATTATCGTAAGAGTAGAGTTTCAAGGTTTAGCCTTGTAAGAGAGTATAATGAATCTAGTGGTAGGTTGCTCTTGTGGATATGGACTTAGGAGAAAACCTAGGTCTGGCATGAAACCTAGGAAAACCTAGGTCAAGTATGATGTATGGCATGAAACCTAGGAGAAATCTAGGTCATGATGAGTGGCATTTAGCTTAGGAAAAAAACCTAAGGAGTAAGTGTAGAGTTTAACAGAGTCAAGGAACTCTAAGGTTAGATTGCTATAGTTCGTTTTCTTTTTGGTATCCTTGGGGTACTAGTAATCCTAGAGTAAGAATTTAGGGTTTAAATATGAAATGTGAGCAATAAAAAATTTCTAATCTAAATTGGTGTTCTAAGGGTACCCAAGCTATCATAGAGTAAATAACCTAAGAAAGAAATGAGAAATGGCACCTTCGGATTTGAGACTCATCAATGTGGGGCGTGACTCCATGGGTTGAGACCCGTCGGACGAGATACTTTCGAAAGGGTTTTAAAAGGCAATAAAAAGCAAATTGGCACCCATGAGGCGTGTTTGAGGCCCTATGAGTAAGAGTGAAAGAAACGTGACTATACCTTCGAATTTGAGACCTGTCAATGAGGGGCGCGACCCCTAGAGCAGAGGCTCATCGGGCAGGGTACTTCCGGAAGGAAATAAAAGTAAATGTAAATTATGCTTCCGGATTTGAGACTCATCAATTAGGAGTGCAGCTCATTCGGCAGGGCCTAGCGGACGAGATACTTCCGGAAGGTTTAAAGATAAAAGAGAACAAGTAAAATGGCCGGGAGTGGCCGGGTTAGATGTAACCCTATATAGCGGCATAGTGGCCGAGTGTGATTATGGTAGCCTAGTATGGCATGCCATAGTAACTTGTATGGAACTAGTAGTGTAGTGATTTTCATAGCAGCATGCTAGTGTAACTTTTACAGCTTTCCATATCTGTACATATACCTATATCTTGCAACTAATGCTTCCATTGGATCAAGAGGTGTGGAGCATGTTTCTCGGTGGATGAACCCACTAGGAACTATTTGTAGTTCTCACACCCCGTTGGTTTCCACTTTTACATGACCAAGTATAGACGGCGATGATCACGATAGAGGTAAGGGCCCAGCAGTATAGTAGACCTAGCGGGTCTAGTGGTCCATATACCTTTTTGACTTATTCGAGTGAACATTGTACTGTGAGGAAAAGAAAGAAATTGTAACTAATTGTTATACGTATCAAATGTTCATTTGAGTATTCATTTCGGCTTTACACAATTATATTTATGTTTAAAGTTGAATGTTTTAAATTTAGCAGTAAGTTTTACTCTGATATGCATGTATTCTCATTGTGCTTATTGCCATTGAGTTATCGACCGTTCCTTTCGGATATGGAGAGGTCATGCCCGATTGGCGGGTCTGTTAATGTGCCCGAACTGACCAAATAAGCGGTCTCAGGACGCGCGACAGTAACTGTCACGCCCCGGGTGTAAACCAGAACCCGAGTTCGGCAACAGATCCGCCGTATATGCGGTATTTCCCACATATACGAAATGATACAATAATTCAAGCAACAAGTTGATGTATACAAGAATGAGTACAACCACAACAAGTGGTATAGAGCGAGAAGTGAAACACGGACAACAGAAAGGAGACATAACAACCCACAACCAAAAACCATTCAACAAGAAAACTCCAACAAAACTCCAAGTGACACAAAGACAGCTCTCGAATAACCAACTCCAAAATAAATCACAAGTACACCTCCAACACAACTCCAACATCAACCTCTCACTAAAATACAAATGCAACTACAACAAGTCTACTACTATAATCAAAATACAACTCCACAATATAATACAACCTACTACTACCACATACAACTCAAAATATAAAACTTTCAAATTGAATAAATACATAAAGCTGGTTCCAGCCAGACCAAATATACAGTAGTCCAAAGTCTAAAAACTAGAAAATAAAGGTACAATAGGTCCACCTCTAGTAGCAGTTAGGGGGAAGCTCTAGTTATCTGCAACGCCCTTTCCACGATCTGCCCGAGCTGCGGCCGTTGAAGGAGTTTCTGGGGAGCAACAACGGGTGTGAGAACTATAACCATAGTTCTCAGTGGGTAAATCATTGAACCTCCGACCTACCCACCGAGTCTACCAATCAAGGGCAAGGTAAGAGATAATAAAGTATAAACAAAATGAGAGCTGAAATAAAACTATACTACTATATCCAATGCTCCAAGTATGAAGTCCAGAATATATAAATGTGTGTATGCATCACTAAAGTGAACTACTATAACATAACTCACTCACTGTCCGGTCCAATAATCCGGCTCTACCTGCTCTCAATGTCACAATCACTCACTACCGGTACACCAACATGGTCCAATAACGAGCCGGTACCCCTACCCGAACTCGCCTACTCCGGAGTTGCCCTCGAGGGGTGCGACCCAACTCGGGTAAAAGAATTTCAATAGAATGTATGACAGGCAAAAGTCATCTCTTTGACTAAGGTGAAAAACTCGAATCACTTGTGTAAACCTTATCTCAATGAATGCATTACACTATTCGGCCAACCACCCAAAGTCCATGGTTGCCGACGACTCCCGAGTCATCAATCTGGTGCTATCCCACCCGACTCGATAATACAACTAAACTGTCCCCAATCGTACTCTCTAACCCGAGCAACATAAATAAACGAGAAAAGCATAAAAGGTTTTCTCCTAAGTTCTTGTCCAACATGATAGATTAGGATATAAAAGAAATGTGACTTAGCTAAATGTCCAAAAAACATGGAATGGTTCTAGCAATAAAATAAAGTTCTCAACATGAATCTCACTTGTAACCTGCTTTAAGCCAAATATATGGAATAAGCATAAAAACCACATAGTTGCTAACTTCTTGGTTGAGTCAACACGTAAGCCGACGTTTCGATGTGCTCAATAATCCACCTGCTAGCTCTATACTCCGCAATTTAATCGGTCTGAAACTTGGCGACCACAATCCTATGGTCGCGCTCTTTCCCAGAACCTGAAATCGCCTCAAAGTCCCTACCGGATCCAAAGTTATAGCAAAATATCACTCGGTGTGCAAAATTTTTGATATTCAAACAAGTGGCGAAAGAACTCGAAATCTACTATTCATAACTCATTGGGCTTTAATACCTCAGCCCAAAAATTATTTTTAAGTTCCTATTTAACTTATAGACATCAAAAGGTTCCCAAAAAGCTAAAATTACATCCATTCATTCAACTCTCAACAAGGGGTATCAATACTATCCAACATTTCATTAATAGAATTCCGAGCTAAAATTTTATCTTGCTAACATTCTTATTTTGAGTATAATGACAAGTTGAAATCTAAAGAGGAAGTGTGCCACATGCTTCTAAGATTGCATTCAACCATTTGTATTAACCATAAAGCCATTTTTAACCATAAAATAGGATCTAGCTCTTAATTAACAACAAAAGGTATTCCAACATACATGCAGAATTTTCAGCTAACCTGGTATGAAAAGATGATTAAAGATGGTATATCAATTCTCATCCAATTTTCAAGTTTAAGGTATCAAAATGTTCATCTTGAAGTCTAGAAGATTACTCAACTTTGCAATTCACCATTCCATAAAGAGAAGAAAGAGATATCCCAAAGTTACTACAAGCTGTCCAAATTAAATTCTATAAACAGGGGCTCAAAGATGGGTTAATTCACCTAGTTTATAGCAGGAATTGGCTTCTCTCCAAAATATCAAAGTTGGGGAGCTTCAAGTCCTGAAGAATCTCCCACAAAAATCATATCGAAATTCCATTCTTACAATCCAGGAGAGCTAAAACACTGAGTATTACTCAAAACATCAAACTGTGCATAAGTGTTCCAAAGATTGCTTAAATTACCTGACATAGAGTCCAAATTGGATGTTCTTCAAATATCAAAGTTGAAGGCCTTCGAATACTAAAAATTTTCCATCAAAAATCAGATCCTAACTCTTTCTGTACAGCCCAGGGTAAGAAAAATACTGAACACTGCGCGAAAACTCAGGCTGAGAAAAAGGGTCTCAAAGATCACTAAGTTTATCTTGTTTAAAACCCAAACTAGATTTCCCTCCAAATAGCAAAGATGTAGAGCTCAAAGTTCTGAAATTTTCTCCGCAAAAATCACTTTAAAACTCTACTGCTACAGCCCCGGGTGTGATACCCCCGGAATTTGGATTAGTCCTATATATAAATGATATAATAGGACTAAATCTCTAACCCGGCTATAGTATTTTGGATGGTAGCAAAATCCAAGAGGAACATGAGAGTTAAGCGTGCTAGAGCTAGAGTAGTTCTAGGATAGGTGACCCCCTGGGAAGTGGGGCGTCACAGTTGGTATCAGAGCCATTCACCAGCCGGAAATGTGAGATGAGTCTCGGCTGAGCCAGGGTTATATAGCGGGTAGAGCGAGGCTCCCCGGCTAATGACCGTTGTGGGTGGAGTGCAGCTCCCCACAAGGTCGGCTAAGGCTAGCGAGACGAGTCTCACATCGCCTGGTGCTTGTGAGTGTGCTTGAGCCTGACGTGGACGTCAGGGCTTAAAGGGGGGAAGAATGTGATACCCCCGGAATTTGGATTAATCCTATATATAAATGATATAATAGGACTAAATCTCTAACCCGGCTATAGTATTTTGGATGGTAGCAAAATTCAAGAGGAACATGAGAGTTAAGCGTGCTAGAGCTAGAGTAGTTCTAGGATGGGTGACCCCCTGGGAAGTGGGGCGTCACACCGGGTGTCCTCTGAAAGAAAAAGTGACGAGGTGACCAACATGAGTGGAGAGCTTCAAGCTTCATCAATGGTGGTTTCCTTGGTGGAGAAGGAGGTGATGGAGGCTCTCAAGGGCACATTCTGCAGCTGAAGAGGAAGGGGATAACCCAAGGGATTTTTCCAAGTCAAAAGGTCCCCATTTGAGGCCCTTAAATATTGCCTAAATTGAAACCCAAGATCAAAATACACTCAAACTTATCCAAAACCCCACCCTTAAAGGGTTTTGGGTACAGCAGGGGGAGCAAACTCGGCCCACCACGTGCGGCCGGGCCCGCGCGGCTCATCGCGACGCAGCGCACGCGCTGGCGTGCACAGTGCCCGCCGGTGCACGCTTCGTGCACTGGCCGCGCGCCCGACGCCGTGGACCCGGTCCACGCTACAGTAAAATCCTATTTTTTTCCCCTATGCACCAAATTAAAATACATAAAAATTGTGTATTTCGCACAGTTTTTCGCGCTGGATCCATTTTTCGCTTCCGTTTTGCTCATCGAGGACTCCGACACACCGAAAAGGTGTCGCCGAGCCAATGGTCCAGTCATAAACTGCTGTACAAGAATACAGGTCCTCACATCCTCCCCCACTACAAAGAGTTTCGTCCTCGAAACTAAACATACCTTAGGATGAAGCCTCAAATAGGTAGGGGAAAGAAGTTCTCATCTCCTCCTCTGGCTCCCAAGTAGCCTCTCGCTCGTCGTGGTGACTCCATTGAACCTTCACAAAAGGTATGACCCGATTGCGCAATTCCTTAGTCTCGTGGGTAAGAATCCGCATCGGGTGCTCCTGGTAGCTCAAATCCTGCTCGAACTCTAGGGAAGAGAAGTCGATAGCATGTGAGGGATCATAAACATAGTTCCTCAGAACAGATACGTGGAATACATCATGAGTGCCTGCAAGCCGTGGTGGTAGCGCGACCCGATATGCAACTGGTCCAATTCGCTCTAAAATCTCAAAAGGGCCAATAAACCGCGGACTGAGCTTTCCGCGTACTCCAAATCTGCGCACCCCTAGAGACGGCGAGACTTTCAAGAAAACATGATTACCAATCTGAAACTCTAAGTCTCGTTGCCACCTGTCAGCGTAACTCCTCTGCCGACTCTGAGCCGTCACTAGATATCGCCGAATTGTCTTAAACTTTTCCTCGGCATCTCGAAGCAAATCTGGTCCCAGTGTCTTCCTTTCACCCACTTTACTCCAATATAATGGGGATCGACACTTGCGTCCATACAATGCTTCAAGCAGTGCCATCTGGATGCTCGTTTGATAGCTATTGTTGTACGCAAACTCAGCCAATCGTAGATGTCGATCCCACCCTCCACTGAAGCTCAGAACACGCGCCCTCAACATATCCTCAAGAGTCTGAATAGTGCGCTCTGATTGTCCATCGGTCTGTGGGTGAAAGGCTGTAATGAAGTGGAGCTGAGTACCCAAAGTTGTCTAAAGGCTTCTCCAAAACTGTGATGTGAACCTCGGGTCTCTATTAGATATAATCAAAGCTGGTACACCATGTACTCTCACAATCTCATCCATGTACAACTGTGCTAATCGCTCCAAGGACCAACATATCTAAATAGGGAGAAAGTGGGCTGATTTAGTCAATCTATCAACAATAACCCAAATAGTATCAGCTCCACTCTATGACCTCGGTAATCCCACAATGAAGTCCATAGTCACATGATTCCATTTCCATTCAGGGATTGGGTGGCTTTGCAACTTGCCAGCTGGAACCTGATGTTCAGCCTTGACTTGCTGACAAGTTAAACAGTGAGCAACAAACCTCCCAATATCTCTCTTCATCCCTGTCCACCAAAACTGTGCCCGGAGGTCCCTATACATCTTAGTACCACCGGGATGAATGGTATTAAGGTGTATAATGAGCCTCTCTCAATATCTGCTCTCTAATCTTTGAATCTGTAGGCACACACACGCGGTCTCTGTACCTGAGTACTCCCGCTGCATCAATAGCAAAATCTCCAATCTGACCCTGCTGAATCTGATCTCGAATCCTCTCAAGGTAGGTCCTCATCTGTTTCTCTCTAATCCTGTCCAACAGAGTGAGCTGCAAGACCAAAGACATAAGTCTTGCAGGAACCCCAGGGGATACAACCTCAATATCCAGACGCCTCAACTGCTCTAATAGTGGCCTCTGTTGGGTGATCATCAAGCTCAAGGAATGCCCTGCTCGTCTGCTCAAAGCGTCCGCGACCACACTAGCTTTGTCAGGATGATACTGTATACTCAGATCATAATCCTTCAACAATTCCAGCCAACGTCGTTGCCTCAAATTGAGCTCTTTTTGAGTAAACAAGTACTTCAAACTCTTATAATCGGTGAATACTTCGCAATGCTCTCCATAAAGATAGTGGCACCATAACTTCAATGCAAACACAACAGCGACTAGCTCCAAATCATGCGTAGGGTAATTCTTCTCATAATCCTTCAATTGACGTGAAGCATAAGCAATTACCCTACCATGCTGCATCAAAACACAACCTAGTCCACTGTGGGAGGCATCACTGTAAATAACAAATCCCTCTCCCATCACTGGTAATGCGAGGATTGGTGTGACATTAACCTCCGTTTCAGCTCCTCAAAGCTTTGCTGGCAATGCTCATTCCAAACAAATTTGACCCCTTTCATAGTCAATCTGGTGAGAGGAGTAGAGAGCTTCACAAAGCCCTCCACGAAGCGACGGTAGTAGCCGGCTAAACCCAAGAAACTACGAACCTCTGTAACCGTCGTCGGTGTAGGCCAATACCGAACTGCATCAATCTTCGTCGGGTCCACTGCCACTCTTACGGCTGAAATCACATGACCTAGAAATGCAACCTCCCAGAGCTAGAATTCGCACTTCTTTAACTAGGCATACAACTTATTTTCTCTAAGAAGTTGCAGTACTATCCTCAAGTGCTCCTCATGCTCCTTATTGCTTCGGGAGTATATCAAGATATCATCAATGAAGACCACTACAAACCGGTCCAAATAGGGCTGGAATATCCTGTTCATCAAATCCATAAAGGCGGTATGGGCATTAGTTAGTCCATAAGGCATCACTGTAAACTCATAATGTCACGCCCCGGGTGTAAACCAGAACCCGGGCTCGTCTACAGATTCGCCGTGTACACGGTATTTTCCGCGTACACGAAGTGTCGGTAACCTGCTTAGATATAAGAAATAATAATAAAAGAGTATAAAATCGGAGCTAAACTAAAACTACTACATCTCAGACAAAAGCTGGAAATAAAGTAAAGAACAACTGTAAATAATACATGTATCACTCCCAGCTCACCACAAATATACAACTAGCTGGCTAAAGCCAGACCCAAATATAAAATACAATAAAACTGTCTGAGAAGATAGGGATACACCAAAAGCTCAGCTAGCAACTGTCGGGTGGACACTCTAACTAGTCCGCTATCCTCTTACCTCGATCTGCGGCTGACGGCCCAGCAACTCCCGCAGAGGACTCTGCAAAACAAAGGGGGAAAAACAAGGAAAAGACGATGGGGGTGAGAACTACTATAAAAAACAGTAGCCTCCCCTAGTGGGTAAAGCCTCAAACCCTGACACACCCACTAGGTCTACCAGAGGCAAAAAGAAAAGGAGAAATGTGGTAAGCTAATAAAACAACTGATAAAGGAAAGCTACCACTAATATGCCTCTAAATGCAATAACGAAAGGAGTAACTGAATGCATGCATCAGTAAAACTATCTGTCTTAAAAGACCCAATCGATGGACCAGTAACCACTGGTACTGCCTGCTCAAACTGTCTCAAGTATCTACTAACAAATCGGTACTCACTGACCGATACAGAAGGTCTGGC
Organism: Tillandsia leiboldiana; assembly: GCA_029204045.2. Taxonomy (NCBI): domain Eukaryota; kingdom Viridiplantae; phylum Streptophyta; class Magnoliopsida; order Poales; family Bromeliaceae; genus Tillandsia; species Tillandsia leiboldiana. Next base: position 19,457,944 of record CM055074.1, read on the forward strand.
TCTCACTGGCCAATACTCAATGTCTGGCACTCACTGGCCGATGTGTCAATCGCCTACTCCGGAGTGGCACTCGAGGGGAGCGACCCACACGAGTAAAGTAACCATGTCTCACAAATCCAGTAACCAAATCTCGATATCTCACTAAAGCAGGACTGGATCATGACACTAATGGAAGTGGAAAATCCCTCCACTAAAGATAACCCGATCCCCCGGTCTAATACAATAATACAACAACAAGTGGGAACCTCCGTCCACTAGAGAAACCAATCCCCAAATCCAAGGAACAAATAAACATCCGGTCAACCGCCCAATATCCGCGGTCGCCGCAATACCCCACAACCCACAATCTGGTATGACAATCCACCCAATATACCCGGCTACACTATCCTACAACCCTGCTCAACCCGAGCAATACCACTAATACCTCAATAAAAGGAGAAAATGCGCCAACATGGTTTCTCCTAAGTCAATTTCCAACAATAGTGTAGCAGAAAAAGGGGGCCTAACTAGATGTCCAAACAAGCATGCAAGTGTCCTCATGTTGATGAAAGAAAGGTAAATATCATTGATTATACAGTATTTTAAGCATGCTATTCCCAGATAATAAGGATATCAAAAGTATACCACATACTAACATATCACAAGTCCGACTATACATGCATGCATAATAATCACGATATATCAAACAACATTCAACAAAGGGGATTATTCCAGTATTCCTAGTGAGTAGATCAAAACTGAGGTCCATAACAACCACCCACCTCGAAAAGCGTGCACTACAACAATACGAGATCCCTCGCTGCCAAGATCCACAATCTCCAACAATCTCCACAATACGAGAACTGCGATAACAAAGATTGCACACGGCATAACTAACAACATCCAAAAGACAGCAATTTACTGTTTTCCAAACAGCACGGAAAACGAGGAAATTCACCTCAATACAGTCCTCAGAAAATTCTGGAAAAATCACCGTTGCGATCCTCGCGACGAGCCGATCGAAACGAGTACCTGCATGTCCCAAACAGAGTTTTGTAGGTCAGGATATAAAATCGACAAGGTGACCACCTCAAAAATCCCATGTATAAAATCTGTAGAACTTTGCCCTGAAAAAGTGGAATTTTCACCTTCGAACCAACCTCAGAAAAATCCAGGAAAAATACGATGATGTTCCTTGCGACGCGTAGATATAAATCGAGTATTGGCACGCCTCAATCCGATGTCCGAGCACGAAGATATCTATGAGATACTCCGGTGCTGTCCAAAAACCACACAGCAAACAGGGGGGTCAAAATGCCTCGGAAACCGTGCCGAAAGTCTGAAATACGATGAAACGACCAACATAAAAAATGAAACCCTACCTCTCAGGAACACACCAGCGCAAGAATCGTCAAAAACGATGGTTGGAGTAGGCCAGGGGAGTCCTTGGACCGAAACGCGACGAAAAGGGCAAATAAGGAAAGTGCGTCGCAGTGCGCCGGAAAAATGCAATCTCGAAGTGCGTGCCACCAAAAATCCTGGAACTCCTCCACAAGGTGTAGAACAAATAGGTGAGCAAAAACTTTGTATAACTCCCTCTGAGAAAAGGGCCAGAAAACTCCCAAAAGAAGGCCCAAGGGGCCTATTTATAGGCCCAAGTCCAAATAAGGTTACTGTGCGGATTCGGGCGCTCCCTTTCGGGCGCCCGAATCCGACAGCCGCACGGAAGCACCGTCCAACTAGCGCCCGAATCCACCCGCGTGTGCCACGTGTCCCCCGAACAGGCAACAGCGGTGCAAGCGTGCCCGGGTGATGCCACGTGTCCCGCACCCGGTCAACAAAGTAGGTGGCGCCCGCCAATGGGTGGGCGCCACGTGGCCCACTCGCGCGACCCGCCGACCGGTCGCGCCGCCTCGCCGGTCGCGCCGCCTGCCCCCCACGCGCGCACGCGCCCCGAGGCGCCGGTGCACCATTCCGTGGACCGCGCCGAAAAAGCCCGCCAATCTCCTGCTGCCACGTGTCCCCGCGCCCGGTCTATGCACCAGCGCGGGGTTCAGTGGACCGCGCATCGCGCGCCGACCACTCCTGGGGTGCCACGTGTCCCCGCGCCAGGTCCATGCGCCACCCGGCGCTGCTCTGGGGACCGCGCACTGTGAACCGGCCAATAATAGGCCGCCACGTGGCACCCAGCCGGTCTACGGCCTCCCCCATGCACCAGAATCCACTGAAAACTTCCGGGAGTCCGTTTTTGGGCATCCGGACTCAGAATTAAACAAGCAAATAGCCGTTTTCAAGCGTTTTTCCGCGCTGAATCTAAATCCAACCTCTGTTTGGCCTAAAGCCTTCTCTAAAATTCGGCAAAAGCAGCCGAAGGCCAATCCAGCTATCAATATCTCACAGGGTCCATCTGTGGCATCCCTTTGATGCACTATGGGCCAGACACACCATCAATAGGTGTTTTACACAGTGGATTCACGGGAAAAAGCTACATGGGGCTCAGGGGCCCTACACATAATGCCCGTACCGCGTCCTGAAGGCAGTCATCGATATATCCTCGGCCCTCACCCTCAGTTGGTGGTAACCTGTCTGAAGATCTATCTTCGAGAACACTGCAACCCCATGTAACTGGTCAAATAAGTCATCAATTCGAGGCAATGGATATTTGTTCTTGATTGTCACTTTATTTAACTCTCTATAATCCACACAAAGTCTGAGTGAATCATCCTTCTTCTTCACAAATAGAACTAGCGCTCCCCACGGTGAAACACTGGGTCTAATAAAATCTTTGTCCATCAGATCTTGCAACTGCGCCTTCAATTCTCTTAGCTCAGCAGGAGCCATCTTATAGGGTGCCTTAGAGATTGGTGCAGTTCTAGGAACTACATCAATAACAAACTCTACCTCCCTATCCGGCGGCATCGAAGATAACTCAGTAGGGAATATATCCGAGTACTCGCAGACGACAGGAATGTTCTCGAGCCCCGGCGCCGTCGTAGGCACCTCAACCACCGTCGCTAAAAATGCAATGCATCCCCTGCGTATCATCTGTCGATCTCTGGCTGACGATATGGTCGCTGCAAATAGTGTACTGTGGCGTCCTCTGTAAACATACTCCTCCTGACCCTGCTCTCGAAGGATCATAGTCCTCTCTCTGTAATCGATAGTGGCATAATATCGAGACAACCAATCCATACCTAGTACCACATCGAAATCCTGGAGCTGACGTAGGACCAATAAATCTACAGGCATAATCCATGGTTCTAACTACACTGGGCAGGACCTACAATACTCATCTACACTCAACACATGGTCAGGGACTTGTACCTCACATGTGCATGCTAATGGCCCTATCTCCAATCCATGCAGTAATGCAAATGATCTACTGATGAAAGAATGTGATGCTCCAGTGTCAAATAATGCTCGAGTACGAATAGAGGAGATCAGAACAATACCTGCCACTACCTGGTCAGCTATTGAGGGATCATCTACCTGAGTGGCAAACACCCGCCCACTCGGTGGTGGCTGCCGTCTGTCTGTCTGTCGTGAGGAAGTGGCTCTATCAGTCTGACTGTAACTCTGTGAAGGCCTGGCCATCTGTAAGGGCATAGGAGGAGTCGATGCTGACGACGGTGCAGGTGTAGTAACCGTTGTCGGGTTATGTAAATAATGATCTAAATAGGGGAAAAAACACCTAGAGGGGGGTGAATAGGTGTAAACAATAAATACTCAAAAATCGTTGCGCTATAAAACCCAATGCGGAAAGGAAAATACAACACGCAAGATTTTTACGTGGAAAACTCCAAAATCGGAGTAAAAAACCACGGGACCGATAACACGGCGAAATCCACTAGAATTATAACACGTACAAAGGTGATATACCGTACTCACAGACGACTCGACCTTTTTCCATACGCTCCTAGTAGATCTTCTCCGCTCGCTCCGCAACGCTCCTCGAATCCACGATTAGCGTCCAACGTCGAATCCACGACGTCCAACCGAATCCACGGTCTTCACCCAGTAGCACGTCTCGAAGCCACGAACGTACTTCGCTCCGAATCCACGAGAGCGGCTGCACCTTGAATCCACAAGGCCACGCGAGTCCACGCGCCGATTTTGGGAAATCGTTGTTTTTTGGGTGGTGATGATCCGCCGAATACTTAGATTAGAAATAGATCGGAAATACCATCTAAGTATTCATTAATTTGATTCTACTCAAGATTTGAGTTTGAAACCCTAGAATCAAATCAATCAATATAGATGAAGAAACATAGAATTAAATCTATTGATTTCCTTTCTTCTCTATAGGTGGATTTTTCTTTATATGGCCGTTTTTTGATTTATTCGAATTTCATGGCTTATACGGCTTACCCTAGAAAAAGAATCATAGGGTTTATTTATAGGTTAGAAACCGTTGGAAGAGGATAAGAATCAAAAACTAACATTTTCTGGAATTTTACAGGACGACAGTCCGGACTGGAATTGGCGGTCCGGACTGTCGTAACGAGACAGACTATTTCCAGAAAAACATACGTTCGGGGTCCGGACTGAAATACCACGGTCCGGACTGTTCATGCAATTCATTCAGAATTAACGTTCGGGGTCCGGACTGAAATACCACGGTCCGGACTGACCAAGCAATTCCATCAGAATTAACGTTCGGGGTCCGGACTGAAATACCACGGTCCGGACTGGAATTGCGCATGTACTACCCTATGTTCGGGGTTCGGACTGTAGTGCCCGATCCGGATCCTGAACAAGTAGTATGTCCAGTTTTTTGATTTTTATGCAATTAAAAATTCATCCAAGTGTTTCTACACTATAAGAAGTATTCGGATCATCAAAATTAATTAGTTAAACGTACCTGATCCTTTTGAATTCTTCTTTCTTGAGATTGAGGTATATGATCCAAACTTTTTTATCTTCAATCTTCAAAACTTAACACTTTCACGAAATACGCCAAAACAAATTCCTTAACAACCGTGAATCTCAAAAATCTAAAATCGCCAGTGCGACCGTCTCGTCGAATCAAGTAAAGAATGGTATAAACAGATTTTTGATCCGACAGTCGGATTGTCTCGAAAACAGTGAAGAAGAAGCGGGGCCCACAACTTAAGTTGTGAATAGTAAACCCCTATTTTAAATCCCCCGCCGACCAACGTCGGCCGATCGGCTGTCTGGGGTTCGAACCTGACGGTCCAGATAGTCGATTTTAACCGCTTCATCGTTCTGAGCGCACTGGCGCTGACAAAATCTGCGTTTGACGACTCTAAAGCATCGGGATGCGTGCCATATAGTGTAATTTACTGTAAAAGATGGATCGAGAATTTTTAGAGGCACCAACTCGAGAAACCAAATACGCTACTTGATAGGTTTCGACGAGCCGGACGTCATGGCGAAGTCCGTTTTCCATTTCGACGACTCGAGTGCCTCGAAATGCGTGAAAAATAGTGAAAAAGAGGGTATTTTCGTAATAAGGTCCATATTTTATGCACCAAATTGCTTGAGATTTTCTAGAGAAGGACCTGGGTGAAAATGTCACCTACAGTAGGGAGACCCTAGGGCTGGAGGGTGATTGTGCAGGGACCTAAAGAACAATTTTTGCAAAAAAAAAATACACGTTCACATTGTGGCTTTTGGGTTGCTTCGTGGAGAGGCGTTTGAAGCATCCCAGGGGACTCTATGTAACTGAAAACATTCCACTTAGGTTCTCCAAGCGCCAGAGCTCCTCCTAAATTCGAAGTTGCCGAAGAAAAGCCAAAACATTAAGCTTCTTCTTTGAACTCGGTGGAGAAGGAAGCCAACTTTCGGGGTCTTATTCCAGAGCACTCCGAGGACTCCCTCTGTTCCCAGAAGTTGAGCCCTGGTGACCCCGAGCTTGCCGTGGCCGCGCGTGTCACGCCCCGGGGTTGAAACTGCGACCCGGGCTCACCAACAGATCCGCCACCTATGCAAAACCTCGCATAGGCGAAGCGTCCTACCTGCAAGCAAGGGGCTACAGCTAAACAGATATCAGAGCTATAAAATAAAAGTGCTGTAAACTAAAACCAACCATCTGTACAACTGGAATAATGAAACAATATCCATCTCCCATAATGAACTCAATAGGGAGGTAGCCTGAAAATAATACGTTAGTGTACAGGCTCTCAGTACAAGTCAGATCCTCACAATACAATAATCTCTCAAAAGCAGAAAAATAAATAATCTACTGACTGTACTCAGAATTTCCAATGTAGGGGTACCGCTACTCTCCACAGACGGGTAGGGATCTAGCTCGCGACTCCCTCGCCTCGCACAGCAACCGCAGAATCAGCAACACCCGCTAAGACTCTGCAAAACAAAGGAGAGAAAAGAAAGAAGAAGGGGGGAAAAACCCCCAATGGGTGTGAGAACTATACCAAAAGGGAGTTCTCAGTGGGTACCACCGCCAAGTCCGACGATTTGCCCATGAAGTCTACTAGAGGCATAAGATAACAATGCAGTAAAACTGAACAAGAAAGCTGGAGGTACTCAACAGCTACCAATGTGACACCCCCGGAATTTGGATTAGTCCTATATATAAATGATATAATAGGACTAAATCTCTAACCCGGCTATAGCATTTTGGATGGTAGCAAGATCCAAGAGGAACATGAGAGTTAAGCGTGCTAGAGCTAGAGTAGTTCTAGGATGGGTGACCCCCTGGGAAGTGGGGCGTCATAGTTGGTATCAGAGCCATTCACCAGCCGGAAATGTGAGATGCGTCTCGGCTGAGCCAGGGTTATATAGCGGGTAGAGTGTGGCTCCCCGGCTAATGACCGTTGTAGGTGGAGTGCAGCTCCCTACAAGGTCGGCTAAGGCTAGCGAGACGAGTCTCACATCGCCTGGTGCTTGTGAGTGTGCTTGAGCCTGACGTGGAAGTCAGGGCTTAAAGGGGGGAAGAATGTGACACCCCCGGAATTTGGATTAGTCCTATATATAAATGATATAATAGGACTAAATCTCTAACCCGGCTATAGCATTTTGGATGGTAGCAAGATCCAAGAGGAACATGAGAGTTAAGCGTGCTAGAGCTAGAGTAGTTCTAGGATGGGTGACCCCCTGGGAAGTGGGGCGTCATAACTAAGCCTCTATCTACAAGCTCAAAAGAGGAAAACAAATGAAAGGTATGCAACCACTCGCACATGAAGTGCACAATCGACCCAATCGAGCTGACTGCCATATCTGGTCCAGTCAAGCCTGCGCCCACCTACAACCACATCCCGCTACCGGACAGGAATTACGTAGGGTGTCCATACGGACTAACTCGCTATCGAATAGTGGCACATGCAGGCTATAGTCAAAATCCACGCTCTCTCTTAGAACGGATAGACTCAAGATCCTCAATCTCTCACACAACGGTCGAAAAACTCACAACGACCTTGGGACCACCGTTAACCCCAAACGGTTCCCAACAACACTAGCACTGGTCTAAATACAGCTACTAGACTCCACTCAGCCCCCAAGCACGAGTGCAACAATAAGAGTACCTGCCTGAATAAAACCCAATCAAATGAACCAGTATAAAACCCGGTACTGCCTGCTCTGTCATCAATCTCACGAACTCAGTATCTCAAGAACTCAGTAGCGAAATCTGCACACATGGCTCGAAACCGCGGGATCGGCACACATGACTCGCATCCCAAAATAAGTATCAGACCGGCACATATGGCTCGGTCGTAGGCCTACCGCCGGAGTGGCACTCAAGGGGAGCGACCCACACGAGTAAAGTTTCACTGTAACAAGTATCACTGTAACAAGTATCACGATATAGCAGGACTGGATCACGACTCTGATCAAAGTGGGAAAACCCATCCACTAAAGGGAAACCCGATCCCCAAACTGAAACAACAGTAAACAATAAGTGGGAAACTCCATCCACTAGAGGAAATCTGATACCCAATTTGATGCATAAGGACATATCCGGTCAACCGCCCAATATTCGCGGTTGCCGCAACACCCCACAAGTCCACAAACTAATCCAACCTGTCCCAGATACAAAATCTCGACTACACTATCCCAAACCCCTGCTCAACTCGAGCAACAAGAATCTCCTGACTAGAGAATAAGGAGAAAAGAAGCAAATATGGTTTCTCCTAAGTCAAGTTCCAACATGATAGTGTAGCGATAAAAGATGGCCTATCTAGATGTCCATACAAACATGCGAAAGTCCTCAAGTAAGAATAAAGATAAGATATCGAATAGTCGCATCAACTAGAAATAACCACATGCCCGAAAATCAAGGATGAACTACCCCTGTCCATAATCCATAAAAACTCCTCAGAGTAATTCCCGCACATAGATAAATCATCCTACTCCATCGAGTAAATCCAATCCCATGAAAGTCTATGTGCTAACCTGGCATGCTAGTAACTTGCTACTATAATGAATCGATCTCGCATAAAGATGTCAATAATAATCAAGCATGATCTCCATCTCATCAAGTATATAATAAATACAATCATCTACCATATGCTAGATCTCGAATCCTTTAAGCATGCACAATAATCAAGTAAGCATCAATCAAATAATTAAGGCCATTTTCCATGTCTACATCTCAAATCTATTAATCGTACATTTAATCATGCATGCTTTCTAACATATAGAATTAGAGAACCGTCCACCGGTTCTCGGGACAAGGCAACCCACCTGAAACGCTTTCCGCAGGCAAAGCCGAAGTCGGTGAAGTACGCAGTCACGCGCTATCCAAAATCCGCCGAAACTGCACCCTTGGTACTCAGTCGCACAAGCCTCTGCCTCAACCAACAATGCAACCACATACAACAATCAAATACCCCAAATGCCCAAACAGCACAGGCTGTTTTTCAAACCAGCAGAGAAGAGGGGGGATTCTCACCTGTGTACAGTCCTCCAAAAATCTCAGAAAAATCACGGTTGCGATCCTCGCGACGAGTAGATACAAATCGAGTATTTATACGTCCCGTTCCGACACATGTCGGCCAAGATATAAATACAACAACGCAGGTATGCCGAATTATCACAAATAGAAATCTGTAGGAAACCAGTCCGAAAGAAGCATAAATAACACCTTCGAAGAGTCCTCTAAAAATTTCGATAAAAATACGGGTGCATTCCTCTCGAAGCGTAGATATCAATCAAGTCCTTAAACGCCTCATTCCGATGCTCGTAGACCGAGAAAATCCAACAATACTCCACCGCTGTCCCAAATCTCACAGCAGTACAAGGGGTTAAAGTTTGCCTCGGAAACCATGCCAAAAACCCAAAATGAGACGAAGCGATCAACACGAAAATCGAAGGCGTACCTCTCGTGAACGCGCTGCTGCAAAAATCAGCTCAAAATACCATCGGGGTGATCCAGGGTGTCTCGCGCACGGAAATGCGACGGTAGAAGCCAAAATCGAAGGAACGTCGAAGTGCGCCGCTTCGCAGAAAACGTCGATGCCGCGGCCTCCAAAAATTTCGGGAATCCGTCATGAGATGCACCACAAGATGATGAACAATCTTCCTTAAGGCCTCACAGAGAGATGAGCTCGGGAAGAGGGCCAAAATGGGCTGCAAAGAAGGCTTATATATAGCCAAACCGAACAAATCAAATAGTGCCGAATGGGTCCCAACTTTCGGGCGCCCGAATTGATTCGGGCGCGCACAGTGCGCCCGAATCCTGGTTGCCCATCAGCGCCCGAATCAACCAGATGCTGCCACGTCACCCCAAAACAGCAAACTCCACCATCCGCGCTGCGCCACGTCGCCCGTGCCCGAACAGCAAACAGCGGCGCCGGCCACCCCGGCCGCGCCGCGTGGCACCCCCGCGCCTGCCCCGCGCACGTCCCCCGGCTGACCCGCGCGTACGGCCACCTGCCCGCCGGTACGCCCACCTGCCCCGGCCACCTGCTCCGCTCTTCGCGTGGACCGCGTGCACTACACCGCTCCAACCATCAGCTGCCACGTGTCCCCCGCCGGTCCATGCACCAAGCCGCGCGTCCCATGGACCCCACGCGCGTGCGCCCTCCACTCCTGGGCCGCCACGCGTCCTGCCCCCGGTGCACGCCGGCCCCGTGGACCGAGCGGCCCGCGCCTTTGCCCGCTGCCGCGCTCCGCCGCTGCCCGCGCCGCCGGCGCTGCCCCTCGGCCCCCGGAACAGTAACCTTTCCTCGAAAATCGTGTTTTGGCATCCGGGCTCCGAAAATTACAAGTAAATAGTCCATTTCGATTGTTTTCGCGCGCTGAATCCAAATCCGCTGTTCGTTTTGCCAAATTCCATTTCTAAAAATTGCCGAAGGCATCCGGAAAGGTATTCTTAATCCGAATTTTCGCGCTGAGTCCAATTTTAATATCTGTTTCATGCGAAACCACTTCTAAACATTCGATGGGGTCATCCGACTACCCACGTGATCCATTTAACACCCAAAGTCCATCACTTCTGTCCAAATTGGTGCAGAAACACCACCGACACGCCACATAGGCCTCCAGAAACTGCTGGTCACACTGTAAGAGCCCTGTAGAGATCCGGGTCACCACAGCGTGTCACGGGGAGGAGCAAACCGACCTCTTCCTTTCTTCTCCAACTCCGGCGAGGTAGGTGCTCCCTTTCCTTTGGTTCTTTGGACCCGAGACCTTTGGAAGTGATTTTCTCATGACCTGGGGACTCCTCCCAGCCCAGCCCCGAAATGGTAAAAGACTCGGTTCGCCGGCGGTGAAGTTGCACCGCCGGAAACCTAATAGAGCTCCGCCTCGAGCTATCTTTGCTCCCGTCGGTTTTTGACGGAAAATAAAATGATGGGAAGTTTCTGTGGGACCTCTAGACCGTCTCCACCAAATTTGGAAGGGTTTGGTTCACTGTGGAGGTCGTGGCATCGTGCCCTAGTTTGGGAAAGATGAAGGCTCGGTCGAGCTTCTTGCTCCGGCGCCGGCACGGCCTCCTACCGCCGACCACACACCCAGCAAGCTTCCTATGGCCGAGAGGAACCCGTCCATGCCCTTGCATGCGGCCCATGCTGACCGGACCAAGATCCGCCATTATCGGGCCAAGCTTGACCTCGTTAATAGTGGCCGGCCATCCGGCGATCGCCGACGGTGGGGACATGCCCATAACTTCTTAGAACCTTGTTAGAAAGCTTCGGGTGCTGTCCATTGCACCTAAGAACTAGTATATAGGAAGTTGCCATTAACAAAGCTCCAAGGATGGCCGCGCGGCCTAGCTCCAGCCACAGCGTGCCATTTCTTGACCTGGTTGCATGCATTGTGATGCCCTCGTGTCCTTGAGGCTGGTGCTTGCCTCAGTTGGCCTCCAGAACGGAAGCTCTGTTGGGTGGCCATTGTTGGGTGCTCAAGCCATGGCCGAGCTTGCTCCGACGGCTCCTCCGGCTAGCCTGAAACTCTCTGGTGGTGAGCCCTTAACGTCCCTTAGTCCCTGGAGCTTAATGCTCATCTTATTTTGCTAAATGACCGAGTGGTTAGGAAAAGGTATCACGCTAAGCTCTATGTTAATCTAAGTTGGTCCTTAGAGTGTTCCGATAGTACTTTAGCCTCAAGATAGTGAGCCCTAGCCTCTGTGCCATCCCCTGAGCTTGATGCTCACCTCAGACCAAACTTGGACTGAAGGGATTGGTTGATTATGTGTGCCGAGCCCTAGAATGGCTATTGTTGGTACTTAAGCTGTTCCAGCAGCTTTGCGGCAGTGGGCCTCTGGGTTTCTTGGACCTCCTGAGCATGATGCTCACCTTAAATTGGCAGATGATCGAGTGGAAAATTGTAAAATGCAAGTTTAGCCAAATTTCCTAAGTAAAGGATGGCCCGATGTTGTCCTCAGGTTTCGCGCTGCTTCCAAATGGTGAGCACGGCGTTCAGAATGTCGAGGCCCACCTGCTGGTGGTCTCGGTTCAATTTAAAGATGCTCCGAAAATTATTACGATCGAAAAAGGCTCTAAAATACATGTAATTATGCAATTTTACGAAACCCTAGGGGTCTAAACATAATTGTTACCTCACGTTTTGTCTTGGGCTGTGTGCTCATGATCTCTAAACTTTTCATTGGAGATCCGATGGCTTTCGTTGAGTGGAAATCGGTTTACGTACGTAGTAAGTCTGTGGTTTGGGTATGTGTGAGTCATTTCCTGATCAATATTCATGATTCAAGTCTTTGCAGTCTGACTTCGGCCCACGAGCCTTCTGTTGGAGTCGTTGGTCCGCCAACACACAGGTGGGTTTATTTTCAGTCCGGGCTTTATCTCTTCGGCCCTATGGGGTACGCTATTTGGTTGGACCTCTGTTCTTGTGGTAGCCCAGATTTTATATTTGTGCATTCCTTCCGTTGATTGATTATTATCAGCTTATATCTAAATGTTATACCATGCTTGATTATATCTAGACACTTACCCTACCTGATTGGTCATCTAGCTTATACTTGGACACTTTTCGTGTTGGATTGGTCATCTAGCTTATAGTTGGACACTTTTCGTGTTGGATTGGTCATCTAGCTTATATCTTGAACTTTTGCCATACCTGATTGGTCATTAGCTAGCTATCAGATATTTACTATGTTCTCAGTATATCTTGGACTTTTGCCATGCCTGATTGGTCACTAGCTAGCTATCAGATATTACTATGTTTCTCAGTATATCTTGGATATTACTCTTGTACAGACAGCCATTATTCCTTGCATTCAATATTGCATGAGATGAGATTTGATTGGCCTTCAGTTATTGCATCCCTGTGGGGATTTCCGGCTTGTTGCCGATTACCCAATCTGTGGACCGTGAGCTTGAGCATCAGCATTATGATACGCCCCGCACCGCTGTACTTCACGTACGCCGTGGGCCTGATCCCCCACTTGCGTTCTTTACTGGTAAAGTGGTATGAGGATGGACCCGTGATCCCCATGTTAGTGCCCAAGGGTGCCGGGGTGTTGACCCCCAGGTTAGTGCCCGAGGGTGCCGGGGTATGTCAGCTAGGTTAGTGCCAGGTTTGGCGTTTTCCCTGAGGTCTTGTTGACCAATATGGTTGTAGAGTACCGGGACTTCGTTTGGCGGACCGACCTCGCAAGATGGCGTGGTGCGGAGAAATCGCCTTGGGCGTGTTCCATATGTGTTTACAGATGAGTTCGGGTTGATGCAAATCGACGCGGAAGCCCCAGCCTGTATTTGCATTTTCAGGGCATTGAGCGCCGGTAGAGTACTGGTTTTGTTAGAGCACCGACTCCGCAGTGGGGCACGAAAAAATTGGAAAATGTTTGGAACATGTGTATTTTCAGATTACAACGGAGTTCGGGAGGTTTCAGATTGATGCGGAAGCCCCGAGGGCAAAAACTGAGTTGGAGTTGGCATTTGAGGAATTAATTAATTAATTTAATTAATTTGTAATTTGTTTAGCCTGTGAGGAAAGGAGAAAAAAAAAGAGAAAAGAAAGAAAATTAGAAAAGAGTGAAGTGAGGGTTTTTTCTATGGATTAATTAAATAAACTAATTAGTCTCCTCCAGCTGCCCACCACCACCACCTTTAATTAGCCACCTTAATTAAGCCTCCGCCACATCATCGCCTCCTTCATCCTGCAAACAGAGGAATGAGAGGAAAACAGAGGAAAGAGAGAAAGAAGGAAGATGTAGAAGAAGAAAGGAGGAGAAGAAGAAGAAATGGAGGGTGGTGATAGTGCGGACCTTCTGCTAGTAGCCGAGTGGAGCCGAGCGGAGCGCGCGCGAAGAGCTTCAACGAGGTATGTTGCAGTTTTTTTTTGTAGAAGCTTGGTTATTTATGGATTTGAGTTGGTTTGGATGGACTTTGGGTTCGAGGTTGGTGTTGGTGGTGTTTGTGTGTGTATGGGTTTGGTTTGCTGCCCATGTGTGGAGGTGCCGCAGCAGGGGAGCCGCGCGGGCGTGCAAGGGTAGGTGGCGGTGAGCTGTGAGCGCGCACGGCGAGGGCTGGTGTTTTCTCGGGTGTCGCGAAGGCTTTTGTGGACCGAGTTGACGTGGTTTTTTCCCTTTTTTTTTTCTCTCTCAGGACGCCTTCAATTGTGGCGGATTTCAGCGAGGCGCTGTACGGAGCTGCGGTGGTGTGGGCTGCGCGGTAGAATTGTGGATTGTAGTTGGCTCGAGGCTTTGGAGCTTAGAGAGAGAGAGAGAGAACCCTTTTTTAGTGCGCTGTGAGCCTAATGTGAGTGTTATGTGAATTGTGTTGGTGCTGTGAGTTATTGAGTGTGCTGTGGGTAGTATGTGTGTGCATTGGAGCTTGTAGAGGGTGTGTGTGGATTTATGTATTTTAGGTGTGCTGTTGGTGATGTGGTGGACTTGGAGTGGGCTTTGGACACTTGTTTGGTGCTGTGAGATTTTAGAGGATCATGTGAGTACTTTGTATGCTGTGAGCTGACAGTGAGAGAGCCGGAGCGCGCATGATTTTTGTAGAGGACTCGAGGGATTTATTCGAGCTTTCGGGGATTTTTCCGAGGTTCGCGACAGTGTGCGCGCGCGGCGCGGTTTGGTGTTTCAGCAGATTTTGGACAATGAGTGGTTCGGCGCTTAACCGACTTCAGCGATTGCCTGCGGAAAGCGATCCAGGTGGGTTGGTATTTTTCCAAAATGTGTGGAATGCCCTTTAATGCTCCTGAATGCAAGTTGATCATGTTTTTTATGCTATTTTTCACTGCGGTAAAATCTGATAGTTGCCTGGAAATTTTTAGAAAATTTATTAGAACCCCAGATTATTTTTAGTATACTCCTGATACTATATGACACTAGACTTCATGTTTCGTTGGCATTATTTTTGCACCTAGATCGTTTTAAAAATCGAGAAAATCTATTTTAAGAAAAATCAGCATTTTTAAAGGTGATTTTTAAATCTTGAGTTCGCCAGAGGTATGGCATAGGTTCAGGGTGCATTTGACCTCGTGCCTGGGGGCCGAGTGGTCTCTTTTTGAGTTTTTGAGATGAGTTTCTAGTGTCGTGAGAGTTGGGCATGTGTTTCACTTCAGGGTCGAAAGCTACGGGCGGCTGTGCCTGCAGCCTGTTCTTGTTTGATTTGGGTTGTAGGTGTCAGTCTTTCCGAAATTTTCGAGCCCTTCATGGATGTCGATTGGGTTACACTAGATCATGTTATTGGGGCATTATCAGATTGAGTCGTAGAGGGATTCTCCGACAGATTATGTGAGGATTTGGGCATTTCCAGATTGAGTCGCGGAGTATTTTTCCGACTGAGTTGTGAGAGTTTGAGCATTGAGTTCTGATCTGTTTGATCGTGGATTATAGCCTGCATGTGCCGCTTGTTGAGACAGATGAGACAGTTGAGACAGATGAGACACGCTTGAGCTCGGTGGGGTCGCTCCCCTCGAGTTACGCTCCGGATGCGATGATGATGCGCCTAGTTGATACACTAGAGGTCGCTTTGCGTGATATTGAGATAGTCCGTGTGGGACGCCCTACGTAAGTCCAAGTCCATTGTGGGCGTAGTGGCAGTAGGTTGGCGCAGGCTTGACTGGACCCGATGTGGCAGTCATTGAGATTGGGTGATATGAGCGGGTGGTTACATATTATGTTCTTAGATGGGTTTTTCCTTTGAGCATTGATACTGAGGCATTTTAGCAGTAGCGAGTGTATGCATAGCATATTTATGGTAGAGTTTCCTTTTGAGCATGATGGTTGACACATATTAGCTGTAGTTTCATTCAGCTTTCCTATCTATCTATCTGCATACCTATCTGTTTGCCTCCAGTAGACTTAGTGGGCATACCGTGGATATTGGTGACGGTACCCACTGGGAACTACCTTCTGCAGTAGTTCTCACACCCGCTGCGGTGACAGGTTTACTGTGGTTGCTGTTCCGGCTTAGCTCGCGCGGAGACAGCTGATCGAGGTGAGGACGTGGCCGAGTAGTTCCTTACCAGCATTGAGAGTCAGAGGTAGAGGTACCCTGCATTTTTATGATTCCACTTTTGTACTGGACAGTCTGAGAGATTTGTGAGGGTTGTACATTTATTTTCTTAGCTGAGAGACTATGTATTGAGGATTTTGCATTTATTCAGATGTTCAGTTGATTTCTGTAGCTATTAGTTCTTTTTCAGCTCTGATACATGTTTAGCTTTAGATCTTTTGCAGGGTAGACGCTTCGTCTGTGCGGCAGTTTCCGTACAGATGACGGATCTGTTAGCGAGTCCGGGTCGCAGTTTCGACCCCGGGGCGTGACAATGGTGGCTTTGATTGGGTATTTGGTTATTCTACCATTGATGCATTGTTTACCTACTAGTATGCTTAGTAAATGTACTCTTGTGATTACTCAGTTTCTTGATTCAGTATCTATATCAGCATGCTCTTATTATGATAGTTTAGTACCCTGTTATGCTTAGCACTATATTCATGATTATTCAGTTATCAGCTTGTTATACCTGCCTTACCTACTGATCTTTTACTATCCGCTATTTATTGTATGCCAGTAGCTACGATTGGCTATTTCTCGGCCCGTCGTGCCCACTGGGATACACTGTCGATGTATCTCACACCCCCTAGGTGACCATTTTTTAGGTCGTTCGGGTGCTGGGATGTCGGGACACGTTGGTGAGGTTGTCGTGATAGCAATGACCCTTATGTCGCCGTTATATTTTATCTTCCGCAAATCATGTATATTGTAAATGTTAATAATAATTTTAATTTGGTTAATTCTGTATAGTTTAATGCGTAGTTTAGACTACTCTGATATTGGCTGTAAGTGCTTAGCCGTGCATGTATAGAAAAGGCTCAGTCCAAGGGGATTGAGAATTTTCTATACATGTGGCGATCTGTTCATGCCCTGGATTGTTTTTAAAACTCTGATATAAAAAAAAAAAATTTAGCCTGCTTTTTGAAACTCGGGGCGTGACAGCAGGGAACCCCGCTCTCGGGCAAACTAATGCAAAATGTCCCGACTGACCACATTTGTAACATCTGCCCTGCTGCTGATCACACTATGGGGGCGCGTGAGGTTCGCCACAAATCATGCACCTATCAGGCCGCCTCTGATACTGCTCCTGTTGTCTGGGGTGCTGTGGCTGTCTCGACTGCTGCTGTTGTTGCATCTGCTGCTGCGGCTGCCTCTGGGGTCCACCAGGCCTCTGCCATCCCGAACGCCCATGACCCTGGAAGGGAGGTCGTGGTGATCTCGGCGGTCTACATGCACTAGCCTGTCCCCCGTCCTCAGGAGCTGAGCGCTTCCTCTCGGAGCTCTGTCCGGGCACCTGAGCTCGTATGCTCACCACTGTCTCACCCTTCTCAACCCACAAAGCCTACTCAATGGCCTCGTATAAGTTCTGCAACCTCTGCGCATGAACGAGGGTGTAAATCTCTCTCCGGAGGGCGTTCTAAAAAAGGTAGACTTTATGCAGCTCATCCCGTGCAACGAAAGGCACGCAGTTCAGCAACCGCGTGAACTCAAGAAGGTACCCCTGCACGGTGCGGTTTCCTTGCTAAATGTTCTTTAACTCTTCCTCGAGCCTCTACTGCACACTGCCAGAGAAGTAGGCCCCATGAAGCATCCGACGGAACTCAGCCCATGGCATATGTCGGGTGATCTGAAAATCAGCAGGCTCAACTCTCCTCCACCAACCAAGCATCCACATCACCATCTAAGCAATGAACCGCTATATGCACTCTATACTCCTCTTTAATAAAGAAATCCCGAAACAGTTTCTCCGAAGTTGCTAACCAAGCATCCACCTCCCACGGCTCAGTATTCCTTCCTGAAAATTCGGGTGGGTCAAATCGGTGGAATCAAGCCAGTCGCTCCGCTACTCGCCCCTACTCCTCCAAAGTCAAAGGTTGGACTGCAGCCGGTGCTCCCTCACTACTCGATGGTATCGATGGGGGCTCCAGTACTCGCGGCGTCGGCTCGCTCCCCAGAGCTAACAATCTTTCTAACAGCTCCTCCTGTCTGCGGCTCTGCTCCTCCATACGAGCCATCTAGGCTCGTAACTCCTCTAGCTCGGCGGACCGCTCCTGCCCACTCTCTGCAGGGGGTGCCGATGTGGAGCGCGTAGGAACACGCCTCCTGGGAGCCATCCTGCTCAACACAAAATAAAACACACGTCAAATACAGTCCGACGCTCGACCCAATCTAGCGAAAGTCAAAGACATTGCCCCACTTCTGTAGCCTTCTGTCGTCTGCAGCCAACATAATTGTCCAACAGAAGAAGCGTATGTCAAATTCCTCTCTCAACTCCGCCAGAGAGTTAATAAACCAAATCACGGACTTTCGCAAAATCATGACTCTCACGTGCTAGCCTCCTAGGGTTAGCCAATAGCCTAGAATTTCCTAAGTCTCAAATGATCTATTCTCTAAGCTCTAATACCAACTTAATCTGTCATGCCCTGGGTGTAAACCAGAACCCGAGTTCGGCAACAGATCTGCCGTATACGCAGTATTTCCCACATATACGAAGCGATACAATAATTCAAGCAACAAGTTGATGTATACAAGAATGAGTACAACCACAACAAGTGGTATAGAGCGAGAAGTGAAACACAGACAATAGAAAGGAAACATAACAACCCACAACCAAAAATCATTCAACAAGAAAACTTCAACAAAACTCCAAGTGACACAAAGACAGCTCTCGAATAACCAACTCCAAAATAAATCACAAGTACACCTCCAACACAACTCCAACATCAATCTTTCATTAAAATACAAGTTCAACTACAACAATTTTGCTACTATAATCAAAATACAACTTCACAATATAATACAACCTACTACCACCATATACAAATCAAAATATACAACTCTCGAACTGAATAAATACATAAAGCTGGCTCCAGCCAGACCGAATATACAGTAGTCCAAAGTCTTAAAACTAGAAAATAAAGGTACAATAGGTCCACCTGTAGTTGTAGTACACTGAAATTTAGCAAATTGCGGAGTTCTAGTGTGTGAAGGGTTGAATGATACCCTTCGGATGTTTTTGTAAGCTTCCGGAAGGTTCTAGAAGGTTTCCGGAGAGTTGGAGCCCTAGTTCCTATCCCTTGTACTTTCAAGGTGGAATTTGAGCTTAAAAAAGATTGGGATTACTCCTTTTCCTTTTCCCTTTCTTGTGGATTTTGTGTGAAGGTTAGTGTCTGGCACTTGATGGGACCTTGTTGGGACATTGAGAGGACATGTATGTAAGAACACTTGAGTATGGACCTTGATGGGACCTTGATGGGATGTTGAGAGGACATGGATGTAAGAGCACTTGAGTATGAAAGAAAATTTTTCTTTCATTCTCCACGCATACCTTTCTCTTCCTCTTCCTCTTTCTCTTTCTCTTTCTTTTTCTCTCTTGTGGGAACACTCCAACAAGAGAAGCTTAGAGGAAAGCTTTTTCTCTCTTGTGGGAACACTTCTCTAACAAGAGAAGCTTAGAGGAAAGCTCGTGAGGAGAAGATCAAGCTTGGAAGGAGATTGGAGAGAAGGGAAATACAAGCTATTCTTCGAGTAGAGCTTGGAGTGCTTGGAGGCTAAGGTAAGGAATTCCGTTATTAGTGTTTTTATGATGTTTTCCCCCTTTGGAAACTTCTCTTGGAGCATAAGAGGAAAGGTCGGCAACTTGGACGGAATCCTTCGCAAGGGTTTGGCCACTATCTAGTGGGTTTGCTCTCACCGAAATTGGTGAACTTCGCCTATGTCTTCTGTAGACTTTTAGGGCATCATTGTTATATTCAACATGCATCGTTTAATTTATCATGATTTATGATCATGCGTTTGAACCCCTTCATGTGTAGAAAATTTCATACTCTATGTAGTAGAGGTAAACATTGTTTGTGCATGGGCACTTTAAGAGAGGTTCAAATAGGAATTTTTGTGAACATAAGCTCTTTGATATGAATAGAGAACATCCATACATGTATTAGAAATATTGGAACATGTTATACATGATCATGTTCAAATGGACATTATGACACTAGTGTCATCTAGTGTATTGAGATACAAGTAGAAAACTTCTAACTTGTTACAATTGGGCTAAATAGTAAAATTCCATGTTTAAGACATGAGGACACCTTGTAAATACTTTACTCTTTTGTTATGCAAGATAATGCTAATATTGTATATGAAACTTTGAAACTCGAGGTACTATGTCCCGACCAAAAGGTCGATGATGCTATTCCGTGTTTTAGACACGATGATGACTATTCCGTGTTTTAGACACAATGATGACTATTCCGTGTTTTAGACACGATGATCGAGACTTGCTTGCTTGCCGTTTGTGCTCATTCGCACATGCTTGGTAGGGTCGCTCCCTCCAAGTCGGCACTCCGGAGTTGGCCATTTGCGACATCATGATTGCCGTGCGGGATTGGGTGCCAATTGGGACGCCGTTGGATTGGCATAGCTCCGTTGGGGGGGTGCCACCAAGGGACCATGAGGTGTGGCTCAAGCTTAAGACTCAAAAGAAGTCTTTAAGAGAAAATGATTAAAGTTAACTAAACTTGACATTGAATATCACAAAGATGATACATTCATGGTAATTGGACATGCATGATAGTAAACTCGACATTGGACATCACGTAGATGATACTACTCATTGTAGTTAGTCATTATGATAGCAAGATAGATTCATATCAATATCACCTTGTACATGAACATAGAGGCATGATAGTAGTAGAGTACTTTACTTTACTTAAGTTGTTCATTATCTGTATTTAATTTCAGTAGTTATGCTAACCTCAGTTGACCTAGTGGTGTATCTCGCTTCTCTCAGTGACGTACCTACTGGGAACTATTAATTAATAGTTCTCACCCCCATTTTGGGTGGTTGTTTTTCAGAGCCATCCGTGGCGGGAGGAGCTCGGGACCGTGGCAAGGGGTTGTCGCTTAGCTAGCTTGTCCCCGTCGCGCCACTTGAGGTGGTTACAGGGCGCATTTTCTTTTACTTTTTATGAGAGGTGTTGATGTATTTTGTTATAGAGACCACCTATGTATTTTGATAGGTTGTACTTGAGAGGAACTACTTTTGTATATTGGATTTTAACTTTTGTATGACAGTTGTTATCTACTCCACTTCTCCTTTTTGCTTAGTTTAGCTGTGCTGTGCTCTAATTACTAGTAGGATGTGTATGTTGCTTCCTTTCCGCTTTGTATTGTAGACGCCTTGTGTATACCGGGGGGGTACATTGTGCACACGGCGGGTCTGTGCACGTACCGGGTAGGCTTCCGCTGGGGCCCGGGGCGTGACAGATTATATTGGTATTAGAGCCTAGGGTTGAGTCTTAGTGAACCTAGCAAACCTTAGGTTGGTTGGACTATAAGATTAAGAACGTGAGAGACGGGGTCTTATATGATTAATTGGCGAAAGTATATGATTGGGTCAGATTATAACTTCATAAGAGTTGGAGTTGATCGAAGTGATTGCACCTTCTATTTCCTCGGAATGTCAAGTTGGCGGCCGACAACCTGACATCGGGAAATAATCGTGGCATACTTCATTTGCTTTCGCATGATTGGGATTTGTTTTGAGTAGGGATGCATTTGCGTTGGTTGTCCTAACCTACGCTCTCTATGCCTGTTACTGTTTGTGATGCCTACGACTCACTCCATGACGGCCGAGGAGGCCGATGCGGAGACGTTCGCTACTTCCGGATCCAGTGAGGTCCGAGATTTGAGAGAGCGGTTGGCTATGCAAGCTGATGCTTTGGAGCGGTAGTCGGCTGCGGCGCGAGAGCAGGCTGAGTGTCACGCCCCGAGGTCGAAACTGCGACCCGGGCTCGCCAACAGATCCGCCACCTATACAAAACCCCGCATAGGTGAAGCGTCCTACCTGCAAGAAAAGGGAATACAACTAAATAGATATCAGAGCTATAAAATAAAAATGCTGTAAAACTAAAACCAATCATCTATACAACTGGAAATAATGATACCATATCCATCTCCCATAAATAATAATCATACAATATCCTCGAATACAACAAACCAGAACTCAGAAGGGAGGTAATCTGAAATAACACATCAGTGTACAGGCTCTCATTACAAGTCAGATCCTCACAATACAATGATCTCTCAAATGCGGGAAAAAAAATAATCTACTGGCTGTACTCAGGATCTCCAACGTAGGGGTACTGCTACTCTCCACAGACGGGTAGGGATCTAGCTCGCGACTCCCTCGCCTCGCACAGCAACCGCAGAATCAGCAACATCCGCTAAGACTCTGCAAAACAAAGGAGAGAAAAGAAAAAGGAGGGGGAAAACCCCCAATGGGTGTGAGAACTACACCAAAAGGGAGTTCTTAGTGGGTACCACCGCCAGGCCCGACGATCTGCCCACTAAGTCCACTAGAGGCATAAGATGACAATGTAGTAAAAACTGAACAAGAAAACTAGAGGTACTCAACAGCTACCATGCCTCTATCTAAATGCTCAAAAGGGGAGAACCAAAGAAAGGTATGCAACCACTAGCACATGAAGTGCACAATCGACCCAATCGAGCTGACTGCCACGTCTGGTCCAGTCAAGCCTGCGCCCACCTACAACCACCTCCCACTGCCGGGCAGGAATTACATAGGGTGTCCAAACGGACTAACTCGCTATCGAATAATGGCACATGCAGGCTATAGTCGAAATCCACGCTCTCTCTCAGAACGGATAGACTCAAGATCCTCAACCTCTCGCACAACGGTCGAAAACTCATAATGACCACGGGACCACCGTTAACCCCAAACGGTTCCCAACAACACTGCCACTAGTCTAAACACAGCTACTAGACTCCACTCGGCCCCCTAACACGAGTGCAACAACAAAAGTACCGGCCTGAATAAACCCAATCCAATCACCAGTAAACACTGGTACTGCCTGCTCTGTTGGTGAACTCAAGAACTCATCCGCGGGATACAGACCGACTCCTGACCAGCACGGTCGCATCCTAAAATAAGTAACACATCGGCTCCTGACCGGCACGGTCGCACACTCCGGAGTGGCACTCGAGGGGAGCGACCCACACGAGTAAAGTATCATTGTAACAAGTATCATGATATCGCAGGACCGGATCACGACTCTGATCGAAGTGGGAAATTCATCCACTAAAGAAACCTGATCCCCAATCTGATGCACAAGTAACCTCTGGTCAACCGCCCAATGTCCGCGGTCGCCTTAATACCTTGCCATCCACAATCAAGTACAACCGACACTCGGCCGACCGCCCAATATCCGCGGTCACCGCAATACCCACAATCAAAACCAACCTGTCCCAGACCCAAAGTCTCGACTACACTATCCCAAACCACTGCTCGAACCCGAGCAACCTGAATCTAGAAAGAAAGGAGAAAGAACAAACATGGTTTCTCCTAAGTCAGATTCCAACATGATAGTGTAGCAATAAATGATGGTCTATCTAGATGTCCATACCAGCATGCAAATGTCATCAAGGAAGATAAAACAAATATAATAATTAGTAGCACCACCTGCCAAATCCACTAATCCGCTATACCCGTCCATAATCCATGGTCCATCAAAAAGAATGATCCGAATAATACCCGCACATAGATATAGCCTCCTACTCCATCGAGTAATCATATCTTAAATGACTATGTGCAACATGGCATGCTAAAAGATCAGTATATCAACATACAGAATTAGAGAACCGTCCACCGGTTCTGGAGATGAAGCAACCCACATGAAACGCATTCCGCAGGCAAAGCCGAAGTCGATGAAGTGCGTAGTCACATGCTATCCAAAATCCGTCGAAACTGCACCCTCGGTACTCAGTCGCACAAGCCTCTGCCTCAACCAACAACGCAACCACACACAACAATCAAATACCCCAAAACACCCAAACAACACATGCTGTTTTACAAACCAGCAGAGAAGAGGGGGAATTTTCACCTGCGTACAGTCCTCCAAAAAATCCCAAAAAATCACGGTTGCGATCCTGGCGACGAGTAGATCCAAATTGAGTATTTATACACCCCGTTCCGACACCTGTAGGCCAAGATAAAAATAAGACAATGCGGTGTGCCGAAATATCCACAAACAAAAATCTGCAGGAAACCAGTCCGCAAGAAGCACAAATATTACCTTCGAAGAGTCTTCCAAAAAATCCGATAAAAATATAGGTGCGTTCCTCTCGAAGCGTAGATATCAATCGAGTCCTTAAACACCTCATTCCGATGCTCGTAGACCGAGAAAATCCAACAATACTCCACTGCTGTCCCGTACCTCACAGCAGTACAAAGGGTCACCGAAAAGCCTCGGGAACCATGCCAAAAACCCAAAATGAGGCAAAATGATCAACACAAAAATCGAAGGCGTACCTCTTGTGAACGCGCTGCCACAGAAATCGGCTCAAAAGTCTATCGGGGTAGTTCAGGGGGTCTCTCGGACTGAAAAGCGACGGTAGAAGCCCAAAAACGAAGGAGCGTCGAAGCACGCCGCGTCGCAGAAAACGCCGATACCGAGGCTCCAAAAATCTCGAGAATCCATCAAAGAGTGGGGGAGAGGGAGGGGAGGAACTCCACAGAAGAAATTGCGCAAAGAGAAGCCTCGAAAAATCCAGAAAACGGAGAAACGGAGGGGAAGAAGGCCTATTTATAGGCTGGGGAAAACAATTCAAGAAATGACCGGGGTGTCCCCAGTCGGATGGAGCCCATCCGACCGCGCCCGAATCCACCAGGAAACGCCACGTCACCCCCGAACAGGCCACAGCCAAACCCGCCACTCGCCAAGCGCCACGTGGCCCGTGCCCACGCTGACGCGTGGCGCGCCCACGCGCGGGAACCCGCGGGTCAGCGGCTGGGTCGCCGCGCCCACGTACGCGCTGCCAGCGCCGCCTGCCACCCTGACCAGCATGCAGCCCGAGGCGCCTCCCCGCCTGCTCCTTGGACCGCGCTTGCTGTGCCAGCCACTGCCCTGCTGCCACGCGTCCAATGCGAACCAACGAGAAGCATCCACGTGGCACGCCGCCCCCGTGCACCGCGCTCACCCGCGCGCTGCTCGCGCCTGCTCCCGTGGGCCGGGCCCAATGCGCCGCCACTCCTGCACTGCCACGTGGCGTACGACGCCAATCAAAAGCCGCCACGTGGCACACCGCCGGTCCACCGCGCACCCAAAAACACCAGAAAACTTTCGGGTGTCCATTTTCGGCCGTCCGGTCTCAGAAAAATACAAGCAAGTAGTCGATTTCCATCGTTTTCGCGCGCTGAGTCCAAATCCGATGTCCGTTTTGCCCAATTCCACTCCTAAAATTCGGTGGGGCAACCAAAAACACTCGTTATCTATTTTCTCACACTAAGTCCACCACTTGTTTCCAATTTGCGCAAAAACAACTCCATCACCCATCATAAGCCTCCAGAAGCTGCTGATCCAACAGTAAACCTATCGCGGGGATTCAGGTCCTCACATCCTCCCCCACTAAAAGAAAGTTTCGTCCTCGAAACTAACGCAACTCGAACAGGAGTCACAAATACCACGGGTAGGTATCCACCAATATCGTCTCCAGCTCCCGAAACCACTAACTCCCCATGATCAATCCTCAACAACAACAACAACAACAACCAGCACGGCTTGGCCCGGTTGCGCAATCCTCTCATCTAACGAGCCAGAATTCACAACGGGCGTCCCTCGAACTCCAAACACTCGCGGATCTCAAATAGAGTGAGTAAATCACAGGCGAGGGATCCAAAGACAAAACACACCTGAGCTGAGACGTGGAAAAACCTCAGGGACTCCAACCAAAGCTGGGGGGCAAAAGGGAAGAATAACCAGTGCAGCACGCACCACCACCTCACCCTAGTATCAACTCAACCAGGGCGACCCGAAACTCGCCTACACAATCACCCAAAAGGGAAAGAATCCAACACGCTGGGATCCTCACTCGGTCACTCCCGAATCCTGACCCTCCGAGTGGACTGCTCAGCCGTGGTCTACCATCAAAAGGGACCCCTAGAGATACAATCTCATGCCACTGTTGGTCACTCAACATGCTATCATAACCCCAATGGACCCACGGGTCGAAGTCAACCCCTCCACTAGTAAAGAACACCCTAACGGTGGCCAAACCGTCGATGAACGTGACTGAAAGCTGGCTAAAAGGCGATCATAATGCTGATGCAGTATGACTGAAACTGAACTCTTATTCTATCACATAGTATAGAACAGGAATGCTAAGTAAACAGAACTGATAGCCAAGCAGGTATGGCCTATGCCCAGGTATATCAATCAAAGCTGGAGGTAAAAGGCATACTGAAAGACTCATCTGTGGGATCAAAGCTGCCAACAAAACAACGGTCCGTCCTACCACAATACCCATAGGGTTGAACTGATAAGGCGCGGACCGAAGATAACCCACAGTAACTCCACAGCCACTATGGGAGGCATCACCAAAACTCAGAAGTCCATCTCCCATCTCTGGCAAAGCTAAAATCAGTGCTGGTATTAACCTCATCATCCATTCGTCCGGCTCTGCTGGCACTGCCCAGTCCAAGAATCTCCTCACCTCAACAATAAATGTTGACCTCGGCCAATTCTTGAATAGCATCCATTTTGGCCGGGTTCCACCGCCGCTCCAACGACTAGAATAAAATGACCCAAGAAGGTATGCTCTCGAAGCTAAAACTTGCACCTCAACAACTCGGCCTACAGCTTTTTCCACACCGACATGGTTGCACCATCCACCAGTGCTCCACAAGCTCCAAGTCTCTCAGGGAGTAATCAAAATATCCCGGGAAAATACCGCCACCAATCCATCCAAGTACTGCTGGAACACACAATTCCTCAAATCGGAAGGCGATAGGGCATTAATCAATTCAATTGGCCTCACCGTGAGCTCATAATGCCCCTACCGGATCCTGAACGCCATCTTGGCAAAATACGCAGCTGTATAATTCCAAATAGGTACAGGCGTCACAAATGAACAACTGCCGGAGTATGACTCCATCAGATCCTGCGACTGCACCATCAGCTCTCTCAGCTCTATTGGCGATATCCAATGAGGTGCTGTCGAGGTTGGCGCGGTTCCCAAAACCACGTCAATCTCAAACTCTATCTCGCTAACCGGCAGCATCAACATCAGCTCAGGAGGACTCACACCCGGGATCTCACGGGCAATAGGGATATCCTTGAGTCCCGGTGCCGCCGTAAGCACCTCTCACACTGTTGCTGCAACCTGTGCACTTTAACTGTCTCAACCAGCAAGCCTCCTCTTGTCTGCCTCGCAGAAGATCAAAGTCCTCACTCTCCGCAGTCAAACATCCTGTGGCACTGTGCCAACCAATCCCAGGCACAGGGTCAAAACATCGAACTGCCACAAATTACCAATAAGTCTGCCGGTATAACTCACGGTCTCAACTGCATTGGACATGATCCACAAGCCTCCTTGACATGCACCACACCAATAGGAACCCGTACCTCTAGTGCACGTGGTAACAACTCTGCCTTTAGTCCATGCAGGAATGCAAAACGCTCTAACTCCGACTACTGTGATGAAATCACACATGCGACAACTCGATTCCCTACCGTGGCGCCCTCCAACCGGCTTCACCGATTCATCCGCTCGTTGCAAGTGGTCGTCGCTCAGTCTGCCTGAAAACATCAAGATTAACCACATAGG
This sequence comes from Tillandsia leiboldiana, assembly GCA_029204045.2. Classification (NCBI taxonomy): domain Eukaryota; kingdom Viridiplantae; phylum Streptophyta; class Magnoliopsida; order Poales; family Bromeliaceae; genus Tillandsia; species Tillandsia leiboldiana. The sequence goes on from CM055074.1 coordinate 19,485,441, forward strand.
GGCACGACCTCTGCCTCGGCCCACACTGGGGCAACGAATGCGGTCCTCAGCAGATAACATATCCATGCTACCGCAGCTGCTGATACCAATGCTGAAGCTGCCATCGGGGTCCACCCGATCCCTGGCGTCTCAAAATCCACTTCCCTGGGGAAGGAAAACGGGAATGCCACTGCCGGCCGATCTGTCCTCCAACAATCGGTGCCAAGCGCCTCTATCCAGACTTCGCCTCTGGCGGTAGATCCCTATCCAAGGAACTGCAGCGCCACGCTCCATACACAACGCCTACTCCATCAAGGCATCCAAAATCTGTAACGGGGAGGGGGCGGGGGAGGGGGGGGGGACCGAATAAACTGAAAGGTATCCTGGCGCAACTCATTCCCAGATACACAAATCTTATGCGCCTTGTCCCTCTAACATGGAGCGCGCCGTTCAACCACGGCGTAAACTCTCGACACTAGGAGGCTCTTAAATAGTCTCTCCATCACCACCAACCACAATTCAGCCTCCAAAGTCCCCAAGCTCAAACCTACGAATCGGGGTGGTTCATCTGCCCAAGACTGGCTCAATAGATCGATCAAGACCCACAACTCATCTGCTGTCCGCTATCCACCCTGCCTCGGTGCCTCGGCACTAAACATTGGCACGGAGGGGGCTACTCGCTCAATCGCCGCCACAGAAATCACTGCCACTGAGGATACTGCACCCGGGTGGTATCGGGAGGAAAGCACTGTCGGGCTGCCCGCTGCTCCGACAACTGTGTCACCTAAACCAGCTGCTCACTCAGCCACTGATATGCCTCTAACAATCCTGCCATCTGGGTCTGGAGCTCTCTGACCTCGATCTGGGTATCCGGCCCAACTCCAACCGCTTATGCTCAACTGCTGCCACAGGATGCACACGGGTCAAAACCCAGCGTCGGGGAGACACCGCTCACCACGACAAAACCGTAAATCAGCACACAACAAACACTCGACCCAATCCAGCGAAAGTCTAAAGCATGTCACCTATTCCACAGCATTATGTTGTCTGCAGCCAACATAATCACTTAGGAGAATAAACATGCCAATCACTCATCCCGTCCCTTGGGAGAGGTATAAAACTCAACCAGGACTCTCGCCACAAGTCACGACTCTCACGAAGTCATCGAAGGGTTAAACCATAAGCCTAGGGTTTCTAAGTCCACCATGACCTACATCCTAGGCTCTGATACCACCCTAATCTGTCACGCCCCGGGGTCAAAACTGCGACCCGGGCTCGCCAACAGATCCACCGCCTATACAAAACCCCGCATAGGCGAAGCGTCCAACCTGCAAGAAAAGGGACTACAGCTAAACAAATATCAGAGCTATAAAATAAAAATGCTGTAAAACTAAAACCAATCATCTGTACAACTGGAAATAATGATACCATATCCATCTCCCATAAATGATAATCACACAATATCCTCGAATACAACAAACCAGAACTCAGAAGGGAGGTAATCTGAAATAACACATTAGTGTACAGGCTCTCAGTACAAGTCAGATCCTCACAATACAATGATCTCTCAAATGCGAAAAAAAAAAATCTACTGGCTGTACTCAGGATCTCCAACGTAGGGGTACTGCTACTCTCCACAGACGGGTAGGGATCTAGCTCGCGACTCCCTCGCCTCGCACAGCAACCGCAGAATCAGCAACATCCGCTAAGACTCTGCAAAACAAAAGAGAGAAAAGAAAAAGGAGGGGGAAAACCCCCAATGGGTGTGAGAACTACACCAAAAGGGAGTTCTCAGTGGGTACCACCGCCAGGCCCGACGATCTGCCCACTAAGTCCACTAGAGGCATAAGATGACAATGTAGTAAAAACTGAACAAGAAAGCTGGAGGTACTCAACAGCTACCATGCCTCTATCTAAATGCTCAAAAGGGGAGAACCAAAGAAAGGTATGCAACCACTAGCACATGAAGTGCACAATCGACCCAATCGAGATGACTGCCACATCTGGTCCAGTCAAGCCTGCGCCTACCTACAACCACCTCCCACTGCCAGGCAGGAATTACGTAGTGTGTCCAAATGGACTAACTCGCTATCGAATAATGGAACATGCAGACTATAGTCGAAATCCACGCTCTCTATCAGAACGGATAGACTCAAGATCCTCAACCTCTCGCACAACGGTCGAAAACTCACAACGACCACGGGACCACCGTTAACCCCAAACGGTTCCCAACAACACTGGCACTGGTCTAAACACAGCTACTAGACTCCACTCGGCCCCCTGACACGAGTGCAACAACAAAAGTACCGGCCTGAATAAACCCAATCCAATCACCAGAAAACACTGGTACTGCCTGCCCTGTTGTCGAAGTCAAGAACTCATCAGCGGGATACAGACCGGCTCCTGACCGGCAAGGCCGCATCCCAAAATAAGTAACAGACCGGCTCTTGACCGGCACGGTCGCACACTCCGGAGTGGCACTCGAGGGGAGCGACCCACACGAGTAAAGTATCACTGTAACAAGTATCACGATATCACAGGACTGGATCACGACTCTGATTGAAGTGGGAAATCCATCAACTAAAGAAACCTGATCCCCAATCTGATGCACAAGTAACCTCCGGTCAACCGTCCAATGTCCGCGGTCGCCGTAATACCCTGCCATCCACAATCAAGTACAACCGACACTCGGCCGACCGCCCAATATCCGCGGTCACCGCAATACCCACAATCAAAACCAGCCTGTCCCAGACCCAAAGTCTCGACTACACTATCCCAAACCCCTGCTCGAACCCGAGCAACCTGAATCTAGAAAGAAAGAAGAAAGAACAAACATGGTTTCTACTATGTTAGATTCCAACATGATAGTGTAGCAATAAATGATGGCCTATCTAGATGTCCATACCAGCATGCAAATGTCATCAAGGAAGATAAAACAAATATAACAATTAGTAGCACCACATGCCAAATCCACTAATCCGCTATACCCGTCCATAATCCATGGTCCATCAAAAAGAATGATCAGAATAATACCCGCACATAGATATAGCTTCCTACTCCATCGAGTAATCATATCATAAAAGATTATGTGCAACATGGCATGCTAAAAGATCAGTATATCAATCTGCATGATCTAGGCCATTCCTCAAGCTTCCATCTCGATGCTAAATATTGTACAATTAAGTATGCATGCTAACAATCACATAGGGTAAATTCCCTTAGGTAAGCTTTCACTATTCATTATCATGGATATCCAAATCATGCAAGTCCTCAATAATATTTAACATGAATATTCACTTGTAATTCCTTGTACAACTGTTATTCCTAAGCTTACCCCTTAATCACAAATATTGTACCCTAAACATGCATGTATTCTAACATACAGAATTAGAGAACCGTCCACCGGTTCTGGAGATGAAGCAACCCACCTGAAACGCTTTCCGCAGGAAAAGCTGAAGTCGGTGAATTGCGTAGTCACACGCTATCCAAAATCCGCCGAAACTGTACCCTCGGTACTCAGTCGCACAAGCCTCTGCCTCAACCAACAACGCAACCACACACAACAATCAAATACCCCAAAACACCCAAACAGCACATGCTGTTTTACAAACCAGCAGAGAAGAGGGGGATTTTCACCTGCGTACAGTCCTCCAAAAAATCCTAGAAAATCACGGTTGCGATCCTCGCGACGAGTAGATCCAAATCGAGTATTTATACACCCCTTTCCGACACCTGTAGGCCAAGATAAAAATAAAACAACGCGGTGTGCCGAAATATCCACAAACAAAAATCTGCAGGAAACCAGTCCGCAAGTAGCACAAATATCACCTTCGAAGAGTCCTCCAAAAAATCCAATAAAAATACGGGTGCGTTCCTCTCGAAGCGTAGATATCAATCGAGTCCTTAAACGCCTCATTCCGATGCTCGTAGACCGAGAAAATTCAACAATACTCCACTGCTATCCCGTACCTCGCAGCAGTACAAAGGGTCACAGAAAAGCCTCGGGAACCTTGGCAAAAACCCAAAATGAGGCGAAATGATCAACACGAAAATCGAAGGCGTACCTCTCGTGAACACGCTGCCGTGAAAATCGGCTCAAAAGTCCATCGGGGTAGTCCAGGGGGTCTCTCGGACTGAAAAGCGACGGTAGAAGCCCAAAAACGAAGGAGCGTCGAAGAACGCCGCGTTGCAGAAAATGCCGGTACCGAGGCCTCCAAAAATCTCGGGAATCCATCAAAGAGTGGGGAAGAGGGAGGGGAGGAACTCCACAGAAGAAATCGCGCAAAGAGAAGCCTCGAAAAATCCAGAAAACGGAGAAACGGAGGGGAGAAATGCCTATTTATCGGCTGGGGAAAACAATTCAAGAAATGACCGGGGTGTCCCCGGTTTCGGGCGCCCGAAACATTCGGGCGCCGAAAACCGGGTCGGATGGAGCCCATCCGACCGCGCCCGAATCCACCAGGAAACGCCACGTCACCCCCGAACAGGTGACAGCCAAACCCGCCACCCGCCAAGCACCACGTGGCCCGCGCCCACGCTGACGCTTGGCGCGCCCACGCGCGGGAACCCGCGGGTCAGCGGCTCAGTCGCCGCGCCCACGTGCGCGCTGCTAGCGCCGCCTGCCACCCTGACCAGCACGCAGCCCGAGGCGCCTCGCCGCTTGCTCCATGGACCGCGCCTGCTGCACCAGCCACTGCCCTCCTGCCACGCGTCCAATGCGAACCAACTGGAAGCCTCCACGTGGCACGCCGCCCCCGTGCACCGCGCTCACCCGCGAGCCTGCCCGCGCCCGCGCGCTGCCCGAGCCTGCTCCTGTGGGCCTGGCCCAATGCGCCGCCATTCCTGCACTGCCACGTGGCGTACGGCGCCAATCAAAAGCCGCCACGTGGCACACCGCTGGTCCACTGGTCCACCGCGCACCCAAAAACACCAGAAAACTTCCGGGTGTCCGTTTTCGGCCGTCCGGACTCAGAAAAATACAAGTAGTCGATTTCCATCGTTTTCGCGCGCTGAGTCCTTATCTAATGTTCGTTTTGCCCAATTCCACTCCTAAAATTCGGTGGGGCAACCAAAAACACTCGTGATCCATTTTCTCACACTAAGTCCACCACTTGTTTCCAATTTGCGCAAAAAAAACTCCATCACCCAACATAAGCCTCCAGAAGCTGCTGATCCAACAGTAAACCTATCGCGGGGATTCAGGTCCTCACACTGAGGCCTCGCGTCGGCAGGATGCAAGGTTGCAGAGGCTGGAAGCCCTTTTGACCTAGCAGTTGGCAGCAAGGGGAACTCAAGACCCTTCGCACCCACCCATGCAACAACGGGAGAACGTGGGTGGAGTGACTGATGCACTTCGACCTGAGGTGCCCGAGTCTTCTCATCATACCCCGAGCGTTGGGCGCCTAGAAGAGGTTGTGTTGTCACCGCCGGTTCAGACTCCACCGGCAAGGACGGTTTTACCGATAATGGTAGCACGAGCAGAGCGAGACCGACTCATGACTCGTTTGATGGAATTTCGGGAATCCAAGCCTCGGACATACGATGGAGAGAAACCTGATTTTTGGGTTTTTGAGAAGTGGATTCTACACATGGAAAAACTTTCCCACGATACCTTCGTGGCGGAAGGAGATCGGGTGTGGTTGGAAACACACCATCTTGAGGGCGACGCTTACCAGTGGTGGACGGACATCCGGGATGACCCCACGACCGATTTGGCGGTAATCACTTGGCCGCGATTCAAGAAGATGCTTGCAATGAAATATTTTTCGGCAAGTGCAAAAAGGCAAATGGAAAGAGATATCCGCAACTTGAGGCAAGGAGATAAGACTGTGGCGGAGTACGAGAGGGAATTTACCCGACTACTTAATTGTATTCCGCACGTTGTGAGGGACGACGAGGACAAGGCCCGTATGTTTGAGAACGGCCTTAGACCATCCATCTTCAGATTGGTTCAGACCCTAAACCTCCAAACTTACCGGGAGGTTGTGGACCGTGCCTTGATAGTGGAGAAAGGTACAGAGATTGCAAAGGAAGAGGGAGAAGCTCTTGATAGGACGCGAGGCAAGAGGGCGGCAACCGAGGGCGCAAGCCACAAGCCCTATTCGAAGAAGCCGCCGAAGCACTCGAGGAGCCAGTATGGAGGACACGGCTCATCTTCTCACCGAGGAGGACCTGACCGTCGGCGGCCACCGCGTTGCGTGATTTGTGGTGGACCCCATGTGCCACCACAATGCCCGCAGCGTGGATGCAAGTGCTACCTGTGTGGCCAAGAGGGCCATTTTCGACCAGAATGCCCGCGAGGCTTGGCACCGACACCTTCATCTGCATCGACACCAATTATTTCAGGACAGGTGACCCCACCCACCTACTCTCAGTCAGGGCGACCACCGGTGTCGCGACAGTACGAGGGGCCACGGCAGGCTCCGAGCGGGCGCATGTATGCGGCCCAAGCAGAGGAGGCGTCAACGGCAGAGGACGTCGTTGCAGGTATTATCTTGATTCATAGCATTCGAGTTCGAGCTTTATTTGACACTGGTGCATCTCATTCATTTATTGACTGGCTGCTTGCCGAGTTGCATGGCATTGAGTTAGTTCCTACTTTGCATCCGGGGCGAGTCTTGGTTCCCGATCATACTTTGGAGATTCGGGAGTTTTCCCCTAGTTGCCATGTTAGAATTGGGGATTGGATTTTGCCAGCAGATTTGTTGGCCCTCCATCGACTTGGAGAGTTCGATGTGGTTTTGGGCATGGATTGGCTCACGAGGTATCATGCTACCATTGATTGTGAGAGCCGACTCGTGATGTTCCGAGAACCAGGACAAAAGGAATATGTGTTCGGAGGCTCTAAGAGTTCGTTATTTGCGATGACCATCTCTTCCACCAAAGCAAAATAATTGATTAGGAGTGGATGTGTCGCCTACTTGGCTACCGTTGTGGATAGGAGCTGTGAGACTCCGAGAGTTTGCTGATGTGTTCCCGGCAGAGCAACCGGGGATGCCTCCGGACAGAGAGATCGAGTTCGTGGTAGATCTGATTCCTGAAACTACCCCAATCTCGAAGGCACCATATAGGATGGCACCGGCAGAGTTAAAAGAGTTCAAGGTGTAGCTTCAAGACTTGTTGGAAAAAGGCTTCATCCGACCGAGCGTTTCACCATGGGGGGCGCCAGTTTTGTTCGTTAAGAATAAGGATGGATCGCTTCACCTTTGCGTGGACTATCGTGAGCTTAACAAGGTCACAATTAAGAATAAGTATCCATTGCCGAGGATTGATGATTTGTTTGATCAACTCCAAGGATCAAGAGTGTACGGCTTCATCCAACCGAGCGTTTCACCTTGGGGAGCGCCAGTTTTGTTCGTTAAGAAAAAGGATGGATTGCTTCGCCTTTGCGTGGACTATCGTGAGCTTAACAAGGTCACAATTAAGAATAAGTATCCATTGCTAAGGTTTGATGATTTGTTTGATCAACTCCAAGGATCAAGAGTGTATTCAAAGATTGACCTTCAGTCTGGATACCACCAACTCAAGATCAAGCCCGAGGATATTCCTAGGACGGGTTTTAGGACACGGTATGGACACTACGAGTTTACTGTTATGCCGTTTGGGCTAACAAACGCCCCGACAGCTTTTATGGATTTAATGAACCGTGTCTTCAAGCCCTTTTGGGATAGATTCGTTGTGGTGTTCATCGACGACATTTTGGTGTACTCTCAAAGTGATGAAGAGCATGAGGATCACTTGCGACAAGTATTGCAATTACTTCGGGAGAAAGAGCTCTACGCCAAGTTGAAGAAATGTGAGTTTTGGCTACGGGAGGTAGCATTCTTGGGTCATGTAATATCAGATAAAGGAATAGCTGTGGACCCTAAGAAAATCGAAGCAATCAAGGATTGTCCTAGACCGACGAACATCACCGAGATCCGCGGCTTTATCGGTCTAGCTGGCTACTATCGGCGTTTTGTTGAGGGATTTGCAAAGTTATCTACACCGCTCACGCGACTCACACATAAGGGCACCAAGTTTATTTGGAATGATGTGTGTGAGAGGAGCTTCATGGAATTGAAGGTACAGTTGACAACCGCCCCGATCTTGGCTTTGCCTACTACAGGCGCGGGATACGTGATCTACAGTAATGCTTCATCGAGTGGGTTAGGTTGTGTTTTGATGCAAAACGGGAAGGTTATTGCTTATGCCTCTCGTCAATTAAAGGACTACGAGAAAAACTATCCCACACATGATTTGGAATTGGCCGCCGTAGTATTTGCATTGAAGCTGTGGCGACCCACCTGCTAGCTCTATACTCCGCAATTTAATCGGTCTGAAACTTGGCAACAGCAATCCTGTGACACCCTCGAAATGTGTATTAGTCCTATATATAAATGATATAATAGGACTAAATCTCTTAAGCCGGCTATAACATTTTGGGTGGTAGCAAGGTCCAAGAGGTTAAGAGAGTTAAGCGTGCTAGAGCTAGAGTAGTTCTAGGATGGGTGACCCCCTGGGATGTTTGGACGTCACAGTTGGTATCAGAGCCAATAACCAGCTAGAAGTGTGCGGCGAGTCTCGGTTGAGCCTGGGTCTAGAAGATAGGGCTAGCGAGACGAGTCTCACATCGCCTGGTGATCTTGGGCTGCTGTGTGTGTGTTTGGGCTGACGAGGACGTCAGGCCTAAACGGGGGGAGTCTGTGATGCCCCCAATAGTCCCACATCGAGGCGAGTCTCGGCTGAGCCTGGGTCTAGAAGACAGGGCTAGCGAGACGAGTCTCACATCGCCTGGTGATCTTGGGCTGCTGTGTGTGTGTTTGGGCTGAGAGGACGTCAGGCCTAAACGGGGGGAGTCTGTGATGCCCCCAATAGTCCCACATCGGATGTGGATGGAATTGTGATTGTGTTTATATGAGATATGGACACTAGTAATAATAACTGGGCATAAGCATTTTGGGCAGTGGTCGTTACATTTGGTATCAGAGCCATTCACCAGCCGGAAATGTGAGATGAGTCTCGGCTGAGCCAGGGTTATATAGCAGGTAGAGCGAGGCTCCCCGGCTAATGACCGTTGTGGGTGGAGTGCAGCTCCCCACAAGGTCGGCTAAGGCTAGCTAGACGAGTCTCACATCGCCTGGTGCTTGTTTGTGTCTTTGAGCCTGACAAGGACGTCAGGGCTTAAAGGGGGGAAGAATGTGACACCCTCGAAATGTGTATTAGTCCTATATATAAATAATATAATAGGACTAAATCTCTTAACCGGGCTATAGCATTTTGGGTGGTAGCAAGGCCTAAGAGGTTAAGAGAGTTAAGCGTGCTAGAGCTGGAGTAGTTCTAGGATGGGTGACCCCCTGGGAAGTTGGGGCGTCACAAATCCTATAGTCGCGCTCTTTCCCACGAGCCTGAAATCGCCTCAAAGTCCCTACCGGATCCAAAGTTATAGCAAAATATCACCGGGTGTGCTAAATTTTTGAAATTCAAACAAGCGGCGAAAGAACTCGAAATCTACTATTCATAACTCATTGGGTTTTAATACCTCAGCCCAAAAATTATTTTTAAGTTCCTATTTAACTTATAGACATCAAAAGGTTCCCAAAAAGCTAAAATTACATCCATTCATTCAACTCTCACCGGTATTCTTGTACAACAGTTTATTACTGGACCATTAGCTCGACGACACCTTTTCGGTGTGTCGGAGTCCTCGGTGCGCAAAACGGACGTGAAAAATGGATCTAGCGTGAAAAACTGTGCGAAATACACAATTTTTCTGTATTTTTGGTGAATAGGGGAAAAAAACAGGATATTACTGTAGCGTGGACCGGGTCCACGGCGTCGGGCGCGCGGCCGATGCACGAAGCGTGCACCGGCGGGCACTGTGCGTGCCAGCGTGTGCGTGGGCCTGGCCGGGTCCCGTGAGCGCGCGCGCGTGAGGGCGCCGCGTGCGTGGCGAGCGTGGTTTGCTCCCCCCTGCTTTACCCAAAACCCTTTTAAGGGTGGGGTTTTGGATAAGTTTGAGTGTATTTTGATCTTGGGGATCAATTTAGGCAATGTTTAAGGGCCTCAAATAGGGACCTTTTGACTTGAAAAAATCCCTTGGGTTATCCCCTTCCTCTTCATCTGCAGAATGTGCCCTTGAGAACCTCCATCACCTCCTTCTCCACCAAGGAAACCACCATTGATGAAGCTTGAAGCTTTCCACTCCTGTTGGTCACCTCGTCACTTTTTCTTCCAGAGGTCACTCTGGGCTGTAGGAGTGGAGTTTTAAAGTGATTTTTTGCGGAGAAATTTCCAGGACCTCGAGCTCTACATCTTTGCTATGTGGAGGAAAATCTAGTTTGGGCTTTAAACAAGGTAAATTTAGTGATCTTTGAGACTCTTTTTCTCAGCTTGAGTTTTCGCGCAATGTTCAGTGATTTGCTTACCCTTGGCTGTACAGAAGGAGTTAGGAGCTAATTTTTGATGAAACATTTTCAGTATTCGAAGGCCTTCAACTTTGATATTTTGAAGAACATCCAATTTGGACTCTATGTCAAGTAATTTAAGGAATCTTTGGAACACTTGCGCACAATTTGATGTTTTGAGTAGTACTCAGTGTTTTATAGCTCTCCTGGAATGTAAGAATGGAATTTCGAGATGATTTTTGTCGGAGATTCTTCAGGACTTGAAGCTCCCCAACTTTGATATTTTGGAGAGAGGCCAATTCCTGCTATAAACTAGGTGAATTAACCCATCTTTGAGCCCCTGTTTACAGAATTTAATTTGGACAGCTTGTAGTAACTTTGGGATATCTCTTTCTTCTCTTTATGGAATGGTGAATTGCAAAGTTGAGTAATCTTCTAGACTTCAAGATGAACATTTTGATACCTTAAACTTGAAAATTGGATGAGAATTGATATACCATCTTCAATTATCTTTTCAGACCATGTTAGCTGAAAATTCTGCATGTATGTTAGAATACCTTTTGTTGTTGATTGAGAGCTAGATCCTATTTTATGGTTAAGAATGGCTTTATGGTTGATACAAATGGTTGAATGCAATTTTAGAAGCATGTGGGACACTTCCTCTTTTGATTTCAACTTGTCATCATATTCAAAATAACGATGTTAGCAAGATAAAATTTCAGCTTAGAATTATATTAATGAAATGTTGGATAGAATTGATACCCCACTTTATACTCTTTACTTCTCTACTCCTGTAATAATCCATTTTCATGTTTCTTAGCTCAGGAATACACACATGCACTTGTTCATATTTCATACAAACCCTAACTCTACTAACATACTTCTGTAATATACAAAAACAAAAAACGAAGGGGAGAGGTCACCCTTGTTCGTTAGAATCCCCCACCTCTATATTTCTCTTTGTTTTTGAAAGAGACAAAAGTTGCTTTCTTGATCTCCAAGATTTTTTCTAAAATGAAAGGGAATCATGGAGCAATTATTTCTATGATTCACTAAACCCATAAAATTTGTAAAACTAGGAACCCCTTTACAAAACATCAAAAGAAATCCTAGGTTCACCCTCATGTCTCCGAATGGGCTTTTTGGACCAATTAACGGAAAAGGGAATGAAATCTCATTCTTGACATGCTTGCTAAAGAGAAATTTTGATCTCTTTAACTTAGGGCAAAATGCCCAAAAATTGGAGAGAAAACCCAATTTGCATAATTTTTCATCTATTGCTATCCTTGCCCATTAGAGAAGAGAAAAGAAGAAGAAGAAAATATTCTTCTTAAAGCCCCTGAATGCCGCAGCTGCAGCCAAGGCTGCAGGGCAGCTGCTGCCGCCTAGTGCAGCAGAAGCAGCTGAAACTGCTGCTTGAGCAGCAGCTTCAAGGGCAGCTTCTTGTGCAGCAGAGGCAGTTGAAGCTACTGCTTGTGCAGCAGCAGTAGCTGAGCTGATTCATGAATTTCTGCTTAGTGCAACTGCATAGTGCAGCTACTGCTGCTGCTGCTGCTGCTTGTGCAGCAGCAGTAGCTGAATTTCTACTTAGTGCAGCTGTTTAGTGCAGCTGCTGCGGCTTGGCAGCAGCAGCAGTTGGCTGCTGCCTAGGCAGCTGCAAGCTACACAGCTGGTGGCTCAGCTGTTGCTGCTTATAGCAGCAGCAGCAGTTGGCCCAATTGCTTGCGCAGCTGCAGCTGATGCTGCTGCTGCTTCAATCGAATTTGTTGAATAATTAGTGATAATCATCATAGATAATTTAAATAAAGACACATAAAAATATTTAATAGAATTAAAATACTATTTTTTATTGAATTTGAATGCAATTCCATTTTATTGAATTGCATTTTTATATTTATATTGAAATAATGATGACCAATTTGTTGGCCAATTAATTTTAATTCGCATGTGTAACTCGTATCATCATAATTGTTGAAACGAAAATCAAAGTGTCTTGACCTTTTCTCATAAACAGTTTGATTTAAGAAATATATTGAGCAGCAAGCTGCAGCAGCCACACTTGTTCCCCATTTTTTTCCTTTTTCTTTTTTCCTTGCCTTCCCTAGTGCAATAGAGGGAAAAGGGAGAAAGATGGTACCTTTAAAAAAAATGGGAGGGAGGGAGGGAGGGAGAGAGATGGAGCAATCCTTCTTCTTCTCTTCTCCCTTTCTTCCTTCTTTCCTTCTTTCTTCTTTCCTTCTTTCTTCCTGCTTCAACAGGGAAATGGTGGTGGGTGCCTTCGCTTTCAAAGAGGAAGAGAGAGAGGGAATTTAATGCCCTGCAGGAGGTAGTTGTGGAGGGGAGGTGAATTTACATAATTGCCCCAACTTGCAAAAAGATTTCCCAAACTGCCCCCCATTTCCTGCAGTTTGCTCCTGCATTGAGCAATTTCGGGAACCCCTTTTCCTCCACGTTTTGTCACCAACTAGGAAATTAAATTTGCAATTTTTCTTCTTCCCTTTCATCTACAAATTTTTCTAAAGCCCTCCAGAGATCCCCTGTATTTTTTTGAAAGCTCTAGCCCGTAAGAACGGGCCCCGAAAACGCTTGCCGATAAAACTGCATCAGCAACTGCAGATTCCAGAATTTTTCATCCTTTTTGCTCCTCATTGTTTTCCTATTTTCTTTTGATCTCTCACCTCAGCACTTCATCTCTTTTTATCAGCAAACATTTCTGAAGCTCCCCACGAATTCTTTTTATTTTTTTGATTGCTCTAAGTCCTCAAGAGAGGGCCTCGAAAAAGCTTGCCGATAAAAAAAATCTGAATTCCTGAAATATGCTAGTCCTTGAGGTTCAACTCACTTTTCAACCCGATGCCCTTCGCGTCGATCTGAAACGCATCGAATTCTACTGTAATCATATTTAAAATATGTTACAAGTACTTTTGCCACACTTCGCCATTTTGCGGAGTCGACGCACAATAACTTAAGCTTCACAACTTGAAGCTTCCACTTCTCTACTCCAATTCACTTTTTGATTTGACGACATTTGTATCGATTCGAAATGCTTCCCATTCACTTGTAATTACATTTAAAATGTGTTACAAGTATTTTTGTCGAATTTTGTCATTTTGCGGAAATCGGTGGACTACACTCTTCCCTCCTTTAGGAGTATCGTCCGCGAAACAAAAACTCACATACCTTAGGATTTATTCCTCGAATAGGCGAGGGTAGTGCTCCCGCATCACGGCCTCCAGCTCCCACGTGGCCTCTTCTTTGCTGTGACTCGTCCAAAGCACCTTCACATAAGGTATGGAGCGATTTCTTAGCCTTCTTTTCACGCCGGTCAACAATCTTGTACGGGAACTCGTCGTAACTCATGTCCTCTCGTAGATCAAGCGGTGGGTAGTTGATTATGTGTCTCGGGTCATAGACATACTGGCGGAGTTGTGACACATGGAACACATCATGAACTCCCGCCAAATCTGGGGGTAATGCCACTTATAGGCCACTGGGCCAACTCGCTCCAAGACTTCATAAGGACCAAGAAAGCGAGGGTTTAACTTTCCCCGAATCCCAAATCGCACCACACCCTTCGTGGGTGACGCCTTTTATCCGCATAGCTCTTCTACCGACTTTGCGCCGTCACTAGATGTTGACGCGCATTTTGCACCTTTTCCTCGGCCTCTTGCAAAACTTCAGGGCCCAATGTTGACCTCTCGCCGATCTCGCTCCAATGCGACGGAGACCGGCTCTTCCTGCCATACAACGCCTCGAAAGGCGCCATCCCAATGCTGGCCTGGTAGCTATTATTGTAGGCGAACTCCGCCATGGGTAAATACTGTTGCCACCCTAAGCCATAATCCAGTACACACGCCCTAAGCATATCTTCGAGGATTTGATTTTTCCTTTCAGATTGACCATCGCTCTAAGGATGATACGCTGTAGTGAAGTCCAGGCGTGTTCCCAGAGTCTCGTGGAAGCTCTTTCAGAATTGTGAAACGAATCGGGGGTCTCGATCCGACACAATAGAAACAGGAACTCCATGAAGGCGCATAATCTCATCAATATACAACTGCACCAACTTGTCCCTCGACCATGTGGTGTGGACGGGCAGGAAATGAGCCGCCTTGGTCAATCTATTCACCACCATCCAAACCGCGTCGTGGCCCGCTTGAGATCTTGGCAAGCCCACGATGAAATCCATTGCGATATTCTCCCACTTCCAAACGGGAATTAGTAGACTTTGAAGTTTGCCTGCCGGAAGTCTATGCTCGGCCTTGACTTGTTGGCATACTAAGCATCTAGCCACAAAGTACCCAACATCTTTCTTCATACCCGGCCACCAGAATTGTGCCCTCAAGTCCTTGTACATTTAATGCCACCTGGATTGACAGTACACGGCGATCGGCGTGCTTCTTTGAGAATCATCTCACGAATGTCCTCGTCATCGAGCACACACACTCAACCCCGACCCGAAATCTGTCGAATAAAAGGGAATTTCGTTCCCTCACTAGGCCTACTGCATGCGACCACTGGGTATCACACTGTCCTCCCAACAAGTCCACATGCCACTAGTGCTCTAACCTATGAGTTCTCAACTAACCCGTACATCTCGAATTACCGAAGGTCCACAAACCACGGTACCACATAGGTTCACAGCCCAGCCTCTAACTCGATAATGAGCGACGACTCTCACGAGTACGTAGACCCAATCATCATACGGCTAGTCCCTAACTTAGGATTACCGCACCACACTCCAATTGGAGCAACAATATCTCAACCAGCACCAGCTCTAAGGCCAGCTCATGTCCATGCACTTGGGGTTCTAAGAGCCTCAAGGCTCAAACGTGGCTTTCCACGTTCCCGGGTCATCGCTCGGACTACCACCCCGACCAAAACTCTATCATGCCCCGCCCTCAGGCCTCAGGCCACTGTCTCTCGCAGCCGACTGCGCCAGCCCCCATGGCTACCGGCTCTATAGTTCTCATATACGGTCCAGGCATGGATCGCCCCTAGCGAGCCCACTAATCGCCGTCACGCGGCAACCACGCTCCACCGAGCGTCACTTATGCTCTAATCGTCACTCCCCGACCCAAACTCGCTATCAACTCTTGCTACACATAGCAAATGCTAAAGTGCCACTTAACCAACTCTTTCTGGCCGAACGACAACTTGTGCTCTATGAGCACCCTAAGAAATTGAGCGTCCTACGCCCCTATGTCAACCCACAAAACCCACAATGCTAAGCAGCTTACTTAAGCACAACTATGGCTCATGTGCACTCCCAAAATCTGGGTTGAGGCACCGCAAGAACGATTCACCAAACCTGGTGATCGATACACACCCTACGGTGGTGATCTAGTCTCATTCGATCACTACCGTCACCAGGAGCGAATTTTCGCCACCCGGCCCGTAAGTCTTCCTCATTCCAACCCTTAGGACAACGTAACCTGGCTTTCGCAATGTAGCGATCGCTAACCCTCGAAAGTCGGCCTTTTACCGAGTCACCGCCGAACCTCGCCGGACCCACTTGCCAGGAGACTAGCTGACACTTTCTCACACACAATTGCAACGACCAGTCCAACCATGATACAATGCTCATAACAGTTATGCCTTATGTAATTGCTTTAAATAATCCATACATGCTCTTACGTCCTCCGCCACCGGTTCATCCTCCGCCCAAGTGGCGAAAGTCAGCCCACCCAGTGCCCTTTGCGGTGCATCGTGTCGCCGCGATGGAAACGGTACCGAAACCACCGGCGAAACTAGTGGAAGTCCTCTCCCGCAGTCCGCCGACACGTGGCCCGGTCGGCCACACTTGGAGCACCTTCCGTGTCACGCCCCGGGGTCGAAACTGCGACCCAGGCCCGCCAACATATCCGCCGCCCATACGGGAAACCCCGTATAGACGAAGCGTCTAACCTGCAAAAAGAATGATACTAAATCTATACAGATATCAGAGCTGGAATGTAAATTACTGAAAGACTAAAATCCAATCACTGTACAACTGGAAATAAAGATACAATATCCATCTCCCAAATACGATCAAATACAATATCCTCAGAATATAATAACCAAAACTAAACAGGGAGGTAAACCCAATAATACATCAATGTACAGGCTCTCAGTACAAGTCAGATCCTTACAATACAAATGTCTCTCAAAAGTAAAAACAAATAAACCAACTGCTGACTGTACTAATAGATCTCCAATGAAGGGTACCGCTACTGCTACTCTCCAAAGACAGGTAGGGATCTAGCTCGCGACTCCCTTGCCTCGATCAGCAACAAAAGGATCAGCAACTGGAAAGTAGGTCCCTGGGGAAAAACACCACAGCGGGTGTGAGAACTACATCCCACAGTAGTTCTCAGTGGGTACCACCACCAATCCCGACGGTCTGCCCACTAAGTCTACTAGAGGCATAAAGTAACAAATGCAGTACTGAAAGGAAAGGAGCTGGAAAATAACTCTACAGCTACTATGCCTCTATCTAAATGCTCAAGAAGTGGAACAGATGGAAACATGATGCATCTACTAACTCTCAAATATAATCACCCAATCTACACTGACTGTCACATGGGGTCCAGTCAAACCTGCGCCCACCTACTACCGCACATCCACAAGAGGACGGGTCTACCGTAGGGCGTCCGTGACTGCCAAAACTGGCCCAGCCAGAGGGACTGCGTCGACAAGTCGCGATAGCAAAGTAAAAGGCCCAACTCCGGAGTGGCACTCGAGGGGCGCGACCCCACCGAGGAAAGTATCCGCGCATCTCTGTCGAGCTCAATATGGCTCATGCAGGCTATAGTCCAAATCCACGATCAACAAGATCGACAGTAACTAACATCACCTCTCTAACTCACTGGCTGGAAATACTCACAGCCAGGACCACCGTCAACCAAACGGCTCCCACAACAAACTCACAGATAACACAGAAAGGACCGACACCATAAGGGTTCGAAAACCCCGATACCCCAATCAAACAAGAACAGACTCCAGGCTCCGCCTATCGAAGTTCCCGACCACCTTACAGTTCGGGAACACGACAACCTCGGTACAACATGCGGAAGACACCAACCAGGGTCCGAAAGTTCTGGGAGACCAACACCTACAACCATATCAAACAAGAACAGGTTCCAGGCACGGCCCCCGTAGCTTTCGTCCCGAAAAAGGAACGATCCCTAGAACCCAGATCACCCAAACTCTCTTGGGTGAGGAAGTTGTAATAAAAAGATGACAGCTATTACTGAAAACTATTTTAATCTGAGAAACCCAATTTAATATATTTTAGTTCTTTAATAAAAATCAGTTCAAATAAGTTTTATTTTCCAAATCCCGAAGGGCTATTGCATTCACCCAAATCAAACAAGAACAGGCTCCGGCGACCCGCTCGAAGTTTGGAAGGAAAACATTAGTTTACATAAATTATATGTGTCCAAAAACAGTCTGGGTTCTAGGTCCTGCTATCACTGGTATACTATTGCCACTAACACAGTGGCAACACATAAAACAGAGAAACAAGACAACCCGGGACCACCATTCACCCAAACGGTTCCCGCTACAGATAAAAGACCAGCTACATCTACCAGACTCCACTCTGCCCCCAAGCACGAGTGTAACATGCATCCCACACTACAAGAAATCCCGACCACTCGACCCACTACCCGGGCGAGGATAACACTATGTCCGGGAATAGAATAAGAAGTGTGGATGTCTAAAGAATAAATAAACCTAGCCCAAGTGAGGGTTTCCTACTAGTCTGGTTACACATGCAACATATGACAGGGTGCTAGGTCAAGTTCCAATAGTGGTACTTAAGTTAACACAGATAGGAAGCATACATCAACATGATCATGATAACAACGCGAGAACATCCTCTCTAAATCTAACATGCTTCCTAACACATCTAACAATCATGTATGATTTACTACACGATAGAATTAATGAATAGTCCACCGATTTTGGAGGCGAAGCAACCCACCATAAAGCGCTAAACTGTCCAAAGTCCAAAAAGCTGAAAATACCCGGGAATAATTCTCCAAATTCCCACAAGTCCAACGGGTCCAAGAACACCCAAACAACTCCCCCTGGGTACAATGATATAGTCCAATGTTACAAACAACACAATTAATCCAAGTACAGAATCTGCTGAAATTTCAGTCCCAAAGATGCGGAAAGATAAACTCCAAAAATTCCAATAAAAATACGACGGCGATCCTCGCGAAGCGTAGACATCAATCGAGTCCTTAAACGTCGAATTCCGATACCCGAGTGCTGAGATAAAAATCCGACAAGGTGCTACTGTCCAAGAAGATCCACCAGCAACAAAGGGGGTTAAAAATGTACCAGAAACCCCAATAAAAGCTCAAATATGTGGAGAATGGAAAATACAAAAATCATAGATCTACCTCTCATGAATCCGACGCCACAAAAATCGTCCAAAAATACTGTCGGACTGGCTCTGTGGACCTCGCGGACCGAAATGAGACGATAACGGGCCTCCGATGAAACAACGTCGCTCTGCGCTACGATGCCGAAGTCGTCAATGCCGCGGCCTCCAAAAATTCTGAGCTTCCTTCAAAAGATCCAGCATAGGAAGATGATCAAGTTCACTTGAGGGCTCAGAGGTTGAGGAGCTCGGGAAAAATGAGAAAAAGCCCAAAGAACATGGCCTATTTATAGGCCTCATCCAAAAAGCCCGAAAAAGTCCAAGCATTGGGCTTTTGGGCCCAACTTCCGGGCGCCCGTAGGATTTCGGGCTGCTACATGTTGGGCCCGGCCCGTTACTATGCGCGCCCGAAACCCTCTCGGCCCGCCACGTGTCCCCTCCGCGTCCCGCGCGCCCGGCGCACGCGCGCCCGCCAATCGTGGCGCGCCGCGTGGCCGCACGGTCCACGGCGGGAACCGTGGGCCGCGGTTCATGGCGGCCCAGCCGGGTCGCTGCGCCCGCCAATGGGCGGGCGACACGTGGCCTGGCGGGGTCCACGGTGCGCCGCGCCCGGCATGCTATCGCGCGTGTGTTGACCGCCCAATCAGCGCGCGACACGTGGCATGCCCGCCATTGGCTGCTCCCGGTGCACGCCAAAATCCGTGGACCGCGCTGCCCGCCGCCGCGCACATGCCTGCCCGTGCCCCTGCCGCCGCACTCCGGCGCTGCCCGTCGCCGCCGGCGCTGCCCCCCGGCCGCCGGAACAATAACAATCTTGCCTCGAAATTTGTGTTTTGGCATCCGGGCTCTGAAAAATACAAGTAGTCCATTTTCGTCGTTTTCGCGCGCTGAATCCAAATCCGATGTCCGTTTTGCCAAAATCCACTTCTAAAATTTGTCGAAGGCATCTGGACAGGTATTCTTAATCCAAATTCCGCGCTGGGTTCAAATCTAAAGTCTGATTTGCGCGCAACCAACTCCAACACACATCATAGGCCTCCAGAAGCCACAATTCACAATGCAAAAGCTCTACGGAGATCCGGGTCATCACATTTCGTCCCGGTGCACACACTGGTGCAGGCGGTGAATGCCGCCACCAATCACACATCGTACTCGCAGACGAGGGCTAGAGGGTCCCTGCGACCGCGATTGCTGCCGCGACTGCCTCAGGAACCGTATAGGGCCAGACTGTTCCTTAGGGCTTCTTGGAGACCAACGATGCTCTATCTCCCTGCCCTCACGACACTGCCGAGCCATGTGGCCCAGCCGGCCACACTTGTAGCATCTCCCATCGCGCTCCTCGCACTGGGCTGGTCGGTGTGGTCCACCACAAATCACACACCTCTCGGGGGCAATAGGCTGTCGAGGCTCCCGAGGGTGGTGCTGCTGTCGCGGTAGCTTAGGGGGCCGTTTGCAATCACCTTGACCACCAAGGCCGCTCGATTGTCTCTTCTTCTCCTTTCTCTTGTCCTTCGCACAAGTCTTGCGCTCCTGGCGCAACACGGCCACACCCCGCTCCACCAAGAAGGCACGATCCACAATCTCCTAATAGGTCAAGATGTTGATTGGCTGGACTTTTGAATAAATATTGGGTCGTAGGCCCTGCTCAAAGCGCCGCGCCTTGCCCCACTCGCTGCACACGATTGTAGCAAGTTAGAATCGAGTCCTCATGTCTTAAACATGGAATTTTACCTAGAAAAATGGTCACTCACGGGTGTGAGAACTACAACAAAGTTCTCAGTGGGTTCAACCACCGAGAAAGAATGTTCTACGCCGCTTGGTCCAATGGAAGCAATAATAGTAGTATGCTAGGACATCGTATATTGGTTCACACATCTATCTTGCCCTAATCCCTTGGGACATCGTAACTTGGCTCTCACAACATAGCGATCACCATTGTCTTGAGAGTCGGTCTCTCACTGGACCTCATTAATCACACTTTGCCAGCAAACTAGCTGACACACGCTTCGGTTAGGTATCCTACCCTTCCACGACGCAGACATGCTAGGACACTCGTGCTCACTTGTCTCACATGGTCCTTACGACACTTAGCCGGACACAACTACATCGACCAAATTAAACAGAACGCAATGCTCACATTGGTTTTGGACATCCTCCGTAATCCATACCTGCCAGGACATCGCCCACAGCTGACTCTTGCTCCATCACCCGATGGCGAAAGCCCGTCCACCTGGTGATTAGTGCGGTGCATCTGGTCGTACAAGAGGTAGGACCAACCCAGCCCCCGAGTTCTACCACGAGGCATCCTGAATTACCGCAGTCGCCAAGGCTAGAGGGACGCCCTCGAAGCACTCTGAGGACATGTAGCCTGACTGATTACACTTATAACATCCCTTGCTGAAAGTGCAGGACGCGTCGATATAAGCTCGGCGGCCACTGCCACTCTCTCTATTGTCGCCCCTACATGCGGCGACGCCGTGCGCTCATACGTCGTTTATGAAGCCTCAGCTTGCTGCGCTATCAGCCACTGGAGCCTATTGATCTGCTCCGACTGTCACCTCGATGCCTCATCTAGTCGTCGGAATCCGCCTTCCTGCCGGCGGGAAGCTTCCGCTTGTCGGCGAGAAGTTTCCGTCTGCTATTGGACCACACCTATAAGTGCAGCCACCCGCAATCGTAGCTCGTATACCTCGTTCGACCCAGAGCCCTCTCCTGGCTCGAGTCTGGTGCCATTGCTAATCTGCACACCACAACGCGAGGATTAGCCCAAATTAGGAATTTGGACAATGCGTAAGCTAAACACCAAGAAAAGGGCTCGTCGACCCAATCATGCGAAAGTATAAGAGGGCACTCCCTTTCATCTCCAACCTTACGTTGTCGGCCGCCAACGTAAAAGTCCATAGAATGAAAGCTCATTACCCTCAATCAGTCCCAATATTCTTTTTGGGAACAACAATAACCAATCAAGTACTTTTGCCTAAAAATCCACACACTCTCTCGTGCTAATCCCTAGGGTCTCCCTAAGGTTCACTAACCACCTAGGACTATTCCTAGGCTCTGATACCACTCTAATTTGTCACACCCTGAGACCGCCAATTTGGTCAGTTCGGGCACGCCAACAGACTCGCCAATCGGGCATGACCTCTCACTACCCGAAAGGAACGGTAACATCCATCTCCAATCAAAACAATATGTATGATGAGATACAATATCAGAGTAAAAATCACTACTAATTTAAAACATTCATTCAATAAACAATAAGTTTACACTGTAAATGAAAGCATGATAAGAGTGAACTATAAATAACTTTATTACATTTCCAACTCTCAACTTGCAATTAAATAATATTACAAACTTTTATATTTTTCCTCACAATATATAGTTCACTCAAAATATAAAAGGGATAACATCTGCTAGACCCTCTAGGTCTCTATGCTGCTGGGCCCTTGCCCCTGTCGTCTGTCTCGCTGACTGCACCTGAACCTAGAAAAATGATCACCCGCGGGTGTGAGAACTACAATAAACTTCCCAGTGGGTTCAACCACCGAGAAAGAATGTTCTACACCGCTTGGTCCAATGGAAGCAATAATAGTAGTATGCAATGAAAACTATAAATCTTGATGTTTACATGCTGATATGCATATAAAATGTCATTACACTATCTGTGTATACTCATTGACCCAATACTATCATGTCCAGCCATACTAGGCTACTATCCATAAACTCGGACACTATGCCGCTGTAAATAGGGTTAAACTAATCCGTCCACCTTGGCCACTCTATTTTCTCTTTATTCTTTCACATTCTTGTGTTTTAATTCAAGTTGCTAAACCCTCAAAAATTCTTGCCCAACGGGCCCCAGCCCGGTAGTCATGCTTCCACAAGACAAGATTTCTAAGGTTGCCGATAGCACCTCAAGTGCTACCCCGTCCTACGGGGAACTTGTCATACGGGTCACTGCCCGGGAGAGGGTCACTGCCCTTGCACTCCGACAAGATAACCCCCGAAGGTACGCCCGTTTTAACTTTTATTTTATTTTATTTTATTTTATTTTCTTTTACTTTAGCACTTAGCCTCTTTTGCATTTTATGCATTCTCTTTTCTTATCAAGCATTTAGTTTATATTGCCACTTGGCCAATCTCTTTCTCTTTCTTTTAAGCATTTAGCTCTTTACTTTCACTTTTAGTCTTTCGAAAGTATCTCGTCCGACGGGTCACTACCCAAGGAGTCCTGCTCCTCAAATGACAAGTCTCAAATTCGAAGGCGCCATTTGCATTCTCTTTTTGTTCTTTAGCCACTTTTAGCTTTCTTTTAAACTTTGCCTCTTTCATTAATTTATCCCTTACCCTAGGGCTTGCCACATGGGTAACTAGAGAGTCTCTTTGACTCTTAATCATTTCTCTTTCATTCATTTAACTCAAATTGAAGTTAAAGTTGTTGTCCATTTGCCCAGACACCCTATGACCAACTCTAGGGTTATATTTGTTTGACTTTAACCTTGTGATCACATATACTTGTCCTTAGAGTTGACTCTAAGTTAAATACTCTACTATCTGTTTAACTCTTTAACTTTGTGGTCACACATCCTTTTCCTTAGAGTTTGACTCTAATTTAAATACTCTAGCATACAATCTTACTTAATTTGTAACATATGCCACTCGTCCTCTTCCTAGGGTTAATGCCACACATTATATACCCTTACTCTAGGTTTTCTCCTAGTTTTCACATCCATACAGTTCGACGCAGTTTTCTCCTAAGTCATATGTCGTTTCTGCACTTTTTCTAAGTTCAGTTACATAAATCTCTAGGGTTATACCCTAACATGATCATCATCATAATTTAATCTCTAGCTTTTACGCATGTAAATATTACTATCATTTTCATAAAATAACATTTATCATTTACGCATGCAAATATAATCTGTATTTGACAAATCAGAAAAGTCCCTTTCCTCTATGTTCCTTTAAACATGCAAATTTATCCCCAATTTTAGATAAATTCGAAAATTGCATTTTTCATCTTTGTTCATCTTCACATGCAAATTTATCACATAATCTAGGTAAATCATCAATTTGCACTTTTCCTCTAAGTCATTTATACATTCAAATTTATCACCTATATTTGGCAATTAGAAAATTTCACTATTCTCTATGTCCATTACACATGCAAATTTATCTTCTATATTTGGCACTTAGAAAATTTCATTATCTTCTATGTCCATTTACACATGCAAATTTATCATCTATATTTGGGAATTAGAAAATTTTACTATTCTCTATGTCCATTTACACATGCAAATTTATCATCTATATTTGGCAATTAGAAAATTCCACTATTCTCTATGTCCATTTACACATGCAAATTTATTACCTATATTTGGCAATTAGCAAATTCCACTATCTTCTATATCCATTTACACATGCAAATTTATCATCTATATTTGGCAATTAGAAAATTTCACTATCTTATATGTCCATTTACACATGCAAATTTATCATCTATATTTGGCAATTAGAAATTTTCACTATTCTCTATATCCATTTACACATGCAAATTTATCATCTATATTTGGCAATTAGAAAATTCCACTATTCTCTATCCATCTACAAATGCAAATTTATCATCTATTTAGATAAATTAAAACTGCATCACTCCCCAACACTAGCATGCTACTACAGTGCTTCTAAAATCAAAAGCAGAGGAAGAGGGGAGAGATCACCCTTTTTCGGTAGAATCCCCCACCTTGTGTCGTCCCCAATTATTTGTAGACACTTGCAATTGGTCTCCCCGCGATTTTTCTTGTCTCTTCAAGGTTGCACGCAAAACAATGCATGCCTTCCGAGTCTGCACGCAAAACGGTTCATACCTTCCGAGTCTACACGCAAAACGGTGCACGCCTCGAAATGCCCGGCGGTACTTCGCGAGCAAAACGACACAGTCAACGACGTCCCTAATAGGTAAAAGGCATGGGGTTCAAATCCAAAACTCCAAATGGAAAAATCCCAAAACTGTGTCGAAAAACACCGCAAAATAACAACGAAACCTACCTCGACATCGACGCGCTGTCCAATGCGCGCAAGTGCGTTCGTCCGGCTCCTTGGAACACCTCGCGCGCGCACCACGGGGTCACCAACGTGCTCGCGGCACCCCAAAACCTCCCCTATGAAATCCCATCCCCCTCTTGGATGCTCGATTGGAGCAAAAAGGAGAAAATAGGAGAAATGGGGATTTTCGGGCTTTTATAGCCGAAAAAACCGCAAACTTTCGGGAGCCCGAATCCTACATTCGGGCGCCCGAAACTCGGTCGGGCTGCCAGCGTGGGACGCCCGCGCGTCCACGTCATCCGCGGCGACCAATGAGAGGCCGCCACGTGTCCCCGCTCCGCTCCCTGCGTCAACGCGCGCGTCAGCGTCGCGTCAGCGTCGCGTCGCGTCGCGCTGACCGGCCAATCGGGGCTGGTCATGTGGCGCCTACGCTGACACAGCGCCAGCGCCCGGGCGCCTTTCCCGTGCAGGCCTGCGCCCTCGGTCGCCGCGACCAATGGGGCGCAGCCACGTGGTGCCCCCACCTGCCCCTGCGCTTCGCGCTACGCGCCATGCCTCAAGATCCGTGCCTGTTCCTCGGGATTCGTGCCCGCTGCCTCGGGATCCGTGCCCGTGCCTCGAGATTCGTGCGCAGCTACAGTAGGTGTGGGCGCGCTTCAGCCGAACCGAGCTGCTATAGTGAACCGGGTTCGCTACAGTGCAGCCCCGTTCGCTGCAGTGTAGAAAACCTGGCCTGCTACAGTATAAACCGGGCGCCCAGAAAGCACTTTTGGGTGCCCGAAAGTTCGGCCCACTTCCGGGTTTCGCCCGTTTCGCCCGTTTTCGCCCGTTTTCGTCCCGTCTTCACCCGTTTTCGCCCATTTTCGTCCCGTTTGCGCTCAAATTTGACAAGGAGTCTCGACTTAACTTAATTTATCATGGGTTATTCCCAGTTTTCAGTTTGAACCATTTACGGGTCACCAAAAGTCCTGCTGTATTTAGAATCACTGGCGGTCCCCGTTCTCACTGCTCGGGTGTCCGATCGATGCGAAACTTTTACTGCGGCCTTAAAACATAATTACGGACCTCAACAATTTTTCTCAGAATTTTATGACACTGTAAATTTTCTGCTAAAATTTGAGCCCACTTTCTCATATAAAATTTCAAACTCCTCATTTTTATTCCGATTTCGGCCTAACTCTCTTCTAAATTATCCTTTACTTCTCCAAGTTCAATAAAAATAGTATATGGAGGCTAAGGTAAGGAATGCCATGATTAGTGTTTTTATGATGTTTTGCCCCTTTGAAAACTTCTCTTGGAGCACAAGAGGAAAGGTCGGCAACTTGGACGGGATCCTTCGCAAGGGTTTGGCCACTATCTAGTGGGTTTGCTCTCACCGAAATGGATGAACTTTCTCTATGTCTTCTATAGACTTTTAGGGCATCATCGTTGTATTAAACATGCATCGTTTGATTTATCATGATTTATGATCATGCGTTTGAACCCCTTCATGTATAGAAAATTTCATACTCTATGTAGTAGAGGTAAACATTGTTTGTGCATCAGCACTTTAAGAGAGGTTTAAATAGGAATTTTTGTGAAATTAAGCTCTTTGATATGAATAGAGAACATCTATACTTGTATTAGAATTATTGGGAGCATGTTATACACGATCATGTTCAAATGGACATTATGACACTAGAGTGTCATCTAGTGTATTGAGATACAAGTATAAAACTTCCAAACTTGTTACAATTAAGCTAAATAGTAAGATTCCATGTTTAAGACATGAGGACACCTTGTAAATGCTTTACTCTTTCATTATGCAAGATAATGCTAATATTGTATATGAAACTTTGACACTCGAGGTACTATGTCCCGAACTAAAGGTCGATGATGATATTCCGTGTTTTAGACACGATGATGACTATTCTGTGTTTTAGACACGATGATGACTATTCCGTGTTTTAGACATGATGATGACTATTCCGTGTTTTAGACACGATGATCGAGACTTGCTTGCTTTCCGTTTGTGCTCATTCGCACATGCTTGGTAGGGTCGCTCCCTCCAAGTCGGCACTCCGGAGATGGCCTTTTGCGACATCATGATCGTCGTGCAGGATTGGGTGCCGATTGGGACACCGTTGGATAGGCATAGCTCCGTTGGGGGGTGTCACCACGGGACCATGAGGCGTGGCTCAAGCTTATACTCAAAGAAAGTCTTCAAGAGAAAATGGTTAAAGTTAACTAAACTTGACGTTGAATATCACATAGATGATACATTCATGGTAGTTGGGCATTGACAATGAATATCACATAGATGATACATTAATGGTAATTGGACATTGACATTGAATATCACATAGATGATACATTAATGGTAGTTGAACATTGACATTGAATATCACATAGATGATACATTAATGGTAGTTGGACATTGACATTGAATATCACAAAGATGATACATTCATGGTAGTTGGACATTGACATTGAATATGTAGAAGACCGGGATTTCGGATGGCGCACCGACCTCGCAAGATGGCGTGACGCGGAGGAGATTGCCTCGGGCGTGTTCCATATGTGTTTTCTGATGAGTTCGGGTTGATTCGGATCTACGCGGAAGCCCCTGCTTGATTCGGAGTTTTTCCGGGCATTGTACGCCGTTAGAGGACTGGTTTTGGGAAAGCCTCGACTCCACAGTGGTGTGCAGAAAAATTGGGAAATACTTGGAACATGTGTACTTTATGATTACAACGGAGTTCGGGAGGTTCCGGTCTGACGCGGAGGACCCGAAGGCAAAAAGTGAGTTAGAGTTGGCAATTATTGGAGCCGGTTTTTGGACTGAGCACACCGAATCCACGGTTGAGCTTTTTGAGGGGAAAAAGCTTTGAACATGTGTATTTTCAGTTTACAGCGGAGTTCGGGGGGTTTCAGACCCGTGCGGAGGCCCCGAGGGCAAAAAGTGAGTTGATGGGGGCTTTTGATGGATTATTTAATTAATTAAGTTAATTATTTGGAACTTTTGCCTGTGATGAATTAGTGAGAAAAGAAAGAGAAGGAAGGAACTGAGAGAGAGAGAAAGGAATTAGATATTTTTAGTTGATGGGCTTATTTTATTGCTTCACCAGCTGCTCCCCACCACTAATTAAGCATCCTTAATTAGCATCGCCACGTCACCATCTTCTTCTCCTTAAAAATAGAGGAATTGAGTGGGAAACAGAGGAAAGAAGGAATTGGGAAAAATGAGAAAGAGAAGAAGAAGGAAGAAGAAGATGAAAGTTTTGGAGTGTGCTGTTGGTGTGGACCTCCCGCTTGTAGCCATGAGAAGCCGAGCGGAGCGGAGCGCGCGCGCGTCGATCGCCAAGACAGGTAGTTTTTGTAGCAGTTTTGGGAAGCTTGGGTTTTTTTTGATTTGGGGTGCGTGGACAGCTATCCACATGTGCTCGGACCACGCCGTGGGCGCGCGCTGCGGGCGCCGCACAGAGGCGGGCGCTGCGCAGCGCGCAGCGAGCGCACGCGGCGGCGGGCGCTGCGTAGGCAGCGCGCAAGCGCGCAGGGCGCCGCGCGGGCGGTGCGCTGGCACCGCGCGGGCGCACAGTAAGCGCGCTAAGTACGCGCATAGCGGGCTGGGCCGCCGCGCGGTGGGCCCATGCGCCGTGCGGCTGCAGCGGCAGTGGCGCAGCGGGCAGCGGCTGGCTGCGGACACGCTGGAGCCGCGCGGACAGCGGCGGGGCAGCGCGCATCGGCGTGTGCGCAGGGTGCCTTTTCCTCGGCATTTTCGACGTCCGAGGCTGTTTCCTTGCCCTCGGACGTGCGCTTTTTGACGGAACTTTACTGATTATGGTTCCTTCTTCTCTCTCTGTTTTTGGTGCAGCAGTTTCGGTGCATTCGGCGAGCTCGGTGCCGCGTGAGCAGTTGGGGCCAACATTGACGGCACGTGGAACACCATCAGATTTTTCAGCTGGGTGTCGTGCGGAACCCGGATCAAGTGTGCGGCTCGCAGTTTCTACCTGAGTTGGATGGTTATGAGTGTGTGGGTTTGCATGTGTGCTGATAGTCTTGGGAGTGCTGGAAATGTGCTGTGAATTACCTAATTGTGATGGACTTAAATTTATGTAAATTGGGTTGTTGTGAACATGTATTTAATTATGCTGGAACTATGGTGTGTGAGTGCTGTGGGGGCTGCAGGGTGTTGGTGATTATGTGATTTTCCTTATGGGTGCAATTGGAGCTGGTAGTGTGTAAGAGGCTGGATGCTGGAGCTTTGGTGTGGACTGTGTGTGTGCTGTGGGTGTGTGGAGTGAGCCGTTGCGCACCGGAATTTTTGTGTGGACTCAAGGCATTTATTCGAGCTTCCGGGGATTTTAATTCGAGTTTCGCGACTGTGTGCGCGCGCGGCGCGGTCTGACGTTTCTGCAGATTTTTTGGCCGGGAGCGGTTCGGCGCTTCACCGACTTCAGCGATTGCCTGCGGAAAGCGTTCTAGGTGGGTTGGAATTTCTCCAAAATGTATGGAATGCCCTTTAATGCTCCTGAATGCAATTTGATCATATTTATCATGCTATTTTCACTGTTTTTAAATCTGGTAGTTGTCTGGAATTTTCTGTAAAATTTATTGGAACCCCGGATTATTTTTAGTAGACTCCTGATACTATAGGACACTAGACTGCATGTTCTGTTGGCATCATTTTTACACCATGATCATTTTAAAAATCAAGAAAGCTGTTTTAAGGAAAAATTAGCATTTTTAAAGGTGGTTTTTAAAACATAAGTTTGCCAGAGGTATGGCATTGGTTCAGGGTGCATCAGACCTCGTGCCTGGGGGCCGAGTAATCCCTTTTTGAGTTTTGGGATGAGTCCTAGTGTCAGGTGGATTTGAGCTCCCTTGTAGGTTGAGGAGATTATTTCTAGATCAGGGGTTATATATCTCTGATTTGATAGTGGGGGTGGTTCTCCCACTTAGTTATGAGAGTTTTGGGGTTCTGGCAGATCGAGTCGTGGAGGTTTCCCGACTTAGCCATGGGTCGTGCATTATCAGATTGAGTCGTAGAGGGTTCTCCGACAGATTATGTGAGGATTTGGGCTTTTCCTGTTGAGTCGTGGAGTCTTTTCCGACTGAGTTGTGCTTTTGAGCATCGAGTTGCCGATCTGTTTGATCGTGGATTATAGCCTGCATGTGCCACTATGAGACAGTTGAGACTGATGAGATACTTGAGTTCGGTGGGGTCGCTCGCCTCGAGCTACGCCCCGGGTGCGTGTTGTTGATGCGACTAGTTGATACACTAGAGTTCACTTTGAGATTGAGATAGTCGGATTGGACACCCTAGTCGATACACTAGGGGCCCTAGTTGATACACTAGGGGGCGCAGGCTTGACTGGACCCTATGTGGCAGTCATTGAGATTGGGTGATATGAGCGGGTGGTTACATATTATGTTCTTAGATGGGTTTCTTTCCTTTGAGCATTGTTACTGAGGCATTTTAGCAGTAGCGAGGGTATGCATAGCATGTCTTTAGTACAGTTTCCTTGGGCTTGAGGATTATGACATATTAGCTGTAGTTTCATTCAGCTTTCCTATCTATCTATTTGCATATCTATCTGTTTGCCTCCAGTAGACTTAGTGGGCATACCGTGGATATTGGTGACGGTACCCACTGGGATCTACCTTCTACAGTAGATCTCACACCCGCTGCGGTGACAGGTTACTGAGGTTGCTGTTCCGGCTTAGCACGCGCGGAGACAGCTGATTGAGGTGAGGACGTGGCCGAGTAGTTCCTTACCAGCATTGAGAGTCAGAGGTAGATGTACCCGGCATTTTATTTTATGATTCCACTTTTGTACTGGACTTTCTGAGAGATCTGTGAGGATTGTATTTACTCTTTTAGTTGAGAGACTTGTATTGAGGATTTTTTTATTTATCCAGATGTTCAGTTGATTTCTGTAGCTATTAGTTCTTTTTCAGCTCTGTTACATGTTTAGCTATAGATCTTTTGCAGGATAGACGCTTCATCTGTGCGGCAGTTTCCGTACAGACGGCGGATCTGTTGGCGAGCCCGGGTTGCAGTTCGACCCCGGGGCGTGACAGAATATCACATAGATGATACATTCATGGTAGTTGGACATTGACATTGAATATCACATAGATGATACATTCATGGTAGTTGGACATTGACATTGAATATCACATAGATAATACATTCATGGTAATTGGACATACATGATAGTAAACTTAACATGAAACATCACATAGATGCTACCACTTATTGTAGTTGGAAATTATGATAGCATGATAGATTCATATCATTATCACTTTATACTTGAGCATAGAGGCATGATTGTAGTAGAGTACTTTACTTTACTTCAGTTCTTTATTATCTGCATTTTATTTCAGCAGTTATACTACCTTTTGCCTCAGTTGACCTAGTGGTGTATCTCGCTTTCCTCGGCGACTTACCTATTGGGAGCTATTAATTAATAGTTCTCACCTCCATTTGGGTGGTTGTTTTTTAGAGCTATCCGTGGCGGGAGGAGCTCGGGATCGTGGCAAGGGGTTGTCGCATAGCTAGCTTGTCCCCGTCGTGCCACTCGAGGTGGTTGCAGGGCACATTTTCTTTTGTTTCGTGGGAGAGGTGTTGATGTATTTTGTTATAGCGAGACCACCCATGTATTTTGATAGGTTGTACTTGAGAGGACTAATTTGTATATCGGTTTTTAACTTCTTGTATGATAGTTGTTATCTACTCTTCTCTTTTATGCATACTTTAGTTGTGTGGCGCTCTGATTACTAGTAGGATGTGTATATTGCTTCCCTTCCGTTTTGTTGTTGTAGACGCCTTGTGTGTACCGGGTGGGGTACCTTGTGCACACGGCGGGTCTGTGCACATGCCAGGTAGCTTCCGCTGGGGCCCGGGGCGTGACACTGCTGGTCCGGCGGTTGCTGACCGAGGTAAGGGGATCACCGAGTAGATAGATCTCCTACCAGACTGTAAGAGAGATTGAGATAGACATATTGTTGTCCCCCTTTAACTTAGACTGATGTATTTATTATTTTGGGTCTGGCTTTAGCCAGCTGGATGTATTTTATTTTGGAGAGCTGGGAAATATCGTTGTATATTGATTTCAGTTTTATTTTACAGTTTCAGTCTGAGATGGTTTAGTTTTTAGTTTTCAGCTCTATTTTTGTTAAGGATTTTTGTATTGGCGTATTTCGTGAAGTGTTTTGAGTCTTGAAGATTGAAGTTAAAGACTTAAAGATCACATACATCAATCTCAAGAAGAATGGATTCAAAATGATCAGGTACGTTAAATTAAATATTTTTGATGATTTGAATACCTTCTTATAGTTTAGAAAATTTGGAATAATTTTTATTGCATAAAAATCAAAAAG
Source organism: Tillandsia leiboldiana (assembly GCA_029204045.2). Taxonomy (NCBI): domain Eukaryota; kingdom Viridiplantae; phylum Streptophyta; class Magnoliopsida; order Poales; family Bromeliaceae; genus Tillandsia; species Tillandsia leiboldiana. The sequence goes on from CM055074.1 coordinate 19,517,586, forward strand.
TGGACATTTTATATGTTCAGGATCCGGATCAGGCAGATCCAGTCCGGACCCCGAACATGGTTTGGTTCATGCGAAAAACCAGTTCGGATCAACCCCTATCTAGTCCGGACCCCGAACATGATTTTTGGTAAAACGCATGAAATAGTACGGATCAGACCCATTCATGGTAAAACGCATGAAATAGTACGGACGTGGCCGAGTAGTTCCTTACCAGCATTGAGAGTCAGAGGTAGATGTACCCGGTATTTTATTTTATGATTCCACTTTTGTACTGGACTTTCTGAGAGATCTGTTGTTGGGTTATATGTAATAAGGATCTAAATAGGGGAAAAAACACCTAGAGGGGGGTGAATGGTGTAAACGTATAAACACTCAAAAATCGTTGCGATAAAAACCCAATGCGGAAATAAAAATAACTCGCAAGATTTTTACGTGGAAAACTCCATCACCGGAGTAAAAAACCACGGGACCGATAACACGGCAGAAATCCACTAGAATTAAAACACGTACAAGGTGATTTACCGTACACACTTACGACTCAACCTTTTCCATACGCTCCTAGAGGATCTTCTCCGCTCGCTCCGCGACGCTTCTCGAATCCACGATCTGCGCCCAACGCCGAATCCACGGCGTCCAACGTCGAATCCACGACGTCCGACCGAGTCCACGGTCTTCACCCAAAAGCACCCTTCGAATCCACGAACGTGCCTCGCTCCGAATCCACGAGAGCGGTTGAACCTTGAATCCACAAGGACACGCGAATCCACGCGCCGATTTTTGAGGTAAATCGTTGTTTTTGGTGGTGATGATCCGCCGAATACTTAGATCAAAGATAGATCGGAAATACCATCTAAGTATTCATTAGTTTGATTCAACTCAAGATGTGAGTATGAAAACCTAGAATCAAACTAATCAATATAGATGAAGAAACATAGAGTATTCTCTAATGATTTCCTTTCTTCTCTATATGTGGATCTAGAGCCGTAAAAGATGATATAAGAATATGACGGCTATTTTCCTTCTTTTTGGATTTTTGGATTAACCCTAGAAAAAGAGTCATAGGGTCTATTTATAGGTTAGAAACCCTAGGAAGGAGATAAGAATAAAAAACCTAACATTTCTGGAAATTTTACGGACGGCGATCCGGATCGGATTAGCTGTGATCCGGATCGTCGTAACGAGTCAGGCAATTCCAGAAAAACGAAGGTTCGGGATTCGGATCGAAGTGCTTGATCTGGATCGTTCATACAGTTCACCAAACATCAACGTTCGGGATCCGGATTGCGAAGCCTGATCCGGATCGTTCAAGGAAGATGGTAAACTCAGTGTTCGGGATCCGGATCAAGAGAGGCTACGATCCGGATTGAACTGGTGTATGAACGAACCACCTTCGGGATCCGGATCGAACAACCTGATCCGGATCCTGAACATGTCCCAAGTCCAGTTTTTGATTTTTATGCAATGAAAGATTCTTCCAAGTGTTTCTACACTACAAGAAGTATTCGGATCACACAAAATCTTTAGTTAAACATACCTGATCCTTTTGTATTCTTCTTTCTTGAGATTGAGTTAAATGATCCAACTTTCTTCACCTTCAATCTTCAAGACTTGAGACTTTCACGAAACTACGCCAACTCAAATTCCGTAACAATCTCCCCCTTTGGCGGTTTCGTGACAAAACACAGATCCACTAAAGAAAATTCAAAAAGATATTTTTGTTGCTATCACCATACAACAAAAATTTATAATGGAGATCCAAAGATTTAAAAACATGAGATAAACTCCTAAAACAGACTCTAGACTTAGACATCTGTACTCTCTGCACAAAGAAATCATTCTTGACAAAAAGAGATCGTTAGATACCTCAAGAATATTTAGCATTCAAAACCTAGTACAGAGATAGAGTTTATCTGATCATCATGACATTTGAGAATTCAGATATGTAAGAGAATCATAGTCAAAAACCAACATATCTTCTATGCAATCAAAAACCAAATGTCACAAAGTGTTAGTCCAACATCAACTTGTTAGTCATATTACATGCCCAAATAGTTAGTCGAATAGTTAGTAGAGACATGCATACAAATCACAAGATAAAAACCAAAGTTGAGGTTGAAGTGATACTTACCTTGATGTATACAAACTTTTCACATCAGCATTGTTCAAGTTCTCAGTCATCATTGTACCTTGATGTATACAAAATTTTCACATCATCATCATTGTTCATTGTTCTCTCTAAACTCTCTCCCCCTTTTTGTCACAAACAAAGCCAAAATTATAAAAATTTAAGGAGAGTTAAAAATTCCAACGAAAATGTTCCGAAATTTAAGAACTAGAACTAAGAGTAAGTCCTAAAAAGAACTGAAAAACCTGCACAAGAAAAGGTTAAAAATCTGCACAAGAAAAAAAAATAAAAGGAAAGAATTAGTCATCAGATTCGGAGTCTTCAGAGCTCGTGCAGCCCATCTTTGAGAACATCTTTTTCACCAGCTTGTTCATTGATGATTGATTCTTATTTACCTTCTTTATTTCTTCCTTTACCTCAATTAGTTCATTTGATATACGTTCTTGCTCGTTGGAGAGCCTTTGCTGTTCTTTATAGATTGAGGTAACAGATGCATCATCATCAGAAGTTGATTGAGGTGCTTGTTGTGCTGGATGTGCTGGTTGGACTGGAGGAGTTGCTGCCGGTGCAGAGGTTGTTACGGAACTTGAGTTGGCGTAGTTTCGTGAAAGTCTCAAGTCTTGAAGATTGAAGGTGAAGAAAGTTGGATCATTTAACTCAATCTCAAGAAAGAAGAATTCAAAAGGATCAGGTATGTTTAACTAAAGATTTTGTGTGATCCGAATACTTCTTGTAGTGTAGAAACACTTGGAAGAATCTTTCATTGCATAAAAATCAAAAACTGGACTTGGGACATGTTCAGGATCCGGATCAGGTTGTTCGATCCGGATCCCGAAGGTGGTTCGTTCATACACCAGTTCAATCCGGATCGTAGCCTCTCTTGATCCGGATCCCGAACACTGAGTTTACCATCTTCCTTGAACGATCCGGATCAGGCTTCGCAATCCGGATCCCGAACGTTGATGTTTGGTGAACTGTATGAACGATCCGGATCAAGCACTTCGATCCGGATCCCGAACCTTCGTTTTTCTGGAATTGCCTGACTCGTTACGACGATCCGGATCACAGCTAATCCGATCCGGATCGCCGTCCGTAAAATTTCCAGAAATGTTAGGTTTTTGATTCTTATCTCCTTCCTAGGGTTTCTAACCTATAAATAGACCCTATGACTCTTTTTCTAGGGTTAATCCAAAAAGAGGCCGAAAATCTAAATAGCCGTCATTTTCATATATCATCTTATACGGCTCTAGATCCACATATAGAGAAGAAAGGAATGTTACGGCATTTTGTATTGGCACATTTCGTGGTTTGAGTCGGAGTCTTAAAGGGAACAAATTGTCAAATCGGCTTTCGAAGACTCATTGAAGATTCAACATGAGCTCAAGATAACACTCAGGTATGGTTAATTAAACCATGGTGATTTAAGTTCATTTATAATCATTGGAATCAGGAACTTTGTGAAAACCGGTTTAGACTTGGTTTTAGGAACTTGGATTTAACTTACAATCTAATTTAAGTTTGGTTTCCGGTACTTGGTTTGATTTGGATAAAGCTTATCTTGGAAAAATCAGTTTTTACATTACGTACCGGAACCACACTTGAAGTTCCTCTAACCCGACACAGAATTTTCTGTAAATTGCACTGCGTACCGGAACACGGACTCGCGTACCGGAACACAATAGAAAAATCTGTGGTTTGCACCATTGCGTACCGGAACGCGATATTTGGTACCGGTACACAATGCCCCATCGGGATAAAATTACTAAACCGACTTTTATCTTTTTCCAAGGGTTATAAATAGATACTTAGGGTTTCTCAACGAGGGTGACCAATACGAATCAATTCAGAAACACTCGTTAGCAACCCTAGAGGCTGGTTTTTACCGTTCTTCTCTTTCGCCTCTATTAGGTCAATTCGACGGTTCTTCCATGATCTATCTTTCGTCGAATTGATCTAGTCTTTGCTTAGAGATTTCTTCTACGGTTCCTTCATGATAATCTAAGCAAAGGATCACCATCGAAGCCTATATTCTATATCGGCTATTTGCGTCGTGGATTCGGCGTGACATCGTGGATTCGATGTGTTGAAGGCGTTTCGTGGATTCGAAACGTGTGCTCGTGGATTCGAGTGGCGTTCGTGGATTCGAACGTGTGCAGTGGACGTGCAATCGGTGGAGCGCGAGGTCCGAAGAAATTGAAGGAGGGGTTGACACCTTGTTATTCTTCTTTTCTTAGAGGATTGTTATTGCGTGGACATCCAACCGTTCAGCGCAAGGTCCGAAGAAGCTGAAGGAGGGGTTGAGTCCGTGGAATCGGTAATCACCTTGTTATTCTTCTATTCTTAGTGGATTGTTATTGCGTGTTGGTCCCGTGGTTTTTCTCCTGGATTGGAGTTTCCACGTATATCTCGGTGTGCTATTTTTATTTTCCGCATTGTTTTTTATTTTGCACTGAGATTGAGTTTTTAAGTATTACACCTATTCACCCCCCCCTCTAGTTGTTTGATAGTACCTATTTAGATCCTTTGGGATTAATAACCTACAATTGGTATCAGAGCGGGTTTTAGGTTTATCTATCATGTTGGGTGAAAGTGGTAATATTTATAGACCTCCTCTTTTTGATGGGACTAATTATGCTTATTGGAAAGTGCGGATGTGTGGTGACCCAAACCTTTGCTGGGCTTCTTCAGTGTGACCAGCAGCTTCTGGAAGCCTACGTGGCTTGTCGGCGGTGTTCGCGCGCCTATTTGGACACAAGAGATGGACCCTGTGAGCTTTGGTTGGCTGTATTGGCCTTCGGCTGCTTTTGCCGAATTTTAGGAAAGGATTTTGGCCAAACAGAGGGTGGATTTGGGTTCAGTGCGGAAAAACGCTTGGAAATGGCTTTTTGTTTGCTTAATTCTGAGTCCGGATGCCCAAAAGCGGGCTCCCGGAAGTTTTGGCAGTTTTTGGGGTTTGCGGGAGCCTCCGGCAAATTATAGGTTTGGAATTTGGCAAAATGGACAACGTTTTATGAATCAGCGCGCGAAAACGGTCAAGATGGGCTATTTGCTTGATGTTTTTGGGTTGGCGGTTACTGTTCATGCCGGAACAGTACTTCCGGCGATCACCGGCGGCGGCGGGCAGCGGCGGAAGGCGGCGGAAGGCGCTCGGGCAGGCGGCGCGCGGCCGCGGGCAGGCGCACGGGGGCGCGGGCAGGCGCGCGGTCCACCGCGGAGGTCGTGCACCGGGGGCGGGCCACGTGGCGCTCTCCGGTTGGCCGGTTCAGCAGGCGCGGTCCACTGAATTTTGGTCCGGGTGCACGGTAGACCGGGTGGACACGTGGCGAGAGGTGATTGGTTCGGTGTTGTGCTCCCGGTCCACACAACCTGTGGAGTCGTTGGCTGGGGCAGGTGCCGTACGCCCGGGGCAGGTGGCCGTACGGCCCGGGTCAGCCGCGACGTGCGCGGTCCACGGCGCGACGTGCGCGGTGCACGGGTTGCCGGGCCACGTGTCGCGTCGCCATTCGCGGGCGCAGGTGCACCGGGTGCAGTGGGGCCCGGGGGAGTAGTGGACTGGGCTGTGTGGTGGACCGGGCCGCACTGTGCGCGCCCGAAAGTTGTGGGCCGGGCCGCACTGTGCGCGCCCGAAAAGTTTCGGGCGCCCGGAAAATCGGACAAAATGGGAATTTTCCCAATTGTTTTCTTCAGCCTATAAATAGGCAGCCCGAGCCCTCTTTTCTGCCCTTTTTCTCTCAGCCCTTTCAAGATCTCCCCGAGCTCCCTTCTTGGAAGTTTTTCACCTCTAAGTGCTTGATCTTTCTGCCAAGTTCTAGGATTTTTGAAGGCACGAATCCCGAGGTTCCCCATTTTACGGTGCGGCGCGACGTTGCTTTCTAGTGTTCTTCTTCGGCGCAGCAGCAGTGTTTTAGCTCCCCTGGGCTACCCCGAGATCCTTTTTCTGTGATTTTTGCGCCGACAGACTCCTAAGAGGTAGGACTTCATCTTTCGTTTTGATCGCGCTTTCCCGTTTCGAGTTTTTGGCACGGATCCCGAGGCAACACTGTGACCCATTTTCTGATTGGCTTTGTGGGACTGCATCGAGGTGTTTTGGCCATATCTTTGCGCACGAGCGTCAGCTGGAAACGAGCTTATACAACTTTTTCATCTTCAGATCGCAAGGAACGCGCTCGTATTTTTCTTGGATTTTTCTGAGATTTCATCAGAGGTGAAAATTACTGTTTTCTCAGTGAACAGTGTACAGTTTTAACACAGATTTTTTGTATGAGTGTACCCCCTTGCCGAATTTTTATCTTGACTTACCGAACTCCGATTTGGGCGTGCAAGGTACCGTTGCGAAGCTATCGACGCGAGGATCGCTGTGGTATTTTTCTTGGAATTTTCTGGGCACTTTCTGTAGGTGATAATTTAACAGTTTCGGGACTGTTGTTGTATGGGATTATAAGAGTTATATTTGGGAGCCTTAGTGTAATTAGTGAGCTTTGTATTGTGCCAGGAGAGTTACGGGTGTGCTGAACTTATTGGAGCAAGGGATTAGAGTTATCTGGTGTTTTCAGCTGTTGGGCTTTGGACAGTCAGCTTTTCAGGTGGGTGCCTTATTCCCGGAACCGGTGGACGGTTCTCTATATTGTTATATGTTAGCATTTCATGCAGGTGTACGGTACAATAACTGAAATTGGTCGGTAAGTTTAACAGTGAGGATTCTATGGAAATTGCAAGTGAATTTCTCATAGTATGACAATGGTATAATCAAATATTCATGTTGGTGATTAGTGGAAGCCCACCTAAGGCAAGGTTACCATATCAGGATTAATTATCATGCCATATTAGCACATAACCTTTTATGAGGCTGGTTTATGCATTGGGATAGGATTATGTAGTTATGTGCAGGTCCTACTCCAAGGAGTGATTATGGATCGAAAATCATGGACAGGTATGGTCATTGCTAATTCTGGCATGAGGTTTATTTTCTTTATCCTTCTTAAGGACAAATGCATGCTTGTATGGACATATGTGTATGAACATATAGTTAGGCCATCTTTTACTGCTGCACTACATATTGGAATTTGACTTAGGAGAAACCATGATTGCTTTCTTTCTCCTTTTTATTTAGACTTTTGAGTCATGTTGCTCGGGTTCGAGCAGAGGTTTGGGATAGTGTAGCTGGGACCTTAGGGTCAGAGACAGGGTGTGCTTGATGTTGGATTGTGGATTATTGCGGCAACCGCGGACAGTAGGCGGTTGACCGGATCTTGATTTATTTACCCAATTGTGGATTGTGGGTTATTGCGGCAACCGCGGACAGTAGGCGGTTGACCGGATCTTGATTAATTTACCCAATTGTGGGTTGTGGGTTATTGCGGTGACCGCGGACTTTGGGCGGTTGACCGGATGTTGACTATTGCATCAGATTGGGTATCAGATTTGTTCTAGTGGATGGTGTTTCCCACTTTTTGAGTATTATTGCATCAGATCGGGGTTTTGTTAGTGGACGGAGTTTCCCACTTTGATCATAGTCTTGATCCAGTCCTGCTATTATGAGACAGTGGTTACAGAGATACTCGATACGGTGATGCTTGATACAGTGATACTTTACTCGTGTGGGTCGCTCCCCTCGAGTGCCTCTCCGGAGTAGGCTTTCCACGGTGCAGAGCGCCGGGCACCATGCTGGGTTTTGAGTCCTTGGGACTCCTTTGCTTCGGTGTTATGCGTAGGCTGGCATACCCGTCGCGGCAGAGCAGGCAGTACCAGTGATTACTGGTCTATCGATTGGGTTTATTCAGTCAGATACTTTTGTTACACTCGTGCCTGGGGGACCGAGTGGAGTCTAGTAGCTGTGTTTAGACCAGTGCTAGTATTGTTGGGAACCGTTCGGGGTTTGACGGTGGTCCCGTGGTCGTTGTGAGTTCTTTGACCATTGTGTGAGAGGTTGAGCATCTTGAGTCTTTCCGTTCTGAGAGAGAGAGGGCATGGATTTGACTATAGCCTGCATGAGCCACTACTCGATAGCGAGTCAGTCCGTTTGGACGCCCTACGTAATTCCTGCCCGTCAGCGGGAGGTGGTTGTAGGTGGGCGCAGGTTTGACTGGACCCGATGCGGCAGTCAGCTCGATTGGGTCGATTGAGCATCTCGTGTGCGAGTGTTGCATATCTTCATCAGAGTTGCCCCATTTGAGCATTTGGTTAGAGGCATGGTAGCTGTAGAGTGTTTCCAGCTTCTTCTTTCAGTTTTACTGCATCGGTTATCTTTTGCCTCTAGTAGTCTTGGTGGGCAGATCGTCGGGCCTTGTGGCGATACCCACTGAGAACTCCCTTATTGCGAAGTTCTCACGCCCGTTGGGGGTTTTCCCCCTTTTTGTCCTTTCTCCTCTTTGTTTTGCAGAGTCTTGGCGGGTGTTGCCGTTCTGTGGTTGCTGTGCGTGGTGAGGGAGTAGCGAGCTAGATCCAGACCCATCTTTGGAGAGTAGCGGTACCCCCTTTGGAGGAGATCTTCAGTATAGTCGGTAGAGTGGTATTTATTTCCTCTTTTGAGAGACTGATGTAGTGAGGATATGATGTATTGAGAGCTTGTACACTGATGTTTTATTTGAGATATCAACCTGTTGAGCTATGAGTTTTGTACTCGAGGTTATTGTATGATTATCTTTTTGGGAGAGGGACCTTGTTGTTTTATCTTCAGTTGTACAGTGGTTGATTTTATTTCTATAGCAGTTTTATCTTTTAGCTCTGATATCTGTTAGCTGTAGCTCTTTTGCAGGTAGGTCGCTTCGCCTATGCGGGTTGGCATAGGTGGCGGATCTGTTGGCGAGCCCGGGTCGCAGTTTCGACCCCGGGGCGTGACAGGATGAGAGCTTTTCTCATCGCAATTGATGAGCGAGTATGGCAATCCGTGGAATGCGGTTGGGTGCATCCTGTTGAGGAAGTAGGAAATTCTACTACCCCAAAACCTCGCTCTAGATGGTCCAAAGAGGAATTTGAAAGATCTTCTTACAATGGGAAAGGTATGAACGCTTTATTTAATTCTCTTTCCTCGACTGAGTTCACACGAATTTCTGCGTGTGAAACCGCGAAGGAAATTTGGGATATTCTCAAAATTACACATGAGGGTACTAATCTTGTAAAAATTCAAAAGCTCCAGATGCTTACAAGTCAATTTGACTCTATTCATATGGAAGAGCATGAATTGTTTACAGATTATTACACTAGACTTCAAGATGTAATTAATACATGTGCTAATTTAGGAGAAAAGATCCCGGAGTCGAAAATTGTAAGAAAGATACTTCGGACTCTTCCGGAACGGTTTAGGGCAAAGGTTACCGCCATTGAAACTGTTAGTCATCCGGATGAGATGAGTGTTGAGGAATTAGTAGGTGCTTTGCAAACTTATGAATTGACTTTTCCTACTAATCAAGTTTCTTCCAAGTCTTCTTCTAAGCTTACAGGTATTGCATTCAAATCCACAAAGAAAGAAGATAGCGAATCGAGTTCCGACGATGAAATCTCTTTTGCCGATTTTGAAGAACAATTGGCGCGGATCACAAAAAAATTTCGTCGAAAATTTTGGAAGAATCGAACCGATGGATCTTCATCCACGAAACCATCTAAAGGATCATCGGGTTCTAAATCCTCTAACCTCAAATTCCTTGCAAAACCTTCTAAGGAAAAAGATGAATTCGAAGGGGAAATCCGATGTTATAGATGCAAAGGCTACGGCCATATTTCAACGGATTGTCCTACTCCGAAATTATATAAAAAGAAGGCTTTGCAAGTAAAAACTTGGGACGATTCTACTTCTAATGAATCGACCTCAAGTAAAGAGGAAAATGCCGTTGCTTTACATGCCTCTCAAATTCCCTCTTCTAATTTGTGCTTATCATCTTTAGTCACTGACTCTACTCCTTTGATTTTGTATGAAACATCAACAACCGGCGGAGAGTCATCAAGTGAGGGGGAGTCGGACGAAGAAGAACTCGTTGAGGCATATCAACAACTTCTTACGGAATCAAAGAAGATGGCCAAACATATTAAGAAGTTGAGGAAGCAACGACTTGAAGGTCAAGACGAGAATCAAGCTTTAAAGATAAAACTTCAAGATCTCGAGGAGGAACAAGGACGTTTATTGGATAACAATAAAATCCTCCAAGAAAAGCTAAACCAATCGGAGACAAACGCTAAATCATATATGGACAAGATTGGTTTTCTAGAAAAACAGTTTGAGGAGATTCATGTCACCAACCAAGTATTGACCAAGCAAGTTCATGAACTCAAATCCGACATACAAAGGCTTTCAACCGTTTCCAAGAAATTTGATTGTATATCCGGATTAGGTCAAGCAAGCAAGGTTGGTTTGAGATTTAAAAAGGATCAAACTGTGCATGCTTCAAGTTCCACATTCAAATTGAAAGGAAGAACGTGTCACTTATGTGGACTTGAAGGTCATTTGGTGAAGAATTGCCCGAAAAAGAGAAAGAAGAGTTCTTCGGCAACTTCATCTACGGAGCGAACTCAACGGAATCAAAAGACACATCAAGTCAAAGGAGTTCACTCAACCCACCAAAGGTCCGAGCCACAACATCAATCATTCAAGTGGATCACTGCGAGGCAAAGACCTAAGGTGGATCAACAGTCAAAGCGGACAACCCTCGGCCACAACGAATCAAGACAACCCAAAATCCAGCGATTTTGGATTCGGAAAGGTGATATCTTTCCTTGTCTTAAGTTCTAAATAGCTTATGACTGTATGTAATGCTTTGATTAGTTTTCCTTTCATATTTTTCTTAATCTTTGCATTACATGTTTTTCAATGCTCTTCGTTTTTATACTTTGTTCTTGAACAAAAGGGTTTTTAATGAACAAGTGCATTGAATGAAAAGGGCTTTCACTTTCAATCACTCCAATTTAATTTTATATGGATTATCAACTTTACTCCATAATCATAATCTTGAAGATACTTCATTATAGGAGTTTTTGATATTATAAGCATCAAATTTTAGAAATCATGTGTGATCTTTAGATGCTTAATCTATCTCGGTTGTGTGAGTTCATTGTGATAAACGTGAGACAACCGATTGATTGAAATTTGGGATTTAATTCTTTCACGTAAGAGATTATATTCTTACAAGGGTAAATAAATGAATTTTTAAAAGATGTGGAAAGAGTTACATCCGAAAGGAGTGTGAAAACTACCACCACATGCTGGAAAGAGCTGCCACCCCGGTCGTCCGGTTTGTGTGTGAAGCTACCACATGTTATGGATGCTTGATAGTATTTTATGAGAAAATTTTTAGTTGAAGCATTTGGAGATTTATATGCAAAACTCTTATATTTTGAACAATCTCCTGGTTGGTATAAGGTGGGATAGTTGAAAGATGCTCAAAGAGCCACCCTTAGGAATTTTAGTGATTATCTCATTTTGAAAGGGTAGAATTCAAGATTGATGTCGTTTGGAAATCTCCGTAAGTCATCTTTGTAAATCCGTTACATCTTGATAGACTTTGGATCTCAAGATTATTTTTGATGACTTGTGTTTGATGAATATAACATGAAAAACGGTTTATAATGTTTTACCTTTATTTTTCATGATTTTGGAGTAAATCTTTTTAATTTTTGTGAAATTAATTGGATTGAATGACATCTTTGTGAATTCATTATTTTTCAAAGCACTTAAATGAATTTCTTGATGGTATACAAATCGGTATTTGAAAAGATTTCAAAATTTGGATTTGTTTCAAGAAATTTTTGCTTTTTGGCTCTGTTGTTCCGGTACCTCCTTTTTAGTACCTGAAAATTCAATCCGGATTAGAAAATCCAATCCGGATCCCGAATGTAATGTTTTCTGGTTTTTCACTTGCGTACCGGTACTACATTTTTAGTACCGGAACTACATTTCGGATCCGGATCCTCCTGCCTGACAATCCGGATCCCGAACGATGGTTTTTCGACTTTTACACTGCGTACCGGTACGCGGCTTCTGGTACCGGTACGCGATCTGGGATTCCTTATATTCCGAGACTACAATGTTTTTTTTTCATCTCTCCCACTTCAAAACCCTCCCTCTCTCTCTCTAAAACATCTCTAAGGGGTTTTTCATCAAGATCAAGTGATTTGTTGCTTTGATTTGTAAGTTTCTTCATTAATCTTGCTTACTTTTGTTTCAAAACCCTAGTTTTTAGGTTTTGATGTTTTATTTTGGGATTTTTGAGTTGATCCTTACTCCAAATGAAATCTCTTGCTTAAATCACTCTTAATTCATGTTTAGAACATATATGGTTGCTTTCTATCTAATTAGATTCATGTTTTCATGCTTATTTGATTGAATCTAACATTTTCATATGTTCTTAGCATAAAAGAAATTGAGAATTAGGGCTTTTAATGTAAATGATCTTTAAATGATGAATCATCAATTGTGACATGTTTAGAATGTTTCTTAGACATGTTTAAGCCTTCCTATACGATCAAATCATAGTGCATTGTGTTCTTTGTAGGAAATGGCATTTTCATGGCTTCTTGCACTAGTGGTTTTGATGGCCACTGGAAGTGGACGTGGTCGCAGTTCTGGAAAGAAAAAGGCTACCAAGCGATCACGCAACGAGGATTCAACTAGCTCAGATTCTGAACATTCCTCAGAATATGAAGAGGAATCAGTTCAAGGAAAGGGGAAAGCACCTTTGGCTTCAAGGAAAAAGAAGGGTGCGGATTCTCCTCCGCGTAGAAGTACCGGTGGACCGGTAATACGCGAGCGCTCTCAACGGAGATCAAATGTTGATGAAAGTGAACCGCATGTGAGTGCAAAACGCCGTGCCAGATTTGCGAACCGCACATGCATTGGAGAGCGACACGTGAACTTTAACGAGCTATGTCGTGAGGTGCCAGACTTTGCAAGGCTTTTGGAACGAAGCCATATTCGGCCACTTGGCAGAGTTCAACCTAAGATGGGCTTTTGTGTGGAGATCATCAGGGAGTTCTACATGCGAGGTAACATACTTCAAAAAGACCATGAAACCGGAGCTTTCGTCTTTGAAACAACAGTTAGAGACGTCAAGTTTGACATTACTCCAGCAGTAATTGGTGCAAACCTTGGATTAGCTGTTGACACTTCTGGTCTTTATTACACTGAGGGTAATTTCCAACATGATACCCATTGGGATATGGTTGTGGACTCTATTTGCAAGACAGGGACGCACACGAACAGATCATATGTTGAATCAAAGGACCTAAAACCAGAGTATCATATTTTGTCCTTAATTGTATGCTACAACCTATTGCCCACACTGGGGACCAAAAGGATTCGATGGGATCGATTGTTACTTCTCTTTTTCCTCGGTCACCCGGAAAGTGCAAATGGAATTAACACCAACATTCCATTTCTCATTTGGCAGCAAATAGTACATGTCATTGAAGGATCAAGGCAACGTGACCTTCTACCGTATCCAATCTTGATTACTAGTATTCTGGAAGATCACGGAGTGGACATTTCTTGTGCCAAATATGATTATGGCTTGGGGGCAATTGATGGAATCACTTTAGCCAAGTCGATTAGCACTTTGAAGACATTTGGGCATACAAAAGCCTATGCAAGTGAAGCGACAGTGAGTGCACCACCTCGTCAAGAATCTCCTGAACCAGATGAGGTCATAACTCTTCAAACCTTGCATCGGGATGTTCGTTCATTAAAGCAAAAGATGGAGCAAAGGATGGAGCAAGGCTTCAAGAAACTTGAGGATGGTTTAAAGAAAATCTTCGATATCCTTGGGTGCAAACATGATGATGTGGTCACTGGAGCAACTGCACCGAGTACATCGCATGGACCAACATCACATGATGATGATGATGATGATGATGACTCAAATGAGGATGAGTGATCTCTTTTCCTTCTTGTTTTTGGTTTTCAGTTTCCTTTCACGTTGTGATGAACAAGAACTCTAATCGTCTTGTAACTAAGAACTTATCCTCCTAGTATTTTTACTTTTTGTTTATATTAACTGTTTGACAATTTGTGACAAAAAGGGGGAGAACGGAAATAACGAAAATGATGGACATATCATAAAAATGATGGACATATCATAAAAAGGGGGAGACAGAAAATAATGATTGCATCACAAAGGGGGAGAACATAGATGCTCAAGACAGGGGAAGAACATGGAGAACATGGATGCTCAAGATAGGGGGAGATAAAGAAAAGATTGAAAGAGCTACAAAACAAAAGAGCCGGAAAAACAAACGAACCAAAAGGAAGACGAATCAAATGTAGGATTTTAATTTCTAACGACTAATGTTTGATTTTGTTTGGAGTTTTGTTTTGCAGGAATTACATCACTTTAAGACTCCAAGTCCTAAGTCATAGAGTATGTTCTAGGACTGTTTGGTTCAAATGTATTTTGTATTTATTGGATCTTTCACGCAAAGAAAATCAATGTTTTGGTGATAACATTGAGTTTCGTCTTTTTGGTTTAAGATGAGTGACTTGAGCGACTTTATGTATTTTTGGGTTTTGTCACGAAATTGCCAAAGGGGGAGATTGTTACGGCATTTTGTATTGGCACATTTCGTGGTTTGAGTCGGAGTCTTAAAGGGAACAAATTGTCAAATCGGCTTTCGAAGACTCATTGAAGATTCAACATGAGCTCAAGATAACACTCAGGTATGGTTAATTAAACCATGGTGATTTAAGTTCATTTATAATCATTGGAATCAGGAACTTTGTGAAAACCGGTTTAGACTTGGTTTTAGGAACTTGGATTTAACTTACAATCTAATTTAAGTTTGGTTTCCGGTACTTGGTTTGATTTGGATAAAGCTTATCTTGGAAAAATCAGTTTTTACATTACGTACCGGAACCACACTTGAAGTTCCTCTAACCCGACACAGAATTTTCTGTAAATTGCACTGCGTACCGGAACACGGACTCGCGTACCGGAACACAATAGAAAAATCTGTGGTTTGCACCATTGCGTACCGGAACGCGATATTTGGTACCGGTACACAATGCCCCATCGGGATAAAATTACTAAACCGACTTTTATCTTTTTCCAAGGGTTATAAATAGATACTTAGGGTTTCTCAACGAGGGTGACCAATACGAATCAATTCAGAAACACTCGTTAGCAACCCTAGAGGCTGGTTTTTACCGTTCTTCTCTTTCGCCTCTATTAGGTCAATTCGACGGTTCTTCCATGATCTATCTTTCGTCGAATTGATCTAGTCTTTGCTTAGAGATTTCTTCTACGGTTCCTTCATGATAATCTAAGCAAAGGATCACCATCGAAGCCTATATTCTATATCGGCTATTTGCGTCGTGGATTCGGCGTGACATCGTGGATTCGATGTGTTGAAGGCGTTTCGTGGATTCGAAACGTGTGCTCGTGGATTCGAGTGGCGTTCGTGGATTCGAACGTGTGCAGTGGACGTGCAATCGGTGGAGCGCGAGGTCCGAAGAAATTGAAGGAGGGGTTGACACCTTGTTATTCTTCTTTTCTTAGAGGATTGTTATTGCGTGGACATCCAACCGTTCAGCGCAAGGT
The DNA here is from genome assembly GCA_029204045.2 of Tillandsia leiboldiana. NCBI lineage: Eukaryota > Viridiplantae > Streptophyta > Magnoliopsida > Poales > Bromeliaceae > Tillandsia > Tillandsia leiboldiana. The sequence continues at coordinate 19,533,228 of CM055074.1, forward strand.
CCGAAGAAGCTGAAGGAGGGGTTGAGTCCGTGGAATCGGTAATCACCTTGTTATTCTTCTATTCTTAGTGGATTGTTATTGCATGTTGGTCCCGTGGTTTTTCTCCTGGATTGGAGTTTCCACGTATATCTCGGTGTGCTATTTTTATTTTCCGTATTATTTTTTATTTTGCACTGAGATTGAGTTTTTAAGTATTACACCTATTCACCCCCCCCTCTAGTTGTTTGATAGTACCTATTTAGATCCTTTGGGATTAATAACCTACAAGGAAATCATTAGAGAATACTCTATGTTTCTTCATCTATATTGATTAGTTTGATTCTAGGTTTTCATACTCACATCTTGAGTTGAATCAAACTAATGAATACTTAGATGGTATTTCCGATCTATCTTTGATCTAAGTATTCGGCGGATCATCACCACCAAAAACAACGATTTACCCCAAAAATCGGCGCGTGGATTCGCGTGTCCTTGTGGATTCAAGGTTCAACCGCTCTCGTGGATTCGGAGCGAGGCACGTTCGTGGATTCGAAGGGTGCTATTGGGTGAAGACCGTGGATTCGGTCGGACATCGTGGATTCGACGTTGGACGCCGTGGATTCGGCGTTGGGCGCAGATCGTAGATTCGAGAAGCGTCGTGGAGCGAGCGGAGAAGATCCTCTAGGAGCGTATGGAAAAGGTTGAGTCGTAAGTGTGTACGGTAAATCACCTTATACGTGTTTTAATTCTAGTGGATTTCTACCGTGTTATCGGTCCCTTGGTTTTTTACTCCGGTGATGGAGTTTTCCACGTAAAAATCTTGCGTATTATTTTTATTTCCGCATTGGGTTTTTATCGCAACGATTTTTGAGTGTTTATACGTTTACACCTATTCACCCCCCTCTAGGTGTTTTTTCTCCTATTTAGATCCTTATTACATATAACCCAACAAGTGGTATCAGAGCGGGAATAGGGTTGTAAACAATGGTTGAAGGTGGAAACATCAACCGATCCCCGTTCTTCGATGGAACAAATTATGCGTACTGGAAAGTGCGGATGAAAGCCTTTTTAATTTCCATCGACGAACGGGTGTGGCAATCAATTGAATTATGATGGTCTAATCCAACTGAATTTATTGGTGATGTTCACACCTTAAAACCTAGGTCGAAATGGACCAAGGAAGAGTTAGATTCATCTTCTTACAATGGCAAGGGAATTAATGCTATTTTTAATGCCTTATCTCAAACTGAATTCTCTCGCGTCTCGGCATGTGAGACTGCGAAAGAAATCTGGGATGTTCTTCAGGTTACACATGAGGGAACTAACCTCGTGAAGATTCAGAAACTGCAAATGCTTACGAGCAAGTTTGACTCTATCTTGATGGCAGAAAATGAATCTTTCACGGACTACTATACACGATTGCAAGATATCGTAAACTCATGTGCTAACCTGGGAGAGAAGATTCCAGAATTTAAGATTGTAAGAAAGATCTTAAGAACTCTTCCTGAACGATTTCGCCCAAAGGTTACTGCCATTGAAACTATTAAACACCCGGACGAAATACGTGTAGAAGAATTAGTTGGTTCATTACAAACTTATGAAATGACATTTACTACTAACAATTCTTCTGGAAAGGCATCCACTTCTAAGTCTTTAGGTTATGCGTTGAAAACAACTAAGGAAGAAGACGCGGATACATCCTCCTCAGACGATGACGAGAACCTTTCTATGGAGGAATTTGAGAAGCAGCTCGCTCTCTTGACAAGGAAGTTTCGCCGCAACTTTCGAAGGGGTAATTCAAGCAAATCTCCATCCTTCGGAAAGTCGAACAAAGGCAAGGGTACTTCAAGTTACAAGTCAAGAAAGCAAGAGAACTTCTCAAAGGATAAGAAAAGTTCAGAAGGACAACTACAATGCTTCAAATGTCGAGGCTACGGCCACATTGCAACGGAGTGTCCTAACAAGTATCCGGCAAAGAAGAAGGCGATGCAAGTCATCACTTGGGATGACAACTCAACGTCAAATGAGTCGTCTTCGAGTGATGAAGAAAAGAGCTCCACCGCATTCCACGCGTCCGTATCTTCACCCTTCATGTGCTTTATGGCAAGTACATCCGAGTCGTTGTCCAACTCCACTGTTGAAAAGAATGCAACGAACAATGAATCGGATGATTCAGAAGGTGAAGATTTTGCTCTAGCCTACCACAGACTTTTGAGGGATTCAAAGAAAGTGGCTAAGCAAAACAAGAGTTTGAGAGGGAGAGTGCATGATCTCGAAGAAGAAGCAAAAAGAGCGACTTCTCTCTCAAACGCTCTTGAAGTGGAAAGGGAAAACCTGATAAAAGCAAACGTTTCCCTTCAAGAGTCCAATGAGCAACTTGAGAAGGAACATACAAATCTGGTGGATAACGCGAATCACTTCTCAAAGCTCTACAACGAGGCTCGACAGGATAACCTGGAAATGACAAAGACCATTTGCCAACTCAAGGATGACTTACAGCAATTTTCTTTTGGAAGGAGCAAGTTGGATAAACTTCTTGGTCTTGGTCAAACAAACAAGTTCGGCCTCGGATACAATCGAACTGAAGACAATTTTAGTTCGGTTGGGACAGTCTTTGTGCCTCAGTCGGTATCTCCTCCTCCGACACCGGAAATCATGACAACCAACGACAACAAGCCTACTTCATCCTCTTCAGAATCGTCAAGCACAAAGGTATGTTTTCGTTGTAATTTTGCAGGGCACATTGAAAGAAATTGCAAGATTGGAGCTCAAAGATCAAATCAACCACATCTTGCAACTACTACCAATAAGTTCACTCCCCGGAATTCAAAGAAGGATTTTCCTAAAGAAAAGGACATTGGTAGTACTTCAAATAAGACGATGACAAAAGAAAAAGACCAATCATGCAAGACGTCTTCATCAAGGAAAACTTCTCAACCATTGCCAACATACTCCAAAACTCAAAAGGTTTGGGTATGCAAAGGTGAAACCCCTCCTTGTCTTTAATCGTTCTACGATTAAATCTTGTGTAGTTTATGTAGACTATTTTCTTTTCTTCTTTTTCTTTTGGCCGACCCGTCAACCATCTTTGGGAGGTAAATGGTACATTTTCTTATTAGTTGATGATTTCTCTAGGTTTTCTTGGGTAGCATTTTTAAAAGAGAAAGCTGATACGTTTGACTCTTTTCATGAGATTTGCCATCGTATTATGATTGAAAAGAATAAAAAGATCATTCGTGTTAGAAGTGATAGAGGTGGAGAATTCATAAATTCAAAATTCATTGATTTTTGCACTTCAAATGGCATTAAACATGAATTCTCGGCACCCTATACACCTCAGCAGAATGGTGTTGTTGAGCGCAAAAACAGGGTTGTACAAGAGATGGCGCGTGAGATGCTTCATAGCCGGAAGTTACCGCTACATTTTTGGGCTGAAGCCGTGAACACCGCTGTCTATGTCATTAATAGAGTTTACTTGCGCCCAGGAACTTTAAATACACCATATGAGCTGTGGTTTAGTAGAAAACCGGATATCAAATACTTTCGTATCTTCGGGAGTCGATGTTACATTTTACGTGACCGTGAAAACCTTGGAAAGTTTGACTCTCGAAGTGATGAAGGGATCTTTTTGGGTTATTCTACGAATAGCAGAGCATATCGAGTATTTAACATTGAATCTAAGACGATCGTAGAATCTATAAATGTTAAAGTAGATGAAGCTTTTCACTTTGGATCTGGAAAATCTACCCTCGATATCTCTCTAAATGATGATTCTCCTGCTAGTGCATCTTCTCATGATAATACTTCCAATATTAATGATGCATCTAATGGCTCTTCTAGTTTATCTGATGTGCAGGAATCATCTCATGTATCTCCGAGTACTCCGTTTCAACAAACGTTACGAATCTCCAAGGATCATCCGGAATCGAATATTATTGGAGATCCACAAGAAGGAGTCAGAACTCGGAGGCAGTTGGTTTGTGGATTCGCTTGCTACGTATCTTTAATCGAACCAAAGAACATAGATGAAGCTCTTCAGGATGACTACTGGATTAAAGCAATGCAGGAAGAGCTCCATCAATTTGAGCGAAACAAAGTCTGGGAATTAACGAAGCCTCCACAGCAACACAATGTGATAGGTACCAAATGGATCTTCAAGAACAAGAAAAATGAGGATGGTACTATCATCAGGAACAAGGCACGATTAGTTGCTCAAGGCTACTCTCAAGTAGAAGGTATAGACTTTGACGAAACATTCGCCCCTGTAGCTAGACTCGAGTCCATTCGTATACTGTTTGCTATTGCTTGTCATTTTAAAATCAAATTATTTCAAATGGACGTTAAGAGCGCTTTTCTAAATGGGTTTTTAAATGAGGAAGTTTATGTGGCTCAACCGAAAGGTTTTGTAGATCATAAACAACCTAACCATGTTTTTCGTTTGAAAAAGGCTCTTTACGGTCTGAAACAAGCACCGCGAGCATGGTACGAAAGGTTAACAAAGCACCTTTTGGAGAAGGGCTATACTCGAGGGGGAGCTGACAGGACTCTCTTTGTGAAGCATTATCAAAACAATTTCATTGTAGCACAAATATATGTCGATGACATAGTATTTGGCGCAACAAGAGATAATGATGCTTCTAAATTCGCGGAGACCATGGAAAGCGAATTTGAGATGTCCATGATGGGCGAATTGACTTTTTTCCTTGGATTGCAAATTAAACAAAATGATGAAGGTATTCACTTGAGTCAATCCAAGTATGCAATGGAGTTGGTCAAAAAGTTCGATCTAGAAAATTGTAAAGATTTTCCAACTCCAATGGGAACTAGCCACAAGGGACTTGGAAGTGAATCACAAAGTGAGAATGTAGACGAGAAACAGTATCGAAGTATGATTGGAAGTCTACTTTACCTCACGGCTAGTCGCCCGGATATATCTTTTGGTGTTGGGATCTGCGCGAGATATCAATCTGCACCAAAGGAGGTTCACCTGAAAGCGGTGAAAAGGATCATCCGGTATATCAAAGGATCAATTAATTTCGGAATTTGGTATCCTATGGGAACAAGTCTGGATATTGTTGGATACTCAGATGCCGATTGGGCAGGATCAGTGGATGATCGGAAAAGCACGAGTGGTGCATGCTTCTATCTTGGCCATTGCCTTGTTGCATGGCACAGTAAAAAGCAGAATTGCATAGCACTCTCGACTGCCGAAGCGGAATACATTTCAGCTGGAAGTTGCTCAACTCAACTCATTTGGATGAAAAACGTATTGAGCGACTTCCGCATTTCAGCATCTTCGGTAACAATTCTTTGTGACAACACAAGTGCAATTAACATTTCAAAGAACCCTGTGTTGCACTCTAGAACAAAACATATTAAACTTAGATATCATTTTCTTAGAGAGCTAGTTGAATCAAATACTCTTCAACTTTCATATATTTCAACTGAGGATCAATTAGCTGACATTCTAACAAAACCTTTGGATCAAAAATGTTTTATTCATTTACGAAAAGCAATTGGAATGCTTTCCTTGAAATAAACTTCTTTTTGAAACCTTTGCTTAGGATAGGTTTTGTATTTATTTTTGTTTTGTTCATTATCTATGTTTGTACATAGGACATTAATTGAGCATTGATCATAATTGACTTTAATTGCATCTTTTCGCACATTTAGAAATTTATTATGCTTTTGCCATCATAATATTTCACTGTTGCAATGATCATTTATGTTAATTAAATCATCTTCTAAGTGATCAAAGTCAATTTCTCTCTCTCAATGATCTCTTGGTATAGTCATTATCTTATTTGACTGCTTAGTCGAGTATGAAATCGAGATCAATATTTGGTTGAATACTTTATATTTTAAATAATTGATAGCCAATTGAGGGGGAGTCATAGAAAAAGTTAAATGCTCAAAAGATGTGGAAAGAGTTACATCCCAATGAGGAGTGTGAAAACTACCACCACATGGAGGAAAGAGCTACCACCTCGGTCGTCCGAGTATTGTGTGCAGCTACCACATGTATACCAAGCATGGTTGTTCAAATTTTGATTAAGTATAATGCATGTTGAAATACTTGACTCCGTCAAATTTCAAGGTTGGTATAAGGTGGGTTTTTAAAGAAAGATGCTCAAAGAGCCACTCTCTTCAACAGATTGTCTAGATACATTATCTACTATATTTGGGATTTCAAACATCTATTGATCTTTGTATTTCATTTTCTTTACTGAATTGATGATTTGATAAAGGCATTACTCATAAGATCAAGTTAGATGTAATTGAAAGTGTTCAACTTTAAGGGATTTAATTTGTGTAAATTTTCGTTTCATTTTTGGATATTATTGATAGATTTGGCATAATCTAATTCTTGTTGTATGAAACGATGATTTTTGTTTAAAGTTGATACACATTTGTGCTTACAATCTTTTTCTGGTTTTTCTTGAATTTCTCTGAAATTTTCTAAAGAAAAAGTTGGAGCCGATCCGGATCGGGTAAGATGATCCGGATCCCGAACGCAGGTTTTCTTCTGCGGGCTGACGATCCGGATTGGACCTGCCGATCCGGATCCCGAACGCAGTTTCTCACTGCGGGTAGCCAATCCGGATCGCAATCATGAACTGATCCGGATCGCGGCTAGGGTTTTATAAAGAACAAAAGGGTTTTGATTTCTTTTACTCCAATCTTTTGTTCCAAAGTTTCCAGAGCCTCTCTCTCTAGATTTCATCCTTCCTGGAAGCTTTCAAACTCAAGTTCTTCAACTCCAAGTAAGTTTTATTGATCAAAATCTCGGTTTTTCACCGTTTTTCCTCTTTTCCTCCTCAAACGTGATGAATTTCTTGGATCAACTTTGTTTGTGGATGGTTTTTGATCAAATTTTTTTTGAAATAAGAACTCTGGGTAGATTAGTTTTGATTATATGCTAGGTATCCTCCTGATTAACGGATTTTTAGGCTTCGATTTCTAAAATTTCGGTTTTAGGGCATATAATAAGGATTTTCGAAAATCATGCAATTGATCTATTTTTAAAAGTCTTTTTGCAAAACTAATTTGATTCTTAGTCTCTCTACATGATTATGATTGTTTGGGTACAATTTTTCAAATTTTTGAAAATTAACAATTTTTCATGTGTTTTTGAGTTACTGTTCACAGGATTTTAAAACTTTTAAGCACTTGCACCAATGGCATTCGCCTGGATAATCTTCCTTTTGGTAGCAATGGTAGGACCGAGTGGGTCTTATATAAAAAGAGAACAAGATGACTCAAATCAAGAAGAGACAAAGAAAGTCTATCAAATTGATTCAGAATCAGATGAAGAAGACTGGGAATAGATTTGTGAACAAGCACAAAAAGCTATTGACAAAGAAGATAGGTTGTACTTGAAGAACAAGAAGCTGATGAGATCGTCCTCAACAACCAAGCAGTACACTAGGCGAAAGAATTTGAGGGGAACTGGAATTCAGATTGATAGACCCCTCACTAGAGCTCGCTCTCTCACTAGAGAATCTCCATGGATTGAAGGTCAAGATGCACCGTCTGGTTCTATACTACATCCTTCAACGTCCTGGAGACACACAGCAAAAGCGAATGTAGGGTCCTCACTTCGACAAGAAGAGCGAAGATTGTCTGCTGAACAAGACAGCGTGTCTACAAATCTCAAACAGATTATCTCTGAGCAACATAAGATGAAAAGAAAGGTCTCCAGAATGTCAAAAATGCTTCAAGCGATTTTGAAGAAGTTGGATTGTACCAATCCCACTAGTTCGGATTCTGACTGACTTAATCTTCTTTCTAATCTTTTTGTGCAGGTTTTTCAGTTTTTAGGACTTACTTTTAGTTCTAGTTCTTAAATTTCGGAACATTTTCTTTGAAATTTTTTAACTCTCCTTCAATTTTTGGTAATTTTGGCTTTGTTTGTGACAAAAAGGGGGAGAGAGTTTAGAGAACTTGAACAATGATATTGTGAAAATTGTGATCTTGTATACATCAAGGTACAATGATGAACAATGATGACTGCATCAAGGTACAATGATGAACAATGCTGATGTGAAAATTTGTATACATCAAGGTAAGTATCACTTCAACTTCAACTTTGGTTTTTATCTTGTGATTGTTTGCATGTCTCTACTAACTATTCGACTAACTATTTGGGCATGTAATATGACTAACAAGTTGATGTTCACTAACATGACATTTGGTTTTTGATTGCATAGAAGATATGTTGGTTTTTGACTATGATTCTTTTACATATCTGAATTCTCAAATGTCATGATGATCAGATAAACTCTATCTCTGTACTAGGTTTTGTATGCTAAATATTCTTGAGGTATCTAACGATCTCTTTTTGTCAAGAATGATTTCTTTGTGCAGAGAGTACAGATGTCTAAGTCTAGAGTCTAGTTTAGGAGTTTATCTCATGTTTTTAAATTTTTGGATCTCCATTGTAAATTTTTGTTGTATGGTGATAGCAACAAAAATATCTTTTTGAATTTTCTTTAGTGGATCTGTGTTTTGTCACGAAACCGCCAAAGGGGGAGATTGTTACGGAACTTGAGTTGGCGTAGTTTCGTGAAAGTCTCAAGTCTTGAAGATTGAAGGTGAAGAAAGTTGGATCATTTAACTCAATCTCAAGAAAGAAGAATTCAAAAGGATCAGGTATGTTTAACTAAAGATTTTGTGTGATCCGAATACTTCTTGTAGTGTAGAAACACTTGGAAGAATCTTTCATTGCATAAAAATCAAAAACTGGACTTGGGACATGTTCAGGATCCGGATCAGATTGTTCGATCCGGATCCCGAAGGTGGTTCGTTCATACACCAGTTCAATCCGGATCGTAGCCTCTCTTGATCCGGATCCCGAACACTGAGTTTACCATCTTCCTTGAACGATCCGGATCAGGCTTCGCAATCCGGATCCCGAACGTTGATGTTTGGTGAACTGTATGAACGATCCGGATCAAGCACTTCGATCCGGATCCCGAACCTTCGTTTTTCTGGAATTGCCTGACTCGTTACGACGATCCGGATCACAGCTAATCCGATCTGGATCGCCGTCCGTAAAATTTCCAGAAATGTTAGGTTTTTGATTCTTATCTCCTTCCTAGGGTTTCTAACCTATAAATAGACCCTATGACTCTTTTTCTAGGGTTAATCCAAAAAGAGGCCGAAAATCTAAATAGCCGTCATTTTCATATATCATCTTATACGGCTCTAGATCCACATATAGAGAAGAAAGGAAATTATTAGAGAATACTCTATGTTTCTTCATCTATATTGATTAGTTTGATTCTAGGTTTTCATACTCGCATCTTGAGTTGAATCAAACTAATGAATACTTAGATGGTATTTCCGATCTATCTTTGATCTAAGTATTCGGCGGATCATCACCACCAAAAACAACGATTTACCCCAAAAATCGGTGCGTGGATTCGCGTGTCCTTGTGGATTCAAGGTTCAACCGCTCTCGTGGATTCGGAGCGAGGCACGTTCGTGGATTCGAAGGGTGCTATTGGGTGAAGACCGTGGATTCGGTCGGACGTCGTGGATTCGACGTTGGACGCCGTGGATTCGGCGTTGGGCGCAGATCGTGGATTCGAGAAGCGTCGTGGAGCGAGCGGAGAAGATCCTCTAGGAGCGTATGGAAAAGGTTGAGTCGTAAGTGTGTACGGTAAATCACCTTGTACGTGTTTTAATTCTAGTGGATTTCTGCCGTGTTATCGGTCCCGTGGTTTTTTACTCCGGTGATGGAGTTTTCCACGTAAAAATCTTGCGTATTATTTTATTTCCGCATTGGGTTTTTATCGCAACGATTTTTGAGTGTTTATACGTTTACACCTATTCACCCCCCTCTAGGTGTTTTTTCCCCTATTTAGATCCTTATTACATATAACCCAACAGAGGTTGTCGCTTGTTGTCGGCGAGGAGGTATGAAGGGTTCATCTGGCTTCGTCGAGAGAGACTTTACAATTGTTGTTTCATTGATCGTTCCTAGACTGTGCATATAGGAGCTCGCATTTGTGTCAGCTTTAAATTTGCGAAGAATGCGCATGATGATCATTGGATAAGGTAGTCTCTCAGAAGGATGAGCATGCTCCACATATCGCGCCATCTTTGTCCAGATGATGTAAGGAATGGTTAGGTTAGCTCCCATTGCTGCTGTGGGGTTTCCAAGTAGATAAAGGAATATCATTCTCTCCCACCGAAGAACCTTTGTGTTCATGTTTGGAATGACATTATAACAAACAATTAAGTTTAAGAAGCGGTACTCTGGTCGTAGTTCTTTCGAGAAAACGGAGTTTCCTGTCGACCGAGTATTTGGAAGACAGATTCTATCAACTACCACTCTCCAGGAGTAGGTGTTGAAGACTTGATTCTTCAGGTAATGAGTGCCATCGGCTCGGGCGTCCATCCCTAATACCTCTCCAATCAGTTGGGGGGTCACTTTGATCTTAACATTCTTGACCAATGTTTGAAAGTCTCGGCGTCCGCTCTCCTGATCAACTAAATAACAAGCATTCTGATAAAACATTCTCACTGAGTGAAGACAATACCCAGTGGTCTCCGGGAAGTCGCAAATGGGGGCAAGACCTATCTGGTCAAACAAAATCCCAAATGTCCGAGAACGCTCTTTTAAGGCTTTTACATCAACATGCCTTTCTCCAATGCATTCCCTGTTTTCAAATTCCTTTATTCTAGCCGAGCTGATAAAGTCTTGAGGAGTTGCTTGGCTAGCAGCTGGTTGCTCAATGGAGATTCCCCGAGCACTCCCTCTCTTGCGAGCAACACTTTTTCTTCTTGTCTTCCCAGAAGTTTCTTCCATTGGAGCTTTCCCTTTTTCAGCAGCAGTAGGCGGAGCCTTCGATGTTTCCGCAGGCGCTTTTCCCTTTGAAGCATTGGGAACAGTCATTGCTTCAACCTGCAGTTCATCCCAGTCAATTGATTCCGTTTCAGATTCTGTATCGGAATCATCTTTAGATTTCTGCGTTTTCTTAGCCTTCTTAGCTCTCTTGGGCTTGACAGTGTCTCTCGTATGTACCATAGCAGCAAGTAGGAAAACAATCCAAGTGATCACCATTGCTATTGGTCTCTTGAGAAAAGAAATCCTGTGTGCAACAACTCAAGAACACGAAAAATTGTTAATTTTCAGAAATTTGAGAAATTGTACCCAAACAATCATTATCGTGTAGAGAGACTAAGAATCAAATTAGTTTTGCAAAAGGACTTTTAAAAATAGATCAATTGCGTGATTTTCGAAAATCCTTATTATATGCCCTAAAACCGAAATTTTAGAAATCGAAGTCTAAAAATCCGTTAATCAGGAGAATACCTAGCATATAATCAAAACTAATCTACCCAGAGTTCTTATTTCAAAAGAAATTTGATCAAAAACCATCCACAAACAAAATTGATTCAAGAATTTCATCACGTTTGAGGAGGAATAGAGAAAAAACGGTGAAAAACCGAGATTTTGATCAATAAAACTTACTTGGAGTTGAAGAACTTGAGTTTGAAAGCTTCCAAGAAGGGTGAAATCTAGAGAGAGAAGCTCTGGAAACTTTGGAACAAAAGATTGGAGTAAAAGAAATCAAAACCCTTTTGTTCTTTATAAAACCCTAGCCGCGATCCGGATCAGACCATGCTTGCGATCCGGATCGGCTACCCGCAGTGATAAACTGCGTTCGGGATCCGGATCGGCAGGTCCAATCCGGATCGTCAGCCCGCAGAAGAATACCTGCGTTCGGGATCCGGATCATCTTGCCCGATCCGGATCGGCTCCAACTTTTTCGTTAGAAAATTTCAGAGAAATTCAAGAAAAACCAGAAAAAGATTGTAAGCACAAATGTGTATCAACTTTAAACAAAAATCATCGTTTCATACAACAAGAATTAGATTATGCCAAATCTATCAATAATATCTAAAAATGAAACGAAAATTTACAAAAATTAAATCCCTTAAAGTTGAACACCTTCAATTACATCTAACTTGATCTTATGAGTAATGCCTTTATCAAATCATCAATTCAGTAAAGAAAATGAAATACAAAGATCAATAGATGTTTGAAATCCCAAATATAGTAGATAATGTATCTAGACAATCTGTTGAAGAGAGTGGCTCTTTGAGCATCTTTCTTTAAAAACCCACCTTATACCAACCTTGAAATTTGACGGAGTCAAGTATTTCAACATGCATTTTTCATAATAAAAAATTTGAACAACCATGCTTGGTATACATGTGGTAGCTGCACACAATACTCGGACGACCGAGGTGGTAGCTCTTTCCTCCATGTGGTGGTAGTTTTCACACTCCTCATTGGGATGTAACTCTTTCCACATCTTTTGAGCATTTTACTTTTCTTTGACTCCCCCTCAATTGGCTATCAATTATTTAAGATATAAAGTATTCAACCAAAAATTGATCTCGATTTCATACTCGACTAAGCAGTCAAATAAGATAATGACTATACCAAGAGATCATTGAGAGAGAGAAATTGACTTTGATCACTCAGAAGATGATTTAATTAACATAAATGATCATTGCAACAGTGAAATATTATGATGGCAAAAGCATAATAAATTTCTAAATGTGCGAAAAGATGCAATTAAAGTCAATTATGATCTATGCTCAATTAATGTCCTATGTACAAACATAGATAATGAACAAAACAAAACAAAAAAAAAAACCTATTGTCACGCCCCGGGTCGGAACTGCGACCCGGGCTCGCCAACAGATCCGCCGCCCATACGGGAAGCCCCGTATAGACGTAGCGACTAACCTGCAAAAGATATCTACACTAAACAGATATCAGAGCTGAAAGTAAAAGCTGGATAAAATAAATACAACTCTAACAAAATATACAACCAGAGTCCTCACCAAAATACAAATATCTCTCAAAATAAGAAGAGTACAACTCAATCCTCACTACAAGGTCACTCGACAAGAACTCTCAAAAAGTAGGGAGGTACATCTACTCTCAAGCGACAACTGGTAGGGATCTATCTCGTGACTCCCTTACCTCGATCAGTCGGGTCAGCAACAGGTGCGGCAGGAACTGGAGCAGAAGAAGAAGTCCCTGGGGAAAAACACCACGACGGGTGTGAGAACTACGTCCCAAGTAGTTCTCAGTGGGTGCCGCCAACAAGCCCGACGGTCTGCCCGCTAAGTCCACTAGAGGCAAAAAGTAACAAAGCAGTGCGGAAAGGGAAAAGCTGGTAAAGTAATCTCTACAGCTACTATGCCTCTATCTAGATGCTCAAAAGTGGGACAGAAAGAACATGATGCTACCACTAGCTCTCGACTCGAATCACCCAATCTCAACTGACTGCCGCATAGGGTCCAGTCAAACCTGCGCCTACCTACTGCCGTCACGTCCCGGGGGACCGGACTTACGTAGGGCGTCCGTGACTGCCACTAACTGGCCCAGCCAGAGGGACTGTGTCCGTGACTGCCACTAACTGGCCCAGCCAGAGGGAACACTGCGTCGACAAGTCGCGATAGAAGAACAGGCCCAACTCCGGAGTGGCTCTCGAGTGGAGCGACCCCACCGAGGAAAGTATCCGCGCATCTCTGTCGAGCTCAAATGTGGCTCATGCAGGCTATAATCCAAATCCTCGATCAACAAGATCGACAGAAACCAAAGGAACACTGTCTCACACACAGGCTGGAAAACTGCACAGCCGAGACTCACTGTCACTCAAAATAGCTCTCAAGATCTCAAATCTACAACCCAAGTCACTTTCCCAAGGAAACCTGGTCTACAGACTGCTAACAACTCCACTCGGTCCCCAGACACGAGTGTAAAAGCATCCCACAATAATCCGACCTCTCGACCCACTACTTGGGCGAGGAGAACTCTAAGTCCAGAGTGATATACAGAAAAGTGATGTGGGAATGTCTAGAGCAATAAAACCTAGCCCAAGTTGAGGTTTTCTACAGTCTGGCTGAACATGCAACATGTGACAGTGGTGCTAGGTCAAGTTCCAAGATAAATAATAAACAGCAGCTTGTAGGGAGCAAGATAATAATAATCAACAGCTTAGGGAGCAAGATAATAATAATCAACAGCTTAGGGAGCAAGATAATAATAATCAACAGCTTAGGGAGCAAGATAATAATAATCAACGGATCATCTAACTATAACAGGAACATCAATTCACGCCTTCTAGCATGCTGGACATCAAACATTAAAATATGCAAGTCCCTAAAGTTAGAATTAGTCCACAGTCCGCTGATCTTGAAAAGAGGTCACCCACCTGATGCGCTGATCAGTCCAAGTCCTACAGCTGATAATACCAGGAAAACTGCAACTCCAAATCTAACAGGTCCAGCACAGCCCAACAGCCCCTGGGTACAACACAAGGTTACTAAAACGCTTAACTCCCAAAATCTGCCAAGAGAAACCATGCTGAAAATTCAGCCGCAGAGATGCCAATAATTCACCTGCAGAAAGTGCTCGATAAATTCCAGATAAAATACCCCGGTGTTCTACGCGTCGATAGCTTCGAAACAAGTACCTGCACGTCCAAAACGGAGTCCTCTACGCTGAGATAAAAATCCGGCAAGGGAAGCACCCCAAACCAAACTGTACCAAATTCCTGTAACAACAAACCGCAGGAAAAGGAGATTCTCACCTTCGTACAAAATCCAGAAAAATCTGAGAAAAATCCAGGAGATTCCTTGCGAAGAGTAGATGAATTTTGCCTTTTGAATCGTCTTGATCCGATGCCTGTGCGCAAAGCTACAGCAAGAACACCGCAGTGCTGTCCAAATATCCGCGAAGAAAAAGGGGTCAAAAGGGAGCTCTGAAAACTCTACGATCATCACGGAAATCGAGGTAGCTCAAAACACAGGAGTTGAAGTCCTACCAGTCAAGAATCCGATGGCGTGAAAATCGTCGAAAAAGGAGGTCGGGGTGAGTCGGGAGAGCCCAAACACTGCAGAGGGACGAAGCGGGTCGAAGATGAACAAGCGTCGCGCCGCTCCGAAAAATAGTTAGCCTCGGGATGCGTGCCTCCGAAAATCCTCAAATTCCTCCAAAGAGTAAAGCTCGGTGTGGGGAAGAACTTCTCTGAAGGCTTCACAGGGAAAAGAAGAGAAAAAAAGCTAAGAAGAAGCCCAAGAAGCCTATTTATAGGCTGGGCCCATGCTGAAGTGGGCCGGGTTTCCGGGCGCAGAATTCGGGCGCCTTGCGCCCGGAAATCCGGTCGGACAGACCCCGTCCGACGCGCCCGAAACATCCAGGTGACGCCACGTCACCCCGCAACAGGGAACAGCGGTGCCGACGACCCGCAGAGCGCCACGTGGCCGTCCCGCGGTCAGCGGGGTAGGTACGGCCCCCCAACCGCACGCTGACGCGTGGCGCACTCGAGTACGGCCACCGCTCGCGTTGCGACGCGTGGCGCACTCGAGTGCGGCCGACAGCCGCGTCAGCGCCCCCCTGTGCGCCCACAGTCCCGAGGCGGGTCCCCACGCATCGCGTGCGCCGCGCGAACTGAGCCCGCCACTCAGCTGCCGCCACGTGTCCCTGCGCCGGGTCTATGCACCCGTGCGGGGAACTACGTGGACCGAGCCCCCCAGCGCCCGCCAAACGGAGACCGACACGTGGTCCCGCCCAGGATTCCTGCACCGGCGCTCAAACAGTGCACCCGCCGGTCAAACTCAGTGAACCGCACATCCAAGGCCAGCAAATCCCCGCCTGCCACGTGTCCTGCGCCGGGCTCATGCACCCGGCCGCGCCGCTCCGTGGACCGAACGTCGCGAACCGGCCAATTATAGGCCGCCACGTGGCAGCCGGCGGTCCACCAACACCCCCGTGCACCAAAAAGTTCCGAAAACTTCCGGAAGCCCGTTTTTGGTCATCCGGACTCCAAATTTAACAAGCAAATAGCCGTTTTCAAGCGTTTTTCCGTGCTGAATCCAATTCCAACCTCTGTTTGGCCTAAATCCTTATAAAAATTTCGGCAAATGCAGCCGAAAGCCAACACAGTAAAAGATAACACTCTGGGTCCATCTGTGGCATCCCCTTGATGCACCATGGACCAGATACACCAACACTAGGTGTTGTAAACAGTGGATTCACCAGGAAAGCTGCACGGGGTTTAGGGTCTCTACATCCTCCCCCACTAAAAGGAAGTTTCGTCCCCGAAACAAAGAAAGAACAACAGACGTACCTCAACCGGAAGTCTCGAACAGGAAATGGTATGAATCCCGCATCACCGTCTCCAGCTCCCAAGTAGCCTCTCGCTCCTCGTGATTGCTCCACAGGATCTTCACATACGGAATGGCCCGGTTGCGCAATTCCCTCTCCTCACGAGCAAGAATTCGCAACGGGCGCTCCTCATAACCAAGATCCTCGCCAATCTCCAAGGAAGTGAAGTCGATCACGTGCGAAGGGTCGAAAACATATCTCCTCAAAGCCGAGACGTGGAAGACGTCATGAACTCCGGCCAGGCGTGGTGGAAGGGCAACCCTATAAGCCACTGGGCCAATCCTCTCAAGTACCTCGAAGGGTCCAATGAAGCGGGGACTGAGCTTCCCCCGAACTCCGAATCTCCTGACCCCTTTCGAAGGCGAGACCTTCAAAAAGACATGATCCCCAATCTGAAACTCTAGGTCTCGCCGTCGAGTATCAGCGTAGCTCCTCTGACGACTCTGGGCTATCTCGAGGTGTCGGCGAACTGATCGGACCTTCTCCTCCGCCTCCAACAATAATTCCGGTCCCAAAGTCCTCCTCTCACCCACGTCACTCCAATGCAGGGGCGACCGGCACTTGCGTCCATACAACGCCTCAAACAGAGCCATCTGAATGCTCGCTTGATAGCTGTTGTTGTACGCAAACTCAACCAGTGCTAAGTGCCGATACCACCCTCCTCCAAAATCCATCACGCACGCTCTCAACATGTCCTCGAGAGTCTGTATGGTGCGCTCCGACTGTCCATCGGTCTGTGGGTGGAATGCAGTGCTAAATCTGAGCTGGGTCCCCAAGGCTGAATGTAGACTCCCCCAGAAACGTGATACAAACCTCGGGTCCCTGTCTGATACGATCGAGGCGGGTATACCGTGCATCCTCACTATCTCATCCAAATACAACTGTGCCAGACGATCCAACGACCAAGTCATCTGTACAGGCAAGAAGTGTGCAGACTTGGTGAGTCTATCAACGATAACCCATATAGCATCGGCCCCACTCTGCGCCCTCGGCAGTCCCGTGACGAAGTCCATGGTGATGTGGTCCCACTTCCACTCGGGAATTGGAAGACTCTGTAACTTGCCAGCAGGAACACGGTGCTCCGCCTTCACTTGCTGACAAGTTAAACAATGAGCCACAAATCTTCCAATATCCCGCTTCATTCCAGGCCACCAAAAATGTGCCTTGAGGTCCTTATACATCTTAGTACCACCTGGATGAATGGTATAAGGTGTATAATGGGCCTCCCTCAAAATCTGATCTCTGAGCTCAGTGTCCATAGGCACACATACTCGGTCCCTGTACCGCAGTACTCCCGAGCTATCCACTGCAAAATCCCCTATCTGATCGGCCAGAATCTGCGATCTAATCCTCGTCAAGTGGGGGTCCTCACTCTGTGTCTCTCTAATCCTGTCCAACAGAGTGGGCTGCAAGACCATGGACATGAGTCTAGCAGAGACCCCAGGGGATACTACCTCTATCTGTAGGCGTCTCAACTGCTCTACAAGCGGTGGCTGCTGTGTAATCAACATGCTTAAGCTCTGTGCTGACCTCCTACTCAAAGCATCTGCTACTACATTGGCCTTGCCGGGATGATAAAGGATGCTCACATCATAGTCCTTTAATAACTCCAACCACCGGCGTTGCCTCAAATTCAGTTCCTTTTGAGTAAACAAGTACTTTAAACTCTTATGATCTGTGTAAATTTCGCAGTGCTCCCCGTAGAGGTAATGCCGCCACAACTTCAGCGCGAATACCACGGCTGCAAGCTCCAAATCATGAGTAGGGTAATTCTTCTCATAATCCTTTAACTGCCGTGAAGCATAAGCAATTACCCTACCATGCTGCATCAAAACACATCCCAAGCCGCTGTGAGAGGTGTCACTATAAATCACAAATCCATCGCCCATCACTGGTAGTGCTAGAACTGGTGCCGAGATCAATCTCCTCTTGAGCTCCTCAAAACTCTCTTGGCACCGCTCAGTCCACACAAACTTAATCCCCTTCCTGGTCAAACTGGTAAGGGGAGTAGAGAGCTTCGCAAAGCCCTCTACAAACCGACGGTAATAACCTGCTAATCCAAGAAAGCTACGGACCTCAGTAACCGTCGTCGGTCTAGGCCAATCCCGAACTGCATCAATCTTCGTCGGGTCCACTACCACTCCTGCGGCTGATACAATGTGGCCAAGAAATGCAACCTCCCGAAGCCAAAATTCGCACTTTTTTAACTTGGCATACAGCTCCTTCTCTCGCAGAAGCTGCAGCACTATCCTCAAGTGCTCCTCATGCTCTATATCACTTCGGGAGTAAATCAGGATGTCGTCAATGAACACAACGACAAACCGGTCCAAGTACGGCTGAAATACCCGGTTCATTAAATCCATAAATGCGGCAGGGGCATTAGTTAGACCAAAAGGCATAACAGTAAACTCATAATGCCCATACCGGGATCTAAAAGCCGTCTTGGAGATGTCCTCGGCCCTCACCCTCAACTGGTGGTAACCTGACTGGAGATCAATCTTGGAGAACACAGACGCTCCCTGTAACTGATCAAACAGATCATCAATCCGTGGAAGGGGGTACTTGTTCCGGATGGTCACTTTATTCAGCTCTCTGTAGTCGACACATAATCGAAGCGACCCATCCTTCTTCTTCACAAATAAAACAGGCGCTCCCCACGGAGAAACACTGGGCCTCACAAAGCCCACATCCATCAAGTCCTGCAACTGGGCCTTCAGCTCTCTCAGCTCGGCAGGTGCCATCCTATAGGGTGCCTTCGAGATAGGTGCGGTTCCTGGAACCACATCAATCACAAACTCAATCTCCCTCTCCGGCGGCATGGTCGACAACTCTGAGGGAAACACATCTGGGAACTCGCGGACAATAGGAATATCCTCGAGTCCCAGTGCCGCCGTAGGCACCTCCACAACCGTCGCCAGGAAGGCGGTACAACCCCTACTCATCATCCGCCGGGCCTCTCGCCGAAGAAATAGTCATGGCAAATAAGGTACTCTGGCAGCCTCTGAAAACGAACACCTCCTGTCCCGGCTCGCGGAGGGTCACCGTCCTCTCTCTGCAGTCAATGGTGGCGAAATACCGAGCTAACCAATCCATGCCAAGTACCACGTCGAAATCCTGGAGCTGCCGCAAGACGAGCAAGTCTGCCGGCAGGACCCAGGGTCCCAACTGTACCGGGCAATCCCTACAACACTCCTCGACATGCAAGACATGGCCTGGAATCTGAACCTCTAATGCATGCGATAATGAAACTACCTCTATACCATGTAGGGATGCAAATGCTCTAGTAATAAATGAATGCGATGCACCGGTATCAAAAAGAGCATGAGTACGAACTGCAGAAATCAAAATAGTACCTGCGACGACATGATCGGCTGCTGAAGCATCCTCAACCTGGGCGGCATAGACTCGCCCGCTCTGCGCCGGGGGACGTCGCTCTGACTGTCGCGAAGAGGAAGAAGCCTGATCAGGCCTACCATAGGCCACAGAAGGCCCTGCTGTCATGTGAGGAGCAGAAGGTGCTGAGGCCGCGGAAGGAGCTGGAGGACCTGCCCTGGGGCATGAACTCTGAATGTGACCGGCCTGTCCACAACGGAAACAACGGCCGTGTCTCTGCTGACAATGCATCGGTAAGTGCGGCCCTCCACAAAAGACACATCGCTCCTGACGGGGCTGCCGCGAAGTCTGCTGCTGCTGAGATGACTGCTGAGGTCGAGGCGGACGACGCTGCTGCGAAGACTGATGAGATGATCCAGGTCTCTGGCGCCCCTGGCGTCCACGACCCTGAGGATGGAATCGTGGGGGTCTCGGGGTCCTGCCTACTCAACTGCCCCTCATCCACCGGCGCCGGGCGCTTCGCCCCAGGAGTCCCTACGGGGGCTGGAGCCACCTCATCCATAACTACCTCTCCAGACTCAACATATAACGCCTGCTCCATCGAGGCCTCTAATGTCTGCAATCTGCGGGAGCGAACAAGCTGATAAATGTCCCGGCGCAGCCCCCGCTCAAACATGTAAACCTGGTGAGCCTCATCCCTGGCCACGTGAGGCATACTAGCCAACAGCTGATTGAAGTTAGCTATGTACACATGCACGGGCCTATCCCCCTGGCGGAGATTCCTCAGCTGCTCCTCCAGTCTCTGACGTACACTCTCAGGAAAGAAGGCCCCCAGAAGAAGTCTGCGGAACTCCGCCCACGGAAGAATCTGCGTCCCAGACGGACCAGCAGGCCGCACACGCCGCCACTAAGCCTCGGCGTTGCCCTCCAGATAATGCGCTGCCAAGAAGACCCGAAACTGATCGTCGACGAATAAACTCTCAAAGTGACGCTCCATGGCCGTAACCCAAGTCTCGGCCTCCCATGGCTCAGCACCCAGACCAGAGAAACGGGATGGATCGAACCGACGGAACCTCATCAAGAGGTCTACCGCTGCCTGCTGCTCAGAAGAAGAAAAAGGGCCCGACGACTCAGACGGTGGGTCTGCAGAAAACCGGCTCGACAGGAACAGCTGGTGCCGACGGAACCACAGGGGGCGCTGCAGCTGGCGAAGAGGGCACAGGGGAACTCTCAGGGGGTGCTACCACAGGCTGCGACCTCTGCTCTAACATAAGCATCATCCGACCCAAGGCCTCCTCCTGGCGTCGGGAAGCCTCCTCCTGGCGTCGGGAAGTCTCCTCCTGGCGCTGAACAGCCTCAGACATCTGTGCCAACTAGGCACGAAGCTCCAAAACCTCACTCTGCTGTCCCTGCCCCGAGTCCTCCGGCTCGGGCTCAGAGGAAGAAGGCTGCGAACGCGTCGACATCGTGCGTCGCGGAGGCATCACCCGCCTGAGGGAAGAAGAGAAACAGTCAGAACCCCAAACAAAACACGACGCCAATCTAGCGAAAGCCAAAGGCATGTCCCCCTTCCATAATACTATGTTGTCTGCAGCCAACATAGTTGCCACCGTAAGGAAGACACGTCGATCACTCATCCCATCCACTGGGAGAGTTAGGAACCCAATCAAGACTCTCGCTAAAAGGTTATGGCTCTCACGTAAGTCATCCTAGGGTCCAACCACAAGCCTAGGGTTTCTAAGTCCGCAATGACCTACATCCTAGGCTCTGATACCACTCTAATCTGTCACGCCCCGGGTCGGAACTGCGACCCGGGCTCGCCAACAGATCCGCCGCCCATACGGGAAGCCCCGTATAGACGTAGCGACTAACTGCAAAAGAGATCTACACTAAACAGATATCAGAGCTGAAAGTAAAAGCTGGATAAAATAAATACAACTCTAACAAAATATACAACCAGAGTCCTCACCAAAATACAAATATCTCTCAAAATAAGAAGAGTACAACTCAATCCTCACTACAAGGTCACTCGACAAGAACTCTCAAAAAGTAGGGAGGTACATCTACTCTCAAGCGACC
>CM055074.1:19554919-19587296 GCA_029204045.2 Tillandsia leiboldiana
GTGCTCCTCATGCTTCTATCACTTGGGAGTAAATCAGGAGGTCGTCAATGAACACAACGACAAACCGGTCCAAGTACGGCTGAAATACCCGGTCATGAAATCCATAAATGCGGCAGGGGCATTAGTTAGACCAAAAAGGCATAACAGTAAACTCATAATGCCCATACCGGGATCTAAAGCCGTCTTGGAGATGTCCTCGGCCCTCACCCTCAACTGGTGGTAACCTGACTGGAGATCAATCTTGGAGAACACAGACGCTCCCTGTACTGATCAAACAGATCATCAATCCGTGGAAGGGGTTACTTGTTCCGGATGGTCACTTTATTCAGCTCTCTGTAGTCGACACATAATCGAAGCGACCCATCCTTCTTCTTCACAAATAAAACAGGCGCTCCCCACGGAGAAACACTGGGCCTCACAAAGCCCACATCCATCAAGTCCTGCAACTGGGCCTTCAGCTCTCTCAGCTCGGCAGGTGCCATCCTATAGGGTGCCTTCGAGATAGGTGCGGTTCCTGGAACCACATCAATCACAAACTCAATCTCCCTCTCCGGCGGCATGTCGCGACAACTCTGAGGGAAACACATCTGGGAACTCGCGGACAATAGGAATATCCTCGAGTCCCAGTGCCGCCGTAGGCACCTCCACAACCGTCGCCAGGAAGGCGGTACAACCCTACTCATCATCCGCCGGGCTCTCGCCGAAGAAATAGTCATGGCAAATAAGGTACTCTGGCAGCCTCTGAAAACGAACACCTCCTGTCCCGGCTCGCGGAGGGTCACCGTCCTCTCTCTGCAGTCAATGGTGGCGAAATACCGAGCTAACCAATCCATGCCAAGTACCACGTCGAAATCCTGGAGCTGCCGCAAGACGAGCAAGTCTGCCGGCAGGACCCAGGGTCCCAACTGTACCGGGCAATCCCTACAACACTCCTCGACATGCAAGACATGGCCTGGAATCTGAACCTCTAATGCATGCGATAATGAAACTACCTCTATACCATGTAGGGATGCAAATGCTCTAGTAATAAATGAATGCGATGCACCGGTATCAAAAAGAGCATGAGTACGAACTGCAGAAATCAAAATAGTACCTGCGACGACATGATCGGCTGCTGAAGCATCCTCAACCTGGGCGGCATAGACTCGCCCGCTCTGCGCCGGGGGACGTCGCTCTGACTGTCGCGAAGAGGAGAAGCCTGATCAGGCCTACCATAGGCCACAGAAGGCCCTGCTGTCATGTGAGGAGCAGAAGGTGCTGAGGCCGCGGAAGGAGCTGGAGGACCTGCCCTGGGGCATGAACTCTGAATGTGACCGGCCTGTCCACAACGGAAACAACGGCCGTGTCTCTGCTGACAATGCATCGGTAAGTGCGGCCCTCCACAAAAGACACATCGCTCCTGACGGGGCTGCCGCGAAGTCTGCTGCTGCTGAGATGACTGCTGAGGTCGAGGCGGACGACGCTGCTGCGAAGACTGATGAGATGATCCAGGTCTCTGGCGCCCCTGGCGTCCACGACCCTGAGGATGGAATCGTGGGGGTCTCGGGGGTCCCTGCCTACTCAACTGCCCCTCATCCACCGGCGCCGGGCGCTTCGCCCCAGGAGTCCCTACGGGGGCTGGAGCCACCTCATCCATAACTACCTCTCCAGACTCAACATATACGCCTGCTCCATCGAGGCCTCTAATGTCTGCAATCTGCGGGAGCGAACAAGCTGATAAATGTCCCGGCGCAAGCCCCCGCTCAAACATGTAAACCTGGTGAGCCTCATCCCTGGCCACGTGAGGCATACTAGCCAACAGCTGATTGAAGTTAGCTATGTACACATGCACGGGCCTATCCCCCTGGCGGAGATTCCTCAGCTGCTCCTCCAGTCTCTGACGTACACTCTCAGGAAAGAAGGCCCCCAGAAGAAGTCTGCGGAACTCCGCCCACGGAAGAATCTGCGTCCCAGACGGACCAGCAGGCCGCACACGCCGCCACTAAGCCTCGGCGTTGCCCTCCAGATAATGCGCTGCCAAGAAGACCCGAAACTGATCGTCGACGAATAAACTCTCAAAGTGACGCTCCATGGCCGTAACCCAAGTCTCGGCCTCCCATGGCTCAGCACCCAGACCAGAGAAACGGGATGGATCGAACCGACGGAACCTCATCAAGAGGTCTACCGCTGCCTGCTGCTCAGAAGAAGAAAAAGGGCCCGACGACTCAGACGGTGGTCTGCAGAAAACCGGCTCGACAGGAACAGCTGGTGCCGACGGAACCACAGGGGGCGCTGCAGCTGGCGAAGAGGGCACAGGGGAACTCTCAGGGGGTGCTACCACAGGCTGCGACCTCTGCTCTAACATAAGCATCATCCGACCCAAGGCCTCCTCCTGGCGTCGGGAAGCCTCCTCCTGGCGTCGGGAAGTCTCCTCCTGGCGCTGAACAGCCTCAGACATCTGTGCCAACTAGGCACGAAGCTCCAAAACCTCACTCTGCTGTCCCTGCCCCGAGTCCTCCGGCTCGGGCTCAGAGGAAGAAGGCTGCGAACGCGTCGACATCGTGCGTCGCGGAGGCATCACCCGCCTGAGGGAAGAAGAGAAACAGTCAGAACCCCAAACAAAACACGACCCAATCTAGCGAAAGCCAAAGGGCATGTCCCCCTTCCCATAATACTATGTTGTCTGCAGCCAACATAGTTGCCACCGAAGGAAGACACGTCGATCACTCATCCCATCCACTGGGAGAGTTAGGAACCCAATCAAGACTCTCGCTAAAAGGTTATGGCTCTCACGTAAGTCATCCTAGGGTCCAACCACAAGCCTAGGGTTTCTAAGTCCGCAATGACCTACATCCTAGGCTCTGATACCACTCTAATCTGTCACGCCCCGGGTCGGAACTGCGACCCGGGCTCGCCAACAGATCCGCCGCCCATACGGGAAGCCCCGTATAGACGTAGCGACTAACCTGCAAAAGAGATCTACACTAAACAGATATCAGAGCTGAAAGTAAAAGCTGGATAAAATAAATACAACTCTAACAAAATATACAACCAGAGTCCTCACCAAAATACAAATATCTCTCAAAATAAGAAGAGTACAACTCAATCCTCACTACAAGGTCACTCGACAAGAACTCTCAAAAAGTAGGGAGGTACATCTACTCTCAAGCGACAACTGGTAGGGATCTATCTCGCGACTCCCTTACCTCGATCAGTCGGGTCAGCAACAGGTGCGGCAGGAACTGGAGCAGAAGAAGAAGTCCCTGGGGAAAAACACCACGACGGGTGTGAGAACTACGTCCCAAGTAGTTCTCAGTGGGTGCCGCCAACAAGCCCGACGGTCTGCCCGCTAAGTCCACTAGAGGCAAAAAGTAACAAAGCAGTGCGGAAAGGGAAAAGCTGGTAAAGTAATCTCTACAGCTACTATGCCTCTATCTAGATGCTCAAAAGTGGGACAGAAAGAACATGATGCTACCACTAGCTCTCGACTCGAATCACCCAATCTCAACTGACTGCCGCATAGGGTCCAGTCAAACCTGCGCCTACCTACTGCCGTCACGTCCCGGGGGACCGGACTTACGTAGGGCGTCCGTGACTGCCACTAACTGGCCCAGCCAGAGGGACTATGTCCGTGACTGCCACTAACTGGCCCAGCCAGAGGGAACACTGCGTCGACAAGTCGCGATAGAAGAACAGGCCCAACTCCGGAGTGGCTCTCGAGGGGAGCGACCCCACCGAGGAAAGTATCCGTGCATCTTTTTCGAGCTCAAATGTGGCTCATGCAGGCTATAATCCAAATCCTCGATCAACAAGATCGACAGAAACCAAAGGAACACTGTCTCACACACAGGCTGGAAAACTGCACAGCCGAGACTCACTGTCACTCAAAATAGCTCTCAAGATCTCAAATCTACAACCCAAGTCACTTTCCCAAGGAAACCTGGTCTACAGACTGCTAACAACTCCACTCGGTCCCCAGACACGAGTGTAAAAGCATCCCACAATAATCCGACCTCTCGACCCACTACTTGGGCGAGGAGAACTCTAAGTCCAGAGTGATATACAGAAAAGTGATGTGGGAATGTCTAGAGAAATAAAACCTAGCCCAAGTTGAGGTTTTCTACAGTCTGGCTGAACATGCAACATGTGACAGTGGTGCTAGGTCAAGTTCCAAGATAAATAATAAACAGCAGCTTGTAGGGAGCAAGATAATAATAATCAACAGCTTAGGGAGCAAGATAATAATAATCAACAGCTTAGGGAGCAAGATAATAATAATCAACAGCTTAGGGAGCAAGATAATAATAATCAACGGATCATCTAACTATAACAGGAACATCAATTCACGCCTTCTAGCATGCTGGACATCAAACATTAAAATATGCAAGTCCCTAAAGTTAGAATTAGTCCACAGTCCGCTGATCTTGAAAAGAGGTCACCCACCTGATGCGCTGATCAGTCCAAGTCCTACAGCTGATAATACCAGGAAAACTGCAACTCCAAATCTAACAGGTCCAGCACAGCCCAACAGCCCCTGGGTACAACACAAGGTTACTAAAACGCTTAACTCCCAAAATCTGCCAAGAGAAACCATGCTGAAAATTCAGCCGCAGAGATGCCAATAATTCACCTGCAGAAAGTGCTCGATAAATTCCAGATAAAATACCCCGGTGTTCTATGCGTCGATAGCTTCGAAACAAGTACCTGCACGTCCAAAACGGAGTCCTCTACGCTGAGATAAAAATCCGGCAAGGGAAGCACCCCAAACCAAACTGTACCAAATTCCTGTAACAACAAACCGCAGGAAAAGGAGATTCTCACCTTCGTACAAAATCCAGAAAAATCTGAGAAAAATCCAGGAGATTCCTTGCGAAGAGTAGATGAATTTTGCCTTTTGAATCGTCTTGATCCGATGCCTGTGCGCAAAGCTACAGCAAGAACACCGCAGTGCTGTCCAAATATCCGCGAAGAAAAAGGGGTCAAAAGGGAGCTCGGAAAACTCTAAGATTATCAGGGAAATCGAGGTAGCTCAAAACACAGGAGTTGAAGTCCTACCAGTCAAGAATCCGATGGCGTGAAAATCGTCGAAAAAGGAGGTCGGGGTGAGTCGGGAGAGCCCAAACACTGCAGAGGGACGAAGCGGGTCGAAGATGAACAAGCGTCGCGCCGCTCCGAAAAATAGTTAGCCTCGGGATGCGTGCCTCCGAAAATCCTCAAATTCCTCCAAAGAGTAAAGCTCGGTGTGGGGAAGAACTTCTCTGAAGGCTTCACAGGGAAAAGAAGAGAAAAAAAGCTAAGAAGAAGCCCAAGAAGCCTATTTATAGGCTGGGCCCATGCTGAAGTGGGCCGGGTTTCCGGGCGCAGAATTCGGGCGCCTTGCGCCCGGAAATCCGGTCGGACAGACCCCGTCCGACGCGCCCGAAACATCCAGGTGACGCCACGTCACCCCGCAACAGGGAACAGCGGTGCCGACGACCCGCAGAGCGCCACGTGGCCGTCCCGCGGTCAGCGGGGTAGGTACGGCCCCCCAACCGCACGCTGACGCGTGGCGCACTCGAGTACGGCCACCGCTCGCGTTGCGACGCGTGGCGCACTCGAGTGCGGCCGACAGCCGCGTCAGCGCCCCCCTGTGCGCCCACAGTCCCGAGGCGGGTCCCCACGCATCGCGTGCGCCGCGCGAACTGAGCCCGCCACTCAGCTGCCGCCACGTGTCCCTGCGCCGGGTCTATGCACCCGCGCGGGAAACTACGTGGACCGAGCCCCCCAGCGCCCGCCAAACGGAGACCGACACGTGGTCCCGCCCAGGATTCCTGCACCGGCGCTCAAACAGTGCACCCGCCGGTCAAACTCAGTGAACCGCACATCCAAGGCCAGCAAATCCCCGCCTGCCACGTGTCCTGCGCCGGGCTCATGCACCCGTCGCGCAGCTCCGTGGACCGAACGTCGCGAACCGGCCAATTACAGGCCGCCACGTGGCAGCCGGCGGTCCACCAACACCCCCGTGCACCAAAAAGTTCCGAAAACTTCCGGAAGCCCGTTTTTGGTCATCCGGACTCCAAATTTAACAAGCAAATAGCCGTTTTCAAGCGTTTTTCCGTGCTGAATCCAATTCCAACCTCTGTTTGGCCTAAATCCTTATAAAAATTTCGGCAAATGCAGCCGAAAGCCAATACAGTAAAAGATAACACTCTGGGTCCATCTGTGGCATCCCCTTGATGCACCATGGACCAGATACACCAACACTAGGTGTTGTAAACAGTGGATTCACCAGGAAAGCTGCACGGGGTTTAGGGTCTCTACACCTATCCTAAGCAAAGGTTTCAAAAAGAAGTTTATTTCAAGGAAAGCATTCCAATTGCTTTTCGCAAATGAATAAAACGTTTTTGATCCAAAGGTTTTGTTAGAATGTCAGCTAATTGATCCTCAGTTGGAATATATGAAAGTTGAAGAGTATTTGATTCAACTAGCTCTCTAAGAAAATGATATCTAAGTTCAATATGTTTTGTTCTAGAGTGCAACACAGGGTTTTTAGAAATGTTAATTGCACTTGTGTTGTCACAAAGTATTGTTACCGAAGATGCTGAAATCCGGAAGTCGCTCAGTACGCTTTTCATCCAAATGAGTTGACTTGAACAACTTCCAGCTGAAATGTATTCCGCTTCGGCAGTCGAGAGTGCTATGCAATTCTGCTTTTTACTGTGCCATGCAACAAGGCAATGGCCAAGATAGAAGCATGCACCACTCGTGCTTTTCCGATCATCCACTGATCCTGCCCAATCGGCATCTGAGTATCCAACAATATCCAAACTTGTTCCCATAGGATACCAAATTCCGAAATTAATTGATCCTTTGATATACCGGATGATCCTTTTCACCGCTTTCAGGTGAACCTCCTTTGGTGCAGATTGATATCTCGCGCAGATCCCAACACCAAAAGATATATCCGGGCGACTAGCCGTGAGGTAAAGTAGACTTCCAATCATACTTCGATACAGTTTCTCGTCTACATTCTCACTTTGTGATTCACTTCCAAGTCCCTTGTGGCTAGTTCCCATTGGAGTCGGAAAATCCTTCGAATTTTCAAGATCAAACTTTTTAACCAACTCCATTGCATACTTGGATTGACTCAAGTGAATACCTTCATCATTTTGTTTAATTTGCAATCCAAGGAAATAAGTCAATTCGCCCATCATGGACATCTCAAATTCGCTTTCCATGGTCTCCGCGAATTTAGAAGCATCATTATCTCTTGTTGCGCCAAATACAATGTCATCGACATAGATTTGTGCTACAATGAAATTGCTTTGATAATGCTTCACAAAGAGAGTCCTATCAGCTCCCCCTCGAGTGTAGCCCTTCTCTAAAAGGTGCTTTGTCAACCTTTCGTACCATGCTTGCGGTGCTTGTTTCAGACCGTAAAGAGCCTTTTTCAAACGAAAAACATGGTTAGGTTGTTTATGGTCTACAAAACCTTTCGGTTGAGCCACATAAACTTCCTCATTTAAAAACCCATTTAGAAATGCGCTCTTAACGTCCATTTGAAATAATTTGATTTTAAAATGACAAGCAATAGCAAACAGTATACGAATGGACTCGAGTCTAGCTACAGGGGCGAATGTTTCGTCAAAGTCTATACCTTCTACTTGAGAGTAGCCTTGAGCAACTAATCGTGCCTTGTTCCTGATGATAGTACCATCCTCATTCTTCTTGTTCTTGAAGATCCATTTGGTACCTATCACATTATGTTGCTTTGGAGGCTTCGTTAATTCCCAGACTTTGTTTCGCTCAAATTGATGGAGCTCTTCCTGCATTGCTTTAATCCAGTAGTCATCCTGAAGAGCTTCATCTATGTTCTTTGGTTCGATTAAAGATACGTAGCAAGCGAATCCACAAACCAACTGCCTCCGAGTTCTAACTCCTTCTTGTGGATCTCCAATAATATTCGATTCCGGATGATCCTTGGAGATTCGTAGCGTTTGTTGAAACGGAGTACTCGGAGATATATGAGATGATTCCTGCACATTAGATAAACTTGAAGAACCATTAGATGCATCATTAATATTGGAAGTATTATTATGAGAAGATGCAACGGCAGGAGAATCATCATCTAGAGAAATATCGAGGGTAGATTTTTCAGATGCAAAGTGAAAAGCTTCATCTACTTTAACATTTATAGATTCTACGATCGTCTTAGATTCCAAGTTAAATACTCGATATGCTCTACTATTAGTAGAATACCCCAAGAAAATCCCTTCGTCACTTCGTGAGTCAAACTTTCCAAGATTTTCACGGTCACGTAAAATGTAACACCGACTCCCGAAGATGCGAAAATATTTGATGTTGGGTTTTCTACCACACCATAGTTCATATGGTGTATTTAACGTTTCCCGGGCGCAAAAACACTCGATTAATGACATAGACAGCGGTGTTCACAGCTTCAGCCCAAAAATGTAGCGGTAGGTTCCGGCTATGAAGCATCACACGCGCCATCTCTTGAACAACCCTGTTTTTGCGCTCGACAACACCATTCTGTTGAGGTGTATAGGGTGCAGAGAATTCATGCTTAATACCGTTTGAAGTACAAAAGTCAATGAATTTAGAATTAATGAATTCTCCACCTCTATCACTTCTAACACGAATGATCTTTTCATTCTTTTCAATCATAATACGAAGGCAAATCTCGTGAAAAGAATCAAAAGTATCAGCTTTCTCTTTTAAAATGCTACCCAAGAATACCGAGAGAAATCATCAACCAATAAGAAAATATACCATTTACCTCCCAAAGATGGTTGACGAGTTGGCCAAAAGAGAAAAAAAAAAAAAAAAATAGTCTACATAAACTACACAACATTTTAATCGTAGAACGATTAAAGACAAGGAAGGGTTTCACCTTTGCATACCCAAACCTTTTGAGTTTTGGAGTATGTTGGCAATGGTTGAGAAGTTTTCCTTGATGAAGACGTCTTGTATGATTGATCTTTTTCTTTTGTCATCGTCTTGTTTGAAGTACTACCAATGTCCTTTTCTTTAGAAAAATCCTTCTTTGAGTTCCGGGGAGTGAACTTATTGGTAGCAGTTGCAAGATGTGGTTGATTTGATCTTTGAGCTCCAATCTTGCAATTTCTTTCAATGTGCCCTGCAAAATTACAACGAAAACATACCTTAGTGCTTGACGATTCCGAAGAGGATGAAGTAGGCTTGTTGTCGTTGGTTGTCTTGAATTCCGGTGTCGGAGGAGGAGGATACCGACTGAGGCACAAAAACTGTCCCACTCGAACTTGGACTGTTTCCAGTTTGAGTGTATCCGAGGCCGAACTTGTTTGTTTGACCAAGACCAAGAAGTTTATCCAACTTACTCATTCCAGAAGAAAATTGCTGTAAGTCATCCTTGAGTTGGCAAATGGTCTCTGTCATTTCCAATTTTTCCCGTCGGGCCTCGCCGTAGAGCTTCAAGAAGTAGTTCGCTTTGTTCACCATATCTATATAATTCTTCTCGAGTTGCTCATTGGACTCTTGAAGGGAAACATTTGCTTTTATCAAATTATCCCTTTCCACTTCAAGATCGGTCGAGAGAGAAGTTACTCTTTTTACTTCTTCTTCGAGATCCTGCAATCTCCCTCTCAAACCCTTGTTTTGCTTAGCCGGTTTCTTTGAATCCCGTAAAGGTCTGTGATAGGCTAAAGCAAAATCTTCACCTTCCGAATCATCCGATTCATTGTCCGTTGCATTCTTTTCAACAGTGGAGTTGGACAATGACTCGGACGTACTTGCCATAAAGCACATGAAGGGTGAAGATATGGACGCGTGGAATGCCGTGGAGCTCTTTTCTTCATCACTTGAAGACGACTCATTTGACGTTGAGTTGTCATCCCAAGTGACGACTTGCATCGCCTTCTTCTTCGCCGGATACTTGTTGGGACACTCCGTTGCAATGTGGCCGTAGCCTCGACATTTGAAGCATTGTAGTTGTCCCTCTGAACTTTTCTTATCCTTTGAGAAGTTCTCTTGCTTTCTTGACTTGTAACTTGAAGTACCCTTGCCTTTGTTCGACTTTCCGAAGGATGGAGATTTACTTGAATTACCCCTTCGAAAGTTGCGGCGAAACTTCCTTGTCAAGAGAGCGAGCTGCTTCTCAAATTCCTCCATAGAAAGGTTCTCGTCATCGTCTGAGGAGGATGTATCCGCGTCTTCTTCCTTAGTTGTTTTCAACGCATAACCTGAAGACTTAGAAGTGGATGCCTTTCCAGAAGAATTGTTAGTAGTAAACGTCATTTCATATGTTTGTAATGAACCAACTAATTCTTCTACACGTATTTCGTCCGGGTGTTTAATAGTTTCAATGGCAGTAACCTTTGGGCGAAATCGTTCAGGAAGAGTTCTTAAGATCTTTCTTACAATCTTAAATTCTGGAATCTTCTCTCCCAGGTTAGCACATGAGTTTACGATGTCTTGCAATCGTGTATAGTAGTCCGTGAAAGATTCATTTTCTGCCATCAAGATAGAGTCAAACTTGCTCGTAAGCATTTGCAGTTTATGAATCTTCACGAGGTTAGTTCCCTCATGTGTAACCTGAAGAACATCCCAGATTTCTTTCGCAGTCTCACATGCCGAGACGCGAGAGAATTCAGTTTGAGATAAGGCATTAAAAATAGCATTAATTCCCTTGCCATTGTAAGAAGAAGAATCTAACTCTTCCTTGGTCCATTTCGACCTAGGTTTTAAGGTGTGAACATCACCAATAAATTCAGTTGGATTAGACCATCCTATTTCAATTGATTGCCACACCCGTTCGTCGATGGAAATTAAAAAGGCTTTCATCCGCACTTTCCAGTACGCATAATTTGTTCCATCGAAGAACGGGGGTCGGTTGATGTTTTCACCTTCAACCATTGTTTACAACCCTATTCCCGCTCTGATACCACTTGTTGGGTTATATGTAATAAGGATCTAAATAGGGGAAAAAACACCTAGAGGGGGGTGAATAGGTGTAAACGTATAAACACTCAAAAATCGTTGCGATAAAAACCCAATGCGGAAATAAAAATAACTCGCAAGATTTTTACGTGGAAAACTCCATCACCGGAGTAAAAAACCACGGGACCGATAACACGGCAGAAATCCACTAGAATTAAAACACGTACAAGGTGATTTACCGTACACACTTACGACTCAACCTTTTCCATACGCTCCTAGAGGATCTTCTCCGCTCGCTCCGCGACGCTTCTCGAATCCACGATCTGCGCCCAACGTCGAATCCACGGCGTCCAACGTCGAATCCACGACGTCCGACCGAGTCCACGGTCTTCACCCAAAAGCACCCTTCGAATCCACGAACGTGCCTCGCTCTGAATCCACGAGAGCGGTTGAACCTTGAATCCACAAGGACACGCGAATCCACGCACCGATTTTTGGGGTAAATCGTTGTTTTTGGTGGTGATGATCCGCCGAATACTTAGATCAAAGATAGATCGGAAATACCATCTAAGTATTCATTAGTTTGATTCAACTCAAGATGTGAGTATGAAAACCTAGAATCAAACTAATCAATATAGATGAAGAAACATAGAGTATTCTCTAATGATTTCCTTTCTTCTCTATATGTGGATCTAGAGCCGTAAAAGATGATATAAGAATATGACGGCTATTTTCCTTCTTTTTGGATTTTTGGATTAACCCTAGAAAAAGAGTCATAGGGTCTATTTATAGGTTAGAAACCCTAGGAAGGAGATAAGAATCAAAAACCTAACATTTCTGGAAATTTTACGGACGGCGATCCGGATCGGATTAGCTGTGATCCGGATCGTCGTAACGAGTCAGGCAATTCCAGAAAAACGAAGGTTCGGGATCCGGATCGAAGTGCTTGATCCGGATCGTTCATACAGTTCACCAAACATCAACGTTCGGGATCCGGATTGCGAAGCCTGATCCGGATCGTTCAAGGAAGATGGTAAACTCAGTGTTCGGGATCCGGATCAAGAGAGGCTACGATCCGGATTGAACTGGTGTATGAACGAACCACCTTCGGGATCCGGATCGAACAACCTGATCCGGATCCTGAACATGTCCCAAGTCCAGTTTTTAATTTTTATGCAATGAAAGATTCTTCCAAGTGTTTCTACACTACAAGAAGTATTCGGATCACACAAAATCTTTAGTTAAACATACCTGATCCTTTTGAATTCTTCTTTCTTGAGATTGAGTTAAATGATCCAACTTTCTTCACCTTCAATCTTCAAGACTTGAGACTTTCACGAAACTACGCCAACTCAAATTCCGTAACATCTGTGAGGATTGTATTTACTCTTTTAGTTGAGAGACTTGTATTGAGGATTTTTTTATTTATCCAGATGTTCAGTTGATTCCTGTAGCTATTAGTTCTTTTTCAGCTCTGTTAGATGTTTAGCTATAGATCTTTTGCAGGATAGACGCTTCGTCTGTGCGGCAGTTTCCGTACAGACGGCGGATCTGTTGGCGAGCCCGGGTTGCAGTTCGACCCCGGGGCGTGACAGAATATCACATAGATGATACATTCATGGTAGTTGGACATTGACATTGAATATCACATAGATGATACATTCATGGCAGTTGGACATTGACATTGAATATCACATAGATAATACATTCATGGTAATTGGACATACATGATAGTAAACTTAACATGAAACATCACATAGATGCTACCACTTATTGTAGTTGGAAATTATGATAGCATGATAGATTCATATCATTATCACTTTATACTTGAGCATAGAGGCATGATTGTAGTAGAGTACTTTACTTTACTTCAGTTCTTTATTATCTGCATTTTATTTCAGCAGTTATACTACCTTTTGCCTCAGTTGACCTAGTGGTGTATCTCGCTTTCCTCGGCGACTTACCTACTGGGAGCTATTAATTAATAGTTCTCACCTCCATTTGGGTGGTTGTTTTTTAGAGCTATCCGTGGCGGAAGGAGCTCGGGATCGTGGCAAGGGGTTGTCGCATAGCTAGCTTGTCCCCGTCGTGCCACTCGAGGTGGTTGCAGGGCACATTTTCTTTTGTTTCGTGGGAGAGGTGTTGATGTATTTTGTTATAGCGAGACCACCCATGTATTTTGATAGGTTGTACTTGAGAGGACTAATTTGTATATCGGTTTTTAACTTCTTGTATGATAGTTGTTATCTACTCTTCTCTTTTATGCATACTTTAGTTGTGTGGCGCTCTGATTACTAGTAGGATGTGTATATTGCTTCCTTTCCGTTTTGTTGTTGTAGACGCCTTGTGTCTACCGGGTGGGGTACCTTGTGCACACGGCGGGTCTGTGCACATGTCGGGTAGCTTCCGCTGGGGCCCGGGGCGTGACACTGCTGGTCCGGCGGTTGCTGACCGAGGTAAGGGGATCACCGAGTAGATAGATCTCCTACCAGACTGTAAGAGAGATTGAGATAGACATATTGTTTTCCCCCTTTAACTCAGACTGATGTATTTATTATTTTGGGTCTGGCTTTAGCCAGCTGGATGTATTTTATTTTGGAGAGCTGGGAAATATCGTTGTATATTGATTTCAGTTTTATTTTACAGTTTCAGTCTGAGATGGTTTAGTTTTTAGTTTTCAGCTCTATTTTTGTTAAGGATTTTTGTATTGGCATATTTTGTGAAGTGTTTTGAGTCTTGAAGATTGAAGTTAAAGACTTGAAGATCACATACATCAATCTCAAGAAGAATGGATTCAAAATGATCAGGTACGTTAAATTAAATATTTTTGATGATTTGAATACCTTCTTATAGTTTAGAAAATTTGGAATAATTTTCATTGCATAAAAATCAAAAAGTGGACATTTTATATGTTCAGGATCTGGATCAGGCAGATCCAGTCCGGACCCCGAACATGGTTTGGTTCATGCGAAAAACCAGTTCGGATCAACCCCTATCTAGTCCGGACCCCGAACATGATTTTTGGTAAAATGCATGAAATAGTACGGATCGGACCCATTCAGTCAGGACCCCGAACCTTATTTTTGAAAATTTTCTTGTCAATTACGACTGTCCGGATCAGATGAAATCCAGTTCGGACCGTCGTGCGGGAAAAAATCAGTTAAGATTATTTTTTATTCTTATCTTCTTCCAAAACGTTTCTAACCTATAAATACACCATAAGATCATCATTTAGGGTATTCCGAAATTTCCTAAAATTCCTAATATTTCTAAACGGAATCAAAAGGTAATCCACGTACAGAGAAGAAAAGGTAAACACTGCTTTATTTTAGGTTTTCTTTCTCTATATTTATCGGTTTGATTCGTGGTTTTTTCAATCTCTTTTCTTTTGAAGAATCAAATCGATGAATACTTAGATGGTATTTCCTAGTCTATCTATATTGATCTAAGTATTCAAATATCATCACCACCAATAAACAAACAATAATTTTCAAAAAGGAGAATCGACGCGTGGATTCGCGTGGCCTTGTGGATTCAAGGTAAACGACTTCGTGGATTCGAAGTTAGGCGTGTTCGTGGATTCGGTATGCTTCATTGGTGACTGTGGATTCGGTTGAAGACTTCGTGGATTCGAAGTTAGGCTTCGTGGATTCGAAGTCATGACGCCTTCGTGGACTCGAGGTGCGTTGTGGAGCGAGCGGAGAAGATCTACTTGGAGCGTACGGTAAAGGTTGAGTCATGTGTGTGCGTTATATCTCCTTGTACGTGTTTAATCTTAGTGGATTTCACCGTGTGATTGGTCCCGTGGTTTTTTACTCCTGTGATGGAGTTTTTTACGTAAAATCTTGCGTATATTTTTATTTTTCCACATTGGGTTATTTTTTACGCAAAGATTTTTGAGCTTTATTGTTTACACCTATTAACCCCCCCTCCAGGTGGTTTTTTTTCTATTTAGATCCTTGGGTCACATAACCCACAAGTGGTATCAGAGCGGGAATAGGGTTGTAAATAATAGTTGAAGGTGGAAACATCAATAGACCACCATTCTTCGATGGAACAAACTATGCTTACTGGAAAGTACGCATGAGAGCGTTCTTGATTTCCATCGATGAACGAGTATGGCAATCAATTGAGTTTGAATGGGCAAATCCTACTGAGATTATTGCCGATGATGTTCACACCATCAAACCTAGGTCGCAATGGACCAAGGAAGAGATTGATGCCTCTTCTTACAACGACAAGGGAATTAACGCTTTATTTAATGCCTTGTCACAGACTGAATTCTCCCGCGTCTCGGCTTGTGAGACCGCGAAATAAATCTGGGATACTCTCCAAGTTACACATGAGGGTACAAGTTTAGTGAAGATTCAAAAACTGCAGATGCTTATGAGCAAGTTTGACTCTATTCATATGGCAGAAAATGAATCTTTCACAGATTATTATACACGATTACAAGACATCGTGAATACATGTGCTAACTTGGGGGAGAAGATCTCAGAATCAAAAGTTGTAAGAAAAATTTTGAGAACTCTTACTGATAGGTTTCGTCCTAAGGTTGCAGCCATTGAAACAGTAAAACACTCGGACGAGATCAAAATAGAAGAATTAGTTGGTGCACTTCAAACTTATGAAATGACTTTTCCTACTAACTCTTATGCTGGAAAGCTCTCTTCTTCTTCCAAGTCTTTAGGTATGGCATTGAAATCAACAAAACATAAAGACGCGGATACATCCTCCTCAGATTCTGACGATGATCTATCTATGGAGAACTTTGAGAAACAACTCGCTCTCTTGACAAGGAAGTTTCGCCGGAACTTCAGAAGGGGAAACTCAAGCAAATCTTCATCCTTCTCAAAGTTCAGGAAAGGCAAAGGTGCTTCTACGTCAAAACCAAGAAAGTAAGAAGGTTCCTCAAAGGAGAATAAGAGCGCTGAAGGACGGATCCAGTGTTTCAAGTGCAAAGACTTTGGCCATATTGCAACGGAATGCCCCAGCAAGAATCCACCAAAGAAGAAGGCAATGCAAGCCATCACGTGGGATGACTCTTTCTCTTCGGACGAATCATCTTCTAGTGATAAGGATACTAATGCCACCGCATTCTTCGCATCCACGACTTCACCTTTCGTGTGTTTTTCATCGATTGCATCTGGTTCATTGCCCATCTCTTCCTTGAATGAAAAAACTGCATCGGATAATGAACCAAGTGATTCCGAAGATGAAGATTTTGCTCTTGCCTACCATAAATTGCTACGGGATTCAAAGAAATTGGCGAAGCATAATAAAAACTTGAGGAGAAGGTTGTTGGAACTCGAAGAACAATCTAATAGAGCAACTTCTCTCTCAAGGACTCTTGAAGTGGAAAGGGACAATTTGATCAAAATAAACACTTCCCTTCAAGAGAAGAATGAGCATTTCGAGAAGGAACATATAAAGTTGGTAGATAAAGCAAATTACTTCTTGAAGCTCTATTCCGAGGCTCGGCAAGAAAAATTAGAGATGACGAAGACCATATTCCGACTTAAAGAAGATTTGAAGAGATTTTCATCAGGAAGGAGCAAGTTGGACAAATTGCTTGGTCTTGGTCAAACGAATCGTTTGGCCCTTGGATACGGCCGAACTGGTGACGAACCAAGTTCGACCAGTACGAAATTTGTGCCTCAGTCGGATGCTCCTCCTCCGACGGAAATCATTGCAGCCAACGTAGAAAGCCTACCTCATATTCTTCGGGTTCAACTGTTACCAAGATATGTCATCGATGTGGTTTTGCTGGGCACATAAGACCAAATTACAAGTATGGAGCCAAACGATCGAATCAAACACTACTTGCAACAACTACCATCAAGTACACCGACCGGCAATCTCATAAGAATCAACCTAAGGTCAAGAACAATGGTAGTGCATCCCCCAAGACAAGATCGTCATGGAAATCAATGAAAAGTGATCATCCGAACAAGACGCATTCACCAAGGAGCTTAACTTTGCGATCATTGCCGGCGTATTCCAAAACTCGTAAGGTTTGGGTGCGCAAATGTGAAATCTTTCCTTGTCTTGTCATTCACACATCACTACATGCATATGACAATTCGTCTTGGTATCTGGACAACGGTTGTTCCCGGCACATGACTGGTGATAAAAACTATTTTCAAATTTTTGAGAAAACCTCCGGAGGACTTGTTGTATTCGGAGATGGAAGATCTTCAAATGGCCCGGTTTTGAGCAATGTTCTATTTGTTGAAGGCCATAAGACTAACTTCATAAGCATTAGCCAATTGTGTGATAATGGTTTTCCAATTAATTTTTCTTCTGTCGAATGTATTGTAACTGACTCAAACCATTCATTCTTTTTGAAAGGGGTTCGATCACAGAATAATTGCTACGTAATTCCTAGTAAATATTTAGATCAATGTAACCTAGTGTCACTTGATATTGAAACTCTTTGGTATGAAAGACTAGGTCACATAAATTTTAAGGAACTATCTAGAATTTTCAATAAAGACATGGTTCGAGGTGTTTCAAAATTGAACTTTTAAAAAAATATTGTGTGTGGAGGTTGTCAAAAAGGAAAACAAACTAGATCCACTCACCGGAACTTGAACCACGTGGGAACCAAACGACCGCTGGAATTATTGCACATGGACCTAATGGGGCCGACTCGTCAACCAAGTTTGGGAGGTAAATGGTATATTTTTCTTTTGGTTGATGATTTCTCTAGATATTCATGGGTAGCATTTTTAAAAGAGAAATCGGATACTTTCGACTCTTTTCATGAGATTTGTCATCGGGTTATGATTGAGATTTGTCATCGGGTTATGATTGAGAAAAATGAAAAGATCATTCGTGTTCGTAGTGATAGTGGTGGAGAATTCATTAATTCATAATTTATTAATTTTTGCTCTTTAAATGGCATAAAACATGAATTCTCTTCACTTTATACACCGCAACAAAATGGTGTAGTCGAGCGCAAAAATAGGGTTGTACAGGAGATGGCGCGTGTTATGCATCATAGCCGGAATCTTCCGTTACACTTTTGGGCTGAAGCAGTTAACACCGCTGTCTATATGATCAATAGAATATATTTGCGGCCGGATACTTTAAATACGCCATATGAGCTATGGTTTAGTAGAAAACCGAATATCAAGTATTTTTGTATCTTCGGGAGTCGTTGCTACATTTTACGCGATCGTGAGAATCTTGAAAATTTTGACTCTCGTAGTGACGAAGGAATTTTTATGGGTTATTCTATAAATAGTAGAGCATATCGGGTATTTAACCTTGAATCTAAAACGATGATAGAATCTATCAATGTTAAAGTAGATGAAGTTTTCCATTCTTCTTCTGATAAATTTACTCCTGATATGTCTCTTGGTGACGAATTGCTTGCTAATGATATTGCATCGGTACATAATAAATCTTATGAAAATTTTGATGCATCTCATGGTTCTTCTAGTTCATTTAATGTGCAGGAATCATCGCAAATTCTCCCGAGTACTCCGTTACCTCAAACGCTTTGAATCTCCAAGGACCATCCGGAATCAAACATTATTGGAGATCCTCAAGAAGGAGTTAGAACTCGGGGACAGTTGGAATGTGGAGTCGCCTGCTACGTCTCCATGGTTGTACCAAAGAATATTGATGAAGCTCTTTAGGATTACTATTGGATTGAAGCAATGCATGAAGAGCTCAATCAATTTGAAAGGAACAAAGTCTGGAAATTAAAGAAGACCCTGAAGCAACAAAATATCATTGCTACTAAATGGATTTTCAAGAATAAAAAAATGAAGACGGTACCATTATACGGAACAAAGCACGTTTGGTTGCTCAGGGGGCTATTCACAAGTTGAAGGTATAGATTTTGATGAGAGTTTCGCCCCGGTTGCTCATCTCGAGTCTATTCGTATCCTTTTCGCAATTGCTTGTCACTTTAAAATAAAACTTTTTCAAATGGACGTGAAGAGTGCATTTTTAAATGGTTTTCTAAATGAGGAAGTTTATGTGGCCCAATCGAAAGATTTCATTAATCATAAATTTTCAAACCATATTTTTCAATTGAAAAAGGCTCTTTACAGACTAAAACAAGCACCGCGAGTATGGTACGAAAGATTAACGAAATATCTTTTGGAAAAAGGATATACTTGAGGGGGAGCCGATCGGACACTCTTTGTAAGCACTTTCAGGATAACTTCATTGTGGCTCAAATCTATGTGGATGACATCGTGTTTGGAGCTACAAGAAACAACGATGCTTCAAAATTCGCCGAGACAATGGAAAGCGAATTTGAGATGTCCATGATGGGCGAGCTTATGTATTTTCTTGGATTGCAAGTTAAACAATGTGAAGATGGCATTCATTTGTGTCAATCCAAGTATGCGAAGGAGTTGGTTAAGAAATTCGGATTAGAAGATTCTAAAGACTATCCGACTCCTATGGGAATTAGCAATAAAGGATTATGAGGTGAATCTCGCAGAGAGAGCATAGACGAGAAATTTTACAGAAGTATGATTGGAAGTCTATTCTACCTTACTGCTAGTCGCTCAGATATTTCCTTCAGTGTCGGTGTTTGCACGCGTTATCAATCAGCACCGAAGAAAATTCACTTGAAAGCAGTGAAAATGATCATCCGGTATGTCAAAAGTACAATCAATTTCGGAATTTGGTATCCTATGGGCACATCTCTTGACATTATAGGATATTCAGATACCGATTGGGCTGGATCAGTGGATGATCGGAAGAGCACGAGTGGTGCATGTTTTTATCTTGCCCATTGTCTGGTTGCATGGCATAGTAAAAAACAGAACTGCATTGCTCTGTCGACTGCCGAGACGGAATACATATCTGCGGAAATTTGCTCAACTCAATTGATTTGGATGAAAAGTGTATTGAGTGAGTGACTTCCGCATTCCTGCGACCTCGGTAACTATTTTGTGTGACAACACGAGTGCCATTAACATTTCTAAAAACCCTATGTTGCACTCTAGAACAAAACACATTGAACTAAGATATCATTTTTTAAGAGAGCTAGTTGAATCAAGTACTTTGTAAATTGCTTATGTTTCAACTTGTTACGGCTTTTTGTGTTGGCATATTTCGTGAGTTGAGTCGGAGTCTTGAAGTGATCAAATTGTCAATCAGTAATTGAAGACTCAGAGAAGATTCAACAAGATCTCAAGTTGACACTCAGTGTTTTGAGTCTTGAAGATTGAAGTTGAAGAATTGTGGATCATATACATCAATCTTAAAGAAAATGGATTCGGATTGATCAGGTACGTTTAACTAAATATTTTTGGTGATCCGAATACATTTGTGTAGTTTAGAAACACTTGGATAAGTTTTCATTGCTTAAAAATCAAAAACTGGACAAATTGGATGTTCAGAGTCCGGATCTGAATTTCAGTCGTGGTATCGGAGCGGGTTTTAGGTTTATCTATCATGTTGGGTGGAAGTGGTAATATTTATAGACCCCCTCTTTTTGATGGGACTAATTATGCTTATTGGAAAGTGCGGATGAGAGCTTTTCTCATCGCAATTGATGAGCGGGTATGGCAATCCGTGGAATACGGTTGGGTGCATTCTGTTGAGGAAGTAGGAAATTCTACTACCCCAAAACCTCGCTCTAGATGGTCCCAAGAGGAATTCGAAAGTTCTTCTTACAATGGGAAGGGTATGAACGCTTTATTTAATTCTCTTTCCTCGACTGAGTTCACACGAATTTCCGCGTGTGAAACCGCGAAGGAAATTTGGGATATTCTCAAAATTACACATGAGGGTACTAATCTAGTAAAAATTCAAAAGCTCAAGATGCTTACAAGTCAATTTGACTCTATTCATATGGATGAGCATGAATTGTTTACAGATTATTACACTAGACTTCAAGATGTGATCAATACTTGTGCTAATTTAGGAGAAAAGATCCCGGAGTCGAGAATTGTAAGAAAGATACTTCGGACTCTTCCGGAATGGTTTAGGGCAAAGGTTACCGCCATTGAAACCGTTAGTCATCCGGATGAGATGAGAGTAGAGGAATTAGTAGGTGCTTCGCAAACTTATGAAATGACTTTTCCTACTAATCAAGTTTCTTCCAAGTCTTCTTCTAAGCTTACAGGTATTGCATTCAAATCAACAAAGGAAGAAGATAGCGAATCAAGTTCCGACGATGAAATCTCTTTTGCCGATTTTGAAGAACAATTGGCGCGGATCGTAAAGAAATTTCGTCGGAAGTTTTGGAAGAATCGAACTGATGGATCTTCATCCTCGAAACCAACTAAAGGATCATCGGGTTCTAAATCCTCTAACCTCAAAAGCTCTGCAAAACCTTCTAAGGAAAAAGATGAATTCGAAAGGGAAATCCAATGTTATAGATGCAAAGGCTACGGCCATATTTCAACGGATTGCCCTTCTCTGAAATCATATATAAAGAAGGCTTTGCAAGCAAAAACTTGGGACGATTCTACTTCTAATGAATCGACCTCAAGTAAAGAGGAAAAATTCGTTGTCTTACATGCCTCTCATATTCCCTCTTCCAATGTTTGCTTATCATCTTTAATCACTGACTCTATTCCTTTGATTTTGCATGAAACATCAACATCCGGCGGAGAGTCATCAAGTGAGGGGGAGTCGGACGAAGAAGAACTCGTTGAGGCATATCAACAACTTCTT
The DNA here is from genome assembly GCA_029204045.2 of Tillandsia leiboldiana. NCBI lineage: Eukaryota > Viridiplantae > Streptophyta > Magnoliopsida > Poales > Bromeliaceae > Tillandsia > Tillandsia leiboldiana. The sequence goes on from CM055074.1 coordinate 19,576,466, forward strand.
ACGGAATCAAAGAAGATGGCCAAACATATTAAGAAGTTGAGGAAGCAACGACTTGAGATTCAAGACGAGAATCATGCTTTAAAGATCAAACTTCATGATCTCGAGGAGGAACGAGAGCTTTTATTGGATAATAATAAAATCCTCCAAGAAAAGATAAATCAATCGGAAACGATCGTTAATTCCCATATTAACAAGATTGATTTTCTTGAAAAACAGTTTGAGGAAATTCATGTCACCAACCAAGCTTTGACCAAGCAAGTTCATCAACTTAAATCCGACATACAAAGGCTTTCAACCGGTTCAAAGAAACTTGATTGTATGTCCGGATTAGGTCAAACAAGCAAGGTTGGTTTGGGATTTAAAAAGAACCAAACTGTGAAGGCTTCAAGTTCCACAACTAAATTGAAAGGAAGAACTTGTCACCAATGTGGACTTGAAGGTCACTTGATGAAGTCGTGCGCGAAAAAGAGAAAGAGGAATTCTTCGACAACTTCATCTACGGAGCGAACTCAACGGAATCAAAAGACTCATCAAGTCAAAGGAGTTCACTCAACCCACCAAAGGTCCGAGCCACAACATCAATCATTCAAGTGGATCACTGCGAGGCAAAGACCTAAGGTGGATCAACAGTCAAAGCTATCAACTCCCGACCACAGTTGTCACGCCCCGGAACCCGGGCTCGCCAACAGATCCGCCGTGCACACGGGATTTCCCGAGTACACGAAGCGCTGGTAACCTGCTCCGATATAATATGAACAATAAAAGAGCATAATACAGAGCTGAAGTAGAATAACCACATAGTATCTCAGACTAGAACTACAAATAAAGCAGTAATAAGTACAATAATCTCTCAGCTCACCAAATAGTACAACCTGCTGGCAGAAGCCAGACCCAAAATAAAGGGAGAATACCACAGTCTGAGTGAAGGGTACAACGTCTATTTACAGCTTTCAATCTCACAGGAGATCTATCTATTCGGCGATCCCCTTACTTCGATCCGCTGCCGAAGGCCTAGCAGCTCCTGCAGATGGCTCTGCAAAATAAAGGAGAAGAAAGAAACAGAAAATAACAATGGGGGGTGAGAACTACCAGATAAACCAGCAGCCTCCCCTAGTGGGTAAAACCTCAACTCTGACGCACCCACTAGGACTACTAGAGGCAAAAGGGAGAAGTGGTAAAATACATAAGATGCTGAAACAGGAAAACTACCACTACTATGCTGTCAAAACTGTATGCATGCATCAGAAATGGTATCTGTCCAAATAAATCCAATCTAGACACCAGTAACAACTGGTACTGCCTGCTCAGCGGAATCTGCACACACGGCTCGAAACCGCGGGATCGGCTCGCACGGCTCGCATCCCAACATAAGTATCAGACCGGCACACATGGCTGGGTCTGAAAAAGCCCACCTCCGGAGTGGCACTCGAGGGGAGCGACCCACACGAGTAAAGCATCTCTGTCATCAGTATCTCAAGTATCTCTGTAGCACATATCTCAATATAGCAGGACTGGATCATAACTATGATCAAAGTGGGAAACTCCATCCACTACAGAAACCCAATCCCCAGCTGATGCAATAAACCAGACTCAACCCCAATCTGATGCAAGGATAAACATCTGGTCGACCGCCTACTGTCCGCGGTTATCCACAATCTAATGCAATCTCGACTACACTATCCCAAACCCCTGCTCACACTTGAGCAACAAGCCTCTGGATGCACAGGACAACAATGAAACATGTACAAATCCCAAGATGATAGTGTAGCAATAAATAGTGGCTAACTAGATGAGCAAGAAAGCATGCCATTATTTAAAAGCTGTAGAAAAGTGTCAAATATTTATTTTAAAAAGATTGATTGTTATAAAAGTTATTGCATGCGAGATTATAGCCTTTGTCCCAATCACAGTGTCCTAATATAAGTCATCATATAATCTGTGGGGTTAAATTTTAGGAGAGTTCGTCCCAGCGGTTCTCGTCAATTGTCATATTAATTCGTCCCAATAGTTCTCATCAATTGTCCTGTTAGTTTGTCCTGTTAGTTCTTATCAATTATCATATTAGTTTGTCCCAGTGGTTCTCATCAATTGTCATATTAAATTTTAGGGGAGTTCCAGTAATCCCAGTGAGCTTGTCAAAAATGAGGTAAGCAACAACCGCCCACCTCGAACAGCTCAAATCACACCCAGATAGTCTCATGGCTGTCCACAGTCCCCTAGAACTGCTGTCTGCCGAAAATGGTGCCCTACAGCAACACACATTGCACAGGGTGTAACTATATTATTCATAAAAATACAGCTTTTGCTATTTTTCAAATAGCACGAAAAGAGAGGAGTTTTTCACCTCTGTATAGTGTTCAGAAAAATTACGTTTGCGTTCCTCGCGAAGAGTAGATCAAAATCAACTCTTTAAATGCCTCGATCTGATGCTCCTACGCCAAGATAAAAATCGGAGAAGTTGACGCTGTCCAGAAATTTCCACAGCAAAAAGGGGGGTCAAAGAGGCTTTGGAAACCGTGCCAAAAGTGCGAAATGGAGCAAAGTGATCAACACGGAAATCGAAGCCTTACCTCTTAGGAACGCGCTGTCGCAAATATCGTCCAAAAATTCCTCCTGGTTAGCCCACAGGGAATTTTTGACTGAACTGCGACGGGAAATGGGCCGAAAAAGAAAACCGTCGCAGTGCGCCGCGTCGCAGATAACTCACTAACTGTAACTCCAGAAATTCTGGAATTTGGAGGAGAGAGAGAGAAGAGAGAGAGGAAGAACTTTTGTAGAGGGCTCAAACTGAGATTCTCTCTCTAGAGCTCAGATTTCGAGGTGGGGAATGAGAGGGGTGAGAACCTATTTATAGTGGGCCAAAGCATCTTGGGCTCCACACGGGATCCAGATTCCGAACAGGAAACACCAAAATTGGCCAACCATAATGTGCCACGTGTCCACAAAACAGGAAACAGCCTGTGCAAGGGCCACTCAGAAGCCGCCACGTGTCCACGTGGTGCACAGGCCCGGTCCCCGCGCCGGGTCTTCCGGAAGATGTCGGCCAACCGGGTGCTGCCACGTGTCACCCTCCCACGTGCTTCTAGAAGCCGGCCAACCAATGGGGAAGCGCCACGTGGCAAGGGGGGTCTTCGCTGCTCCCGGTGCACGCCAGGCCCATGGACCGCGCACCAGCGCCCCCTGCCCGCGCCTGCCCGCGCCTGCCCGCGCTGCGCGCCTCCGCACTCCGCCGCTGTGCCGCCGCTGCGCCGCTGCCCGCCGCCGTGCGCCGCCGCCCACCGCCGCTCGCCGGTCGCCGGAACAGTAATTCCGGCGGCCGGAGTTACTGTTCCAGCATGAACAGTACCCAAGTGCCAAAAAAATAAAGTAAATATACCGTTTCGATCGTTTTCGCGCGCTGAGTCCAAATCCGCTGTCCATTTCGCCAAATTCTCATCCTAAATTTTGCCGAAAGTCTTCAGAAAATCCCATTTGCTCCGATTTTCGTGCCGAGTCTATTTTAAATGTCCAATTTTGTTTTTACAAGCTCTGTTTCACCGAATAAGCTTCCTACAGTCACTGTTTAATGTTGCACAGTTCCTGCGGGAGTCCGGATCATCACATCCTCCCCCACTAAAAAGAGTTTCGTCCTCGAAACGAGACTAAACAATAATCCTCAGTCCGATGTCTCGAATAAGTAGGGGTGAGCATCCCTCATCTCCGACTCGAGCTCCCATGTAGCCTCGCGCTTGTCATGATTGCCCCATTGGATTTTCACATAGGGAATGGCCCGATTGCGCAATTCTCTCACCTCTCGGTCCAGAATTCGTAGTGGGCGCTCCTCATACCTCAAATCTTCGCTAATCTCTAGCGGTGTGAAGTCGATGACGTGCGATGGGTCGAAGACATACTTCCTCAAGGTAGAGACATGAAATACATCATGGACACCAGCAAGCCTCGGAGGAAGTGCAAGTCGGTAGGCAACTGGCCCGATACGCTCCAATATCTCAAAGGGTCCAATGTATCGGGGGCTAAGCTTTCCACGAATGCCGAATCTCCTGATTCCTTTGGACGGCGAGACTTTCAGGAATACGTGCTCTCCAACTTGAAATTCTAAGTCTCGTCGCCGAATATCGGCATAACTCCTTTGTCGGCTTTGGGCGGTTTGAAGATGCCGTTGAATCACTCGGACCTTCTCCTCTGCCTCTAACAATATATCTGGTCCCAAGGTCCGCCTTTCGCCCACGTCACTCCAATAAAGCGGTGATCGACACTTGCGTCCATACAACGCTTCAAACGGAGCCATCTGAATGCTCGCTTGAAAGCTATTGTTGTACGCGAACTCAGCCAAGGATAAGTGTCGAATCCACCCTCCGCCGAAATCCAAGACACAAGCCCTCAGCATGTCCTCCAGGATTTGTATTGTCCGTTCTGACTGTCCATCCGTCTGCGGATGAAAAGCAGTACTGAACCTAAGCTGAGTTCCCAAGGTTGTCTGCAAACTCATCCAGAAACGCGAAACAAACCTCGGGTCTCTATCTGATACAATGGAGGCTGGTACTCCATGTAATCTAACTATCTCGTCTAGATAAAGCTGGGCTAGTCGCTCGAGTGACCAAGTAGTCTGCATAGGCAAGAAATGCGCTGACTTGGTAAGTCGATCTACAACTACCCAGATCGCATCGGCTCCTCCTTGTGCCTTCGGTAGTCCGACCACAAAGTCCATCGTAATGTGGTCCCATTTCCACTCGGGAATTGGGAGACTCTGTAACTTGCCAGCTGGCACTCGATGCTTAGCTTTCACCTGCTGACAAGTTAAACACTGAGCCACAAATCTCCCAATATCCCTTTTCATGCCTTTCCACCAGAAGTGTGCCTTGAGGTCCTTATACATCTTAGTCCCACCAGGATGTAGGGTATAAGGTGTATAATGGGCCTCTCGCAATATCTGTTCTCTAATCTCCACATCTATTGGCACACATGCTCGGTTCCTGTACCTCAGTACTCCCGAGGCATCTACCGTAAAGTCCCCAGACTGATTACTCGGAATCTGATCTGTAATCCTGGTCAAGTGGGGGTCCTCACTCTGTTTCTCTTTGATCCTGTCCAGCAGAGTGGGCTGCAAGACTAAAGATGTCAGTCTAGTAGAGACCCCAGGGGACACAACCTCTATCTCGAGCCGTCTCATATCCTCTAATAGCGGCGCCTGGTCTGTGATCAACATAGACAAACTTTGCACCGCTCACCTACTCAAGGCATCAGCGACCACATTAGCCTTGCCTGGGTGGTAGAGAATATCTACATCATGATCCTTTAATAGCTCTAACCACCTACGTTGCCTCAAATTCAACTCCTTCTGCGTGAACAGGTATTTTAGGCTCTTGTGGTCGGTGTAGATTTCACAATGCTCCCCATATAGATAATGACGCCAAAGCTTCAGTGCAAACACTACAGCAGCAAGCTCCAAGTCATGGGTAGGGTAATTTTTCTCATATTCTTTGAGTTGTCTTGATGCATATGCAATTACCCTCCCTTCCTGCATCAACACACATCCGAGTCCACTGTGTGATGCATCGCTGTAGATCACATATCCTTTTCCATAACAGGAAGGGAAAGGATAGGAGAGGTCATCAGTCTATTCTTCAGCTCCTCAAAGCTCTTTTGACAGTCCTCACTCCAAATAAACTTCACTCCCTTACGCGTCAAGCGAGTGAGGGGTGTGGAGAGCTTCGCAAAGCCTTCCACAAACCGACGGTAATACCCAGCTAAACCCATAAAGCTACGTACCTCAGAAACGTCGTCGGTCGGGGCCCAATCACGGACTGCCTCAATCTTTGCTGGGTCCACTGCCACACCCGCGGCAGAAATCACATGGCCCAAGAAGACTACCTCCCGAAGCCAAAACTCGCACTTTGCCAGCTTGGCATACAACTTCTTCTCTCGCAGAAAGTTGCAGCACAATCCTCAAGTGCTCCTCATGCTCCGCATCACTTCGGGAATAGACCAAGATATCATCAATGAACACTACCACGAATCGATCTAAGTACGGTCGGAAGATCCGGTTCATTAAATCCATGAACGCGGCAGGGGCATTAGTTAGCCCAAAAGGCATAACTGTGAATTCATAATGCCCGTACCGTGATCTGAATGCCGTCTTCGGAATATCCTCGGCCTTCACCTTCAACTGGTGGTAACCGGACTGCAAATCTATCTTAGAGAAGACACAAGACCCTTGCAGCTGATCAAAAAGATCATCGATGCGCGGCAAAGGGTACTTGTTCTTGATGGTCACTTTATTTAATTCCCTATAGTCCACACACAATCGAAGTGACCCATCCTTCTTTTTCACGAATAGCACCGGCGCTCCCCAAGGCGATACACTCGGCCTAATAAAACCCTATCCATTAATCCTGAAGTTGCGCCTTAAGCTCTCGCAACTCAGCCGGTGCCATCCGGTAAGGAGCCTTAGAGATTGGCGCAAGTTCCTGGGACTACGTCAATCACAAACTCAATTTCCCTATCTGGCGGCATGCTAGTAAGCTCAGGGGGAAAAACATCCGGAAACTCGCGGGCAATAGGGATATCCCCGAGTCCCGGTGCCGCCGTAGGCCCCTCAACAACACTAGCCAAAAAGGCTACACCATCCTCGACGGATCATCTGCTTTGCTCGGGAAGTCGAAACCATAGAGGCAAGAAAGCACTCTGACATCCCCGATATACCAACATCTCCTGGCCTGGCTCTCTAAAAGTGACGATCCTTGCGGCACAATCAATAGTCGCAAAATACCGAGCCAGCCAGTCCATCCCGAGGACCACATCGAAGTCCTTCAATGTCTCAGGACCAACAGGTCTGCTGGCATAATCCAGGACTCGATTTGCATCGGGCAGGACCAACAACACTCCTCTACGTGCAAGGTGTGATCGGGAATCTGAACCTCTCGCGCACGTGGTAAAGGTCCTACCTCTAACCCATGTAATGATGCAAATGTTTTACTAATGAAAGAATGTGATGCTCCCGTATCAAATAAAGTACGAGTCCTAATGTTAGAAAGTAAGGTGATACCTGCCACCACATAATCTGCGGCTGAAGAGTCCTCTACCTGCGCCGCATACACCCGCCCACTTTGAGCTGGAGGGCGATACTCCGTGGGATGGGAAGAAGATGGCCTGCTTGCTGGAGCATATGGCCGCTGAGCCGTCGACCGCTGTTGAGATGAGGATGGAGCAGATGCTGAAGAAGGGGTGGCGGGGGCCGAAAAGGGGCACGAAGCTTGAATGTGCCCGGGCTGTCCACATCTATAGCAGCGACCCCACCGCTGGTCGCAGGTGTTGGAAAAATGCTGACCTCCACAGAAAATACAATTGCGGGAGCCCGTGGCTGTCGTGATTGCTGTTGCTGTTGAGACTGCCTTTGTCGCTGAGGCTGTCGCTGCGACCCACGCTGCGACGGCTGGGATCTCTGCTGTTGCTGCTGTCGTTGCTGGGGCCTCTGGGGCCACCAGGCCCTCGCCCGCTCAGACCGTCCTTGGCCGGAAGACTGTGGCAGAGACGGTCGTGGTGGCCTCCACGAACTAGCTTGTCCCCAACCTCCGATGCCGGTCGCTTCGCCCCCGGGATCACCACGGGAGCTGGAGCTACCTCCTCCATCACTACCTCCCGCACTCAACGTAGAGTTCCCTGCTCCATTGAGGCCTCCAAGAGTCTGCAACCTTCGCGAGCGAACAAGTTGAAAAAGGTCCCGGCGCACCCGCGCTCGAACATGTAAATCGGTGCGCCTCATCCCTGGCCACGTCGGCACACATGCCAACAACTGATTGAAATTGGCAATGTATTCGTGTACGGGCCGATTCCCCTGGCGAAGGTTTCTTATCTCTCCTCCAATCTCTGTCGGACGCTTTCCGAGAAGAAAGCCCCGAGAATGAGACTGCGGAACTCCGCCCAGGTCAGGAGCTGAGCCCAGGCGGACCAGCCGGTCGAAACACGCCGCCACCCAAGCCTCGGCGTTGTGCTCCAAAAAGTTCGTTCGCTAATACCACCTGATATCGCTCCTCGATAAACAACGTCTCAAAACGTCGTTCCATCGCCGGTGAATCACAGACTCTGCCTCCCACGGCTCTGGTATTTGCCCCGAAAAATGGGGGTGGGTCAAACTGGCGGAACCTCATCAACAGGTCACCACTCCCCGCTGTTCTGCGGGGTTCAGAGATCCTGTCAGCCCAGTCGGCTGGCCACCAGTACCCCGAGCAACAGGGGATGCCGGGGTCACCGGTACAGCTGGGGGATTCACAGCAGGGGAAAGGTACGGGAGAACTCTCCGGGGTGCTACAACAGGCTGCGCCCTCTGTTCTAACATTTGCGTCAGCCGACCCATAGCCTCCTCCTGACGCCGAACAGCCTCGGACATCTGGGCCATCTGAGCTTGTAGCTCTGGCACATCACTCTGCTGGCCCTGCCCGGACTCCTCCTGGTCGGGCTCAGGGGATCAGGCTGAGAACGCGTCAACATCCTACGTCGCGGAGGCATCCTACCACAAGAAACCACACTCAGTATCATATCCCACACAACCCAATCTAGCGAAAGTCAAAGACATCCCCATATTTCTGTGACTTTATGTTGTCTGCAGCCAACATAACGGTTCACCAGAAATTGGGCATGTCGATCCCTCTTCTCTCACTGGAAGAGTCAAACAATAAATCAACGACTTTCGCAAATATCACGTCTCTCGTACCCTATTATCCTAGGGTCTACCAAAAGCCTAGGTTTCCTAAGTCCCAACTGACCTATCCCTAAGCTCTGATACCAACTTAATCTGTCACGCCCCGGAACCCGGGCTCGCCAACAGATCCGCCGTGCACACGGGATTTCCCGAGTACACGAAGCGCTGGTAACCTGCTCCGATATAATATGAACAATAAAAGAGCATAATACAGAGCTGAAGTAGAATAACCACATAGTATCTCAGACTGGAACTACAAATAAAGCAGTAATAAGTACAATAATCTCTCAGCTCACCAAATAGTACAACCTGCTGGCAGAAGCCAGACCCAAATAAAGGAGAATACCACAGTCTGAGTGAAGGGTACAACGTCTATTTACAGCTCTCAATCTCACAGGAGATCTATCTATTCGGCGATCCCCTTACCTCGATCCGCTGCCGAAGGCCTAGCAGCTCCTGCAGATGACTCTGCAAATAAAGGAAAGAAAGAAACAGAAAATAACAATGGGGGGTGAGAACTACCAGATAAACCAGCAGCCTCCCCTAGTGGTAAAACCTCAACTCTGACGCACCCACTAGGACTACTAGAGGCAAAAGGGAGAATGGTAAATACATAAGATGCTGAACAGGAAAACTACCACTACTATGCTGTCAAAACTGTATGCTGCATCAGAAATGGTATCTGTCCAAATAATCCAATCTAGACACCAGTAACAACTGGTACTGCCTGCTCAGCGGAATCTGCACACACGGCTCGAAACCGCGGGATCGTCGCACGGCTCGCATCCCACATAAGTATCAGACCGGCACACCGGCTGGGTCTGAAAAGCCCACCTCCGGAGTGGCACTCGAGGGGAGCGACCCACACGAGTAAAGCATCTCTGTCATCAGTATCTCAAGTATCTCTGTAGCACATATCTCAATATAGCAGGACTGGATCATAACTATGATCAAAGTGGGAAACTCCATCCACTACAGAAACCCAATCCCCAGCTGATGCAATAAACCAGACTCAACCCCAATCTGATGCAAGGATAAACATCTGGTCGACCGCCTACTGTCCGCGGTTACCACAATCTAATGCCAATCTCGACTACACTATCCCAAACCCCTGCTCACACTGAGCAACAAGCCTCTGGATGCACAGGACAACAATGAAACATGTACAAATCCCAAGATGATAGTGTAGCAATAAATAGTGGCTAACTAGATGAGCAAGAAGCATGCCATTATTTAAAAGCTGTAGAAAAGTGTCAAATATTTATTTTAAAAAGATTGATTGTTATAAAAGTTATTGCATGCGAGATTATAGCCTTTGTCCCAATCACAGTGTCCCAATATAAGTCATCATATAATCTGTGGTTAAATTTTAGGAGAGTTCGTCCCAGCGGTTCTCATCAATTGTCCTGTTAATTGTCCCTAGTTCCATCATTGTCCCTGTTAGTTTGTCCTGTTAGTTCTTCTCAATTATCATATTATTTTGTCCCAGTGGTTCTCATCAATTGTCATATTAAATTTTAGGGGAGTTCCATAATCCCATGAGCTTGTCAAAAATGAGGTAAGCAACAACCGCCCACCTCGAACAGCTCAAATCACACCCAGATAGTCTCCTGGCTGTCCACAGTCCCTAGAACTCTGTCTGCCGAAAACGGTGCCCTACAGCAACCACATTGCACAGGGTGTAACTATATTATTCATAAAATACAGCTTTTGCTGTTTTTTCAAATAACACAAAGAGAGGAGTTTTCACCTCTGTAAATGCTCAGAAAAATCCAGAAAAATTACAGTTGCGTTCCTCGCGAAGAGTATATCAAATCGACTCTTTAAACCCTCGATCTGATGCTCCTACTCCAAGATAAAAATCGGAGAAGTCGATGCTGTCCAGAAATTTCCACAGCAAAAAGGGGTCAAAGAGACCTCGGGAACCGTGCCAAAAGTACGAAATGGAGCAAAGTGATCAACACAGAAATCGAAGCCTTACCTCTTAGGAACGCCTTCGCAAAAATCGTGCCAAAAATTCCTCCTGGTTAGCACACAGGGAATTTTTTGACTGAACGCGACGGGAAATGGGCCGAAAAAGAAACCGTCGCAGTGCGCCGCGTCGCATATAACTCACTAACTTGTAACTCCAAAAAA
>CM055074.1:19587396-19659217 GCA_029204045.2 Tillandsia leiboldiana
AACAGTCAAAGCTATCACTCCCGACCAGAGTTGTCACGCCCCGGAACCCGGGCTCGCCAAACAGATCCGCCGTGCACACGGGATTTCCCGAGTACACGAAGCGCTGGTAACCTGCTCCGATATAATATGAACAATAAAGAGCATAATACAGAGCTGAAGTGAATACCACATAGTATCTCAGACTGGAACTACAAATAAAGCAGTAATAAGTACAATAATCTCTCAGCTCACCATATACACCTGCTGGCAGAAGCCACCCAAATAAAAGGAGAATACCACAGTCTGAGTGAAGGGTAACAACGTCTATTTACAGCTCTCAATCTCACAGGAGATCTATCTATTCGGCGATCCCCTTACCTCGATCCGCTGCCGAAGGCCTAGCAGCTCCTGCAGATGACTCTGCAAAATAAAGGAGAAGAAAGAAACAGAAAATAACAATGGGGGGTGAGAACTACCAGATAAACCAGCAGCCCCCTAGTGGGTAAAACCTCAACTCTGACGCACCCACTAGGACTACTAGAGGCAAAAGGGAGAAGTGGTAAAATACATAAGATGCTGAAACAGGAAAACTACCACTACTATGCTGTCAAAACTGTATGCATGCATCAGAATGGTATCTGTCCAAATAAATCCAATCTAGACACCAGTAACAACTGGTACTGCCTGCTCAGCGGAATCTGCACACACGGCTCGAAACCGCGGGATCGCTCGCACGGCTCGCATCCCAACATAAGTATCAGACCGGCACACACGGCTGGGTCTGAAAAAGCCCACCTCCGGAGTGGCACTCGAGGGGAGCGACCCACACGAGTAAAGCATCTCTGTCATCAGTATCTCAAGTATCTCTGTAGCACATATCTCAATATAGCAGGACTGGATCATAACTATGATCAAAGTGGGAAACTCCATCCACTACAGAAACCCAATCCCCAGCTGATGCAATAAACCAGACTCAACCCCAATCTGATGCAAGGATAAACATCTGGTCGACCGCCTACTGTCCGCGTTATCCACAATCTAATGCAATCTCGACTACACTATCCCAACCCCTGCTCACACTTGAGCAACAAGCCTCTGGATGCACAGGACAACAATGAAACATGTACAAATCCCAAGATGATAGTGTAGCAATAAATAGTGGCTAACTAGATGAGCAAGAAAGCATGCCATTATTTAAAAGCTGTAGAAAAGTGTCAAATATTTATTTTAAAAGATTGATTGTTATAAAAGTTATTGCATGCGAGATTATAGCCTTTGTCCCAATCACAGTGTCCCAATATAAGTCATCATATAATCTGTGGGTTAATTTTAGGAGAGTTCGTCCCAGCGGTTCTCGTCAATTGTCATATTAATTCGTCCCAATAGTTCTCATCAATTGTCCTGTTAGTTTGTCCTGTTAGTTCTTATCATTATCATATTAGTTTGTCCCAGTGGTTCTCATCAATTGTCATATTAAATTTTAGGGAGTTCCAGTAATCCCAGTGAGCTTGTCAAAAATGAGGTAAGCAACAACCGCCCACCTCGAACAGCTCAAATCACACCCAGATAGTCTCCTGGCTGTCCACAGTCCCCTAGAACTGCTGTCTGCCGAAAACGGTGCCCTACAGCAACACACATTGCACAGGGTGTAACTATATTATTCATAAAAATACAGCTTTTGCTGTTTTTCAAATAGCACGAAAGAGAGGAGTTTTTTCACCTCTGTATAGTGTCAGAAAAATTACGGTTGCGTTCCTCGCGAAGAGTAGATCAAAATCACTCTTTAAACGCCTCGATCTGATGCTCCTACGCCAAGATAAAAATCGGAGAAGTCGATGCTGTCCAGAAATTTCCACAGCAAAAAGGGGTCAAAGAGACCTCGGAAATCGTGCCAAAAGTACGAAATGGAGCAAAGTGATCAACACGAAAATCGAAAGCCTTACCTCTTAGGAACGCGCTGTCGCAAATATCGTCCAAAAATTCCTCCTGTTAGCCCACAGGGAATTTTTGACTGAACTGCGACGGGAAATGGGCCGAAAAAGAAAACCGTCGCAGTGCGCCGCGTCGCAGATAACTCACTAACTGTAACTCCAGAAATTCTGGAATTTGGAGGAGAGAGAGAGAAGAGAGAGAGGAAGAACTTTTGTAGAGGGCTCAAACTGAGATTCTCTCTCTAGAGCTCAGATTTCGAGGTGGGGAATGAGAGGGGTGAGAACCTATTTATAGTGGGCCAAAGCATCTTGGGCTCCACACGGGATCCAGATTCCGAACAGGAAACACCAAAATTGGCCAACCATAATGTGCCACGTGTCCACAAAACAGGAAACAGCCTGTGCAAGGGCCACTCAGAAGCCGCCACGTGTCCACGTGGTGCACAGGCCCGGTCCCCGCGCCGGGTCTTCCGGAAGATGTCGGCCCAACCGGGTGCTGCCACGTGTCACCCTCCCACGTGCTTCTAGAAGCCGGCCAACCAATGGGGAAGCGCCACGTGGCAAGGGGGGTCTTCGCTGCTCCGGTGCACGCCAGGCCCATGGACCGCGCACCAGCGCCCCCTGCCCGCGCCTGCCCGCGCCTGCCCGCGCTGCGCGCCTCCGCACTCCGCCGCTGTGCCGCCGCTGCGCCGCTGCCCGCCGCCGTGCGCCGCCGCCCACCGCCGCTCGCCGGTCGCCGGAACAGTAATTCCGGCGGCCGGAGTTACTGTTCCAGCATGAACAGTACCCAAGTGCCAAAAAATAAAGTAAATATACCGTTTCGATCGTTTTTCGCGCGCTGAGTCCAAATCCGCTGTCCATTTCGCCAAATTCTCATCCTAAATTTTGCCGAAGTCTTCAGAAAATCCCATTTGCTCCGATTTTCGTGCCGAGTCTATTTTAAATGTCCAATTTTGTTTTTACAAAGCTCTGTTTCACCGAATAAGCTTCCTACAGTCACTGTTTAATGTTGCACAGTTCCTGCGGGAGTCCGGATCATCACATCCTCCCCCACTAAAAAGAGTTTCGTCCTCGAAACGAGACTAAACAATAATCCTCAGTCCGATGTCTCGAATAAGTAGGGGTGAGCATCCCTCATCTCCGACTCGAGCTCCCATGTAGCCTCGCGCTTGTCATGATTGCCCCATTGGATTTTCACATAGGGAATGGCCCGATTGCGCAATTCTCTCACCTCTCGGTCCAGAATTCGTAGTGGGCGCTCCTCATACCTCAAATCTTCGCTAATCTCTAGCGGTGTGAAGTCGATGACGTGCGATGGGTCGAAGACATACTTCCTCAAGGTAGAGACATGAAATACATCATGGACACCAGCAAGCCTCGGAGGAAGTGCAAGTCGGTAGGCAACTGGCCCGATACGCTCCAATATCTCAAAGGGTCCAATGTATCGGGGGCTAAGCTTTCCACGAATGCCGAATCTCCTGATTCCTTTGGACGGCGAGACTTTCAGGAATACGTGCTCTCCAACTTGAAATTCTAAGTCTCGTCGCCGAATATCGGCATAACTCCTTTGTCGGCTTTGGGCGGTTTGAAGATGCCGTTGAATCACTCGGACCTTCTCCTCTGCCTCTAACAATATATCTGGTCCCAAGGTCCGCCTTTCGCCCACGTCACTCCAATAAAGCGGTGATCGACACTTGCGTCCATACAACGCTTCAAACGGAGCCATCTGAATGCTCGCTTGAAAGCTATTGTTGTACGCGAACTCAGCCAAGGATAAGTGTCGAATCCACCCTCCGCCGAAATCCAAGACACAAGCCCTCAGCATGTCCTCCAGGATTTGTATTGTCCGTTCTGACTGTCCATCCGTCTGCGGATGAAAAGCAGTACTGAACCTAAGCTGAGTTCCCAAGGTTGTCTGCAAACTCATCCAGAAACGCGAAACAAACCTCGGGTCTCTATCTGATACAATGGAGGCTGGTACTCCATGTAATCTAACTATCTCGTCTAGATAAAGCTGGGCTAGTCGCTCGAGTGACCAAGTAGTCTGCATAGGCAAGAAATGCGCTGACTTGGTAAGTCGATCTACAACTACCCAGATCGCATCGGCTCCTCCTTGTGCCTTCGGTAGTCCGACCACAAAGTCCATCGTAATGTGGTCCCATTTCCACTCGGGAATTGGGAGACTCTGTAACTTGCCAGCTGGCACTCGATGCTTAGCTTTCACCTGCTGACAAGTTAAACACTGAGCCACAAATCTCCCAATATCCCTTTTCATGCCTTTCCACCAGAAGTGTGCCTTGAGGTCCTTATACATCTTAGTCCCACCAGGATGTAGGGTATAAGGTGTATAATGGGCCTCTCGCAATATCTGTTCTCTAATCTCCACATCTATTGGCACACATGCTCGGTTCCTGTACCTCAGTACTCCCGAGGCATCTACCGTAAAGTCCCCAGACTGATTACTCGGAATCTGATCTGTAATCCTGGTCAAGTGGGGGTCCTCACTCTGTTTCTCTTTGATCCTGTCCAGCAGAGTGGGCTGCAAGACTAAAGATGTCAGTCTAGTAGAGACCCCAGGGGACACAACCTCTATCTCGAGCCGTCTCATATCCTCTAATAGCGGCGCCTGGTCTGTGATCAACATAGACAAACTTTGCACCGCTCACCTACTCAAGGCATCAGCGACCACATTAGCCTTGCCTGGGTGGTAGAGAATATCTACATCATGATCCTTTAATAGCTCTAACCACCTACGTTGCCTCAAATTCAACTCCTTCTGCGTGAACAGGTATTTTAGGCTCTTGTGGTCGGTGTAGATTTCACAATGCTCCCCATATAGATAATGACGCCAAAGCTTCAGTGCAAACACTACAGCAGCAAGCTCCAAGTCATGGGTAGGGTAATTTTTCTCATATTCTTTGAGTTGTCTTGATGCATATGCAATTACCCTCCCTTCCTGCATCAACACACATCCGAGTCCACTGTGTGATGCATCGCTGTAGATCACATATCCTTTTCCCATAACAGGAAGGGAAAGGATAGGAGAGGTCATCAGTCTATTCTTCAGCTCCTCAAAGCTCTTTTGACAGTCCTCACTCCAAATAAACTTCACTCCCTTACGCGTCAAGCGAGTGAGGGGTGTGGAGAGCTTCGCAAAGCCTTCCACAAACCGACGGTAATACCCAGCTAAACCCATAAAGCTACGTACCTCAGAAACCGTCGTCGGTCGGGGCCAATCACGGACTGCCTCAATCTTTGCTGGGTCCACTGCCACACCCGCGGCAGAAATCACATGGCCCAAGAAGACTACCTCCCGAAGCCAAAACTCGCACTTTGCCAGCTTGGCATACAACTTCTTCTCTCGCAGAAGTTGCAGCACAATCCTCAAGTGCTCCTCATGCTCCGCATCACTTCGGGAGTAGACCAAGATATCATCAATGAACACTACCACGAATCGATCTAAGTACGGTCGGAAGATCCGGTTCATTAAATCCATGAACGCGGCAGGGGCATTAGTTAGCCCAAAAGGCATAACTGTGAATTCATAATGCCCGTACCGTGATCTGAATGCCGTCTTCGGAATATCCTCGGCCTTCACCTTCAACTGGTGGTAACCGGACTGCAAATCTATCTTAGAGAAGACACAAGACCCTTGCAGCTGATCAAAAAGATCATCGATGCGCGGCAAAGGGTACTTGTTCTTGATGGTCACTTTATTTAATTCCCTATAGTCCACACACAATCGAAGTGACCCATCCTTCTTTTTCACGAATAGCACCGGCGCTCCCCAAGGCGATACACTCGGCCTAATAAAACCCTTATCCATTAAATCCTGAAGTTGCGCCTTAAGCTCTCGCAACTCAGCCGGTGCCATCCGGTAAGGAGCCTTAGAGATTGGCGCAGTTCCTGGGACTACGTCAATCACAAACTCAATTTCCCTATCTGGCGGCATGCTAGTAAGCTCAGGGGGAAAAACATCCGGAAACTCGCGGGCAATAGGGATATCCCCGAGTCCCGGTGCCGCCGTAGGCCCCTCAACAACACTAGCCAAAAAGGCTACACATCCTCGACGGATCATCTGCTTTGCTCGGGAAGTCGAAACCATAGAGGCAAAGAAAGCACTCTGACATCCCCGATATACCAACATCTCCTGGCCTGGCTCTCTAAAAGTGACGATCCTTGCGGCACAATCAATAGTCGCAAAATACCGAGCCAGCCAGTCCATCCCGAGGACCACATCGAAGTCCTTCAATTGTCTCAGGACCAACAGGTCTGCTGGCATAATCCAGGACTCGATTTGCATCGGGCAGGACCAACAACACTCCTCTACGTGCAAGGTGTGATCGGGAATCTGAACCTCTCGCGCACGTGGTAAAGGTCCTACCTCTAACCCATGTAATGATGCAAATGTTTTACTAATGAAAGAATGTGATGCTCCCGTATCAAATAAAGTACGAGTCCTAATGTTAGAAAGTAAGGTGATACCTGCCACCACATAATCTGCGGCTGAAGAGTCCTCTACCTGCGCCGCATACACCCGCCCACTTTGAGCTGGAGGGCGATACTCCGTGGGATGGGAAGAAGATGGCCTGCTTGCTGGAGCATATGGCCGCTGAGCCGTCGACCGCTGTTGAGATGAGGATGGAGCAGATGCTGAAGAAGGGGTGGCGGGGGCCGAAAAGGGGCACGAAGCTTGAATGTGCCCGGGCTGTCCACATCTATAGCAGCGACCCCACCGCTGGTCGCAGGTGTTGGAAAAATGCTGACCTCCACAGAAAATACAATTGCCGGGAGCCCGTGGCTGTCGTGATTGCTGTTGCTGTTGAGACTGCCGTTGTCGCTGAGGCTGTCGCTGCGACCCACGCTGCGACGGCTGGGATCTCTGCTGTTGCTGCTGTCGTTGCTGGGGCCTCTGGGGTCCACCAGGCCCTCGCCGCTCAGACCGTCCTTGGCCGGAAGACTGTGGCAGAGACGGTCGTGGTGGCCTCCACGAACTAGCTTGTCCCCCAACCTCCGATGCCGGTCGCTTCGCCCCCGGGATCACCACGGGAGCTGGAGCTACCTCCTCCATCACTACCTCCCCGCACTCAACGTAGAGTTCCTGCTCCATTGAGGCCTCCAAGGTCTGCAACCTTCGCGAGCGAACAAGTTGAAAAAGGTCCCGGCGCAACCCTCGCTCGAACATGTAAATCCGGTGCGCCTCATCCCTGGCCACGTTCGGCACACATGCCAACAACTGATTGAAATTGGCAATGTATTCGTGTACGGGCCGATTCCCCTGGCGAAGGTTTCTTATCTGCTCCTCCAATCTCTGTCGGACGCTTTCCGAGAAGAAAGCCCCGAGAATGAGACTGCGGAACTCCGCCCAGGTCAGGAGCTGAGCCCCAGGCGGACCAGCCGGTCGAACACGCCGCCACCAAGCCTCGGCGTTGTGCTCCAAAAAGTTCGTCGCTAATACCACCTGATATCGCTCCTCGATAAACAACGTCTCAAAACGTCGTTCCATCGCCGTGATCCACGACTCTGCCTCCCACGGCTCTGTATTTTGCCCCGAAAAATGGGGTGGGTCAAACTGGCGGAACCTCATCAACAGGTCCACCACTCCCCGCTGTTCTGCCGGGGTCAGAGATCCTGTCAGCCCAGTCGGCTGTCCACCAGTACCCCGAGCAACAGGGGATGTCGGGGTCACCGGTACAGCTGGGGGATTCACAGCAGGGGAAGAAGGTACGGGAGAACTCTCCGGGGGTGCTACAACAGGCTGCGCCCTCTGTTCTAACATTTGCGTCAGCCGACCCATAGCCTCCTCCTGACGCCGAACAGCCTCGGACATCTGGGCCATCTGAGCTTGTAGCTCTGGCACATCACTCTGCTGGCCCTGCCCGGACTCCTCCTGGTCGTGCTCAGGGAAATCAGGCTGAGAACGCGTCAACATCCTACGTCGCGGAGGCATCCTACCACAAGAAACCACACTCAGTATCATATCCCCACACGACCCAATCTAGCGAAAGTCAAAGACATCCCCAAATTTCTGTGACTTTATGTTGTCTGCAGCCAACATAACGGTTCACCAGAAATTGGGCATGTCGATCCCTCTTCTCTCACTGGAAGAGTCAAACAATAAATCAACGACTTTCGCAAATATCACGTCTCTCGTACCCTATTATCCTAGGGTCTACCAAAAGCCTAGGGTTTCCTAAGTCCCAACTGACTTATCCCTAAGCTCTGATACCAACTTAATCTGTCACGCCCCGGAACCCGGGCTCGCCAACAGATCCGCCGTGCACACGGGATTTCCCGAGTACACGAAGCGCTGGTAACCTGCTCCGATATAATATGAACAATAAAAGAGCATAATACAGAGCTGAAGTAGAATAACCACATAGTATTTCAGACTGGAACTACAAATAAAGCAGTAATAAGTACAATAATCTCTCAGCTCACCAAATAGTACAACCTGCTGGCAGAAGCCAGACCCAAAATAAAGGGAGAATACCACAGTCTGAGTGAAGGGTACAACGTCTATTTACAGCTTTCAATCTCATAGGAGATCTATCTATTCGGCGATCCCCTTACCTCGATCCGCTGCCGAAGGCCTAGCAGCTCCTGCAGATGGCTCTGCAAAATAAAGGAGAAGAAAGAAACAGAAAATAACAATGGGGGGTGAGAACTACCAGATAAACCAGCAGCCTCCCCTAGTGGGTAAAACCTCAACTCTGACGCACCCACTAGGACTACTAGAGGCAAAAGGGAGAAGTGGTAAAATACATAAGACGCTGAAACAGGAAAACTACCACTACTATGCTGTCAAAACTGTATGCATGCATCAGAAATGGTATCTGTCCAAATAAATCCAATCTAGACACCAGTAACAACTGGTACTGCCTGCTCAGCGGAATCTGCACACACGGCTCGAAACCGCGGGATCGGCTCGCACGGCTCGCATCCCAACATAAGTATCAGACCGGCACACACGGCTGGGTCTGAAAAAGCCCACCTCCGGAGTGGCACTCGAGGGGAGCGACCCACACGAGTAAAGCATCTCTGTCATCAGTATCTCAAGTATCTCTGTAGCACATATCTCAATATAGCAGGACTGGATCATAACTATGATCAAAGTGGGAAACTCCATCCACTACAGAAACCCAATCCCCAGCTGATGCAATAAACCAGACTCAACCCCAATCTGATGCAAGGATAAACATCTGGTCGACCGCCTACTGTCCGCGGTTATCCACAATCTAATGCAATCTCGACTACACTATCCCAAACCCCTGCTCACACTTGAGCAACAAGCCTCTGGATGCACAGGACAACAATGAAACATGTACAAATCCCAAGATGATAGTGTAGCAATAAATAGTGGCTAACTAGATGAGCAAGAAAGCATGCCATTATTTAAAAGCTGTAGAAAAGTGTCAAATATTTATTTTAAAAAGATTGATTGTTATAAAAGTTATTGCATGCGAGATTATAGCCTTTGTCCCAATCACAGTGTCCCAATATAAGTCATCATATAATCTGTGGGGTTAAATTTTAGGAGAGTTCGTCCCAGCGGTTCTCGTCAATTGTCATATTAATTCGTCCCAATAGTTCTCATCAATTGTCCTGTTAGTTTGTCCTGTTAGTTCTTATCAATTATCATATTAGTTTGTCCCAGTGGTTCTCATCAATTGTCATATTAAATTTTAGGGGAGTTCCAGTAATCCCAGTGAGCTTGTCAAAAATGAGATAAGCAACAACCGCCCACCTCGAACAGCTCAAATCACACCCAGATAGTCTCCTGGCTGTCCACAGTCCCCTAGAACTGCTGTCTGCCGAAAACGGTGCCCTACAGCAACACACATTGCACAGGGTGTAACTATATTATTCATAAAAATACAGCTTTTGCTGTTTTTCAAATAACACGAAAAGAGAGGAGTTTTTCACCTCTGTATAGTGCTTAGAAAAATCTAGAAAAATTACATTTGCGTTCCTCGCGAAGAGTAGATCAAAATCGACTCTTTAAACACCTCGATCTGATGCTCCTACGCCAAGATAAAAATCGGAGAAGTTGACGCTGTCCAGAAATTTCCACAGCAAAAAGGGGGGTCAAAGAGTCTTTGGAAACCGTGCCAAAAGTGCGAAATGGAGCAAAGTGATCAACACAGAAATCGAAGCCTTACCTCTTAGGAACGCGCTGTCGCAAAAATCGTCCAAAAATTCCTCCTGGTTAGCCCACAGGGAATTTTTGACTGAACGGCGACGGGAAATGGGCCGAAAAAGAAAACCGTCGCAGTGCGCCGCGTCGCAGATAACTCACTAACTGTAACTCCAGAAATTCTGGAATTTGGAGGAGAGAGAGAGAAGAGAGAGAGTAAGAACTTTTGTAGAGGGCTCAAACTGAGATTCTCTCTCTAGAGCTCGGATTTTGAGGTGGGGAATGAGAGGGGTGAGAACCTATTTATAGTGGGCCAAAGCATCTTGGGCTCCACACGGGATCCAGATTCCGAACAGGAAACACCAAAATTGGCCAACCATAATGTGCCACGTGTCCACAAAACAGGAAACAGCCTATGCAAGGGCCACTCAGAAGCCGCCACGTGTCCACGTGGTGCACAGGCCCGGTCCCCGCGCCGGGTCTTCCGGAAGATGTCGGCCAACCGGGTGCTGCCACGTGTCACCCTCCCACGTGCTTCTAGAAGCCGGCCAACCAATGGGGAAGCGCCACGTGGCAAGGGGGGGTCTTCGCTGCTCCCGGTGCACGCCAGGCCCATGGACCGCGCACCAGCGCCCCCTGCCCGCGCCTGCCCGCGCTGCGCGCCTCCGCACTCCGCCGCTGTGCCGCCGCTGCGCCGCTGCCCGCCGCCGTGCTCCGCCGCCCGCCGCCGCTCGCCGGTCGCCGGAACAGTAATTCCGGCGGCCGGAGTTACTGTTCCAGCATGAATAGTACCCAAGTGCCAAAAAAATAAAGTAAATATACCGTTTCGTTTGTTTTCGCACGCTGAGTCCAAATCCGCTGTCCATTTCGCCAAATTCTCATCCTAAATTTTGCCGAAAGTCTTCGGAAAATCCCATTTGCTCCGATTTTCGTGCCGAGTCTATTTTAAATGTCCAATTTCGTTTTTACAAGCTCTGTTTCACCGAATAAGCTTCCTACAGTCACTGTTTAATGTTGCACAGTTCCTGCGGGAGTCCGGATCATCACAACAGTGAATTAAGACAACCCAAAATTCGACGATTTTGGATTCGGAAAGGTGATATCTTTCCTTGTCTTAAGTTCTAAATAGCTTATGACTGTATGTAATGCTTTGATTGGTTTTCCTTTCATATTTTTCTGAATCTCTGTATTACATGTTTTCAATGCTCTTCGTTTTTATGTTTTGTTTTTGAACAAAAGGGTTTTAACGAACAATTGCATTGAATAAAAAGGGTTTCACTTTCAATCACTCCAATTTAATTTTATATGAATTATCAACTTTACTCCATAATCATAATTCTTGAAGATACTTCATTATAGGAGTTTTTGATAATTATATTCATCAAATTTTAGTAATCATGTGTGATCTTTAGATGATTAATCTATCTCGGTTGTGTGAGTTCTTTGTGATAAACATGAGACAACCGATCAACTAAAATTTGGGATTTAATTCTTTCACATAAGAGATTGTATTTTTCTTACAAGGGTAATAAAATGATTTGCAAAAGATGTGGAAAGAGTTACATCCGAAAGGAGTGTGAAAACTACCACCACATGTTGGAAAGAGCTGCCACCCCGGTCGTCCGGTTAGTGTGTGAAGCTACCACATGTTTTGGATGCTAGAAAAATATTTTTGAAATATTTTAGATGAAGCATTCGGAGATTTAAATTCAAAGTTCATATTTTGAACAATCTCCTGGTTGGTATAAGGTGGGATAGTTGAAAGATGCTCAAAGAGCCACCCTTAGGTATTTTAATGCATATCTCAATCTAAAAGGGTAAAATTCAAAATTGATGTCATTTGGAAATCTCTGTAAGTCATCTTTGTAAATCCGTTACATCTTGATAGACTTTGGATCTCAAGATTATTTTTGATGACTTGTGTTTGACGTATATAATATGCAAAACGGTTTATAATGTTTTATCTTTGTTTTTCATGATTTCGGAGTAAATCTTTTTAATTTTTGTAAAATTAATTGGATTGAATGACATCTATATGATCTCATATTATTTTCAAGCACTTAAATTGTTTTCTTGATGGAATACAAATCGGTAATTCAAATATTTCAAAATCTGGATTTGTTTTCAAGAAATTATTTGATTTTTGCTTTCGAGTACCGGTACGCAATCTGTATTTTTGTTATATACCGGAACTGAGCTTTTATCTCTCTTTCTCTATGAACTAATGTTGTTAGTGATTTCTTTTTGCCTATATTCACTGTTTGATAATTTGTGACAAAAAGGGGGAGAACAGAAATAGGGGGAGAACAGAGATAGGGGGAGAACAGAGATGCTCAAGAAATGGGGAGATAAAGGAAAAGAGATGATGAAAAAGGAGCCGAAAAACAAAAAGAACCAAAAGGATGAATCAAATGTAGGATTCCATTTCTAACGACTAAACGTTTGATTTTGTTTGGAGTTTTTGTTTTGCAGGATATACATCACTTTAAGACTCCAAGTCCTAAGTCATAGAGTTTGTTCTAAGACTGGTTCAAATGTAATTTTTATTTATTGGATCTTTCACGCAAAGAAAATCAATGTTTTGGTGATGACATTGAGTTTCGATTTTTTGGTTTAAGATGAGTGTCTTGAGCGTTTTATGTATTTTTGGGTTTTGTCACGAAATTGCCAAAGGGGGAGATTGTTACGGCTTTTTGTGTTGACATATTTCGTGAGTTGAGTCGGAGTCTTGAAGTGATCAAATTGTCAATCAGTAATTGAAGACTCAGAGAAGATTCAACAAGATCTCAAGTTGACACTCAGTGTTTTGAGTCCTGAAGATTGAAGTTGAAGAATTGTGGATCATATACATCAATCTTAAAGAAAATGGATTCGGATTGATCAGGTACGTTTAACTAAATATTTTTGGTGATCCGAATACATTTGTGTAGTTTAGAAACACTTGGATAAGTTTTCATTGCTTAAAAATAAAAAACTGGACAAATTGGATGTTCAGAGTCCGGATCAGAATTCCAGTCCTGAACCGATCCGGATCAGAATTCCAGTCCTGAACCGATCCGGATCAGAATTCCAGTCCGGATCCCGAACCTTGTTTTTTCAGGAATTGCTGAAAAAAAGACGATAGTCCGGATCGCCGTAAATCCGATCCGGATCGTCGTGCGGGAAAATTTCTGTTAAGTCAGTTTTTGATGCTTATCTCTTTCCAAAGGTTTCTAAACTATAAATAGACACTTAGGGTTTCTCAAGAACTGCCGATTAATTAATTAAACACTTGAGAGCAACCCTAGAGGCTAGGTTTTTATCGTTCTTCTTTATAGCCTCTTTTAGGTCAATTCGACGGTTCTTCCAAGATCTATCTTTTGTCGAATTGATCTAGTCTTTGCTTAGAGATTCCTTCTACGGTTCTTCAATGATAATCTAAGCAAAGGATCACCATCGAAGCCAATATTTCTATCGGCTAAGTTTGCGTCGTGGATTCGACGTAGCACCGTGGATTCGGTGTGTTGAAGGCGTTTCGTGGATTCGAAACGTGTGCTCGTGGATTCGAGTGGCGTTCGTGGATTCGAACGTGTGCAGTGGACGTGCAATCGGTGGAGCGCAAGGTCCGAAGAAGTTGAAGGAGGGGTTGAGTCCGTGGAGTCGGTAATCACCTTGTTATTCTTCTTTTCTTAGTGGATTGTTATTGCGTGTTGGTCCCGTGGTTTTTCTCCTGGATTGGAGTTTCCACGTATATCTCGGTGTGCTATTTTTATTTTCCGCATTGGTTTTTATTTTGCACTGAGATTGATTTTATAAGTATTACACCTATTCATCCCCCCTCTAGTTGTTTGATAGTACCTATTTAGATCCGTGTGGATCCTTAAATATAATAAAAACCTACACAACTGATGATCAATTAGCCGATATTTTAACAAAACCTTTGGATTAAAAACGTTTTATTCATTTGCGAAAAGCAATTGGTATGCTTTCTTTGAAATAACTATTTTTTGAACCATTGCTTAGGTTAGGTTTTGTTTTGTGTTTTTGTTCTTTTTGTTTGTACTATACAACATTAACTGAGCATTAGAATAATTGACTTTAATTGCATCCATTTATATTTTGAGAAATTTATTATGATTTGGTTGTCATTATAACTCATTTGATGAAATGATCATTTATATCAATTATTTCATCTTTAATTGATCAAAGTCAATTCCTCACTCAATGATCTCTTGGTATTGTCTTTATATTATTTGATGATTGAAATAAGTATGAACACGAAATCAATTTTTGGTTGATACTGAATATCTTACATAATTGATAGCCAATTGAGGGGGAGTCTATTTAAAATTTCATGCTCAAAAGATGTGGAAAGAGTTACATCCCTTAGTGGAGTGTGAAAACTACCACCACATGGAGGAAAGAGCTACCATCTCGGTCGTCCGAGTACTGTGTGCAGCTACCACATGTTTACCAAGTATGGTGATACTGTTTATTTGATAAAATACTTTTTGAAATACTTGATTCTGTCAAATTCCAAGGTTGGTATAAGGGAGGATTTTAGATTGAAAGATTTTCAAGAAGCCACTCCCTAAATATATTGACTAGATAATATTATTTGACTTATTAGAGATTTCAAACATCTATCGATCTTGGTGCTTCATTCTCTTTGCTCAATTGATGATTTGATAAATTCACTACTCATTAGATCGTGACTGATGTTTTGAACTTGCTTAACTTTAGAGGTTTTAATTTTTATAAATTTTCGCTTCAAAATTTGGGATATTTTGATAGATTTCTCATGATCTATTTCTTTTTATATAAAACGATACTTTTTGTATAAAGTTGATATGCAAGAATGCTTACATACTTTTTCTGGATTTTTTAGAATTTTTATGAATTTTTTTTAAGAAAATGTTACAGACAGTCCGGACTGAAGTCAGGTCCGGATCCCGAACGATGGGATTTTCTGCGCGAAGTCGATCCAGATTGACTTCTTAATCCGATCCGGACCGCGGCTAGGGCTTATATGAAAACGAATGGTTTTAGATTTTTCATTCACTCCAAGTTTTCGTTTCTACTGTTTCTCTCTCTAGAATCAAGAGCATCTGGATCTCTCTTGACTTGATTTCACTCCAACCAAGTAAGTATTTGGATCAAAATCGGTTTTTCACATGTTTTGCTATTTTCTTCAAAATGAGATGAAATTTTTGCCCCGAATTCAATTTTTGATATTTTTCTCTGAAATTTCTTGCATATATTGAACTCTGGATGCCTAAGAAACCTTTCTATGATTATTTGTTAACTTCTAAATGGATTTTTGGGCTTCAATTTCTGAAATTTCGGTTTTAGGGCAAATTTTAAGAATTTTCAAAAATCATGGAATTGATCTATTTTTAAAATTTCTTTTACAAATCCTTCTTAATTCCTAGCTTCTACATAACATAAGAATTGTTTGGATATAATTTTTATAATTTTTCGAATTAAACATATTTTTCATGTGTTGTGAAGTTCTTGCTCACAGGATAAGTTTTTGAAAAACCTTTCAAAATGGCATTTGCATGGTTGATTGTCTTCATCACGGCTCTTGTTAGCACCCGTGTGACAAACAAACTAAAGCGAGTAAGGAAAAATCAAGATGAGGGAGATTTTGTTCAACTGGACGAAACAGAAACCGAATCAGAAGATAGGGAGAAAACTGTTGAAGGAATCAAAGAGAAAGCTGCTAAGAAAGTTTCTTCTGCTTCAAAGGGTAAAACCCCAGTTTCTGGAAAAGCTAAAACACCTCCAACCGCTGCAGAAAAAGGAAAAGCTCCTATGAAACCAGTTTCCACAAAGAGAAAAAGCGTTGCACCGAAGAGAGGGAGACCTCGTGGAATTGAGATCGAAGAGCCACTTGCTAGTGAGCCACCTCCAGAAGAGTTTGTTCATATCACTTCTGAGAGGATGAAGGATTTTGAAAACAAAGAGTGTATTGGAGAATGACATGTAAATGTCGCAGCTCTCCGGGAACGGTCTAAAGCTTTTGGATTTCTGTTTGATCGAGCCGGTTTTTCACAAATTCGCAAGTTTCCAGAGACTACTGGATATTGTTTGCATCTTGTCAGAACTTTTTACACATGTGCTCACCAACTTCAAGAACAAGAAGGCAGACCAATGGAATTTCACACTACGGTCCGAAACAAAAAGATCAAAGTCACACCTCAGTTGATTGGAGAGGTACTTGGAATGAATGCTCAATTGGACGGGGTTCATTATATGAAGGGTCAAATTATGACATCTATTGTGTGGAGGACTGTGGTGGATGGCATATGCATGCCGGATACACGCTCAGCTGGAAATTCGGATGGCGCGATATGTGGAACACGCACATCCTACAGAGCGACTTCCATTCCCAATGATCATTATGCGGATTTTAAGGAAATTTGACGTAGACATTCACTCGTCAACATATATGTATAGTTTGGGAACAATCAATGACTCAACAATTGTGAAGTCACTCCCTCGCCAACCGGATGAGACACCGACCCCACCTCGGAGCAAGCGACCTTCGACCTCCTCCCATCAAGCAACAGCAACAGTAGCAACAACAACAACACAACAAGCAATAGCTTCAGGACCAGCACTTTTTGAAACCTCAGAGGATGAAGCCTCTGTCACTTCAATCTATGGGGAACAACAAAGACTATCATCTGAGCAAGAGCGGATTTCTATTGAGCAAGGTCGGATCTCTTCGGACCTTCAAAGAATCACAGCCACCCAACTGGAGTTGAAAAAGAAATACAAATCTTTGACGAAGCTGGTGAAAAAGATTTTTGCAAAGCTAGGCTGTAGTAGCTCAGACGACTCTGGATCAGATTGAAGTTTCAATACAAGAGTTTCAGTTTTTCAGTTTTTTTTTTTAACAAGTTCTTTTGCAGGTTTTTCTTTTCTTTTATTTTCATTGCAGTTGAACTATCCTCCCCGTGTTTTCTATTTTGGCTTTTTTTAGTGACAAAAAGGGGGAGAGACAAGAGAAACATAGAGGAACTTCTTTGACATGAGAACTTAAGTACCCTTAAGTAAGTGGAAGGATAAGTAGAACTGAACTCTAACATGCCTTGAGACTAACTATTTGACTAACTATTTGGGCATGTAATAATATTTGTTAACAAGTAAACTATGACATGTGATGACTAACTTTGAACTTGTTAACGTTGTGAACCTTGAACTTTGAAGATGACATTTGACATATGGAACTTTGATGATACTTAATGGTATGTAAACTCTGATTGACTATACTAGTACATATCAAATTCTTGATGTCATGTATGAATAATCTCTCTGGTTATTTACTTATTTAAATTCTTGAGGTACTTACGTTTTTCTTTTGTCAAGAATTTTATTTTGCAGAGAGAACAAGATTTGAAGACTCCCTGGTTATGTCTAAATCTAGAGTTTGTTTTAGGAGTTAAATCTTGTATTCATTTCGATCGTTCATGCGTATTTTTGTTGTATGCTGATAGCAACAAAAATCATTTTTCTATTTTGTTATGTAGATTATATGTTTTGTCACGAAACCGCCAAAGGGAGAGATTGTTAAGGATTTTTGCATTTGGCGTATTTCATGAAGTGTTTTGAGTCTTGAAGATTGAAGTTAAAGACTTGAAGATCACATACATCAATCTCAAAAAGAATGGATTCAAAATGATCAGGTACGTTAAATTAAATATTTTTGATGATTTGAATACATTCTTATAGTTTAGAAACACTTGGAATAATTTCCATTGCATAAAAATAAAAAACCGGACATTTTATATGTTCAGGATCCGGATTAGGCAGATCCAGTCCGGACCCCGAACATGATTTTTGATAAAACGCATGAAACAGTTCAGATCAGACCCATCCAGTCTGGACCCGGAACATGATCTTTGGTAAAACACATGAAACAGTCTGGATAAGACCCATCCAGTCCGGACCCCGAACCTTATTTCTGAAAATTTTCTTGTCAATGACAACAGTCCGGATCAGATGAAATCCAGTCCGGACCGTCGTGCAGTAAAAATTCAGTTAAGGTTGTTTTTTATTCTTATTTTCTTTCAAAACGTTTCTAACTTATAAATACACCCTAAGATCATCATTTAGGGTATTCCGAAAATTCCTAAAATTCCTAATATTTCTAAACGGAATCAACAGGTAATCCACGTATAGAGAAGAAAAGGTAAACACCGCTTTATTTTAGGTTTTCTTTCTCTATATTCATCGGTTTGATTCGAGGTTTTTTCAATCTCTTTTCTTTTGAAGAATCAAATCGATGAATACTTAGATGATGTTTCCTAATCTATCTATATTGATCTAAGTATTCAAATATCATCACCACCAATAAACAAAAAACGATTTCCGAAAAGGAGAATCGGCGCGTGGATTCGCGTGGCCTTGTGGATTCAAGGTGAACGACTTCATGGATTCGAAGTTAGGCGTGTTCGTGGATTTATCATGCTTCATTGGTGACCGTGGATTCGGTTGAAGACTTCGTGGATTCGAAGTCGTGACGCCTTCGTGGACTCGAGGTGCGTTGTGGAGCGAGCGGAGAAGATCTACTTGGAGCGTACGGTAAAGGTTGAGTCGTGTGTGTGCGTTATATCACCTTGTACGTATTTAATCTTAGTGGATTTCACCGTGTGATCGGTTCCGTAGTTTTTTACTCCTGTGATGGAGTTTTTTACGTAAAATCTTGCGTACATTTTTATTTTTCCGCATTGGGTTATTTTTTACGCAAAGATTTCTGAGTTTTATTGTTTACACCTATTCACCCCCCCCCCCCCCCCCCCCCCTCTAGGTGGTTTTTCCTCTATTTAGATCCTTGGGTCACATAACCCACATACTTGTGCTCTTTTATGGTTATCTTATATCTGAGCAGGTTTTTGCGCTTCGTATACGCAGAAAATTTCGTATGCACGGCGGATCTGGAGACGTGCCCGGGTTCTGGTTTACACTCGGGACGTGACAAGAACATTCTCTCTCTGTGGTTGAACCCACTGGAAACTTTAAGTAGTTCTCACACCCTTGGGTGACCATTTTACAGGATCAGGTACATCAAGCGAGGCGCGCGACAGGGGCCGAGCCCAGCAGCTTAGTGACCTAGCAGTCTAGAATCACCAGTACATTTTGGGGTTTTATTTTGAGTGAAATTTGTATGTGAGAAGAAACTCAAAACAAAAGGGTATATCATCCCCTAAAAGACACTTTTTTTCTCCGAAGATAGATTAGTCCGGGGCTAATCAACTTAGCTTAAGTAGCTAGCAGGGCATTACTCAGTTACGAGATTTTCCCGACAGGAAGCATGAGAAAGAACCTTCTTTTTCGTTCGAAAAAAAAAAGCTTTTTGCTCCTAAAGACTAGTTGTAAATCTTAAATGTTTAAAGGTTTCATTTTGATGTTATAGAATCAAAGTTGTAATTCACATTATATTGTAAATTTTCACTCATGTATGTTCTTTCATGTTCATCAAACTGCTTGTTTGTATGAATGAAAGCTTTTATTTATATAGTTTAGTACTCTGTTTATACTCTTTTGCTTATACTAAACTCTGTTGAAATGGATGTAATCGTTTCTTTTGGGTGTTGAGAGGTCATGCCCGATTAGCGGGTCTGTTGGCGTGCCCGAACTGACCAAATAGGCGGTCTCGGGGCGTGACAGAGAGTGTTAGGGACTTAGAAAATTTCAGTCTAAATTCATAGCCCAAACCAAAGTGGGTTTGTCAAGGTGGCTCAACTTCAACATCATTTGTGGGAAAGTGAAGAGACTTGCAATCTCCTTCACCAATACTATCAATGACAAGATATGCCAAGAGTCATGAATAACCCACAAGGTTGTAGTGGGCTTAGTGGGTATTTAATTTAGACATTAATGGGTGTCTTAAGTGTAGGCTTAGTGGGTGAGTTATATACATGAGCCTATAAATAGTAGAGTTGGCTAATGCCAAAGTAACAAGAGAGAGTTGTATCTTGTAGTTGCTATTTTTTAAGTAAAGAGAGTACTTAGTTTTTCTGCAGAATCTCTACTTTTTTATCTTTTCTCTATTTTTGCACTTAGTCGTAGGGCGCGAAGGTCCGGGCTAGCAAACGAAGAGCAAGGCTTGCCCTCTTCGAGCAGGAAGGCGGGCGCCGCACGAGCTTTTGCTAGGCAAAAAGCTTAAGTCTGTGACAATAGGCTCCCTGTCAAAAAGGGATTTAGACCTTATAAGCAATCGGCTTATAGGTTTAAGCCGAGTATTGTATTATTAAATAAAAGGCGAAAGTTAAGCTCTTCGGTGTAGGGGATATAGTGGCGAAGCTGACTTTACCCATTGGCAAAAAGAGTCGAGTGTGTGGGAAGTGGTCTCTAAAAGTGGGAAGGACCATTCCGAGTTGGCCGACTAACCAAAGAAAACTCCTACTTAGAAACCCTGAAAGGATTGGAAGGCAATAAGCCGATCAATGGGAAGTATATGAAATATTATTATACATCGGTCTGGGGAGATATGGAGTACAAGAAAACTTTACATTTAATGAACCAATACATATGTGAATCGAGGAAAAGAAAATACAAAAGTGTTTCAGAAAAAAGAAAATTCGTGGTCAGAGAACTCGGTTGGAGGTGGAAACACATGACCACCATCAAGCAGACCAAAGTAAAGAAGGATCCAGAGCTGGAGGATCAGGTAAACCCCTCTGGAAATTGAGGCACCTGACCACCATTAAGCCAACAGGAGTGGGAAAGAGAAAGACATCCCTGCGCCAGGCGAGAGAAGATCATGCGGTTCCTCTTAGAGAACGACCTCGTAGGACAGCCGGTCGGAGCGCGATAAGGCACCACCCCGGTGAAGAAAGAGGGAGGTTGAGCGACAGAGCCCTTCCAACTCCAAAAGAGGGAAGCAAAAGACCATCTTCTATTCGAAAGATCTTCATAAACACAACCATCCGCAAACAGCCGAAAATCGGCTAGACCACCGGTTGTGAGATCCCGGATCGGTACGTCACACATAGGGGTTTCCCCGAAAGAAACCCCATTAGAACTCCGAGGTGGAAAGAGACTTCTATCGGCCGGCATCACAGCGCCGCCAGATTCAGGTTGAGAGGCTGCCTCGAAAGTACTCTCAGAGACGAACGAGTCACTCCGGTGTGGCGATGGCATAGGAATCATCATGAGGAAAGAAGACGATGCGAAGAGAGCTGCAAGTAGGGCCCTTTTTATAGGCCGACGAGGAGGGGCGAAATGATGATAGTCGCCCCTCGAAAAACAACAGCATGCAGTGAGGAAACGACGAAGGACAGATTCGCCGAAAACCAAGAAAGATCAGCACCTATTCGCGAATCCCTCAAACAGCGAGCAATTTCGCTCGTCACAAATCCCGCGGGCAATGAGCAAATATCTTGTCAGGGTAAGGGGACGATCGTGGACATCGGTATACACGCTAGGTTTTTTTACTCAACTTTGGTAATCATCCAAACGACACATCAGGCGATTGCCAAAGGGGCATTGTTGAGACCAAAATTTTTCGCCACCTAAGGAAGCGACATGTGGCATATGCCATCGGCTAAGGGCATCAGCCGATAGAAGAAGCGGCCGACATGGGGGATCGTCTCATCCAGGACCGACCTCGGCCGAAGGGAAATATCAGACCGCCTTAGTTGAATGACGAAAAATGCGAAGTTAAGGTCAACTCTCGGCTGCTGGAGCTGCAGAAGGAAAGACCCTAGAGAAAAGAGTACGAGATTTGGGCGCGAATCTCGTAACAGACTCCGGAATGGCAAGTGACGCCCAGCATTGGAAAGCGCCGAAGATCACGCTTCGGCGCGTCGATTAGGGGATGAACCTAGACAGAAAACGACTACTATCCAATTGAGGAGAATCGACTCAAAAAGAAATAATTGAGAAATTTACGATGATTTCCCTTAGATCACGCCGATTACTAAAATCTGCGGTTATACACATGGTTCTTAAATGTATAAATAATCAAACCATCGAAGAAAAAGAGGTCTTGTAACCTCGTAAGCCAGTGATCACCCCTGTCATTTCATATCTTTCATATATGCATTTATTGCTTTCCTAGATAATTTTTACTGCTTACTTGTAATCGGCTCCCAGTTACCCTTGAAACCCCTTTCCAAGCAAATACAAATTCCTAATCGGCTCCTTAGCCGTGCCAAATTCTTGTCTCTAACTCCTAGTTCGACTCCTTTAGGCCAAACTCTATTTACCTCTCAATCCCGGTTCGGCTAATATAGGCCGAACTCTCTCAAAAGTTGATTGAGAAGAACCCGGCTGAACGGATTCCTTCTTGGCCCGATCGCTTGATCCCTTTGGCACGCAGCGCATTCACACTTAGAGAGTCAACCCAAGGGCCAATCGCGGATCGCCGTCAGCGCAACTTTTCGGTCCAATAGTACCCCACTGTAGTTTGCGCATTTTCACTTTATAAACTGTGATTCAAAAAGTTGTAGTTAACTATTTTATGGTTTAGCATTTTTTTACTTTACCCTCTTGTATGTCAAAATATTACAATTAATGCTTTTGTAGCTTTATTTTTATTTTACAATATAAGAATAATTCTTTAATTTTCTAAAAGTTTTATAGGGTAACTATCTTTAGTTTTTTAAAAAATATTACTTTGTCATTCTATTCAACAGTATATTTTTTTTTAACAAAATAAAAATAAAATTATAAATTAATTAAATATAATTTAAAATTTTATATAATGCCAAACAGAAAATAAACTAAAACAGTGTGATGGCAAATTGAAGTTTATCATTTAATTTTTTTTTAAAAAAAAATCGTACATAAAAAAAAATAATAATAATAATTAAAAGGAGCACATCTTATATCCCATCCATCATGTAATTAGTAAAAAGTTTTCATATTATGAATGGGCAAGATATATATAACCTTTTTTGGGTTTACAAACAAACAGAATTGCTCACTAACTTTTCCTCCTTTTCCTCCGCTCGCGCGAACCTCTCGCCAACCGCTGCTTATTAAACCAACCGGAACTGTGGAAGACCTTGTGGACGAAGCGAACCGAAGTTAGGGTTGGTTTTCAAAGCTCGCTCCTTGCTCTCTGCATTTATTGCTCGATTTCTCCGTAGAAATTTGGTACGATAGCCGTTCTTTGTCTATTTCCTTTTCAGTTTTTCCAATTATCGTTCTATATTTTGCTACAGATTTAAGATTTTCTCATCATTTTAACTGTTATTGCAAAATATGGGGTATCGATTAGGGTTTTTCTCTTCTCAATTTCTTTTTTATTTAGAGGATTTTTTTTTATCGAATTAGGGTTTTCTTCTGTTTCTTCGATCATGATCTCGTCATCTCGATCTGAGATTCACGTTTGGGAGATATGGATTCGGTTTTTGTGTTGTTTGCATCATCAGATCGATCATAGATTTCTTGTAAGGTTCAAGATTAGATCTTCACCTCTGTCTCTCTTTATATAAGCAGATTAGTTGAGAGGATTCAATACGGAGACATGAGCAATCAATCACTGATATACAGCTTCGTGGCGAAGGGCACGGTTGTGCTCGCCGAGCACACCTCGTTCTCGGGGAATTTCAATACGATCGCCATCCAATGCCTCCAGAACCTTCCCTCGAATAGCAACAAGTTCACTTACTCCGCAGATGGTCATACCTTCAACTTCCTGGTTGATAAAGGGTTTGGTATGGATTTTCTCAGGATTTCACAGCTTTTAAGCTAAGGTTTAAAGGAAAATTTTCTGGTAACTTCCTTGTTGTGTAGTCCAATTTTTCTCGTAACAGTCTAGATTAGATTCTTATTCTGATTGTCTGGTAGGCCTTGCCATTTGATGATGCAGTTGCTGCAACTTCAGATATTTTTCTCCCTCCTTTTTTTTTATTGTAGTCCAATAAATTTTGTGTTTGGCACGTTGTCAATGTTAGTAATGATATTAATGGCAAGTCCAAAAAGGCAATTGGAACAGCGATGATAGGGCATTAATTGTGTGATAGTTTGGGACGTAGGTTAGTTTGTTTGGCCTTGCTGTACAGTGAATGATGTTCAATGAAGTGATCTTTGAGTAGTTTTATTAGAAGCAGCTCTATATAATAATCTCCTCACCGGCTTCTCTCTGCAGCGTGGAGCTTCTGCTTCTGGGCGTGGGAACTCATTATACCTCCCTTCTTAGTAGAAGCACTAGACTCTCTATTTGCCAAATGCTCTTCTAGAGGTGGCTATAGTTGAAAGAAGAAATAAAAGTTAGGTCAAATGGAAAATAAGCCACATGGTACTAAAATGAAATCGGGCTGTACCACAAGAGGGTTATCTAGAGTTCTCTTTATTTTTCTTGTTTAATCGTATTTAGTTTGATTGTTTGCCTTTTTGGGTAGTTTTTCTTGTTGTAGCTGATGAAGCAGTTGGGAGGAGCGTACCTTTTGTGTTTTTGGAGCGTGTTAAAGATGATTTCATGCAGCAATACAGCTCAAGCATTGGGTCTGAAGATCTGCACCCTCTTGCCGATGAGGATGATGATCTATTTGAAGATAGGTTTAGCATTGCTTATAATCTTGACCGGGAATTTGGGTAAGTAATAAATTCTTCATATGCTATTTTTTTTTTTCAAAGTTTGGTTTCTTGCACATTTTGTGCTCACTTTATTCTTTACTTGAAAAGTCCGAGACTGAAGGAGCACATGCAGTATTGCGTAGATCATCCAGAAGAAATGAGCAAGCTATCCAAGCTCAAAGCACAGATTACAGAGGTTAAGGGGATAATGATGGACAATATTGAAAAGGTGTATAAGATTTCTCTACTCATTTATTTATTATGATTCTGCAAGTAGTTGATCATAGTTTACATATATGCCTCTCAAAGAAGAACATAGGCTTTGTGATCTTCGTTTAGTAAGGGTATTTAGTACTGATAAGGAACTTTGTGGTTTACTTTTAGGCTGTGTTTGGTTCGGTTATAAGATAGAACTGCTTATTCCAGTGATAGGTATAAGCTCAGGAACAAGTAGGAACAAGACCAATTTTACATTTGAATGAAAATTGGGTTGTTTCTAGAAATAAGAAAAATAGCGTTTGGATAATTATATTGGAATAGTAAGAATAAGAGTAATTATAATTTTAAAATAATAATATTTTATCTAATTAATTAACATAAAAATATTAATTAAATAATTATTTAACTTATTTAATTAACTATTGCTAGAATATCCTAAATATTAATTGATAAAATAATTAACAATAATGAGTATTGTTAATAAATAATTTAATTAACTATAAATAATTTAATAAATTAATAAATTAATTATTTAATAGTTAGATAATTAGTTAATAAAATAATTAGATTAGTGAAAATATTAGATTAATTAAAGAGTTAATACAATGACTAAAATTATATTTACTTTAATTAAGCTTGTTCTAGGAAAAATGGTGGAATAGTAGTTTCAGCCTTATACCAGTTTGTTTCAGGGAAACGAGAACTGCTATTCCTATCCATAACCAAACGTGTTTCGAGAATAAGACCGGAACAAGATCTTATTCCAGGCCTTATTCCCATTAGAATTAGCCGCAGAAAGAATAGAGAAATCAAAGAATTTGACGACGACTCGTTTGCACGGAGTAGGCTTGATCGCAATCTCGATTAGATGGTTGTCGCGGCAATGGCGAATCGCAGGGAGGATGCGCCTCATGCATGGCTTATCCTGCACGGCCCGGTTGTGGGGTTATCCTGTGGGTGGGTCCCGCGCGTATAAGTTGATCTCAATGGCTCTCTTTAATTGTAGCGGATCCAACGGCTAAAATAAAATAGAAGAGAAAAGAGAAGGAAAAGAAAAGAAATAATTCACGGGACTCTCCCGAGCTGGACTCACTCCGGTCGATGCTTTCACGAAGGCAAGGAAAATTCACGAGAAATTTATATAATTCAATTCTCATTAATCAAAAGCATACTTTACAATAGACTTGACCCTTATTTATAGAGAGTGTAGGTTAAAACGATTAGGAATACGACTAGAAGTCCTAAAAAAGAAAATTACACAAATTCTCATAGCAGAATTCTAAATAGAGTTTTAAAAAGGGAATAGAATTCTAATCTAAAACTTTCAAATAAACTTAAAATCCTAATCTAATAAAACTTCTAATATTAATCCACCGAATCTGAATCAGACTCGGATTCAAATTAGATTTGTAGTACCGGTCCATCGTCCAACAAAATATTCCAAATACGGTTCCGACGACAAGAATAAGTCCGAAAAGGACCCGGTCCCCATCACATTTGCAGGTACCTTTTTTTATGAAATTTCAAGTGGCTATATGTGTAAATTATTCAATTACATCTTTTTGTTTGGCTGGTATCGTTGCTTACAGGTACTTTGCAGGTACTTTTGGGTACTTAGCTTACTTATTTGATATTAGATTTTTTGGGTAAAATTAGAGATAAAACCACAGAGTAGTTAAATGCAACTTTTTGAACCATGGGGTGGTAAAGTGAAAAATGAGCTAAGCGGCAAATTGAAGTTTACCCCTTTTTTTCTGTTATTCGGTTCTTTGGTTCCAGGAACAGAATTAACTTCCTATGGGATTTCTTTTCTTTTCTGTTTCTTTATTTCTTTTTGTAATTAAACTGAGTGTTGGACTTTGTAATTTTCATTAAATTTTCTGAAATTGATATAGTACTTGTGTAATTGATAAAAGCTGAAGTACAAATCATCCAAATATGTTGTCAAAATGATGATCACGATCTCAAATGTTGACAAGACAGATGAGCAGGAAACCATTTGACTTATTGGTCTTTGGCTTATTCAATGACTGTATGAGAAAAATAGATGCCTCTATTAGTCTCAGTACAAAATTTACCTGATTTATGCTTTAGAAATGCCAATGCTAGTTTTTCTGCCTCCTCTACATCTCAATGATCTGCCTAGGAAACCATCATAATAAACAGCTGGCTTGCCTGTGTTTAGCTTTTGTGGTACTTGTAAGGTGTTGAACATCTTTTCTCGTTCTAAATCCTGAAGCTAAATTGAAGTGTAATTTGATGGTTGAAGAGGAGAGAAAAGATTAAAATCTCAAGTCAAGCCTCGTTTGCTATTTTCTTTTTTTTCCTCCGAAGGAAAATAGGGGAAAATAAGTGCAGAAATTTAATGGATAAAAATCTCCATTTTATACGCTTTAGTTCTCCTTTGAATAAAGGTTACCGAATGTTCAGGATTGCCTAAGCATTTTGTTTATCATGCATAGTTTTCTTCTTAGTAGATTTTATAATTTAGCCTTTATTTTCATTAGGTTCTCGATCGAGGAGAGAAGATTGAACTTTTGGTGGATAAGACTGCGAACTTACAGTTTCAGGTACCTCTAGCCTTCGATGCTTCCAAATTGTTCTGAATCGAAAAAGTCACAAAGAGTCCATACCTGTTTGACCCAGCTGAAGCTCCTGCAGATGTGCTGGTGGGGTAGATCATTCAAAAAAGCACCAAGAGCTTTCATTAAGGGCATGTATGGCCTAGCTCTTCAGTACACTGAAGTTCTCCATGACAAAAGCAGCCCCTATTATCCTATTATGGGAACCATAATTTTTCTTGTCGAGATGCCTGCCACCTCTGTGGTCTATATGATAGCTCTTAGAGTAGGAGCTTTTGCGGACCACAATGTGGTGTGTTCTGTAATCATAACACACTGAACAAAAGAGGGACTAAAATCACCTTACAATTTTGCTGAAGCTGTAGCAAAAGCATCAAATTGGACTTTCTACCCCAAAAGATCATCTAAATTACTGTTGCAGGCTATTTGCTAACACTCCGAATATTTTTGTTTACCAAATGCCTAGCCACACCCTATCTTTTAAAATAGAGAAATTGTTTCACAAGGTACATAAAACAGTCACCGGAAGGCAATGAAATGTATGATCAAGCATCACAGATTTTCTTTCTTTTTCTTATCTGTGTCAGGCTGACGGCTTCCAGAGGCAGGGAAGGCAACTTAGAAGGAAGATGTGGCTTCAGAACTTCCGGTTTAAGCTGATGGTGGGCTGCGCCCTACTTGCTTTCATACTTATTTTGTGGTTGATGGCCTCAAAAGGTTCTTCAAGTGCTAGCAAAAGAAGTTAAAAAATCTCAATTTTCTACATCATATGAGCATAGGATGGAATGTCGTTTATAGCAATGTGGATACTATGTGAGGCTGCCATTTATAGCTCAATTTCAATCATTAGCTGTGAAAAATCAGAAGATAGTAGAAAAGAGGCTGATGATAGTTGGATTTATAAGAGTGAGATTTGTGATTTAATGCTTAATAGGGTTGTTTTAAGGTCTTGTACATTAGCAGAGTCACTGGGAGTTGGAATTTGTTAATTTGCCGCCGCTTTAGTACTTTTACTGTGTTTCTTTTTTTACTTTTTTCTTTAATATTTTGGTACTGTTAATTGTTGTAATGAATTTTTCTTTCAGGGAAGTTACTAGCATTGCCACTTCCGGACTTTTTTTTTAAATTGACCCTAAAAAATTTGATAATTTGCAAACTAGCCCTAAATTTTTTTTTTTTTTTTTTTTTTTTTTTTTTTTTTTTTTTTTTTTTTTTTTTTTTTTTTTTTTTTTTGTAAAACTAGCTCTTTTTTTGCCATCTCGCTGTCCGGGAAGATTGACCAAGGCGGTAAATCATTCATCGCCTTCTGAAAGACGGTGAATGATTCACCGTCTTCACAATAACCTTGTGAAGGCGGTGAATTATTTACCGTCTTCAAGGTTACGCTGAAGGCGGTGAATGGCTCACCGCCTTCACAGAAAATACTGAAGGCGGTGAATTCGGCGATGAATGATTCACCGCCTTCACAGCGCC
Organism: Tillandsia leiboldiana; assembly: GCA_029204045.2. NCBI lineage: Eukaryota > Viridiplantae > Streptophyta > Magnoliopsida > Poales > Bromeliaceae > Tillandsia > Tillandsia leiboldiana. The sequence goes on from CM055074.1 coordinate 19,616,235, forward strand.
TTCGGCGTATTCATCCTTTTCGCCTTCATCTTAGCTAATTTTCAAAAAAAATTGGCTAAGTCTATGCATCGTATTAAAGGCGGTAAATCGTTCATTGTTTTTAGCAAAAATACTAAAGACGGTGAATCGTTTACTGTTTTTAATACAGTGAAGAAGGCAATGAACGATTCACCGTCTTTAGCACTAAAGACGGTGAATTCACCGTCTTTAGATGAATCGTTCACCGCCTTTAGCTTAAACACTAAAGGCGATGAATCGTTCATCGTCTTCTACACCACTAAATTCCCGCCCGAGTGCCCTCTCTGTCTCCTTCACAGTCGCACATTTACTTCGAGAGCTCTTCCCTCGGACATTACTCCCCCTCTCTCCCCTCTCCACACTCTCTCCATCTTTGTCGTCGCAGTCGCCGTCGTCGAAGCCCGCCGTCGCCAAAGCCGAAGCCCGTCGTTGCCGGAGCCCGCCTTTGCCTAGCAATTTGTCCCTCTCCCTCTCTCTCTCTCTCTCTCTCTCTCACTGTCCCTCTCTCTTTCTCTCTTACTGTCCCTCTTTCTCTCTCTCTTACTCTCTCTCATAGTGAGAGGATACTCTCATTGTCCCTCTCTCTCTCTCACACACAGATCTCTCTCTTTATCTCTCTCTCTCTCTCTCTCACACACACACACACAGTGAGAGAGGAACTCTTACTGCCCTTCTCTCTCTCTCACACACAGATCTCTCTCTCACTGTCCCTCTCTGAGAAGAAATTTCACAAAAAAATTTCACTCTTGAGAAGAAAATTCACAAAGAAATTTCACGCATTTCACACTCTGAGAAGAAATTTCATACATTTCACAAACCGAGAGTGAAATTTCTCATTTCACATTTCACACATTTCACAAATTTCACAAATCAAGAGTGTAATATGTGGATGAAATTTCACAAATTTCACAAATTGTAGTATAAAAATTTTATTTACAAATAATTTTTTTATAGTTAAAATGGTTAATTGTCGCTTATCACTAAGTGTTCATTGGGATGAACAATTAGTTATGGATGAGAATGGTCCAAAATATGTCCGCGGTCGAAAAAAAATTAATCACGATACGTTCCGATTCTACATTTAATAGTTTCGAGACGAGAATGTATCGTTTAGCAAATTATACAAGAGAAGAATTTCGTCTAAAATTCACTATTCGTTGCCCCACGGTCGGTAATGAATATGTAGCTCACGAAATAGTAGATGATGAATCATTGGTGGGAATGATTGGATTATTTGAATATTATGGTTGTGTGACGGTATACATTGAGAAAGATCTACATCTGTCGGAGAATTTTGAATCGCAAGGTTATTACATGAGAATGCTTCACAATTTTATTGATGTGGGTTTATCCGCCAATATAATGGGTAATCAAAATATTAGTAGCGAAGGTGGTGCAAGAATTACAAGGTTAGTAAAATTTTAATAAATTGGTAATTTGTTATCTTTTTTGGTAAGAGTTAATCATTATATATACTGCAGAGAAAGTGAGTATTCGGCTATTGAGATTATTGTACCTTTCTTGGTTAGTAGTGTGCCACCAACGATCACATGTGTGCTACCTACGACCACACACACGCAAGTCACGACCTCACGTGGACAATGCATGACCTCCCGTCTAGAACTAAGGATGTCTCATCTACAACTAGAACCTTATGATTGGGGGTTAGGACAAATCAAATTATATTTTTAATTAATGGAATGTGAAAGTGGTAATGTTGAAACTTTATTTTTAACAAATGTGCAGGTTATACACTTCCTATGAATATTGGAATAATCCTGCTATTAATGATCTTGTTACTAATGTTGACGGGGGATGTGATAATATTGACAAAGGAGGTGATAATATTGACGAAGGAGGTACTAATGTTGACAGGGGTGGTGATAGTGATATTAATCATGAGGATGCACCAATTAATGATGATCAAGGCAGTTGTGAGGATGATGATTTGAATGCTCCATCTCCAGATATAGGTGATGATCACGATAGAGGGTTGTAGATCCAATTTTTAATGAAATCGACAACCCACAAATAAGCAACGTATATATAGACAATCCTGATGAGGAAATTGAATTTGTTGATCATCCGGAATATTTTCCTTCAGATAATAATTGGATAAATCAGTATGTTGTAGATCCTACAGAGTTTAATATTCGGCAAATCAATATTAGTCTCCTTAGCATTGACGGAATTTGGGTTGGACGTGTTTTTCATGATAAGGCATCTTTATTGGACGCTCTAGACCGGTGCCATATTGACCATAATGTTCAAATGAAAGTATTGAAATATACTAGAACGACTTATACGGTCAAATGCACGGTAGAGGGATGTCCATGGAGATTACATGCTTCAGTTCCTAAAGATGCAACGTACTTTAGGGTAAAAATATATGCTGGTCTACACACATATGTAATTCTAAAACTGAACGCAGCGCACCGTAATTGTAATTCGAGCCTTATATGTCAATTGATTCTCCCGACATTAAAAATAAGACTTAATATGACGCAAAAAAAAATTCAAGAAACCGTGCGATCAACTTTGCATGTTGACATAACATATTGGAAGGCTTGGCAAGTAAGGAGTAAAGTGTTACAGGTTAATTACGGGAGCTGGGAGCAGTCATACACAGACTTACCTCGTTATCTTATTATGCTGAAGGAATGTAATCCTAGTACTTTATGGCGTCTGGATCATAGGTGGCCCGCAGATGGGATTTGTCGATTTGGTCGTATTTTTTGGTCATTTGGACCTTCGATTCATGGATTCGCACATTGTCGGCCGGTAGTGAGTATTGATGCCACTCATATGTATGGCAAATACGAAGGTCATGCTTTGATAGCGACGGCTGCATATGCAAATAATGGGCTATATCCTTTGGCATTTGCAATTTGCGAAGGAGAGAATGGAGGGAGTTAGCGATAGTTTATTCAAAACATGCGTCAATATGTTACCCACAATAGAGCCATTTGTTTTATATTTGATCGATTTCCTGGATTGAGGGAAATAGTGGCTGATATCTATCCTCCATGATAGGGTCACTCGCATCGTTGGTGTTTTCGACACATTAAAGCAAATATGAATAAGCGTTTCAAAAACGATATTTTGCTAGATAAATTCTGATCCATCGGAAGTGTTTCAACACCGATAGAATATTATCAGCTAAAGGAGGAATTAGATGTGTTGGATCACGATACTTGGCAGTGGGTGGATGATCTTGAAAGATATAAAGAGTACTGGGCAAGGGCATTTGATGGAGGCCGACGATTTGTGATGATGACTACGAATCTTTCTGAATCGTTAAATGGGATACTAAAGGGTATTCGTGCTTTGCCTATCACGGCTTTTGTTGCGGCGTTATTTTATAAACTTAATATGTATTTTTTACAGCGCCGTGATTACGGTGAAAGTGTGACCGGCGCGTTAACTCCTAAAATACAAAGAATAATTACCCAAGGTATGGATACGGCGTGGGGACACATTGTCCAACGATTTGGACTAACGAAATTTGAAGTAAATACTGGAGATGTCGCCTTCAAAGTGATCGTGAATGAAACAGATGCAGAATGTTCATGTGATGAATTTCATCTAATGGGAATACCTTGCTCGCATCTGCTAGCAGTTTGTAGTACTTCACAAATAAGAATAGACTATCATATTTTTTGTTCACGCTGGTATAGTATGGACTGCTATCGTGAGACTTACGCACCACATTTTCATCATGTTCCTAATAGACGTCACTTGCCACAACCCCAAGGCCCCCCGATTGTACCGCCTACTATACGAAGGAAAAAAGGTCTTCCACGATCTACACGTATTCGTAATATAATGGACGGGGGGAGGTGGCCGACAAGGAAAATGCTCCATTTTTAAACAAGCAGGTCACTATAGGAGCACATGTCTACAAAATGTAGAAAGAGTGCAACAAGGACGCCGGCGTATGACTTGTTGAATTCATATTTATGTTATCTTAATATTATGCCCTTTTTAGCTATTATGTTACTAATATAACATTACATATTGCAGATGGCAGATATAGAGGACACGGGATCAGTTGATCCGTCGGTCCTATCAGAGCAGCATCTCCATAGGTCAGGATTTATCAGGACTGAGGTAAGAGCTATAAAATTTCATTTAATATTTATCGTAATATACATAAGCTGAATTGATGTAAGAGCTAATTATATTTTTTTGCATCACGGGGTATCGTACTATGCAGTTTTCAGAGTATGGGCGCAAGCTAAACCAGTGGGAGCTTGACCATCCAGTTGTGCTAGATTTACTCTGACAATCTAGATTCTACGAGGTAGCACGACTGAGATGCGTGGAGCTGGATCAGGCTTTATTAGCCGCTTGCTGAGAGATGGAGACAGGAGACCCAAACCTTCCACTTTCGCCATGGTGAGATGACCGTCACACTCCAGGATGTGGCGGTTATTTCTAGTCTTCGTGTGGACGGTCCGCCCGTGACGGGAACTGCACTTCAAGACCGGGAAGATCTATGCGAGGCATTGTTGGGAGCTGTGTCCGATTATATCGGGGGGGGGGGGGGGGGGGGGGGGGGGAGATACGTCTAGGTTGGCTATATCAGCATTATCACCATATACATCTGAATGACCCTACAGGAGTAGTTGCAGCTACAGCCCGTACATATATGTTATATCAAATCGGATGTAGATTGTTTCCCAACCCCACTGGATATAGAGTTCATCTAAAGTGGCTACCACTTTTGGCTGATTTCGCGATCTGCGACGCTTATGCGTGGGGTGCAGCTACGTTACATATCTTTATCGAACGCTAGGAACTGCCTCACTGAACGGGAAGGCCGAATGTTGTTGTTTTGGGACCTTATTACAGGTATAATATCTAATATTTGGATTTCAGTATTATATTAATATATTGGTATTTAATATTTTATTTATTATATTAAGCCGTTGGTGTTAATTTTTAGATTTGGGTTTGGAACCATATTCATATCGGCCGACCTACAGGCGTCCTAGCACTGCCCGATATAGTAGATTGCCCTCTGGGTTGCCGGTAAGACATTTATTTGATACTTTTTATATTTCAAATGTAATTGCAACTAATATATGCATTTTATAATTTAGATGGGCCAACGCTGGAGGACTACGCTTCGGAGCGAATGTCAGGACCACTGACATTGAATTTTATAGAGATGAGTTAGATCAGCAGAGAGAGACGCAGATATGTAGATATTTTATTCAATACTTTAAATATATTTTTTCTAAACACTTTTATATTAACTGATCATTTTGTGTTATTAACATGTTATATGGATGTCATACACAGATGATATTTTAGCCGCATTACCAGACTTCTATGTTCATGGCTCGCAAGTCTGGTGTAGTAACAGCTTGTTTAAGTGTATTTTCGGATTGTTATCTATTACTTTAAGTGCACCGCACCTCGCTTAGGGGTCCGGAAGGTGGCTTATTTTTTCCATTTTTCTGGATAGACCATCGGGGCTCGCGGGTATTTTTAGGCAATAAAGCTCGCGAAACGGAACACGGGGGCGCGATCGGTTCTGGATTCCGACTCCGGAATCTCCCGGAATAAATTCCGGAAGGTTGCTAGCAGTTCAGACGACTTACACGTTTATCGAGGCAGACCGGACCCTGGTTCGCAACCGATCGACCTAGTCTCTGTTTGAGGTTTGGGTTTTTCCCACTTCTCAAGTCGCCCGATCACTTCTTTCAAGTTGGGTTATGGGATTAGGGTTTTATTTTTCACCCTTCTTGCCCTATACGTAGGTCACACCGGATCGAGGAAGCGGAACCCATTTCGCAAAACCGCCTTCCATCTACCGACGGCACAGAGAACCGGGCGGTGGTGCTCACGGTGAGAGAAGGACATCGCACTCCCCACGAAACCCGGGAAAGCGAACGCGAGACGATCCCCTTCCTCCATCTCCATCGGCGGATCGGGAGCGCGTGGATCGGTGAGTTTTTATTTGCGTTCTTTAAAGTATTTTCCTTCGGACCATCGCAAGGCGCGCCGGCTGGTCGCACCATCGCCGCCGCGAGGCGCCAGGCGCGCGCCGGGAACGACCGCCGTGCGTGCGGGATGGGCGCCCGCGCGGGCCAGGCGCCGCGCGGGGCCGCCCCGTGCGTGCGGGAGGGGCGCCCGCGCAGGCCAGGCGCCGCGCGGGGCCGCCCCGTGCGTGCGGGATGGGCGCCTGCGCGGGCCAGGCGCCGCGCGGGGCCGCCCCTTGCGTGCGGGATGGGCGCCCGCGCGGGCCAGGCGCCGCGCAGGGCCGCCCCGTGCGTGCGGGCTGGGTCCCCGCGCAGGGCCTGGGCGCCGCGCGGCCACCGTTGACAGCATGCCCGTGTGACTCGGTTACCGCGCGGGGCCTTGTGCGCGTGCGGACAACGCGGCAACGCAGGGTCACCGCCGCCACGTTCCCCGACTCGGCCGCAGCCGCCACCGTCGGAACCGAGGGCTCCGCTCCGCGGTGGAAACTGGACAGCTTTCTTATTTCTTCTCCTTGGCTATGCTTGTAGTGTACTGACCTCTCCCCAGGGGACTTTGTAGATTCGGGGAGCGCGCCGGGACGCGGGGGAGTCGAGCTTTGATCACTACACGTGACAGGTGGGTTTTACTTTTGGGGCTTAGCGTCGGTTTCCGGCAGTTTGCATTTACTTTTGAGTATACGTTTAATGATGCTAACATGACAGTCATTATAATCTGATTATTGAGTGCTCTGGGTATTTCGGTTACTTTGCTCGAGGCTGCAGCACGCGCACCCGCGGTTTGGCCACCGCAAAAGGTGCGCTTTTCCGGAAAAGTGGTCTATAACCCGTATAAACCCACGAGGGGACGTAGTGGGGCCCCCGCAGGTGGGGGGTTTTGAGATGCCGAGGTCCGAGCGGTGCGACCCGTCGGGGTAGGTGCCCGACGTGGTTTATCGGGGTAGGTGCCCGACGTGCTTTACCGAGGTAGGTGCTCGGATGGTGTGCCGGGGCAGGTGCCCGGATTAGGTTTGCAGGTGTGCTTGGTTTTTCCCGTTTGGGAGGGTGGTTGCTCCGGATAGTTTACGGTTGGACGCATTTCTGTACCCTGCTTTTATTACCATTATTGTGTCGCTGACTTCCCACTTTGTGACAGGGTCCTTCGGGGGGGAGAGTTAGGCGACGATGAGGCCGAGACAGGAGCATCTGGGTCACTGGAGACCCCGAACTGTACTTTTCTCATTCTTTCGCATTCCATTTATTACTGTTGACTTATGTGTGGTTCTCGATACCCTCGTGGGGTCGGTGTGGATGTCGGCAAACTTCTGCTCATTTATTAAACTTCCTTTCCTCTCTCTGTGGGCCGCTTTCGAAAAGAAAAAAAAAAGGAAAACAAACCCAAAAGAATTGTGAAAACCGTTTTCAAAACCTAAGTGTCGTGTGGGCACGGTTTCCAAAACCCTGTGGATTTATGGATTTCGAAAAGGGATTTCAAAACCTAAGTGTCGAGTGGGCACTATTTTCAAAACCCTGTGGTTTTATGTTGTTTTCGAAACTGGTTTTAAAAATCCAGGCGCCGAGTGGGCGTCGTTTTTAACAATTGTGGATTTATCCTTTCAAACTGATCGGCCGTGAGAATACTTCGGTTTTAGTGCATGTATGTATGTATGTACGTAGGTTGAACTGTTGTGATTGAAATAATGACTGATTTGAACGTTGTACTAGCCGCGACGCCGTGCATATACAGAGGAGACTCTATCCGTTTGTAGAGTGATTCTGTGTATGCGGCGGGTCTGGGCACGCACCGGGGAAGAAGGTTTTTCAAAAAAATTTAGACACCAAATACATACCTTTTTGTGAACCATTTCCGCTGACAGAAACCCCCGGGGCGTGACAGATTAAGATGGTATCAGAGACTTCTTTTAATCACAACAGTTAGTGCCGACATCCAAGGGGGATACCTCACTTGGCTACAAATGAATGGAATGGATAGGACATAGGAGATTAGAACGCGAGTGATCGAGGGGGGGCGGGAACAGTCTGAGTCCTTTTCTCTCGATAGGTGGTTCGTTGTTTTGGTAGCGAAGTCTAGGGCTGACTTTTGTTGTGTGTGTGACAGACATGGCCCGTACTAGATCGTCGGCCGGGGACGCAGAGACGGATGCAACGACGTCGACGGCCGCGGAGAACCAGCTCCTGCGGCAACAACTGCGGGAGATGGCGGGGCAACTGGCAACCCTTACGGATCACATGCGTCAGTTGACGCAACAGCAACAGGTCGCGACGGTGACGGCCGTCCCGGCCCCTCTGCAGGGGACAACCGCGCCGGCGACGGGAACGCAAGGGACGGGAGCCTGGGCAGGAGTGGCTCCTCTACCGACTGCAGCAGCCGGGGTACCGCCAACCCAGGCTACGGCGCAAACAGCAGCACCCTCGTTAGCAACTACAGGACCAGTGCCGGGAGCCACCGGCGGGGGTACCTCGGGGGAGACCGTGATCACACCTTCCCCTACAGTGGCCGCCGCCGCCACGGGGGAGGGGTCATGTCACACCCCCGGGGGTTTTTGAGTCTATTTAAGCGGAAAATCGTGTGTATTTTTTTTCTTTTAACAAGGTAATTTAAACCTCATCCCCGGTGCGTGCCAGACCGCCACATACACAAATTCTCCCTGTCCGCGGACAGAGTCTCCTTTGTATATGCACGGCGTCTCACTTACAACAACATACATCCAACACCAACCATCAACCATACAATAGACATTCAACATCAAGCGGAATAATAAAGCGGCATCAATGTTTTAGAAAGGATAAAACCAGCAGTTGCAAAACCCGTGCCCACACGACACTTCGTTTTGAGAAAACCTTTTTGAAGTCATTTGGTTTATCATGAAAACATGCCGCATACAAAAACATCACCAAAAGAACCAAACTATAAACGTACAACTCATCCACAGTGCTAAATAATACATGTCCACGATTATTACTACCCACAAGCAAATTAACTAAATGCGTAAAAGAAATGAGATAATGATAATAACCAAGTGTCCTGACTACGGCCCTCGCGACGCAGTCTCGACCAACTCCCGGCTAACGCCTCTCGTAGCGCCTGTCACGGAGTGGGTAATGTCAGTGACAAACAAAGTAGATGTCTAATAACAATAAGGAATAAGGAGCAAACCGGAAACACCAAAACCATTTCGCTACAACCCTGCACATGTTAAGCTGGGCACCAACCCCAGAATTATCAATTGAATTGGGCACCAACCCCAGATTATCTGTCGGAGAGACTAAAGTCTCCCCTCGTGCACAAGTACCTACTTTGATGCATTTACCCCTTCCACGGTGCTGGTGTGCTATTCCCAGCGGGCGCGAAGGGGTCCTCACGGCACCCACACTTTTGTGAGGAACACGGGTCATACAAGACCACTCTTCCGGAAAAGTACACCCATGCGGAGGCCAATCCGCCTGTGTACGTGCAGCATCCCAAAACAGATTTGCCGAGATCGGCGTGTCATGAACAATGCGACCGCAGCCGCTTCAATTGTTAGATAAAAACACGATTATGCGAAAGGTTAAACTGTCCATCTACTTTGTTAGATAAATTGAGAGCACTTTAATGACGATAGATGCACTTACTGCACTGGCTGTATTTACAGCAACCGTACCCACCTATTTGGAGAGAGATCGGAACACCCGAATCTTTCGCGCACCCCCGCTGCGCGTCTGGACCTAAAGAAAGTCCGCACGGATAACTATAGTCAAAAGCGTGTACTAACATCTGAAAACACAAGACCCACTTTACTCTTTTCGACGGGAAGGTCCCACAAAACTCAGTCCTCAATCGGTAGCCCACTCGGGACGTCCCTGGTTAGACCAAAAAGGCCCCGACGGCGGAAATGATGAGAAAAGAGACCCGACGGCACGCCCCCGACGATTTCGTCGAGGCGCGGAGCGTCGGCGAAATTAGCACCCGACCTAATAAAATAATGACCAAGAAGGTCCCAGGTGGCCATGCCAAGAAAGCCACGGAAATAACGATCCCAACGTCGAAAACGGCGTTCAAAACGGTGGAAAAACGGACAAAAACGGAGCTACCGATCTTTGGGCTGTCGGGTGGTGCACAGGAGCAACCGTGGACCGGGTTTACGGCATCAGGCGGCGGCGGCACGCGCCGAGTGCACACAGGAGCGTGCACCAGGCGGGACGGGCCGGGCCGCGCACGGTGCTGGCGCGCGCCGGGTTCACGCATTCGGCCGCGGCGTCGCGCACCGGGTGCACGCCCAGCGCGTGCACCGTGCTGGACGGGCCGGGCCGGCGCACGGATTTGTGCGCCGGTTCTTGGCCTTCGATGTTGCAGGCGTGCACCGGGTGCACGCCTGGACCCGTGGACCGCGCTGTACGGAAAAGCACAGTAACTTCCCGTTTCGCTATTTCTTCTCCGTTTGCGCTCCCGTTTCGCGGTTTCTTCTCCGTTTTCGCACCCGTGCGACTCCGGCGAAGACCCCGCGACCATGGTAACGGCGGCGGCGGCCTCCCGTTTAAAAACGGCGGCGGCGGCCTCCCGTTACCCCACTAAGTTCCAACGAAACATCCCAAAAACCTCCGAATAAAAACACGATAATTCTAACGACTAAACCAACGATCGACGAACAACCAAAACGTCGGTCGGAGGTCCGATAACAAGAACTCGATTAAAGACCACCAAGAACTCAACGAAAGAGATGACGGAAAACTCCCAAATAATTTAAATAAATTATTTTACTAACCGAAGATCGACGGGAAGGTTGTCCGGTCGCGTTCTTGCCTTCGGTTCGGTGTCCGGGAAGATCGGGCTCCTTCTCTTTCTCCTTTCCCTTTCTTCCGGCTAGGGTTCCGTCTTTTCTTTTTTTTTTTTCCATCTCTCCGATTAGGGTTTTTATTTTCTTTTCTTTTCCTTTCCGATACTCAGGATCCCTTATATAGTCGTACTTTACCTTTAATTAATTCCTCTTTAATTCGTACGTAAGAGAATTAATTAATTTTCCGTCTGGGATAATTAATTAACTAATTAATTATCCCCCACGAGATAAACCACCTTATCTCTAACGGGTGCAAGATATTTAGCACGGATTCCGATGCACGACTAATTACCATATCACTTTGGGTCCCGTTCAGGGGGTTCCCGATATCGGATTTCAGATCCGATCGCGCCGTCGGCTTTCTTTTTCCGCGCTCTATCGCAGAAAAATACTAGCATCTCACAATGGCCAACTTCAAGAATTGAATAATTTTATTTCACTTAAAGGCTTGAATGACTATACCTAAGTCAAAAATACCCCCGAAAGGCCGGATCACTACACCACTCACACTTTATAAAAAGTTTCGTCCCGAAACTTAAGTACAAACCCCACTAATCAATTCGGGGAAACATTCCCTCATCTTCGATTCCAGTTCCCACGTCACCTCGCGCTCTTCGTGGTTGCTCCACTGGACCTTCACATAGGGGATAGTTTGATTGCGCAACTTCTTGTCCTCTCTCGCCAAAATCCGCACCGGCGTCTCCTCGACGCTTAAATCCTCTCGCAACTCGATGGTGGAGGCATCCAAGGCATGAGAGGGATCAGCTAGGTATCTCCGGAGCATTGAGACATGGAATACGTTATGGACTCGTTCGAGATTCGGCGGCGGAGCTAATCGGTACGCCACCGGTCCTATGCGTTCTAGGATCTCGAACGGTCCTACGTACCTCGGGCTTAACTTTCCTTTTATGCCGAAGCGTCGGTTCCCCTTGGAGGGCGAAACTCGGAGCATCACATGTTCACCCACCATGAACTCTAAGTCTCTGCGTCTGTTGTCCGCGTAGCTTTTCTGTCTGCTCTGGGCGGTCTGTAGTCTTTGTCTAATCAACCGCACCTTTGCTTCGGTCTCCTCCACCAAATCTGGCCCCAGAATCTTACGCTCACCCAGGTCGTCCCAGCATATTGCAGACCGACAGCGGCGCCCGTACAGGGCCTCGTATGGTGCCATCTGAATGCTGGCCTGGTAACTGTTATTATAGGCAAATTCCACTACGGGCAAACACCGTGCCCATCCTTCGCCCAGGTCTAAAACGCATGCCCGAAGCATGTCCTCCACAATTTGTATCACCCGCTCTGATTGTCCGTCGGTCTGCGGGTGGAAAGCCGTACTGAAGTGCAACTTGGTTCCCATTGCTCGCTGCAGGCTCTGCCAAAAGTTTGACACAAATCGTGTGTCCCTGTCCGACGTGATGGACGTCGGCACCCCATGCAACCTTACTATCTCGTTGATGTAGGTTTGCGCCAGTCGTTCCCGCGCCCACGTCGTGTGTATGGGCAGAAAGTGGGCCGATTTCGTCAGACGGTCCACGATTACCCATATTGCATCGTGTCCCTGTGACGATCTCGGGAACCCGGTCACAAAATCCATGGTAATCATGTCCCACTTCCACACGGGTACCGGTAAGGGTTGCAATTTTCCTGCTGGACGCTGGTGCTCGGCCTTCACTCGTTGGCACACCAGGCAGTGTGCCACAAACCGAGTCACGTCTCCCTTCATTTTGGGCCACCAGAAGGTCTGATTAACGTCCTTGTACATCTTCGTTCCCCCGGGATGCGCTGTATATGGAGCGGTATGCGCCTCCCGCAGGATTTCCTCTTTGAGTTCCGGTAGATCCGGCACGCAGATTCGTCCCCGAAATCGTATCGTGCCGTCGGAGTTTACTGCGAAGTCTCCTCCTTGGTCGGCAGTCACTCTACTTCGCACCAGCTGGAGTTGGTCATCAGTTGACTGCCCCTCGAGAATTCTGTCAAGCAGGGTAGGTCTGACCACCAGTGTCAGAAGTCGTTCGACTGTACCCGCCGGCACTACCTCTAGTCTTAGTTGCGAAAATTCCGCAATCAGACTATCTTGTTGGGTGATGGCACCTACCCCTGCTTTCTCGGCCTGCCCCTTACGGCTCAGGGCGTCGGCCACCACATTTGCCTTTCCCGGGTGGTAGTGGATCGTTAAATCGTAATCCTTTGTTTTTGCTTGACCTGTTTCATTTATTTCAATACCCCTAGCTCGTCCAAGTCGTCGAGCAAGTCTTTTTCTTTTAGTCTTCCCAGAAGTTTCTTCCATGGGAGCTTTGCCCTTTTCAGCAGCAGTAAGAGGAGCCTTTGACGTTTCCGCAGGCGCCTTCCCCTTTGAAGCAGTGGGAGCTGTTGCTTCAACTTGAAGCTCATCCCATTCAATTGATTCCGTTTCCGACTCCGTATCGGAATCATCTTTCGCTTTCTTTGCTTTCTTAGCCCTCTTGGGCTTGACAGTGTCCTTGACATGAACTTTTCTCCCTTTTTAGTCAAGCGGTTTAAGGGGGCGGCTATCCTGGAGAAATCCTTCACGAAGCGCCGGTAGTACCCGGCTAACCCCAGGAAGCTTCGAATCTCCGTTACCGTCGTCGGTTGGGTCCAGTTCGTCACCGAATCTATCTTCTTCGGATCGACTGCGACCCCAGCCGCCGAGATTACATGTCCCAAGAAGCCAACCTCTCGGAGCCAAAACTCACACTTTTTGAGTTTGGCGTAGAGTTTCTGTTCCCGTAGGGTCTGGAGGACTGTGCGCAGATGTTCTTCATGTTCCTCATCTGTACGGGAATAGATGAGGATATCGTCGATGAAGACCACCACGAATAAATCCAGAAAGGGTTTGAACACCCTGTTCATCATGTCCATGAACACTGCCGGGGCATTCGTGAGCCCGAACGGCATTACAGTAAATTCGTAATGACCGTAGCGAGTCCGAAAAGCCGTTTTGGGGATGTCCTCCCCCTTTACTTGGACCTGATGATAGCCCGACTGCAGGTCAATCTTTGAAAACACCGTCGCCCCCTGTAATTGGTCGAAAAGGTCGTTGATCCTTGGCAGGGGGTACTTGTTCTTAACGGTGACCTTTTTTATCTCCCGGTAGTCGATACACAACCGGAGACTTCCGTCCTTCTTTCTCACAAACAGGACGGGCGCGCCCCAGGGCGACGCGCTAGGTCTGATGAAGCCCTTATCCAAAAGGTCCTCCAACTGTGCCTTGAGTTCCTTCAACTCCGCGAAGGCCATCCTGTACGGTGCCTTGGTGATGGGTTTGGTGCCGGGAAGTAGTTCAATGGGAAAGTCGACTTCTCGTTCCGGCGGCGCTCCGGGGAGCTCTGCCGGAAATACGTCCAGAAATTCCCTTACCACGGGACCGCTGATCCTTATCTGGGGAGCGGCCCTGAACTACCTATCGGCCCATTGGGTCCTCGGCTGCAAGGCATAGGGTGGAGCCTATTTGTTCCTTGCATGGCCCTTAACGGGCCCCGAGTACACAAGGTTCTCCTATGCTTCGAAGCTCGCCCGCGCGCATCGGCCGGGGGAGGCTTCGCCTAATACTTAAGGATTCTAGAGAGAGGGAGCGAGAGAGAGAGTCTAACAGGGGTAGCAGGTTAAGGTGTGACCGGTGCTCCTAATCTAAGAGGGAGAAGTGGAACCAAAAGTTTACCTGCCGTTACTAGGTCTGGGACGTAGCGTCCTCCACTGCAGTATCCCGGGGAGTCCGTCCACAGCCCTTGGGCCAGCGTCGTACGGCGTGCTGGGGAAGGGACTTGTCGTCTGAGGAGTCTGCAGATTGCTGGTCGTCAGGCGAATCCCTTGGCTGAACGGGGGCCGCAGCACCCTCTGGTCCTTTCTGCTGTGGTGGCGCGGCGGCGGCGGAAGTGGGCCTCTGAGGGCAGAATGCACGGGAGTGGTCCGGTAAGCCGCACTGATTGCAGTAATGGTACCTCCACGTACATTCTGCCACCGGGTGAGCACCCTCGCAGATTACGCACGGTCCCTGAGGTGGTTTCGCGTCCCTCGCTGGTGTCGGTTCGTCCTCCCGCGCTTTCTCCGGTCGTCTTCCTCCTTGGCCCTCCGGGGCGGGGCCCCCTCGTGGAACGGGTGCAGCAGTCTTCCCCGTCCTCTCCGGTCGCGGTGCCGGAGGCCTGGTGGTGCCCGGTTTCCGTGGGCACTCGA
This sequence comes from Tillandsia leiboldiana, assembly GCA_029204045.2. Classification (NCBI taxonomy): domain Eukaryota; kingdom Viridiplantae; phylum Streptophyta; class Magnoliopsida; order Poales; family Bromeliaceae; genus Tillandsia; species Tillandsia leiboldiana. The sequence goes on from CM055074.1 coordinate 19,631,242, forward strand.
AGCGTGCGTGTCCTGGCTTGCCACACCGGTAGCAGTGGTCGTGACTCCATGGACAGTCAGTCACCTGATGCGCCCTGCTGCATATGGGACACGGTTTCCCCTGCGGTGTGGATCCTCCTCTCCTTACCTTTCCAAAGGTTCCCTCCGTCCTCGGACGTTTGAGTGCCGGGCCCTGCTGGAAGGGGTTCTCTGCCGGTCTGGGATAGGGATAACACTGCCGAGCGCGTGCCTCGGCCAGTTCTTGCTCTGCCCGCTGGGCCAATATAACTGCTTCATTAAAAGTAGGGAATCCTGTCGGCGGCATTCCCCGATAGGTGCCGTTCCTGACGTCTTGCCGGATGCGGTCGACACCCTCAAAATCCTGAGTCAGTATGCCTAGGTGCTCTGTGAGAGTTAGCATTTGCCCCGCTATGTCGCGTAGCTGGTTGCGGAGTATGCGGTTGGCTGCAGCTATGGAATCCATCCTGTCCATTTGAGAATGGTTAGCACTCGGTGGCCGGATCCTGGCCGTTGTCCGCTGTAATACAAAGGAACCACGTTAACCCTAAGGTTATAACCCTAATACCCTGTCTTATGATTACGCCTACATTACGTCCCCTTTTTCCCGTACTCTCACGTACTACGCACTTATACCTTGGTTATCTCAAGTCTAATTTGCTTGTGGTACCCTGCACTGTGGATGCGGATCTCGTCTACTATGGTCATGGTTGTTTTTCTCTGATACCATTTAATCTGTCACGCCCCCGGGGGTTTTTGAGTCTATTTAAGCGGAAAATCGTGTGTATTTTTTTTCTTTTAACAAGGTAATTTAAACCTCATCCCCGGTGCGTGCCAGACCGCCACATACACAAATTCTCCCTGTCCGCGGACAGAGTCTCCTTTGTATATGCACGGCGTCTCACTTACAACAACATACATCCAACACCAACCATCAACCATACAATAGACATTCAACATCAAGCGGAATAATAAAGCGGCATCAATGTTTTAGAAAGGATAAAACCAGCAGTTGCAAAACCCGTGCCCACACGACACTTCGTTTTGAGAAAACCTTTTCGAAGTCATTTGGTTTATCATGAAAACATGCCGCATACAAAAACATCACCAAAAGAACCAAACTTTAAACGTACAACTCATCCACAGTGCTAAATAATACATGTCCACGATTATTACTACCCACAAGCAAATTAACTAAATGCGTAAAAGAAATGAGATAATGATAATAACCAAGTGTCCTGACTACGGCCCTCGCGACGCAGTCTCGACCAACTCCCGGCTAACGCCTCTCGTAGCGCCTGTCACGGAGTGGGTAATGTCAGTGACAAACAAAGTAGATGTCTAATAACAATAAGGAATAAGGAGCAAACCGGAAACACCAAAACCATTTCGCTACAACCCTGCACATGTTAAGCTGGGCACCAACCCCAGAATTATCAATTGAATTGGGCACCAACCCCAGATTATCTGTCGGAGAGACTAAAGTCTCCCCTCGTGCACAAGTACCTACTTTGATGCATTTACCCCTTCCACGGTGCTGGTGTGCTATTCCCAGCGGGCGCGAAGGGGTCCTCACGGCACCCACACTTTTGTGAGGAACACGGGTCATACAAGACCACTCTTCCGGAAAAGTACACCCATGCGGAGGCCAATCCGCCTGTGTACGTGCAGCATCCCAAAACAGATTTGCCGAGATCGGCGTGTCATGAACAATGCGACCGCAGCCGCTTCAATTGTTAGATAAAAACACGATTATGCGAAAGGTTAAACTGTCCATCTACTTTGTTAGATAAATTGAGAGCACTTTAATGACGATAGATGCACTTACTGCACTGGCTGTATTTACAGCAACCGTACCCACCTATTTGGAGAGAGATCGGAACACCCGAATCTTTCGCGCACCCCCGCTGCGCGTCTGGACCTAAAGAAAGTCCGCACGGATAACTATAGTCAAAAGCGTGTACTAACATCTGAAAACACAAGACCCACTTTACTCTTTTCGACGGGAAGGTCCCACAAAACTCAGTCCTCAATCGGTAGCCCACTCGGGACGTCCCTGGTTAGACCAAGAAGGCCCCGACGACGGAAATGATGAGAAAAGAGACCCGACGGCATGCCCCCGACGATTTCGTCGAGGCGCGGAGCGTCGGCGAAATTAGCACCCGACCTAATAAAATAATGACCAAGAAGGTCCCAGGTGGCCATGCCAAGAAAGCCACGGAAATAACGATCCCAACGTCGAAAACGGCGTTCAAAACGGTGGAAAAACGGACAAAAACGGAGCTACCGATCTTTGGGCTGTCGGGTGGTGCACAGGAGCAACCGTGGACCGGGTTTACGGCATCAGGCGGCGGCGGCACGCGCCGAGTGCACACAGGAGCGTGCACCAGGCGGGACGGGCCGGGCCGCGCACGGTGCTGGCGCGCGCCGGGTTCACGCATTCTGCCGCGGCGTCGCGCACCGGGTGCACGCCCAGCGCGTGCACCGTGCTGGACGGGCCGGGCCGGCGCACGGATTTGTGCGCCGGTTCTTGGCCTTCGATGTTGCAGGTGTGCACCGGGTGCACGCCTGGACCCGTGGACCGCGCTGTACGGAAAAGCACAGTAACTTCCCGTTTCGCGATTTCTTCTCCGTTTGCGCTCCCGTTTCGCGGTTTCTTCTCCGTTTTCGCTCCCGTGCGACTCCGGCGAAGACCCCGCGACCATGGTAACGGCGGCGGCGGCCTCCCGTTTAAAAACGGCGGCGGCGGCCTCCCGTTACCCCACTAAGTTCCAACGAAACATCCCAAAAACCTCCGAATAAAAACACGATAATTCTAACGACTAAACCAACGATCGACGAACAACCAAAACGTCGGTCGGAGGTCCGATAACAAGAACTCGATTAAAGACCACCAAGAACTCAACGAAAGAGATGAAGGAAAACTCCCAAATAATTTAAATAAATTATTTTACTAACCGAAGATCGACGGGAAGGTTGTCCGGTCGCGTTCTTGCCTTCGGTTCGGTGTCCGGGAAGATCGGGCTCCTTCTCTTTCTCCTTTCCCTTTCTTCCGGCTAGGGTTCCGTCTTTTCTTTTTTTTTTTCCTTCTCTCCGATTAGGGTTTTTATTTTCTTTTCTTTTCCTTTCCGATACTCAGGATCCCTTATATAGTCGTACTTTACCTTTAATTAATTCCTCTTTAATTCGTACGTAAGAGAATTAATTAATTTTCCGTCTGGGATAATTAATTAACTAATTAATTATCCCCCACGAGATAAACCACCTTATCTCTAACGGGTGCAAGATATTTAGCACGGATTCCGATGCACGACTAATTACCATATCACTTTGGGTCCCGTTCAGGGGGTTCCCGATATCGGATTTCAGATCCGATCGCGCCGTCGGCTTTCTTTTTCCGCGCTCTATCGCAGAAAAATACTAGCATCTCACAATGGCCAACTTCAAGAATTGAATAATTTTATTTCACTTAAAGGCTTGAATGACTATACCTAAGTCAAAAATACCCCCGAAAGGCCGGATCACTACAGGTTAGTTCCGCTAACTGAGCGGGACCGCGTGCGGGCCAACCTGGCCGACTTTAAGAAGTACGATCCACCCACGTTCGAAAGGGAGACGATCGATCCCTGGGTCGTCGAGAAGTGGGTGGGATCGATGGAAAAATTGTTCGAAGACTTGCTTATGGAGGATTGCGAGCGGGTTCCCCTAGCGGTCCACTTCTTAGAGGGGAACGCCCGCTTATGGTGGAAGACGGTGCGCCCTGATCCCACAAAGGGCACCGTGCTCGCATCGTGGACAACGTTCAAACATGAGCTGTTCGGGGCCTTCTTCACCAGCAGCGTTAAGAAGAAACTGGAGGACGACTTGAACCACATCCGACAGGGGAGCAAGACAGTTATGGAATACCAACGCGAATTCGTGAGGTTGGCCAACTGCGTCCCTTTCGTCATAAGGGACGAGTCCCACAAGGCTCAACTGTTCGTGGATGGCTTGCGAAGCGACATTTTCCAGGTGGTCCAAGCTGCCGACTTGCACACCTTTCAGACAGTGGTCGACAGGGCCACTGTTGTGGAGCGCGGGTTCGCTGTTACGCGCGCTAGAAGGGAGGCCCCGGCGCATCATGAAGATAGGAAGCGACAGCAACAATACTCCGGGGGAGGCTCCTCCAGCGGGAGCCGACCCCCCAAACGGTGGAGGCCACAGGCAGGATCTCGGAGCACACCAGCAAGAGGACCGAGGCCGGGGGATAGGCCTTGTGTAATTTGTGGAGGAGCGCACCGGAAACCAGATTGCCCCCAGCGATTTGATCATTGCTTCCGCTGCGGCAAGCAGGGGCACTTCCGCCACAACTGCCCCTTAACTCTGGGAGCGATTTCCTCAATAGCTTCGGCGCCTGCATCACAGCATACTGGACGGGGAAAAGCTCCTATGGGGTCAACTTCTAGACCCCCGGCACCACGGCGAGAGGGGGAGAGGCAACCTCAGGCAGGCGGGAGGGTTTACTCAATGACCCGCCAGGGGGCGGATCCACCGGAGGATGTACTTGCAGGTATTACTTCTATTTCAAATTCCCGTGCTAGAACCCTCTTTGATACCAGAGCGACGCACTCTTTCATTTCTCGTGACTTTGTGTTTGTGCATGATCTTGGGGAGACACCTCTGCAAAATAGAATGACGGTTCAAACGGCGGCAAGGGCCTTAGAGGCGACTAGCTTTGTGGCCGCCTGCCCGATTAAGCTAGGGCGACTGGCTTGCCCTTGGGATTTGGCGGTAATTCCCCTGAAGGAGTACGACGCCGTGTTGGGCATGGACTGGCTCTCGAGGTACCAAGCGCTCATCGATTGCGAGAAACGGCAGGTGCGGCTACAAGAATCGGGTTTTCCTGAGCACGTGTACCTGGCGTGCAAGAGTACTTCCTTCCCTGCGGTCATCTCAGTAGCAACGGCCAGAAGACTAGTAGAGGGTGGATGCGTGGCCTACTTGGCATCAGTGGATTTAGGCACCCGACCCCCGGCAACACTTGCAGACATTCCAGTGGTGAGGGATTTTCCTGATGTTTTTCCGACGGAATTGCCCGGCATGCCCCGTGAACGGGAGGTGGTGTTTCCTATCGAACTACTACCGGGCACGCAGCCTATTACGAAGGCGCCTTACCGAATGGCCTTCGTGGTGTTGAAGGAGCTCAAGGCGCAACTGGAGGACCTCTTGGACAAAGGGTTTATCAGGCCAAGTGTGTCGCCCTGGGGCGCACCGGTACTCTTTGTGCGAAAGAAGGACGGAAGTCTGCGTCTCTACATCGACTACAGAGGGATCAACAAAGTTACAGTGAAGAACAAGTACCCCCTTCCCAGAATAGACGACCTCTTCGACCAGTTGCGAGGAGCAACGGTTTTCTCAAAGATTGACCTGCAATCGGGCTACCATCAGCTCCGGGTTCGGAACGAGGATATCCCAAGGACCGCTTTCCGGACCCGGTACGACCACTACGAGTTCACGGTCATGTCGTTCGGGCTTACGAACGCCCCTGCAGTCTTCATGGATATGATGAACCGAATCTTCAGACCTTTCCTAGACCAGTTCGTAGTGGTCTTTATTGACGACATCCTGATCTATTCACCCACCGACGAAGAACACGAGGACCATTTGCGAACGATTCTCCATACTCTCAGGGAGCAGAAGCTGTTCGCTAAGCTCAAGAAGTGTGAATTCTGGCTAAGCGAAGTAGGATTTCTAGGGCACGTGATCTCGGCGAGGGGAATCGCCGTGGACCCCAAGAAGGTGGAATCGGTGATCGACTGGCAGCCGCCGACGACGGTGACAGAGATCCGCAGTTTCCTGGGCCTGGCGGGATATTACAGGCGCTTCGTCGAAGGTTTCTTGAAGATTGCTGCCCCTCTAAACCGGTTGACCAGAAAAGGGGAAAAGTTTTTGTGGACTGCTAAATGCCAGGAGAGCTTCGAAGAACTCAAAAGGAGGCTGACCAAGGCACCAATACTTGTACTACCAACCCCCGGAGAGGACTACGAAGTGTACTGCGACGCATCAAGGATCGGCCTTGGGGGTGTACTGATGCAACAAGGGAAAGTAATAGCCTATGCTTCCAGGCAACTGAATGATTACGAAAGGAATTACCCGGTACATGATCTGGAGCTGGCTGCAGTGGTCTTCGTTCTAAAGTTATGGAGACACTACCTCTTTGGCGTCCACTGTAACGTCTTTTCAGACCATCAGAGTCTTAAATACCTGTTCACACAAAAGGAGCTAAATTTGCGGCAGAGGCGGTGGCTTGAATTATTAAAGGATTACGATCTAACGATTCAATACCACCTCGGAAAGGCAAACGTGGTGGCGGACGCTCTGAGCAGGAAGGGGCAACTGGAAGAGGCGTCGGTACGCGCGATAACTGAGCAGAGCAGCTTGATCGCGGATTTCTCACGACTAAAGTTGGAAGTGGTACCAGCGGGCACAGTTGCGCAACTCTTAACCTTAGTGGTCAAGCCGACGCTATTCGAGAAAATCCGGGAAGGACAACAGACGGACTCGCACTTACAGCTTGTTCGAGACAAGATCTCCCCGGACCAGGAGAACGACTTTGCAGTGGGAGTCGACGGCATCATACGGTTCCGCGGGCGGTTTTGCGTGCCGGATTCTTCGGGATTGAAAGAGGAAATTCTGACAGAGGCACACCGCGCCCCTTATGCGGCGCATCCGGGGGGCACGAAGATGTACAGGGACCTCAAGCAGACCTTCTGGTGGCCCAAGCTGAAGGGGGATGTGACGCGACATGTAGCTCATTGCCTGGTATGTCAACAGATAAAAGCGAAACATCAGCGACCAGCGGGAAAGTTACAGCCCTTACCAGTGCCAGAGTGGAAGTGGGATCAGATCACCATGGATTTCGTCACAGGGTTTCCACGTTCACAGCAGGGGCACGACGCGATTTGGGTCATAGTTGACCGGCTAACCAAATCAGCACACTTCCTGCCCATTCACACAACCTGGGCCCGAGAGCGGTTAGCTCAGGTCTACATCAGCGAGATCGTGAGACTGCATGGAGTGCCGGCATCAATCACCTCGGATAGAGACACGCGCTTTGTCTCGAAGTTTTGGCAGAGTCTACAGCGGGCCCTGGGGACCAAACTACATTTCAGCACAGCCTTCCACCCCCAGACGGACGGACTGTCGGAACGAGTGATTCAGACTCTCGAGGACCTGCTTCGCGCCTGTGTACTTGACTGGGGGGTCGGTTGGTCACGCTACTTACCCCTCGTGGAATTCGCCTACAACAACAGCTACCAGGCCAGCATCCTGATGGCGCCCTATGAAGCCTTGTATGGGAGGCGCTGCCGATCCCCGATCTGTTGGGACGACTTGGGAGAACGGAAGTTCTTGGGACCCGACTTAGTGGAAGAAACTGAGGAGAAGGTACGCCTCATCAAACAACGCTTACTGACCGCCCAGAGCCGACAGAAGAGCTACGCAGACCAGAGGCGCCGTGACTTGGAATTCCAAGTGGGAGAGCACGTGCTTCTGCGGGTCTCGCCATCCAGAGGAATCAAGCGTTTCGGGCTGAAGGGCAAGCTGAGCCCACAGTTTGTGGGACCGTTCGAGATCTTGGAGCGCATTGGCCCGGTGGCGTACCGCCTTGCCCTACCACCGAATCTCGATAGGGTCCACAATGTTTTCCACGTTTCGATGCTCAGAAGATACCTCCCCGACCCATCGCACATTCTGGATGTCACTACACTCGAACTAAAGGAGGACCTAAGCTTCAAAGAAATCCCAGTGAGAATCCTAGCAAGGGAAAGCAAATTACTACGAAATCGAACCATCCCCTACGTAAAGGTGCTTTGGAGCAACCACGAGGAGCGCGAAGCAACGTGGGAGCTGGAGTCGAAAATGAGGGAGCCTACCCCAATCTCTTCATCGCAACCCAGGACTGAGTTTCGGGGACGAAACTCGTTTTTAGAGGTGAGTGGTGTAGTAACCGCTTGTTTAAGTGTATTTTCGGATTGTTATATGTTACTTTAAGTGCACCGCACCTCGCTTAGGGGTCCGGAAGGTGGCTTATTTTTCCCGTTTTTCTGGATAGACCATCGGGGCTCGCGGGTATTTTTAGGCAATAAAGCTCGCGAAACGGAACACGGGGGCGCGATCGGTTCTGGATTCCGACTCCAGAATCTCCCGGAATAAATTTCGGAAGGTTGCTAGCAGTTCAGACGACTTACACGTTTATCGAGGCAGACCGGACCCTGGTTCGCAACCGATCGACCTAGTCTCTGTTTGAGGTTTGGGTTTTTCCCACTTCTCAAGTCGCCCGATCACTTCTTTCAAGTTGCGTTATGGGATTAGGGTTTTATTTTTCACCCTTCTTGCCCTATACGTAGGTCACACCGGATCGAGGAAGCGGAACCCATTTTGCAAAACCGCCTTCCTTCTACCGACGACACAGAGAACCGGGCGGTGGTGCTCACGGTGAGAGAAGGACATCGCACTCCCCACGAAACCCGGCAAAGCGAACGCGGGACGATCCCCTTCCTCCATCTCCATCGGCGGATTGGGAGTGCGTGGATCGGTGAGTTTCTATTTGCGTTCTTTAAAGTATTTTCCTTCGGACCATCGCAAGGCGCGCCGGCTGGTCGCACCATCGCCGCCGCGAGGTGCCAGGCGCGCGCGGGGAACGACCGCCGCGCGTGCGGGATGGGCGCCCGCGCGGGCCAGGGGCCGCCCCGTGCCCCGTGCGTGCGGGATGGGCGCCCGCGCGGGCCAGGCGCCGCGCGGGGCCGCCCCGTGCGTGCGGGATGGGCGCCCGTGCGGGCCAGGCGCCGCGCGGGGCCGCCCCGTGCGTGCGGGCTGGGTGCCCGCGCGGGGCCTGGGCGCCGCGCGGCCGCCGTTGACAGCATGCCCGTGTGACTCGGTTACCGCGCGGGGCCTTGTGCGCGTGCGGACAACGCGACAACGCAGGGTCACCGCCGCCACGTTCCCCGACTCGGCCGCCGCCGCCGCCTTCGGAACTGAGGGCTCCCCTCCGCGGCGGAAACTGGACAGCTTTCTTATTTCTTCTCCTTGGCTATGCTTGTAGTGTACTGACCTCTCCCCAGGGGACTTTGTAGATTCGGGGAGCGCGCCGGGACGCGGGGAAGTCGAGCTTTGATCGCTGCACGTGACAGGTGGGTTTTACTTTTGGGGCTTAGCGTCGGTTTCTGGCAGTTTGCATTTACTTTTGAGTATACGTTTAATGATGCTAACATGACAGTCATTATAATCTGATTATTGAGTGCTCTGGGTATTTCGGTTACTTTGCTCGAGGCTGCAGCACGTGCACCCGCGGTTTGGCCACCGCAAAGGGTGCGCTTTTCCGGAAAAGTGGTCTATGACCCGTGTAAACCCACGAGGGGACGTAGTGGGGGCCCCCGCAGGTGGGGGGTTTTGAGGCGCCGAGGTGCGAGCGGTGCGACCCGTCGGGGTAGGTGCCCGACGTGGTTTATCGGGGTAGGTGCCCGACGTGGTTTACCGAGATAGGTGCTCGGATGGTGTGCCGGGGCAGGTGCCCGGATTAGGTTTGCAGGTGTGCTTCGTTTTTCCCGTTTGGGAGGGTGGTTGCTCCGGATAGTTTACGGTTGGACGCATTTCTGTACCCTGCTTTTATTACCATTATTGTGTCGCTGACTTCCCACTTTGTGATAGGGTCCTTCGGGGGGGAGAGTTAGGCGACGGTGAGGCCGAGACAAGAGCATCTGGGTCACTGGAGACCCCGAACTGTACTTTTCCCGTTCTTTCTGTCGCGCCCCCGGGGGTTTTTGAGTCTATCAAAGCGGAAAATTGCGTGTATTATTTTTTTTTCTTAACAAAGTAACTTAAACCTCATCCCCGGTGCGTGCCAGACCGCCACATACACAAATTCTCTCTGCCCACGGACAGAGTCTCCTTTGTATATGCACGACGTCTCATTTACAACATGCGTTTCCTTTACAACATCATACATCAACCATCAACCATACAATAGACATACCTCGTCAAACACAGTACAGTAATTTAACTAATGTTTTAAAAGACCGGTGTCCACTCGACACCTTGTTATTTTTTTTTTTCCAAGCGAGTTATTAAAGCGGCATCAACGTTTAGAAAGGATAAAACCAGCGGTTGCAAAATCCGTGCCCACACGGCACTTCGTTTTGAGAAAACATTTTCGAAATCATTTGGTTTATCATGAAAACGTGCCGCATATGGAAACATCACTAAAAGTAGCAAAGTATAAAAGTTCACCTCATCCACAGCGCTAACTAATACATGTCCACGACTAATATGATCCACAACTAATATGATCCACAACTAATCTGATCCACAAGCAAATTAACTATTTAAAGTATAAGGAAAACGAGATAAAAACCAAGTATCCTAACTACGGTCCTCGCGACGCTGTCTCACCGCCATCCCTGCTAACGCACCTAGTAATACCTGTCACGGAGTGGGTAAGTCAGTGACAAACAAAGTCGATGTCTAAATATCAATAAGGAATAAGGAGAAAACCGATTACACCGGAACCTTTCGCTAAAACCCTGTACATAATTAAGCTGGGCACCAACCCCAGATTTATCAATTAAGTTGGGCACCAACCCCAGAGTACCTGTCGGAGAGACTAAAGTCTCCCCTCGTACGCAAACACCTTTTTAATGCTTTTAACCTCTTCACGGTGCTGGTGTGCTATTTTCAGCAGGCGCGAAGAGGTCCTCACGGCTCCCACCCCTTTGTGAGGCACACGGGTCAAAAAGACCACTTCTCCGGAAAAGTACACCCATGCGGAGGCCAATCCGCCTGTGTACGTGCAGCATCCGAAAATGGATTTGCCGAGATCGGCGTGTAGTGAGCACCGCGACCGCAGCCGCTTCAATTGTTAGATAAAATACAATTATGCGAAAGGTTAAACTGTCCATCTACTTTGTTAGACAAATTAAGAGCATTTTAATGATGATAGATGCACTTACTGCACTTGTTGCACTTATAGCAACCGTACCCACCTAGTTGAAGAGAAATCAGAACACCTGAATCCTTCGCGCACCCCCGCTGCGCACCTGGACCAAAAGAAAGTCTGCAAGGATAACTATAGTCAAAAACGTGTAATAACATCCCAAAACAAAAGACCCAATTTACTCTTTTCGACGGAAAAGTCCAACACCGTCCGGGTTGACGAAAACCGAAATCCTGCGCCGCCGTCACCGTCCGCCGGAGCCCCGCGCGGTTCGGAACCGCGCGGCGTGTCTCCGCGGGCGGCGCCCACGCGGCGCGGCGCCTCGCGCGGGTGCTGCCCGTGCGGCCCCGCACGGCGCCCGCGCGGGTGCGGCCCCGCACGGCGCCCGCGTGGGTGCCCCGCGCGGCGCCCGCGTGGTTGCGGGTCCGCGCGGGTGCCGCCCGCGCGGCAGCCGCGCGGCGCCCGCGCGGTGCCCGCGCGGTTGCGGGTACGCGCGGGTGCCGCCCGCGCGGCAGCCGCGCGGCGCCCGCGCGGTGCCCGCGCGGTTGCGGGTCCGCACGGGTGCCGCCCGCGCGGCAGCCGCGCGGCGCCCGCGCGGGTACGACCCGCGTGGAGCCCGCGCGGTGCCCGCGCGGTCCTATCGCCGCTTGCGGCGGCGATCGGCCGTCCGCGATTCTCCTCCGCGCGATGCCCTAGCGGCACCGCGCGCCTCCGCCGTCCGTTCCGTGCCCTAGCATGACGACGATGACGGCGACGGTGACGGATACGACGGAGAAACCCAAGAACTCAAACAAAAAGGACGACGGAAAAATCCCAAATAATTTATAACAATTATTTTACTAACAGAAGATCGACGGGAAGGTTGTCCGGTCGCGTTCTTGCCTTCGGTTCGATGTCCGGGAAGATCGGGCTCCTCTTTCTCCTTTCCCTTTTTCCGGCTAGGGTTCCGTCTTTTCCTTTTTCTCTTTCTTTCTCTCCTCACCGGTTAGGGTTTTATTTTTCTTTTCTTTTCTTTCCGATAATCGGGATCCCTTATATAGCTCGTATTATATCTTTAATTAATTTCCTCTTTAATTCGTACGTAAGAAAATTTTATTTTCCGTCATCGGATAATTAATTAATTAATTAATTATCCCCTACGAGATAACCCACCTTATCTCCAACGGGTGCAAGATATTTTGCACGGATTCCAATGCATGACTAATCACCGTATCACTAAGAATTCCGTTCCGGGAGATCCCGACATCGGATTTCAGATCCGATCGCACCGTCGGCCATCATTTTCCGCGCTCTATCGCAGAACAATACCAGCACCACACACTGGCCAACTCTTAAGAATTGAATAATTTTATTTCACTTAAAGGCTTAAATAATTACATGTGAGTCAAAAATACCCCTAAGGGCCGGATCACTACACCTGTAAAGACTCAAAATATTTTATTTTTAATAAATAGATTAAAAGCAGAATCGTAGTCGATTTCGGGTTCAAAAGACCTACGTTGATTTATTTAGTCAATTGCCAGTGTGCGAGTTGCACGATTTACGAGACAAAAAGGCTATTTTCCAATCCGGACATGATCTTGGAAATCCGAGTTGACCGTTGCGATCGTCTCGTCGAACTGAGCGAGATTCATATTCAGCACTTTTCGATCTGACGGTCGGATCTTCCAGAATTCAACTAAGAAGTGGGAGAATCTCGCGACCAATGTAACAGTGTCCTCTGCGCACAGTGCACTTAAGTGAGTTACTGTAGATGAACAGTAACCCTGGTTTTCGAGACCCCGACGAATATAATATTGACTAATTCACTGTTCGGAATCCGAATATAGTGATCCAGGTAGTCATTTCGAACGGTTTCGTCATTCTGGACACAATGGCACTGACGGAAATTCTGTTTGACGACTCTGGAATCTCGAAAAGCGCGAAAACTGTATTTTGACACAGTTATTATGGACCGAGATTTTATCCGGGCAGCTTCGCGAAAATCAGAGATCGCTACCTGATAGGTCTCGTCGAGCCGGACGTCGTGGCGGTGTCCATTTTTCAGTTTGACAACTCGGTTGTCTCGAAAAGCGTAAAATATACTGAAAAACGTGATAAATTACGCGAAAACCCTATAGTTTGTGCCTCGAAAACCGTGCAAGTGCTTGGTGAGGGACCTAAGTGTGAATATGAGCTGCTGGGAGGGACTGATCTTCTAATATCAAGAGATGGAGGGTTTAAATGCAATTATGCATAAACTCTATATATACACATATGAGGTTAGGGTTTCCATTAATCCCTAAGCTCGTAGCTGCTGCCCCAGCCGCACCTCCCAACTTCTTCCTCCTCTCTACCGCACTCCACGGAGGGTCGCGCACCGGCCGCCGCCACCCCGTCGTCGGTGAAGAAAAGAATCAAGAAACCCTTCATCTCGGGTTGGAAAGGAAGGGTTGCTCACCGAGGGTTCTGGGGGTTCCCTAGCGTCCTCTGGGAGATCCCCTGTATGGTCGAGGCCGAGCTGAAGTGAACCCGAGGTCTGGCACCGCCGTGCGCCGCCGCGGGAAGAAGCTTCTTCTTCTTTTATTCCGGCGAGGTAAGTGGTTGAACTTATTACAATAAAATGGCCTAGGGACCCTCCTTTTCCTCTTCTGACCTCGTAAGGATCATGCTGGTGCAGCCTGAGCCCTTGGCGCCGTCCCTGTTGCCGGCGGAAGCATTAGGTCGCCGGAAGAAATTAGTTTCCGACGAACTCGGTCCTCACTTCTTCCGACCGTTGAAAACACGATCGGTACCGTTGATCCTCATCTCCTCATCGACTGCAACTCACCTGCGAAGTTTGAGGAAGATCGGCGGAGTGACCACGCCGTACGGGGATGCCCTAGAACCGGCCTCTTGTGCACTTCGCCGGAATCCACCCAACCGGCGCCGCCGCTCACTGGGGTCGCCGGCCACCGCCACCAGAAGACTCCTTGCACCGAGAGGGACCTTTTGGTCCAAGTCCCACCGGCCAGAACCCAGCCGGCCGGAATCCGCCATTAAAGCTCCCCCGAGCTTGGCCGAGCCCCGCCACCGCGCGCCGCCGGCGTTGTTCCACGCGGGTAAGTTGTCCAGATGTGATGATATTGGTCATAGGAACTTTTCCAAACCAATGCATGTGGATATTAACGTGGGACTTCCTTTCTCAGTAATTGCACCCTTAAGGCAATCCGAGCACCTACCGCCGGCCGCCGTCGCCGCATCTAGTCGCCGGCCAACCACCCAGGTAAGGTCTCGTGGTCGAGGGCATCGCTTTCATGCCTTTGCATGGGCTCAAGGAACCCTTCTCATAAACTTCCCATTTGTTGCTCTATAGGTGGCCGTAGAGCTCGGATTCCAGCCGATCGCCGCCCGGGGTCGCCGGCGTTGGGTCGGGAAGTGACCGAGCCACCCCCGTGAGCACTCTCCTACTGCTACTGGCCTCTGCTCAAGCCTAGGGCCCGAGCCGATCAAGATTCGGCCAAACCGAGCTCTAGCTTGGTTGGAGTTTCATCACCTTGCTCCGGCGAACTTCCCGGCCGGCCTCCGACGCGCGCAAGGTGAGCCCCCATTATCCTCAGTCCCTACTGTATACCATGCTCCAGTTAGATCACTTGCAGATCAAGTATATATTAAGTCGCAACATTACTAATTTGGAGCCCTTGTGTTTTTGGGCCAACTTGTAAATGGGCCTGGTCTCGGCCCAAATATTGCGAGCACGGCCTCCGTCTCGTCGTAACAAATGTGCTGAAAGTTACGGCGCAGCTTTTGGACTCCCGGATTTTGAGAATGAGTCGAAACATCGGATTAATGCAATAACTTTATGCAAATTAAAAATACATTTTGGACTAAAATGCGATTCGGACTTGCTGGCTGTCCTTAGACAGCGTTTACACGCCTACTAGGCATCTTGTTAGAGTTCAGTAGGTCCTCATTGATCGAGAGTTAGATTCTGTGCGGTAAATCGGCAATATTGCCCCGTATAAACACTCCGTTACTGTCGTGTCGTCGGGACGGGTATATGTGAGTCTAGTTCTGACTACAGTCTCTGTTCAGGGCCCAGCAGTTCAGCACCAGCCTCCTGGTAGTCTAGCGGGAGTTCGGGATCGGCCTTCATTCAGGTGGGTTTTATTTTCTTGGTCCTAGCATCTAACTCTATCATATTGGACGGGGTCAATTCTAAGCATACTGGGGTTAAATATTGATGGGTGATGGCTTATGCATGTTAATGGGTTTCGTCATAATGTTTAGCGTCGGTTTTCCGACGGTCGTTTTCCTTTTGATTATACATGATAGCGGGTTACTTTCGATCGCATATGTTACGATTTTACTTTGAGCATACCTGTTGCCGTTTTACTTTTGTTATATATATTATGATGCTGACATGATGATGGTTATGGTTACTTGGCTCGAGGCTGTCACACGCGCACCCGCGGTTTGGCCACCGCAAAGGGTGCGCTTTTCCGGAAAAGTGGTCTATGACCCGTGTATACCCACGAGGTGACGTAGTGGGGCCCCTTATTAGTGGTGGGGTTGAGACGCCGAGGTGCGAGCGGTGCGACCCGTCGGTTTAGTTGTCCGGCGTGGTCGGGTTTCTGCAGGTACGGTATGGACCGTCGGTTTAGTTGTCCGACGTGTCCGGGTATTACAGGATGCAGGTGTACAGGTTGCCTTTCCTCCTTGGGAGGGTGGTTGCTCCGGTTGTCTTCACGGTTTGTTTTATTATATTCTCCTGCTCTACTATTTTTGCGTCACTGACATCCCACTTCGTGACAGGGTTCAGACGGGGGAGAGGTAGGCGGTGGTGAGGACGGGACAGGAGCAGCTGGGTCGCTGGGGACCCTGGACTGTATTTCTTCTTTCATTCTCGTTTTTCATTGCATTGTAGTTATGTGAGAGGTTCGCGATACCCTCGTGGGGTCGGCGTGGATGTCGGTACGGGTTGCATTTAGTGCCCCTTGTGCGTTACTTTTTCTTCTATTTCTATTGGCCATTTGAAAATCAAGAGGGCAGAAGCCAAAGAAAAGATTGCGAAAACCGTTTTTAAAATCTAAGTGTCGTGTGGGCACTGGTTTCAAAACCCTGTGAATTTATGGATTGCGAAAGGGATTTCAAAACTTGGTGTCGGGTGGGCACCGTTTTCAAACCTTGTGGATTTATGCTGATTTCGAAACTGGCTTTCAAAACGTAAGCGCCGGGTAGGCGCTCTTTCAAAACTGTGGATTTATCCTTTCCAAATTGATCGGCCATATGTTCTTCTTTTATTAGTTTAGAATGCTAATTGTTGTGATTGATTGGTTGTGTAAGTTGGAACATGTACTGGACGCTACGCCGTGCACGTACAGGGGAGACTCTGTCCGTTTGCAGAGTGATCCTGTATGTGTGGCGGGTCTGGGCACGTGCCGGGGAAGAGGGGTTCTCTTTTAAACAAAAAAAAAAAAAAATTTACACGTCAAATATTCGACTTTTAATGAATCGTTTCCGCTAAAACAAACCCCCGGGGCGTGACAACACCACTCACACTTTATAAAAAGTTTCGTCCCGAAACTTAAGTACAAACCCCACTAATCAATTCGGGAAAACATTCTCTCATCTTCGATTCCAGTTCCCAAGTCGCCTCGCGCTCTTCGTGGTTGCTCCACTGGACCTTTACATAGGGGATTGTTCGTTTGCGCAACTTCTTGTCCTCTCTTGCCAAAATCCGCATCGGCGTCTCCTCGACGCTTAAATCCTCTCGCAACTCGATGGTGGAGGCATCCAAGGCATGAGAGGGATCAGCTAGGTACTTCCGGAGCATTGAGACATGGAACACGTTATGGACTCGTTCGAGGTTCGGCGGCAGGGCTAATCGGTACGCCACCGGTCCTACGCGTTCTAGGATCTCGAACGGTCCTATGTACCTCGGGCTTAACTTTCCCTTTATGCCGAAGCGTCGGTTCCCCTTGGAGGGCGAAACTCGGAGTAACGCATGCTCACCCACCATGAACTCTAAGTCTCGGCGTCTATTGTCCGCGTAGCTTTTCTGTCTGCTCTGGGCGGTCAGTAGCCTTTGTCTAATCAATCGCACCTTTGCTTCGGTCTCCTCCACCAAATCTGGGCCCAGAAACTTACGCTCACCCAAGTCGTCCCAGCATATTGGAGACCGACAGCGGCGCCCGTACAGGGCCTCGTATGGTGCCATCTGAATGCTGGCCTGGTAACTGTTATTGTAGGCAAATTCCACTAGGGGCAAACACCGTGCCCACCCTTCGCCCAAGTCCAAAATGCATGCTCGAAGCATGTCCTCCACAATTTGTATCACCCGCTCTGATTGTCCATCGGTCTGCGGGTGAAAAGCCGTACTGAAGTGCAACTTGGTTCCCATTGCTCGCCGCAGGCTCTGCCAAAAGTTTGACACAAATTGCGTGTCCCTGGCCGACGTGATGGATGTCGGCACCCCATGCAACCTTACTATCTCGTTGATGTAGGTTTGTGCCAGTCGTTCCCGCGTCCACGTCGTGTGTATGGGCAGAAAGTGGGCCGATTTCGTCAGACGGTCCACAATCACCCATATTGCATCGTGTCCCTGTGACGATCTCGGGAACCCGGTCACAAAATCCATGGTAATCATGTCCCACTTCCACTCGGGCACCGGTAAGGGTTGCAATTTTCCTGCCGGACGCTGGTGCTCGGCCTTCACCCGTTGGCACACCAGGAAGTGTGCCACAAACCGAGTCACGTCTCCCTTCATTTTGGGCCACCAGAAGGTCTGTTTGACGTCCTTGTACATCTTCGTTCCCCCGGGGTGCGCTGCATATGGAGCAGTATGCGCCTCCCGCAGGATTTCCTCTTTGAGTTCCGGTAGATCCGGCACGCAGATTCGTCCCCGAAATCGTATCGTGCCGTCGGAGTTTACTGTGAAATCACCTTCTTGGTCGGCAGTTACTCTACTTCTCACCAGCTGGAGTTGGTCATCAGTCGACTGCCCCTCGAGAATACTGTCAAGCAAGGTAGGTCTGACCACCAGTGTCAGAAGTTGTGCGACTGTACCCGCCGGTACTACTTCTAGTCTTAATCGCGAAAATTCCGCAATCAGACTATCTTGCTGGGTGATGGCACTTACCCATGCCTCCTCGGCCTGCCCTTTGGGGCTCAGGGCGTCGGCCACCACGTTTGCCTTTCCCGGGTGGTAGTGGATCGTTAAATCGTAATCCTTCAGTAGCTCGAGCCACCGTCTTTGTCGCAAATTTAACTCCTTTTGGGTGAAAAGGTACTTAAGACTTTTATGATCTGAGTACACATTGGAGTGTGCCCCATACAGGTAGTGTCTCCAAAGCTTGAGGACGAACACAACCGCTGCGAGTTCCAAATCGTGCACAGGGTAGTTCCGCTCGTATTCCTTGAGCTGCCTTGACACATAGGCTATAACCTTTCCCCGTTGCATGAGTACTCCACCCAGTCCGTTTCGCGACGCATCGCAATACGCTTCATAATCCTCCCCTGGTTCTGGCAGGGCGAGAATCGGGGCTCGCGTCAATCTATCCTTGAGCTCCTCGAAGCTCCTCTGACATTTGTCCGTCCAGATGAACTTTTCCCCCTTTCTAGTCAAACGGTTTAAGGGGGTGGCTATCTTGGAGAAACCATCCACGAAGCGCCGATAGTACGCGGCTAATCCCAGGAAGCTTCGAATCTCCGTCACCGTCGTCGGTTGGGGCCAGTTCGTCACCGAATCTATCTTCTTCGGATCGACTGCGACTCCAGCCGCCGAGATTACGTGCCCCAAGAAGCCGACCTCACAGAGCCAAAACTCACACTTTTTGAGTTTGGCGTAGAGTTGCTGTTCCTGTAGGGTCTGGAGGACTCTGCGCAGATCTTCTTCGTGTTCCTCGTCTGTACGGGAGTAGATGAGGATATCGTCGATGAAGACCACCACGAATAAGTCCAGGAAGGGTTTGAATACCCTGTTCATCATGTCCATGAACACCGCCGGGGCATTTGTGAGCCCGAACGGCATTACTGTAAATTCGTAATGGCCGTAGCGAGTCCGGAAAGCCGTTTTGGGGATGTCCTCCCCCTTGACCTGGACCTGATGATAGCCCGACTGTAGGTCAATCTTTGAAAACACCGTCGCCCCCTGTAGTTGGTCGAAGAGGTCGTCGATCCTTGGCAGGGGGTACTTGTTCTTAACGGTGACCTTATTTATCTCCCGGTAGTCGATGCACAACCGGAGACTTCCGTCCTTCTTCCTCACAAACAGGACGGGCGCGCCCCAGGGTGACGCGCTAGGTCTGATGAAACCCTTATCCAAAAGGTCCTCTAACTGTGCCTTGAGTTCCTTCAACTCCGCGAAGGCCATCCTGTACGGTGCCTTGGTGATGGGTTTGGTGCCGGGTGTTACGGATTTTGTTTTGGCGCATTTCGTGAAAGTGTTAAGTCTTGAAGATTGAAGATGAATGAAGTTTGGATCATATACCTCAATCTCAAGAAAGAAGAATTCAAAAGGATCAGGTAAGTTTAACTAAATATTTTTGGTGATCCGAATACTTCTTGTAGTGGAGAAACACTTGGAAGAATTTTTTATCGCATAAAAATCAAGAACTGGACATGGGACATGTTCAGGATCTGGATCAGACAGTCCGATCCGGATCCCGAAGGGTGCTCGTTCATTGGCAAATCCGATCCGGATCATAGTCATTTCGATCCGGATCCCGAACATGGGAATTTGCTGAAATACATGAACGATCCGGATCGTGCATTACAATCCGGATCCCGAACCCTATTTCTCTGGAATTGCCTGACTCGTTACGACGATCCGGATCACAGCTAATCCGATCCGGATCGCCGTCGTAAAAATTTCCAGAAACGACAGTTTTTGATCCTTATCTTCTTCCTAGGGTTTCTAACCTATAAATAGACCCTATAATTCTTTTTCTAGGGTTAATCCACATAAGCCGTTAATCCACATAAGCCGTAAATCCACATAATACATAGAGCCGTCATAATCAAATATCATCATATACGGCCCTAGATCCACATATAGAGAAGAAAGAAAATCATTAGATATTACTCTATGTTACTTCATCTATATTGATTAGTTTGATTCTAGGTTTTCATACTCACATCTTGAGTTGAATCAAACTAATGAATACTTAGATGGTATTTCCTATCTATCTTTGATCTAAGTATTCGGCGGATCATCACCACCCAAAAACAACGATTTACCCCAAAATCGGCGCGTGGACTCGCGTGGCCTTGTGGATTCAAGGTGCAACCACTCTCGTGGATTCGGAGCGAGGTACGTTCGTGGATTCGAAGCGTGCTACTGGGTGAAGACCGTGGATTCGGTCAGACGTCGTGGACTCGACGTTGGACGCCGTGGATTCGGCGTTGGACGCAGATCGTGGATTCGAGACGCGTTGCGGAGCGAGCGGAGAAGATTAACTAGGAGCGTATGGAAAAGGTTGAGTCGTCTGTGAGTACGGTATATCACCTTGTACATGTTTAATTCTAGTGGATTTCACCGTGTTATCGGTTCCGTGGTTTTCTACTCCGGTTTGGAGTTTTCCACGTAAAAATCTTGCGTGTTCATTTATATTTCCGCATTGGGTTTTTATTGCGCAATGATTTTTTGAGTGTTTATTGTTTACACCTATTCACCCCCCTCTAGGTGTTTTTTCCCCTATTTAGATCCATTATTACATATAACCCAACAAGTGGTATCAGAGAGGGAATAGGGTTGTAAACAATGGTTGAAGGTGAAAACATCAACAGACCCCCATTCTTTGATGGAACAAATTATGCGTACTGGAGAGTACGGATGAAAGCCTTTTTAATTTCCATCGACGAACGGGTGTGGCAATCAATTGAATTAGGATGGTCTAATCCAACTGAAATTATTGCTGATGTTCGCACCATCAAACCTAGGTCGAAGTGGACCAAGGAAGAGTTAGATTCATCTTCTTACAATGGCAAGGGAATTAATGCTATTTTTAATGCCTTATCTCAAACTGAATTCTCTCGTGTCTCGGCATGTGAGACTGCAAAAGAAATCTGGGATGTTCTTCAGGTTACACATGAGGGAACTAACCTCGTGAAGATTCAAAAGCTGCAAATGCTTACGAGCAGATTTGACTCTATTTTCATGGCAGAAAATGAATCTTTCACGGACTACTATACACGATTGCAAGACATCGTAAACTCATGTGCTAACCTGGGAGAGAAGATTCCAGAATTTAAGGTTGTAAGAAAGATCTTAAGAACTCTTCCTGAACGATTTCGCCCAATGGTTATAGCCATTGAAACTATTAAACACCCGGACGAAATGCGTGTAGAAGAACTAGTTGGTTCATTACAAACCTATGAAATGACATTTACTACTAACTATTCTTCAGAAAAGGCATCCTCTTCTAAGTCTTCAGGTTATGCTTTGAAAACTACAAAGGAAGAAGACACAGATTCATCCTCCTCAGACGATGACGAGAACCTATCTATGGAGGAATTTGAGAAGCAGCTCGCTCTCTTGACAAGGAAGTTTCGCCGCAACTTTCGAAGGGGTAATTCAAGTAAAACTCCATCCTTCGGAAAGTCGAAGAAAGGCAAGGGTATTTCAAGTTACAAGTCAAGAAAGCAAGAGAACTTTTCAAAGGATAAGAAAAGTTCAGAAGGACAAGTCCAATGCTTCAAGTGCCGAGGATACGGCCATATCTCAACGGAGTGTCCAACTAAGAATCCGTCGAAGAAGAAAGCGATGCAAGTCGTCACCTGGGATGACAACTCAACGTCAAATGAGTCATCCTCAAGTGATGAAGAAGAAAGCGCAACGGCATTCCACGCGTCCACATCTTCACCCTTCATGTGCTTAATGGCAAGTACTTCAGATTCATTGTCCAACTCCTCTCGGGTTGAAAAAACTGCAACGGATGATGAATCAAGTAACTCTGAAGGTGAAGATTTTGTTTTAGCCTACCACAGACTTTTACGGGATTCAAAGAAACTGGCTAAACAAAACAAGGGGTTGAGAGGGAGATTACAGGATCTCGAAGAAGAAGTAAAAAGGGTAACTTCTCTCTCGACCGATCTTGAAGTGGAAAGGGATAATCTGTTAAAAGCAAATGTTTCCCTTCAAGAGTCCAATGAGCAACTCGAGAAGAATTATGTAGATATGGTGAACAAAGCGAATTACTTCTTGAAGCTCAACGGCGAGGCTCGACAGGAAAAACTGGAAATGACAGAGACCATTCTCCAACTCAAGGATGACTTACAGCGATTTTCATCAGGAAGGAGTAAGTTGGATAAGCTTCTTGGTCTTGGTCAATCAAACAAGTTCGGCCTCGGATACAATCGAACTGAAGACAATTTTAGTTCGGTTGGGACAGTTTTCGTGCCTCAGTCGGTATCTCCTCCTCCGACACCGGAATTCACGATTAGCAACAACAACAAGCCTACTTCACCCTCCTCGGGATCGTCAAGCACTAAGGTATGTTTTCGTTGTAATTTTGCAGGGCACATTGAAAGAAATTGCAAGATTGGAGCTCAAAGATCAAATCAATCACATCTTACAATTTCTACCAATGAGTTCACTCCCCGAAAATCAAAGAAGGACTTTTCAAAAGAAAAGAACATTGGTAGTACTTCAAGCAAGACGATGACAAAAGAAAAAGATCAATCATACAAGACGTCTTCATCAAGGAAAATTTCTCAACCATTGCCAACATACTCTAAAACTCAAAAGGTTTGGGTATGCAAAGGTGAAATCTTTCCTTGCCTTTAATCTTCCTACGATTAAATGTTGTATAGTTTATGTAGACTATTTTTTTTTCTTTGGACCGACCCGTCAACCATCTTTGGGAGGTAAATGGTATATTTTCTTATTGGTTGATGATTTCTCTAGGTTTTCATGGGTAGCATTTTTAAAAGAGAAAGCTGATACGTTTGATTCTTTTCATGAGATTTGCCATCGTATTATGATTGAAAAGAATGAAAAGATCATTCGTGTTAGAAGTGATAGAGGTGGAGAATTCATTAATTCCAAATTCATTGATTTTTGGCACTTCCAATGGCATAAAACATGAATTCTCGGCACCCTATACACCTCAGCAGAGTGGTGTTGTTGAGCGCAAAAACAGGGTTGTTCAAGAGATGGCGCGTGTGATGCTTCATAGCCGGAATTTACCGCTATATTTTTGGGCTGAGGCTGTGAACACCGCTGTCTATGTCATTAATCGAGTGTATTTGCGCCCAGGAACTTTAAATACACCATATGAGCTGTGGTTTAGTAGAAAACCGGATATCAAATACTTTCGTATCTTTGGGAGTCGATGTTTTATTTTGCGTGATCGCGAAAATCTTGGTAAGTTCGATTCTCGAAGTGATGAAGGGATCTTTTTGGGTTATTCTACAAATAGCAGAGCATATCGGGTATTTAACATGGAATCTAAAACGATTGTAGAATCTCTAAATGTTAAAGTAGATGAAGCTTTTCACTTTGCATCTGAAAAATCTACCCTCGATATCTCTCTTGATGATGATACTCCTGTAAGTGCATCTTCTCATGATAATACTTCCAATATTAATGATGCATCTAATGGTTCTTCAAGTTTATCTGATGTGCAGGAATCATCTCATGTACCTCCGAGTACTCCGTTACAACAAACGTTACGCATCTCCAAGGATCATCCTGAATCAAACATCATTGGAGACCCACAAGAAGGAGTCAAAACTCGGAGATAGTTGGTTTGTGGATTCGCTTGCTACGTTTCCTTGATCGAACCAAAGAACATCGATGAAGCTCTTCAGGATGACTACTGGATTAAAGCAATGCAGGAAGAGCTCCATCAGTTTGAGCGAAACAAAGTCTGGGAATTAACAAAGCCTCCAAAGCAACACAATGTGAGAGGTACCAAATGGATTTTCAAGAATAAGAAAAATGAAGATGGTACCATCATCAGGAACAAAGCACGTTTAGTTGCTTAAGGCTACTCTCAAGTAGAAGGTATAGACTTTGATGAAACTTTCGCCCCTGTAGCTAGACTCGAGTCCATTCGTATATTATTCGCGATAGCTTGTCATTTTAAAATAAAATTGTTTCAAATGGACGTTAAGAGCGCGTTTTTAAATGGGTTTTTTAAATGAGGAAGTTTATGTGGCTCAACCGAAAGGTTTTGTAGACTGTAAACTACCTAACCATGTTTTTCGTTTGAAAAAGACTCTTTACGGTTTAAAACAAGCACCGCGAGCATGGTACGAAAGGTTGACAAAGCACCTATTGGATAAGGGCTATACTCGAGGGGGAGCTGACAGGACTCTCTTTGTGAAGCATTATCAAAATAACTTCATTGTAGCACAAATCTATGTCGATGACATTGTATTTGGTGCGACAAGAGATAATGATGCTTCTAAATTCGCTGAAACCATGGAAAGCGAATTTGAGATGTCAATGATGGGCGAATTGACTTATTTCCTTGGATTGCAAGTGAAACAGTGTGACAAAGGCATCCATTTGTGTCAATCCAAGTATGCTTTGGAGTTGGTCAAAAAGTTTGATCTAGAAAATTGTAAAGATTTTCCAACTCCAATGGGAACTAGCAATAAAGGATTAGGAAGTGAATCTTTTAGTGAGAATGTAGACGAGAAACTTTATCGGAGTATGATTGGAAACCTACTTTACCTCACGGCTAGTCGCCCGGATATATCTTTTGGTGTTGGGATCTGCGCGAGATATCAATCTGCACCAAAGGAGGTTCACCTGAAAGCGGTGAAACGGATCATCCGATATATTAAAGGAACCATAAATTTCGGAATTTGGTATCCTATGGGAACAAGTCTAGATATTATTGGATACTCAGATGCCGATTGGGCAGGATCTGTGGATGATCGGAAAAGTACGAGTGGTGCATGTTTTTATTTAGGCCACTGCCTTGTTGCATGGCACAGTAAAAAGCAAAACTGCATTGCACTCTCGACTGCCGAAGCGGAATATATCTCAGCGGGTAGTTGTTCAACCCAATTCATTTGGATGAAAAGTGTGTTGAGTGACTTCCGGATTTCAGCAACTTCGGTAACAATTCTTTGTGACAACACTAGTGCTATAAACATTTCCAAAAACCCTGTGTTGCACTCTAGAACAAAACACATTGAACTTAGATATCATTTTCTTAGAGAGCTAGTTGAATCAAATACTCTTCAATTGTCATATATTTCAACTGAAGATCAATTAGCTGACATTTTAACAAAACCTTTGGATCAAAAACGTTTTATTCATTTGCGTAAAGCAATTGGAATGCTTTCCTTGAAATAACTTCTTTTTGAAACTTTTGCTTAGGTTAGGTTTTGTTTTTGTGTTTCTGTTCTTTATCTATGTTTATACATAGTACATTAATTGAGCATGTGTATTATTGACTTTACTTGCATCCTTCATATAATTAGAAATTTATTATGCTTGGATATCATAATAATTCAGTTGATGCATTGATCATTATTTAAATTAAATCATTTTTTAATTGATCAAAGTCAATTTCTCTCTCAATGATCTCTTGGTATTGTTTTTATCTTATTTGACTATTTGGTTGAGTATGAATTCGAGATCAATCCTTGGTTGAATACTTTTTATCTTAAATTAATTGATAGCCAATTGAGGGGGAGTCAAAGAAATGTAAAATGCTCAAAAGATGTGGAAAGAGTTACATCCCAATGAGGATGAGTGTGAAAACTACCACCACATGGAGGAAAGAGCTACCACCTCGGTCGTCCGAGTACTGTGTGCAGCATACCACATGTATACCAAGCATGGGGTTTGTAATTTTTGATTAAATAAAATGCATGATTGAAATACTTGACATCCGTCAAATTTCAAGGTTGGTATAAGGTGGGATTTTTAAATGAAAGATGCTCAAAGAGCCACTCTCTTCAACAGATTGACTAGATACATTATATAATTTATTTGGGATTTCAAACATCTATTGATCTTGGTAATTCATTTTCTTACCATTTAATGATTTGATAAACGCCGTACTCATAAGATCATGATGGATGTGTTTGAACTTGATCAACTTTAAAGGTTTTAATTTCTGTAAATTTTCATGTCATTAGTTGAATGTTATTGATAGATTTAACATAATTTATTTCTCTTGACATGAAACGATGATTTTTGTTTAAAGTTGATGTGCTAAAAGGCTTACATACTTTTTCCGAATTTTATTAAATTTTTCTAAATTATTCTGAAGAAAAAGTTGGAGCCGATCCGGATCGGACATGAATGATCCGGATCCGAAACGCAGATGTTTCCTGCGGGTAGCCGATCCGGATCGAAATCTCGATCCGATCCGGATCGCGGCTAGGGTTTTATTAGAACAGAGGGATTTTGATTTTCTTTTATTCCAATCTTTTGTTCTTAAGACTCCAGAGTTTCTCTCTCTAAATTTCATCCTTCTGGAGCCTTTCAACTCGAGTTCTTCGATTCCAAGTAAGTTTTATTGATCAAAATCTCGGTTTTTTCACTGTTTTCCTTGTTTGCTCAAAAACGTGAGTAGAAATCCATGGAAACTTTTTCATTTGTGAATGGTTTTTGGTCAAATCTCTTTTGAAATAAGAACTCTGGGTAGATTAGTTTTGGATTATATGCTAGGTATTCTCTTGATTAACGAATTTTGGGCTTCGTTTCTGAAAATTCGGTTTAGGGCATATAATGGGATTTTCCAAAATCATGCAATTGATCTATTTTTAAATTTCCTTTTGCAAAACTAATTTGATTTCTAGTCTCTCTACACGATAATGATTGTTTGGGTACAATTTTTCTAATTTTTGAAAATTAACAATTTTTTCGTGTTCTTGAGTGGTTGCTCACAGGATTTTCTTTTCACAAGAACCAATAGCAATGGTGATCACGTGGATCATCTCCTTCTGGCTGCTATGGTAAATACGAGAGACACTGTCAAGCCCAAGAGGGCTAAAAAGGATGAAGTCAATTGGGATGAGTTGTCAGATGATGAAACACATCCTGGAAAATCGCCACAGAAAACCTCTGTTGCATCGAAAGGGAAGCCCGTGCAGAGCATCAAAGGAAAAGGCTCCGCCACTGCTACGGAAAAAGGAAAAGCACCAATGACCTCTTCATCCATACTAAAAAGAAAAAGACTCGCTCGACGACCTGGACGAGCTCGAGGTATGGAAATAAATGAACCATGTCAAGAGAATCCAAAGAATATCTCAAATTGACACTGAATCTGAAGACGAAGAAGATTGGGACACCATTTCTTGATGAAGTACAACAAGGTATTGATGAAGAAAATAAGGTTTACCTAAAGAACAAGAAGCTACTGAAGTCTTCCTCAATACTTAAGCAGCAAGCAAGGAAAAAGAATGTGCAAGCAATGAACCTCTTGACAATTCACATTCTTTGCCAAGAAGATCTCCTCGGAATGAAGGACAGACTGCTCCGTCAATCGTCACACAACGTTCCTCAACTTCCAGAAGAATTGACCAAAAGGGAAACCTGGAGTCTTCCATCAAAAAAGCAAGACAAAATGCTCTAGGACTCAGAAAGATGTCCAAGGACATACATCAGATGAAACAAGAGTGTTCTACGATTTCGGGGATTGCTTAAGGAATTTGAAGAAGCTGGGTTGCACGAGGGCTCGAGGACTCCGCCTCGAAGACTCAGATTCAAATGCTTGAATTGTTTGACTTAATCTTCTCTTGTGCAGGAACTCATTTTTTTTTTAGATCTTTTGTAGGATGTTCAGTTTTTTTACTTTATGTTCTCTTTTACTTTGCTTTAGTTGTAGTTATCCGATTTCTGATTCTTGAACTTTTTAACTCTCCTTAAATTTTGAATTTTTGGCTTAATTTGTGACAAAAAGGGGAGAGAGAGTGAACTATGTGAGAACTTGACTTTTGGTGAGAAATTTGAACAAACTTTGACTTTGGTGAAAGGTTAAGTATCACAACTTCTGGTTTTTATCTTGTGATTTGTTTGCATGTCCCTACTACTATTCGACTAACTATTTGGACATGTATTATTACTAACAAGTTGTTTGA
>CM055074.1:19659317-19706839 GCA_029204045.2 Tillandsia leiboldiana
AAACCCTTATCCAAAAGGTCCTCTACTGTGCCTTGATTTTCTTCACTCCGCGAAGGCCATCCTGTACGGTGCCTTTCTGATGGGTTTTTGGTGCCTGGTGTTACGGATTTTGTTTTGGCGCATTTCGTGAAAGTGTTAAGTCTTGAAGATTGAAGATGAATGAAGTTTGGATCATATACCTCAATCTCAAGAAAGAAGATTCAAAAGGATCAGGTAAGTTTAACTAAATATTTTTGGTGATCCGAATACTTCTTGTAGTGGAGAAACACTTGGAAGAATTTTTTATCGCATAAAAATCAAGAACTGGACATGGGACATGTTCAGGATCTGGATCAGACAGTCCGATCCGGATCCCGAAGGGTGCTGTTCATTGGCAAATCCGATCCGGATCATAGTCATTTCGATCCGGATCCCGAACATGGGATTTGCTGAAATACATGAACGATCCGGATCGTGCATTACAATCCGGATCCCGAACCCTTTTCTCTGGAATTGCCTGACTCGTTACGACGATCCGGATCACAGCTAATCCGATCCGGATCGCCGTCGTAAAATTTTCCAGAAACGACAGTTTTTGATCCTTATCTTCTTCCTAGGGTTTCTAACCTATAAATAGACCCTATGATTCTTTTTCTAGGGTTAATCCTAAGCCGTAATCCACATAAGCCGTAAATCCACATAATACATAGAGCCGTCATAATCATCATATACGGCCTAGATCCACATATAGAGAAGAAAGGAAATCATTAGATATTACTCTATGTTTCTTCATCTATATTGATTAGTTTGATTCTAGGTTTTCATACTCACATCTTGAGTTGAATCAAACTAATGAATACTTAGATGGTATTTCCTATCTATCTTTGATCTAAGTATTCGGCGGATCATCACCACCCAAAAACAACGATTTACCCCAAAATCGGCGCGTGGACTCGCGTGGCCTTGTGGATTCAAGGTGCAACCGCTCTCGTGGATTCGGAGCGAGGTACGTTCGTGGATTCGAAGCGTGCTACTGGGTGAAGACCGTGGATTCGGTCAGACGTCGTGGACTCGACGTTGGACGCCGTGGATTCGGCGTTGGACGCAGATCGTGGATTCGAGACGCGTTGCGGAGCGAGCGGAGAAGATCAACTAGGAGCGTATGGAAAAGGTTGAGTCGTCTGTGAGTACGGTATATCACCTTGTACGTGTTTAATTCTAGTGGATTTCACCGTGTTATCGGTCCCGTGGTTTTTTACTCCGGTTTGGAGTTTTCCACGTAAAAATCTTGCGTGTTCATTTATATTTCCGCATTGGGTTTTTATTGCGCAATGATTTTTTGAGTGTTTATTGTTTACACCTATTCACCCCCCTCTAGGTGTTTTTTCCCCTATTTAGATCCATTATTACATATAACCCAACAAGTGGTATCAGAGCGGGAATAGGGTTGTAAACAATGGTTGAAGGTGGAAACATCAACAGACCCCCATTCTTTGATGGAACAAATTATGCGTACTGGAAAGTACGGATGAAAGCCTTTTTAATTTCCATCGACGAACGGGTGTGGCAATCAATTGAATTAGGATGGTCTAATCCAACTGAAATTATTGCTGATGTTCGCACCATCAAACCTAGGTCGAAATGGACCAAGGAAGAGTTAGATTCATCTTCTTACAATGGCAAGGGAATTAATGCTATTTTTAATGCCTTATCTCAAACTGAATTCTCTCGCGTCTCGGCATGTGAGACTGCGAAAGAAATCTGGGATGTTCTTCAGGTTACACATGAGGGAACTAACCTCGTGAAGATTCAAAAGCTGCAAATGCTTACGAGCAATTTGACTCTATTTTCATGGCAGAAAATGAATCTTTCACGGACTACTATACACGATTGCAAGACATCGTAAACTCATGTGCTAACCTGGGAGAGAAGATTCCAGAATTTAAGGTTGTAAGAAAGATCTTAAGAACTCTTCCTGAACGGATTTCGCCCAATGGTTATAGCCATTGAAACTATTAAACACCCGGACGAAATGCGTGTAGAAGAACTAGTTGGTTCATTACAAACCTATGAAATGACATTTACTACTAACTATTCTTCAGAAAAGGCATCCTCTTCTAAGTCTTCAGGTTATGCTTTGAAAACTACAAAGGAAGAAGACACAGATTCATCCTCCTCAGACGATGACGAGAACCTATCTATGGAGGAATTTGAGAAGCAGCTCGCTCTCTTGACAAGGAAGTTTCGCCGCAACTTTCGAAGGGGTAATTCAAGTAAAACTCCATCCTTCGGAAAGTCGAAGAAAGGCAAGGGTATTTCAAGTTACAAGTCAAGAAAGCAAGAGAACTTTTCAAAGGATAAGAAAGTTCAGAAGGACAAGTCCAATGCTTCAAGTGCCGAGGATACGGCCATATCTCAACGGAGTGTCCAACTAAGAATCCGTCGAAGAAGAAAGCGATGCAAGTCGTCACCTGGGATGACAACTCAACGTCAAATGAGTCATCCTCAAGTGATGAAGAAGAAAGCGCAACGGCATTCCACGCGTCCACATCTTCACCCTTCATGTGCTTAATGGCAAGTACTTCAGATTCATTGTCCAACTCCTCTCGGGTTGAAAAAACTGCAACGGATGATGAATCAAGTAACTCTGAAGGTGAAGATTTTGTTTTAGCCTACCACAGACTTTTACGGGATTCAAAGAAACTGGCTAAACAAAACAAGGGGTTGAGAGGGAGATTACAGGATCTCGAAGAAGAAGTAAAAAGGGTAACTTCTCTCTCGACCGATCTTGAAGTGGAAAGGGATAATCTGTTAAAAGCAAATGTTTCCCTTCAAGAGTCCAATGAGCAACTCGAGAAGAATTATGTAGATATGGTGAACAAAGCGAATTACTTCTTGAAGCTCAACGGCGAGGCTCGACAGGAAAAACTGGAAATGACAGAGACCATTCTCCAACTCAAGGATGACTTACAGCGATTTTCATCAGGAAGGAGTAAGTTGGATAAGCTTCTTGGTCTTGGTCAATCAAACAAGTTCGGCCTCGGATACAATCGAACTGAAGACAATTTTAGTTCGGTTGGGACAGTTTTCGTGCCTCAGTCGGTATCTCCTCCTCCGACACCGGAATTCACGATTAGCAACAACAACAAGCCTACTTCACCCTCCTCGGGATCGTCAAGCACTAAGGTATGTTTTCGTTGTAATTTTGCAGGGCACATTGAAAGAAATTGCAAGATTGGAGCTCAAAGATCAAATCAATCACATCTTACAATTTCTACCAATGAGTTCACTCCCCGAAAATCAAAGAAGGACTTTTCAAAAGAAAAGAACATTGGTAGTACTTCAAGCAAGACGATGACAAAAGAAAAAGATCAATCATACAAGACGTCTTCATCAAGGAAAATTTCTCAACCATTGCCAACATACTCTAAAACTCAAAAGGTTTGGGTATGCAAAGGTGAAATCTTTCCTTGCCTTTAATCTTCCTACGATTAAATGTTGTATAGTTTATGTAGACTATTTTTTTTTTCTTTGGACCGACCCGTCAACCATCTTTGGGAGGTAAATGGTATATTTTCTTATTGGTTGATGATTTCTCTAGGTTTTCATGGGTAGCATTTTTAAAAGAGAAAGCTGATACGTTTGATTCTTTTCATGAGATTTGCCATCGTATTATGATTGAAAAGAATGAAAAGATCATTCGTGTTAGAAGTGATAGAGGTGGAGAATTCATTAATTCCAAATTCATTGATTTTTGGCACTTCCAATGGCATAAAACATGAATTCTCGGCACCCTATACACCTCAGCAGAGTGGTGTTGTTGAGCGCAAAAACAGGGTTGTTCAAGAGATGGCGCGTGTGATGCTTCATAGCCGGAATTTACCGCTATATTTTTGGGCTGAGGCTGTGAACACCGCTGTCTATGTCATTAATCGAGTGTATTTGCGCCCAGGAACTTTAAATACACCATATGAGCTGTGGTTTAGTAGAAAACCGGATATCAAATACTTTCGTATCTTTGGGAGTCGATGTTTTATTTTGCGTGATCGCGAAAATCTTGGTAAGTTCGATTCTCGAAGTGATGAAGGGATCTTTTTGGGTTATTCTACAAATAGCAGAGCATATCGGGTATTTAACATGGAATCTAAAACGATTGTAGAATCTCTAAATGTTAAAGTAGATGAAGCTTTTCACTTTGCATCTGAAAAATCTACCCTCGATATCTCTCTTGATGATGATACTCCTGTAAGTGCATCTTCTCATGATAATACTTCCAATATTAATGATGCATCTAATGGTTCTTCAAGTTTATCTGATGTGCAGGAATCATCTCATGTACCTCCGAGTACTCCGTTACAACAAACGTTACGCATCTCCAAGGATCATCCTGAATCAAACATCATTGGAGACCCACAAGAAGGAGTCAAAACTCGGAGATAGTTGGTTTGTGGATTCGCTTGCTACGTTTCCTTGATCGAACCAAAGAACATCGATGAAGCTCTTCAGGATGACTACTGGATTAAAGCAATGCAGGAAGAGCTCCATCAGTTTGAGCGAAACAAAGTCTGGGAATTAACAAAGCCTCCAAAGCAACACAATGTGAGAGGTACCAAATGGATTTTCAAGAATAAGAAAAATGAAGATGGTACCATCATCAGGAACAAAGCACGTTTAGTTGCTTAAGGCTACTCTCAAGTAGAAGGTATAGACTTTGATGAAACTTTCGCCCCTGTAGCTAGACTCGAGTCCATTCGTATATTATTCGCGATAGCTTGTCATTTTAAAATAAAATTGTTTCAAATGGACGTTAAGAGCGCGTTTTTAAATGGGTTTTTAAATGAGGAAGTTTATGTGGCTCAACCGAAAGGTTTTGTAGACTGTAAACTACCTAACCATGTTTTTCGTTTGAAAAAGACTCTTTACGGTTTAAAACAAGCACCGCGAGCATGGTACGAAAGGTTGACAAAGCACCTATTGGATAAGGGCTATACTCGAGGGGGAGCTGACAGGACTCTCTTTGTGAAGCATTATCAAAATAACTTCATTGTAGCACAAATCTATGTCGATGACATTGTATTTGGTGCGACAAGAGATAATGATGCTTCTAAATTCGCTGAAACCATGGAAAGCGAATTTGAGATGTCAATGATGGGCGAATTGACTTATTTCCTTGGATTGCAAGTGAAACAGTGTGACAAAGGCATCCATTTGTGTCAATCCAAGTATGCTTTGGAGTTGGTCAAAAAGTTTGATCTAGAAAATTGTAAAGATTTTCCAACTCCAATGGGAACTAGCAATAAAGGATTAGGAAGTGAATCTTTTAGTGAGAATGTAGACGAGAAACTTTATCGGAGTATGATTGGAAACCTACTTTACCTCACGGCTAGTCGCCCGGATATATCTTTTGGTGTTGGGATCTGCGCGAGATATCAATCTGCACCAAAGGAGGTTCACCTGAAAGCGGTGAAACGGATCATCCGATATATTAAAGGAACCATAAATTTCGGAATTTGGTATCCTATGGGAACAAGTCTAGATATTATTGGATACTCAGATGCCGATTGGGCAGGATCTGTGGATGATCGGAAAAGTACGAGTGGTGCATGTTTTTATTTAGGCCACTGCCTTGTTGCATGGCACAGTAAAAAGCAA
The DNA here is from genome assembly GCA_029204045.2 of Tillandsia leiboldiana. Taxonomy (NCBI): domain Eukaryota; kingdom Viridiplantae; phylum Streptophyta; class Magnoliopsida; order Poales; family Bromeliaceae; genus Tillandsia; species Tillandsia leiboldiana. Next base: position 19,664,949 of record CM055074.1, read on the forward strand.
AACTGCATTGCACTCTCGACTGCCGAAGCGGAATATATCTCAGCGGGTAGTTGTTCAACCCAATTCATTTGGATGAAAAGTGTGTTGAGTGACTTCCGGATTTCAGCAACTTCGGTAACAATTCTTTGTGACAACACTAGTGCTATAAACATTTCCAAAAACCCTGTGTTGCACTCTAGAACAAAACACATTGAACTTAGATATCATTTTCTTAGAGAGCTAGTTGAATCAAATACTCTTCAATTGTCATATATTTCAACTGAAGATCAATTAGCTGACATTTTAACAAAACCTTTGGATCAAAAACGTTTTATTCATTTGCGTAAAGCAATTGGAATGCTTTCCTTGAAATAAACTTCTTTTTGAAACTTTTGCTTAGGTTAGGTTTTGTTTTTGTGTTTCTGTTCTTTATCTATGTTTATACATAGTACATTAATTGAGCATGTGTATTATTGACTTTACTTGCATCCTTTCATATAATTAGAAATTTATTATGCTTTGGATATCATAATAATTCAGTTGATGCATTGATCATTTATTTAAATTAAATCATTTTTTAATTGATCAAAGTCAATTTCTCTCTCAATGATCTCTTGGTATTGTTTTTATCTTATTTGACTATTTGGTTGAGTATGAATTCGAGATCAATCCTTGGTTGAATACTTTTTATCTTAAATTAATTGATAGCCAATTGAGGGGGAGTCAAAGAAATGTAAAATGCTCAAAAGATGTGGAAAGAGTTACATCCCAATGAGGAGTGTGAAAACTACCACCACATGGAGGAAAGAGCTACCACCTCGGTCGTCCGAGTACTGTGTGCAGCTACCACATGTATACCAAGCATGGGTTTGTAATTTTTGATTAAATAAAATGCATGATTGAAATACTTGACTCCGTCAAATTTCAAGGTTGGTATAAGGTGGGATTTTTAAATGAAAGATGCTCAAAGAGCCACTCTCTTCAACAGATTGACTAGATACATTATATAATTTATTTGGGATTTCAAACATCTATTGATCTTGGTAATTCATTTTCTTTACCATTTTAATGATTTGATAAACGCCGTACTCATAAGATCATGATGGATGTGTTTGAACTTGATCAACTTTAAAGGTTTTAATTTCTGTAAATTTTCATGTCATTATTTGAATGTTATTGATAGATTTAACATAATTTATTTCTCTTGACATGAAACGATGATTTTTGTTTAAAGTTGATGTGCTAAAATGCTTACATACTTTTTCCGAATTTTATTAAATTTTTCTAAATTATTCTGAAGAAAAAGTTGGAGCCGATCCGGATCGGACATGAATGATCCGGATCCCGAACGCAGATGTTTCCTGCGGGTAGCCGATCCGGATCGAAATCTCGATCCGATCCGGATCGCGGCTAGGGTTTTATTAGAACAAGAGGGATTTTGATTTCTTTTATTCCAATCTTTTGTTCTTAAGACTCCAGAGTTTCTCTCTCTAAATTTCATCCTTCTTGGAGCCTTTCAAACTCGAGTTCTTCGATTCCAAGTAAGTTTTATTGATCAAAATCTCGGTTTTTCACTGTTTTTCCTTGTTTGCTCAAAACGTGAGTAGAAATCATGGAACTTTTTCATTTGTGAATGGTTTTTGGTCAAATCTCTTTTGAAATAAGAACTCTGGGTAGATTAGTTTTGATTATATGCTAGGTATTCTCTTGATTAACGAATTTTTGGGCTTCGATTTCTGAAAATTCGGTTTTAGGGCATATAATGGGAATTTTCCAAAATCACGCAATTGATCTATTTTTAAATTTCCTTTTGCAAAACTAATTTGATTTCTAGTCTCTCTACACGATAATGATTGTTTGGGTACAATTTTTCTAATCTTTGAAAATTAACAATTTTTTTCGTGTTCTTGAGTTGTTGCTCACAGGATTTCTTTTCTCAAGAAATCAATAGCAATGGTGATCACGTGGATCATTCTCCTTCTGGCTGCTATGGTAAATACGAGAGACACTGTCAAGCCCAAGAGGGCTAAAAAGGATGAAGTCAATTGGGATGAGTTGTCAGATGATGAAACACATCCTGGAAAATCGCCACAGAAAACCTCTGTTGCATCGAAAGGGAAAGCCCGTGCAGAGATATCAAAGGAAAAGGCTCCGCCCACTGCTACGGAAAAAGGAAAAGCACCAATGACCTCTTCATCCATACTAAAAAGAAAAAGACTCGCTCGACGACCTGGACGAGCTCGAGGTATTGAAATAAATGAACCATGTCAAGAGAATCCAAAGAATATCTCTCAAATTGACACTGAATCTGAAGACGAAGAAGATTGGGACACATTTCTTGATGAAGTACAACAAGGTATTGATGAAGAAAATAAGGTTTACCTAAAGAACAAGAAGCTACTAAAGTCTTCCTCAATACTTAAGCAACAAGCAAGGAAAAAGAATGTGCCAAGCAATGAACCTCTTGACAATTCATATTCTTTGCCAAGAAGATCTCCTCGGAATGAAGGACAGGCTGCTCCGTCAATCGTCACACAACGTTCCTCAACTTCCAGAAGAATTGACCAAAAGGGAAACCTGGAGTCTTCCATCAAACAAGAGCAAGACAAAATGGCTCTAGGACTCAGAAAGATGTCCAAGGACATACATCAGATGAAACAAGAGTGTTCTACGATTTCGGGATTGCTTAAAGGAATTTTGAAAAAGCTGGGTTGCACGAGCTCTGAGGACTCCGCCTCGGATGACTCAGATTCAAATGCTTGAATTGTTTGCTTAATCCTTCTCTTGTGCAGGAACTTCATTTTTTTTTTACTTTCTTTTGTGCAGGATTTCAGTTTTTAGGTTTTAATGTTCTCTTTTTACTTTGCTTTAGTTTTAGTTCTCCGATTTTTCTTGATTTTGAACTTTTTAACTATCCTTAAATTTTGAATTTTTGGCTTAATTTGTGACAAAAAAGGGGAGAGAGAGTGAACTATGTGAGAACTTTGACTTTTGGTGAGAACTTTGAACAAACTTTGACTTTGGTGAAAGGTAAGTATCACAACTTCTGGTTTTTATCTTGTGATTTGTTGCATGTCCCTACTAACTATTCGACTAACTATTTGGACATGTATTATTACTAACAAGTTGTTTGATTACTAACAAAGCAAAGTTATGACATTTGGAATCTTATTGCTTAGAAGATATGTCAATGTTTGATTGTGATCTTATTACATATCTGAATTACTCAATGTCATGGTGAGCATAAACTCTATCTCTGTTAGGTTTTGAATGCTAAATATTCTTGAGGTATCTAACGATCTCTTTTTGTCAAGAATGATCTCTTTTTGCAGAGAGTGCAGATGTCTAAGTCTAGAGTCTGTTTTAGGAGTTTATCTCATGTATTGGATCTCCATTGTAAATTTTTGTTGTATGGTGATAGCAACAAAAATATCTTTTTTGAATTTTCTTTAGTGGATCTGTGTTTTGTCACGAAACCGCCAAAGGGGGAGATTGTTACGGATTTTGTTTTGGCGCATTTCGTGAAAGTGTTAAGTCTTGAAGATTGAAGATGAATGAAGTTTGGATCATATACCTCAATCTCAAGAAAGAAGAATTCAAAAGGATCAGGTAAGTTTAACTAAATATTTTTGGTGATCCGAATACTTCTTGTAGTGGAGAAACACTTGGAAGAATTTTTTATCGCATAAAAATCAAGAACTGGACATGGGACATGTTCAGGATCCGGATCAGACAGTTCGATCCGGATCCCGAAGGGTGCTCGTTCATTGGCAAATCCGATCCGGATCATAGTCATTTCGATCCGGATCCCGAACATGGGAATTTGCTGAAATACATGAACGATCCGGATCGTGCATTACAATCCGGATCCCGAACCCTGTTTCTCTGGAATTGCCTGACTCGTTACGACGATCCGGATCACAGCTAATCCGATCCGGATCGCCGTCGTAAAAATTTCAGAAACGACAGTTTTTTATCCTTATCTTCTTCCTAGGGTTTCTAACCAATAAATAGACCCTATGATTCTTTTTCTAGGGTTAATCCACATAAGCCGTTAATCCACATAAGCCGTAAATCCACATAATACATAGAGCCGTCATAATCAAATATCATCATATACGGCCCTAGATCCACATATAGAGAAGAAACGAAATCATTAGATATTACTCTATGTTTCTTCATCTATATTGATTAGTTTGATTCTAGGTTTTTATACTCACATCTTGAGTTGAATCAAACTAATGAATACTTAGATGGTATTTCCTATCTATCTTTGATCTAAGTATTCGGCGGATCATCACCACCCAAAAACAACGATTTACCCCAAAATCGGCGCGTGGACTCACGTGGCCTTGTGGATTCAAGGTGCAACCGCTCTCGTGGATTCGGAGCGAGGTACGTTCGTGGATTCGAAGCGTGCTACTGGGTGAAGACCGTGGATTCGGTCAGACGTCGTGGACTCGACGTTGGAGGCCGTGGATTCGGCGTTGGACGCAGATCGTGGATTCGAGACGCGTTGCGGAGGGAGCGGAGAAGATCAACTAGGAGCGTATGGAAAAGGTTGAGTCGTCTGTGAGTACGGTATATCACCTTGTACGTGTTTAATTCTAGTGGATTTCACCGTGTTATCGGTCCCGTCGTTTTTTACTCCGGTTTGGAGTTTTCCACGTAAAAATCTTGCGTGTTCATTTATATTTCCGCATTGGGTTTTTATTGCGCAATGATTTTTTTAGTGTTTATTGTTTACACCTATTCACCCCCCTCTAGGTATTTTTTCCCCTATTTAGATCCATTATTACATATAACCCAACACCGGGAAGTAGTTCAATAGGGAAGTCGACTTCTCGTTCCGGTGGCATTCCGGGGAGCTCCGCCGGAAACACGTCCGGAAATTCCCTTACCACGGAACCGCTGATCCTTATCTGGGGAGCGGCCCTGAACTACCTATCGGCCCATTGGGTTCTCGGCTGCAAGGCATAGGGTGGAGCCTATTTATTCCTTGCATGGCCCGTAACGGGCCCCGAGTACACAAGGTTCTCCTATGCTTCGAAGCCCGCCCACGTACATCGGCCGGGGAAGGCTTCGCCTAATACTTAAGGATTTTAGAGAGAGGGAGAGAGAGAGAGAGTCTAACAGGGGTAGCAGGCTAAGGTGTAACCGGTGCTCCTAATCTAAGAGGGAAAAGAGAAACCAAAGATTACCTGCCGTTACTAGGTCTGGGACGTCGCGTCCTCCACTGTAGTATCCCGGGGAGTCCGTCCACAGCCCTTGGGCCAGCGTCGTACGGCGTGCTGGGGAAGGGACTTGACGTCTGAGGAGTCTGCGGATTGCTGGTCGCCGGGCAAATCCTTTGGCTGAACGGGGGCCGCAGCACTCTCTGGTCCTTTCTGCTGTGGTGGCGCGGCGGCGGCGGGGGTGGGCCTCTGAGGGCAGAAGGCACGGGAGTGGTCCGGTAAGCCGCACTGATTGCAGTAATGGTACCTCCACGTACATTCCGCCACCGGGTGAGCACCCTCGCAGATTACGCACGGTCCCTGAGGTGGTTTCGCGCCCCTCGCTGGTGTCGGTTCGTCCTTCCGTGCTTTCTCCGGACGTCCTCCTCCTCGGCCCTCCGGGGCGGGGCCCCCTTGCGGAACGGGTGTAGCAGTCTTCTCTGTCCCCTCCGATCGCGGTGCCGGAGGCCTGGTGGTGCCCGGTTTCCGTGGGCACTCGTAGCGTGCGTGTCCTGGTCTGCCGCATCGGTAGCAGTGGCCGTGTCTCCATGGACAATCAGTCACCTGATGCGCCCCACTGCATATGGGACACGACTTCCTCTGCGGTTTGGGTTCTCCTCTCATCGCCTTTCCAAAGTTCCCCTCTGTCCTCGGGCGTTTGAGTGCCGGGCCCTGCTGGAAGGGGTCCTCCGCCGGACTGGGATAGGGATAACTCTGCCGAGCGCGTGTCTCGGCCAGTTCTTGCTCTGCCCGCTGGGCCAACATAACCGCTTTGTTAAAAGTGGGGAACCCTGCCGGTGGCATTCCCCGATAGGCGTCGTCCCTGGCGTCTCGCTGGGTGCGGTCAACACCCTCGAAATCTTGAGTCAGTAGGCCTAGGCGCTCAGTGAGAGTTAGCATTTGCCCCGCTATGTCGCGTAGCTGGTTGCGGAGTAGGCGGTTGGCTGCGGCTGCGGGATCCATCCTGTCCATTGAGAATGGTTAGCACTCGGTGGCCGGATCCTGGCCGTTGTCTACTGTGATACAAAGAAACCACGTTAACCCTAAGGTTATAACCCTAGCACCCTGTCTTACGATTACACCTATATTACGTTACCTTTTCCCCGTACTCTCACGTACTACGCACCTATACCTTGGTTATCTCATGTCCAATTTGCTTGTGGCACCCTACACTGTGGATGTGGATCACGTCTACTATGGTTATGGTTGTTTTCTCTGATACCATTTAATCTGTCACGCCCCCGGGGGTTTTTGAGTCTATCAAAGCGGAAAATTGCGTGTATTATTATTTTTTTCTTAACAAAGTAACTTAAACCTCATCCCCGGTGCGTGCCAGACCACCACATACACAAATTCTCTCTGCCCATGGACAGAGTCTCCTTTGTATATGCACGGCGTCTCATTTACAACATGCGTTTCCTTTACAACATCATACATCAACCATCAACCATACAATAGACATACCTCGTCAAACAGAGTACAGTAATTTAACTAATGTTTTAAAAGACCGGTGTCCACTCGACACCTTGTTATTTTTTTTTTTTCCAAGCGAGTTATTAAAGCGGCATCAACGTTTAGAAAGGATAAAACCAGCGGTTGCAAAACCCGTGCCCACACGGCACTTCGTTTTGAGAAAACATTTTCGAAATCATTTGGTTTATCATGAAAACGTGCCGCGTATGAAAACATCACTAAAAGTATCAAAGTATAAAAGTACACCTCATCCACAGCGCTAACTAATACATGTCCACGACTAATATGATCCACAACTAATATGATCCACAAGCAAATTAACTATTTAAAGTATAAGGAAAACGAGATAAAAACCAAGTATCTTGACTACGGTCCTCGCGACGCTGTCTCACCGCCATCCCGGCTAACGCACCTAGTAATACCTGTCACGGAGTGGGTAAAGTCAGTGACAAACAAAGTAGATGTCTAAATATCAATAAGGAATAAGGAGCAAACCGATTACACCGGAACCTTTCGCTAAGACCCTGTACATAATTAAGCTGGGCACCAACCCCAGATTTATCAATTAAGTTGGGCACCAACCCCAGAGTACCGGTCGGAGAGACTAAAGTCTCCCCTCGTACGCAAACACCTTTTTAATGCTTTTAACCTCTTCACGGTGATGGTGTGCTATTTTCAGCAGGTGCGAAGAGGTCCTCACGGCCCCCACCCCTTTGTGAGGCACACGGGTCAAAAAGACCACTTCTCCGGAAAAGTACACCCATGCGGAGGCCAATCCGCCTGTGTACGTGCAGCATCCGAAAATGGATTTGCCGAGATCGGCGTGTAGTGAGCACCGTGACCGCAGCCGCTTCAATTGTTAGATAAAATACAATTATGCGAAAGGTTAAACTGTCCATCTACTTTGTTAGACAAATTAAGAGCATTTTAATGATGATAGATGCACTTACTGCACTTGTTGCACTTATAGCAACCGTACCCACCTAGTTGAAGAGAAATCGGAACACCTGAATCCTTCGCGCACCCCCGCTGCGCACCTGGACCTAAAGAAAGTCCACAAGGATAACTATAGTCAAAAACGTGTACTAACATCCCAAAACAAAAGACCCAATTTACTCTTTTCGACGGAAAAGTCCAACACCGTCCGGGTTGACGAAAACTGGAATCCCGCGCCGCCGTTGCCGTCCGCCGGATCCCCGCGCGGTTCGGAACCGCGCGGCGTGTCTCCGCGGGCGACGCCCACGCGGCGCGGCGCCTCGCGCGGGTGCTGCCCGTGCGGCGGCCGCTAGGCGCCCGCGCGGGTGCGGCCCCGCACGGCGCCCGCGCGCGCGGGGTTGCCCGCGCGGCGCCCGCGTGGGTGCCCCGCGCGGCGCCCGCGCGGTTGCGGGTCCGCGCGGGTGCCGCCCGCGCGGCAGCCGCGCGGCGCCCGCGCGGTGCCCGCGCGGTTGCGGGTCCGCGCGGGTGCCGCCCGCGCGGCAGCCGCGCGGCGCCCGCGCGGCAGCTCGCGGCGCCCGCGCGGTGCCCGCGCGGTTGCAGGTCCGCGCGGGTGCCGCCCGCGCGGGTACGACCCGCGCGGGTGCCGCCCGCGCGGGTACGACCCGCGCGGAGCCCGCGCGGGTACGACCCGCGCGGAGCCCGCGCGGTGCCCGCGCGGTCCCATCGCCGCTTGCGGCGGCGATCGGCCGTCCGCGATTCTCCTCCGCGCGATGCCCTAGCGGCACCGCGCGCCTCCGCCGTCCGTTCCGTGCCCTGGCATGACGACGATGACGGCGACGGTGACGGATACGACGGAGAAACCCAAGAACTCAAACAAAAAGGACGACGGAAAAATCCCAAATAATTTATAACAATTATTTTACTAACCGAAGATCGACGGGAAGGTTGTCCGGTCGCGTTCTTGCCTTCGGTTCGATGTCCGGGAAGATCGGGCTCATTCTCTTTCTCCTTTCCCTTTCTTCCGGCTAGGGTTCCGTCTTTTCCTTTTTCTCTTTCTTTCTCTCCTCACCGGTTAGGGTTTTATTTTTCTTTTCTTTTCATTCCGATAATCGGGATCCCTTATATAGCTCGTATTATATCTTTAATTAATTTCCTCTTTAATTCGTACGTAAGAAAATTCTATTTTCCGTCATCGGATAATTAATTAATTAATTAATTATCCCCTACGAGATAACCCACCTTATCTCCAACGGGTGCAAGATATTTTGCACGGATTCCGATGCATGACTAATCACCGCATCACTAAGAATTCCGTTCCGGGAGATCCCGACATCGGATTTCAGATCCGATCGCACCGTCGGCCATCATTTTCCGCGCTCTATCGCAGAACAATACCAGCACCACACACTGGCCAACTCTTAAGAATTGAATAATTTTATTTCACTTAAAGGTTTAAATAATTACATGTGAGTAAAAAATACCCCTAAGGGCCGGATCACTACACTTTTGCATTCCATTTATTACTGTAGACTTATGTGTGGTTCACGATACCCTCGTGGGGTCGGTGTGGATGTCGGCAAACTTCTGCTCATTTAATAAACTTCCTTTCCTCTCTCTGTGGGCCGCTTTCGAAAAGAAAAAAAAAAGAAAAACAAACCCAAAAGAATTGAGAAAACCGTTTTCAAAACCTAAGTGTCGTGTGGGCACGGTTTCCAAAACCCTGTGGATTTATGGATTTTGAAAAGGGATTTCAAAACCTAAGTGTCGAGTGGGCACTGTTTTCAAAACCCTGTGGTTTTATGTTGTTTTCGAAACTGGTTTTAAAAATCCAGGCGCCGAGTGGGCGTCGTTTTTTAACAATTGTGGATTTATCCTTTCAAACTGATCGGCCGTGAGAATACTTCGGTTTTAGTGCATGTATGTATGTATGTACGTAGGTTGAACTGTTGTGATTGAAATAATGACTGATTTGAACGTCGTACTAGCCGCGACGCCGTGCATATACAGAGGAGACTCTGTCCGTTTGTAGAGTGATTCTGTGTATGCGGCGGGTCTGGGCACGCACCGGGGAAGAAGGTTTTTCAAAAAAATTTAGACACCAAATACATACCTTTTTGTGAACCATTTCCGCTGACAGAAACCCCCGGGGCGTGACATCTGGCGTTTAAGAACGGTCATCATCTGCTTTCATATTGTAGAGATGCATGTACCAGACCGAGTCCTGCGGCAGTTCGGTCTTCTCCAACGTATACCTCTCAATGTGGAGTCTATCCGACGCGTGACATCACGTGGGCGTCTGAATGAGGATTGAATTGCTTTTCATGCTGCACACATTGAGAGGTGGTCTGAGAGGTTAGATCACATTGTTGATCAGCTCCCAGTTGCTGGTGATGACCCTCTGCAGGCGGCATCCATATATATGCAATGGTATTGGAGGATAACGAGGAGATGGATTGATCGTCCAGTAGAGCGTCCTCCAGTGACTTTCCAGCCTCGTGGGCATATCGAGAGAGCATTGGTACAATAATTTATATATATAAATTAAAATATTTTGTATAATTAATATAAATTTAATTTGTATTTTAAAATGCAGGTCGACGCTATATAATAGACGAATTCTACTATATGCCAGTTAGTTCATGACCCACCTTCGACTGCGATGATATTAGAGACTCTGATAGGTATGGGCCGGCATTTTAATATGGTACTACAAAATATATCTATTCTACCTACACCTGTCAGAGATTTAGGGGGTCATCGAGATTATACTCACACATCATCATCGAGTCATTAAGTACCTTCATATCATCAGAAATTTCAAAATAAGTCTTCAAATTCAAATTAACTAACTATTTAGGCCCTTCAGGTGCCACAATCAACATCTCCTCCCATTCAGGCCCCTACGATATTTTCTTCGACGTCAGGATCGCTCCCGCCACCAGTATCACGGACATCTTTTGCTTCTACATATTCACATCGTCGTCCTTCGTCATCATCGCCACAGGAGATCCAGCATATTTCAGAGCATGATGAGGGTGGCATTATCGAGGAGCTTGATCAGTTGGCAGCTGTCGAGCCTCTAGATGATATACCGATTATTGATCTTGCTGTTCCTCGTGGGCGTGGGCGAGGGCGTGGATGCGGGCGTGGCCGAGGACGTCGAGGGAGAGGTCGAGCTCAATATTGAGTTTTAGCTCAATATTGAGTGAGTTTTAGCTCAATATTGAGTTACTATTCATATATTGAGTTTGTATTATTGAAATTTTTGTGATATTGATCTTTCTTTGTTACTCATTTGTAATTTTTTAATATGGATAAGTTTTATATTTAAATTTTGATTATTGTGGTTTAGTGTTATTATAGTTGAGCTTTTGGTTTAAAATCTGAATGTTGTGAACCTTCTTGTACAAAATTTGATTTTTTTGACTTAGAAAAATTATGTTGGTGGTTGTTGTGGCTAAAGGCGCTGAATGATTCACCGCCTAAAGGCGCTAAATCGTTCAGTGTGTTCTTCATTATATTAAAGGCGGTGAACAATTCACCGCCTTTAATACAATGAATGCACTTAGTCAATTTTTTTTTGAAAATTGACTAAGTCCTCGGGTGAAGGGGTGGATGCGCTGAAGGCGATAAATGGTTCACCGCCTTCAGTATAAATACCGAAGATAATTCACACTGAAGACCGTGAATCATTCACCGCCTTCAGCAGAAATATTGAAGGCGGTGAACGATTCATCGCCTTCAGGTCGTCAGGCCTCCGTGACGCCGAGCTGGCAAAAAGAAAATTAGTTTTGCAAAAAAATAAAAATAAAATTAGAGTTTCATTTTACAAATTATAATTTTTTAAAAAATTATTTAAAAAAAAAGTCCGCCACTTCCTGATCCAATGGATGCCCGTCCGCCCCCTCTTGAGGTATTAACTTCCTGCACCAGTGGATGTCCATCCGCCCCCTCTTGAGATGGATGTCCATCCGCCCCCTCTTGAGATATTAACGTAAATAGACATTTTTATACGCCCCCTCTTCAGATACTAACATAAATAGCACGAGTTTGTATTTACGTTTTTGTGATTTATATACGTCTAGATGTTTAGAGAGATAATTTATCTTGATTAATATTCCTCTCTATACACAGCTCTATACCCTACAATGTCAAAAAGTACTGACAAAATTTAAATGATCTACAAGCAGTGATCTACAAGCAGCAAGAAAATAAGTCATGGGTCTTGCCGCGCGCATATATATAGTTGGAAAAATATATACTACTTAAAGCTCCCCACGGTGTCAAGGATATAAAATATTTTAATAATAAAATTTAATTAATCTTTTGTTTTGTAGAATTATATTAGCATAATCATTAATCAAAAATTTAAATAAAATAATTTAATAAAAATAACTTATATAGCTAGGTATATGTGTGGTATACATTTTCTTAAGAGCTTATTAGTAATTAATTAATTAATCGTGATAATGTGGGAGTAAATGATTAATAATATGAGTATTCACAATATACGAATGAAGAAAAGTTTTATATTACTTATTATTAATAATTAGATAATTAGCCAATTTGCATAAAAAATTTACCAGCTTTGTACTTTTACCAAAACATGGTACCATTTTAAATTTTGCCTATTTGAATTAAAGTTTTAATAAACTGATCAAAAAATATATATATTTTTTCTTTCGTTCGTTTTCTCTTTCCGCTTCCGGTTCGCCTCCCTCATTGTTTCTTCTCCTTCTCCTACCATTTCTTCCTCTCCTTCTGTCACGTTCTAAGACCGTCATTTTGGTCGGTTCGAGCACGCTAACAGATCCGTCAATCGAGTATGATCTCTATATTCGAAAGAAACGATAACCATCTGAAACACACATAAGTATAATGAGATATACGAGAATATTAGAGTGAAACTGAACAAAATATTCAACTTTAAATATAAACACAATTGTATAAAGCTGAAGCTATATGGTACTAGAATGAACATTTAAATACATTGCTAATTACAAATTTTTCTTTCTTTTCTTTCATCTCTTAAAAGTACAATATTCACTCTATGACAAAATGGTACTCCAGACACTCTAGGTCTGCTACTCAGCTGGACTCTTACCCCTGTCGCGTGCCTCACCGGCGACACCTGAATCTGCAAAAAATGTAAATCACGGGGTGTGTGAATAGCGAATAGTTCTCAGTGGGTTCATCCACCGAGAGACATACTCTACACCTCTTGGTCAAATGGAAACATTACTAGCAAGATAATATTGGAAAGCGATAAATACTACACTAATATACAGATATGAAAACTTCTACATTACTAGCTCATGCACAAATGCCACAATGCTACTATGCCACGCCGCGCTAGGCTACTATACCACCGGCCACTATGTCGCTATACAAGGGTTACGAAAATCCGACCGCAACCGGTCACTCTAATCATATTATGATTTAGGTTTCATAAAGGTCCTTCGTAGAGAGTTGACTTATACGCAAAACCCTCTTTACTCGGTGGTTGCTTATGCTCCTTTAGAATCATTTCCACGCCTTTAGAATCATTTCCACGGAGAGTCAACTTATGCACAGAACCCTGTCCAACTTGCTATGAATGAGTTTAAGACACTTTGACACTCATTCATAAAAGGGACTCGAAATATGCTTGTGACCCTCCCCCGGGAGTGAAAATATGCTCGTAACCCTTCTGTTGGCATTTTATCACTTTCGGAAGTTCATTATCTTTACATTTTTATTTTTTACCCTACGTTATTAACTCTAGAATAGCTAGGATACCCCAAGACACCAATTCACATTAGAGTTCTCTTGTTTACTCATTTTATACTTTTATCCCTAAGTTCAAGACTTTAGGGTTCAAGACGCCCTAAGGACACCAAATTTCTCATATCATGCCACTCTAATCTAGAGTTCTTTAACTCTATGTCGAAACCTTACAATTCTCACCTTAGGTTCATCCCTAAGTTCAACGCCACACATAAATAACATACAAATAGGTTTTGCTTACTCATGGATTAACCGAGCTAAAACCCTAGCTTTTTCCTTTTTTATACGATTTAGGGCTAAACCCTATTTTACTCATGTACACATGTATCCAAATGCATCTAACTCTTACAATAATACTTCTAAATCAAATAAAAATATAAGAACAAGAGTAATTCACCATTTTTGGTGAAATCTCCAACCTTAGGTTGCTTTCTTTGTAAGGAGGGTGCTTGATCTCTTTAACCTCCAATAAAACTCTAAAAAGATGGTTTCGAAATCATAAAAAATCCCCAAAACTCTTTTAAATACCAAAAATTAAAACCCTAGATTCTACTCTACTTGCCTTTCTCAAGATGCAAGCCAAATAGGAAAAGAGAAAGCCTTCTTTCTTTCCCTAGGGCTCTCCTTGGAGTCTTCCCCTCCCTTTTATTGCTTTGGTGGAGATCAAGACCCAAGCCTCAAGGGGTTTCCACTGTGTTCTTCCCCTCTCTTTCTTCTTTATCTCTGGCTGGGAACGAATAGAGAGAGAGATGGAGAGAAATGGATGAGAGAGAGAGAGAGAGTGAGAGAGAGAAATGGAAAAAGGTGGGTTCAGTCAGGGGTGGTTGGCCGCTTTTTAGAGGGTGTAATAATTACACTTTGTGTCATGCCCCGACGTTAAACTGCAACCCGGGCTCGCCAACAGATTCGCCACCTATAGGAGAAAATCTCTGCACAGACGAAGTATCAAACCTGCAAGAAAAGTATCAAACAACTAAACAGATATCAGAACTAGAAATAAAACTACTAAAATAAAAGAAAGTGTCCAATGTATATCTGAAGCATCCACAATACATGATCCATCTCTCACAACTAAAATAAAATACAAATCAGACTGTGTTCTTTTGGACTCAGGATTAACGCGCACATCTAGGTGGGTTGGAATTCTTCCAAACTTTATGGAATGCCTTATAATTCTATTGAAAGCATGTTTAGCATGCCTAGTTTAGCTGTTTTCATTATAGCTGGTAAAATCTGATAGCTGTCTAGAACATTTCTGAATGACAAACCTGAACCCCAATTATCATCAGTATGATCTTTAGACTGTTTGACACTAGATTGCATGATTAGTTGACATCTGGACTGCATCTGAACTGTTTTAAAAATCGTTGAACTCGTTTTAATGAAATATTGGCTTTAAAAATAGTTTTTAAACATTGAGATCACCGAGAGGGGTTGGATAGGTTCAGGATGCATGTACCCTCATACCTGGGGGTCGAGGGGATTTTTATTGACTCAGTGGATGGGTTTCCTAGTGTCTTGGGGGTTTGTGTGCATTATCATATTGAGTCGTGGAGGGTTCTCCAACCTGTTTATGGGTTAGTTGGCATTCGAGTTTTCGATCTGTTCGATCGTGGATTATAGCCTGCATATGCCGCTTATTGAACCTGATGAGACACGCTTATTCCTCGGTGGGGTCGCGCCCCTCGAGTGCCGCTCCGGATGCGATGATGATGATGCGCCTGATGAGGCTGCTTTGCGTGATATTATGATAGTCCGATTGGACACCCTATGTTGATACACTAGGGAGGCGCAGGCTTGACTGGACCAGATTTGGCAGTCAGAGAGATTGGGTTGATGTGAGCCCCTCGTGAGCAAGTGGATGCATTACATGTTCATAGTTGAGTATTTTTCCTTTGAGCATGATACTTGAGGCATAGTAGCTGTAGCTTTCATATCAGCTTTAATATTTCAGATTTTCTATCTTATTGCCTCCAGTAGACTTAGTGGGCATATTGTGGATGTTGGTGACGGTACCCACTGAGAACTACGTGTTGGTGTAGTTCTCACACCCGCTGTGGTGACAGGTTTTCCTGAGGTAGCTGTTGCGGCTTCAGTTCGAGCGGAGGCAGCAGATCGAGGTAAGGGCGTGGCCGAGTAGCTCCTTACCAGTTTTATTTTGAAAGTCAAAGGTAGATGTACCCTGTCTGAGAGATTTATGTATGTACTGGACAGTCTGAGATTTGATGTATTATGTGTTAGTCTGGGAGATGACTTTGTATTTTTGTTATGTTTCTTCAGATGTTCAGTGTTGGGATTTTGTAGCTACTTATTTTATTTTATAGCTCTGATACATGTTTAGCTATAGATCTGATTTGCAGGTTAGACGCTTCGTCTGTTCGGGGATTTTCGTACAGATGGTAGATCTGTTGGCGAGCCCGGGTCGCAGTTCCGACCCAGGAGCGTGACACGTGATATGTTGCGAAAGTCGGTGATTTATTTATTTGACTCTTCTAGTGCGTGGAGATGGATCGACATGTTAAGGATTTTTGTATTGACATATTTTGTGAAGTGTTTTGAGTCTTGAAAATTGAAGTTGAAGAATTGTCGATCACATACATCAATCTCAAGAAGAATGGATTCAAAATGATCAGGTATGTTTAACTAAATATTTTTAGTGATCTGAATACATTCTCATAGTTTAGAAACACTTGGAATAATTTTTCATTGTATAAAAAATCAAAACTAGACATTTTACACGTTCAGGATCCGGACCAGCCACACCCAGTTCGGACCCTAAACATGGTTTGATTCATGCGGAATTCCAGTCCGGATCATTCCCATTTCAGTCCGGACCCCGAACCTTGTGTTTGCTGAATCGCATGAATCAGTCCGAATCAGGCCATTCCAGTCCGGACCCCGAAATATTTTTTCAAGAAATTCTCTGTAAAAAGACGACAGTCCGGATCAGCCAAATCCAGTCCGGACCGCCGTGCGGGAAAAAGTCTGTTAAGTCAGTTTTTTATTTTTATCTCTTTCCAAAAAGTTTCTAACCTATAAATAGACCCTGTAAAATGTTGCGTACTTATTTATTTTTCTGCATTGGGTTATGTTTACGTAACGATTTCGTGAGTTTATTGTTTACACCTATTCACCCCCTCTAGGTGGTTTTTTCCCTATTCAGATCCATTATCCCATAACCCACACGACATACCCTATTCCTGTTGAACAATTATGTTGGCTGCAGACAACATAAAGTTACAGAAATAGGAGGATTTCTGTGACTTTTGCTAGATTGGGTCGTGTGTGGTTGTCACGCCCCGGGGTCGAAACTACGACCCGGGCTCGCCAACAGATCCGCCACCTATGCCAAACCCCGCATAGGCGAAGCGTCCTACCTGCAAGAAAAGTACTACAGCTAACAGATATCAGAGCTATAAATAAAAATCTGCTGTATAATTAAAAGCAACCACTGTACAACTGGAAATAATACAACAACGTCTACCTCCCAAAAATAATAATCGTACAATATCCTCAGATACAAGACTCATAGCTCAACAGGGAGGTATCTCCAATAAATATATCAGTGTGCATGCTCTCAATACAAATAAAATCCTCACTACATCAGTCTCTCAAAAGAGGAAAAATAAAACAACTAATCTACTGAAGCTCTCCTCTGAAGGGGTACCGCTACTCTCCAAACATGGGTAGGGATCTAGCTCGCGACTCCCTCGCGTCGATCATCGACCGCAGAATCAGCAACACCCGCTAAGACTCTGCAAAACAAAGGAGAGGAAGGAAAAAGGAGGGGAAAACCCCCAAAGGGTGTGAGAACTACACCAAAAAGGGAGTTCTCAGTGGGTACCACCGCCGGACCCGACGGTATGCCCACTAAGTCCTCAAAAGATAATAACTAACCAAAGCCGTAAAGGCTGAAATAAGGAAGCTGGAGCCTCACAACAGCTATCATGCCTCTATGCCTGCCTATGCCTGCCATGCCTGCCTATGCCTTCTATGCCTGCCTATGCCTACTATGCTTGGCATGCCTGCCATGCCTCTCGTACAACGGTCAACAACTCACAATGACCTTGGGACAACCGTCGATCCCCAAACGGTTCCCGACAACACTAGCACTGGTCTAAACACAGCTTGTAACACCCCCGGAATTTGGATTAGTCCTCTATATAAATGATATAATAGGACTAAATCTCTAACCCGGCTATAGCATTTTGGATGGTAGCAAGATCCAAGAGGAACATGAGAGTTAAGCGTGCTAGAGCTAGAGTAGTTCTAGGATGGGTGACCCCCTGGGAAGTGGGGCGTCACACAGCTACTAGACTTCACTCGGTCCCCCTGACACGAGTGCAACAATAAAGCGAATATCTGTAATAAACCCAATCTGGTGCCACCAGTAAAACTGGCATTGCCTGCTCAGCGGAATCTGCACACATGGCTCGAAACCGTGGGATCGGCTCACATGGCCCGCATCCCAAAGTAAGTAACAGATCGGCATCTAAACAGTCCGATAGGAAACTAAAGTAAGTAACAGATCGGCATCTAAACCGTCCGATCGGAAACTCAAGAGTGAGTAACAGATCGGCATCTAAACCGTCCGATCGGAAACTCAAGAGTGGCACTCGAGGGGAGCGACCCACACGAGTAAAGTATCTCTTTATAGCAGGACTTTGATCAAGACTATGATCAAAGTGGAAAACTCTGTCCACTAAAGAAAGACCCGACCTCCATCGGATGCAAAAGTACTCAATAGGGGAAACTCTGTCCACTAGAGAATTCAGATACCAAATCTGGTGCATAAATAAATATCCGGTCAACCGCCCAATATCCGCGGTTGCCGCAAAGCCCCACAACTAATCCAACCTGTCCCAAACACCAAGTCCCGACTACACTACCCAGATCCCTGCTCGAACCCGAGCAACACTGACCACCTGACTAACAAAGAAGGAGAAAGGAAAAGCATGGTTTCTCCTAAGTCAAGTTCCAATAAGTAGTGTAGCAATAAAAGATGGCCTTACTACATGTCCATACAAGCATGCTTTGTCCTCAGAAACGATAAAAGTGGGTGAAACATATAATAGCAAAGCATGCTAAAATGTTCCTACTATGCCGTACCAACCTCACACAAGTAGGCTAATGAATATCTCATACAATAACCACATGATCTAGGCCATTCTTCAAGCTTTTCCTCTCGATGCTAAATATGGGTTGAACATTAAACATGCATGCTATCAGTCATGGAGGGGTGACATTCCCACAAGTGCACCTACATTCCCCATAATATAAAAACCTTATGCAGTTACCAGATTAAGCCTACCCACCTGAAGCGCTTAAACCAAGGCAAACCTGAAGTCGGTGAAGAGTGTAGACGCTCACAGTCCAAAATATGCTAAAGCTGCACCCTCGGTACATGTCGCGCAAGCCTCAGCTCCAGTCAGTTGAAAATACCCGGAATCCACTATCTCCAATTCCAACAGGTTCAGAAACACTCGCGAACCCTCCTGGGAACAACAAAAGGTCCAAGGTTATAGTTTATTCCCCAAAATATCCAAGTACATACAACATCAGAAAACAGCCCCGAAGATGTGCAGTTTTCACCTGCAGAACGGATTCTGAAAAATCCAACAAAATCACTGTCGCGTTCCTCGCGTCGATACCTTGGAAACGAGTACCTGCACGTCAAATTCCGAGCCCCGTAGGCCGAGTTACAAATTCCACAACACAGGGCGCTCACAAACACACAACCACACATCTGTATTTCCATGCACAGATAAAGGGCGAAAAATATACCTTCGGGCAAGCCTTAGAAAAATCCAATAAAAATACTGTGACAATCCTCGCGTCGAGTAGATGAAAAAAGTGTAAAAGCACGTCGCCATCCGATGCCCGGTTGCGGAGATAAAAATCCGGCAAGGTGTCGCTGTCCAGAAAATCCATCAGAAAAACCGTGTCACAGTAAACTCGGAAAAACACCTAGAAAATCGTAAAATGAGGGGAAGCTGGAAATACCAAGATCATAGATCTGTCTGTCGCCGATCCAACTGCGCAAGAATCGCCTGAAACGGAGGTCGGAGTAGGCCGGAGGAGCTCGCGCACCGAAACGCGACGAAGGGGAACCCAAATGGACGAGCGTCGCGCCGCGCCGAAGAAAATGGGAACCTCGAAGTCCGTGCCACCAAAAATCCTAGAAATCCTCCAGAGGATGAAGAACACGAAGGGGAACATCTTTGCTGAAGACACCTTGGCAAAGGGAGGCTCGGAAATGCGGCAAAAGGGGTGAAGAAGGAGGCTCGGATCCTTTAAATAGGCTGCCTGAAACAATTCGGAAAATACCGAACGTGTCCCGATTTCCGGGCGCAAGGGACATTCGGCGCGCACTGTAGCAGCCCGAATCTCCCCTGGGCCTCCACGTCGCCCGCCAAACAGGCGACAGCAACGCCCGCCGCTCACAACGCGACACGTGGCGCCCCTAGACGCCGACACGTGGCCGCCCACGCGCGGGAACAGCGCGTCAACGCGCCCACGTGCGCCCTGCGCTCGCCGCCTGCGCCTCTGCACGCACGCTTCCCGAGGCGCTCCCCAGCCAGCCCGTGGACCGAGCGTGCTACACCGCACCAACCACACGCCGCCACGTGTCACCCTCCGGTCCACCGTACACCGCGCTTTTCCCGTGGACCGCGCCCCCTGCGCCGGCCCAACCGGGATCCGCCACGTGGCCCACGCCCGGTGCACGCCTCCGCGGTGGACCGCGCACCTGCCCGCGCCTGCACCGCCGCGCTCCGCCATTGCCCGCCGCCGCACGCCGCCGCCGCCGGTGCCGGAACAGTACCAAGAAGCCTCGAAAATTGCGCGCGTCATCCAGGCTCCGAAAAATACAAGTGAATAGTCCATTTTCATCGTTTTCGCGCGCTGAATCCAAATCCGAAGTCCATTTTGCCAAATTCCAACTCTAAAAATTGCCGAATGCATCCGGAAAGGTGTTCCTTTGTCCAAACTTCACGCTGAGCCCAATTTTAATATCCATTGCGCGCAAAACCACTTCTAAGCATTCGACGGAGTCATCTGACTACTCTCGTGATCAATTAAACACTCTGAGTCCATCACTAGTGTCCCATTGGTACACAAACGCCACCGACATGCCACTTAGGCCCCCAGAAGCTATAGATGCAACAGTGCTCCATAAGTGGGAATTTCGGGTCTTCACATCCTCCCCCACTAAAAAAAAGTTTTGTCCTCGAAACTAGCTCAAATCCACCATGAGTCACAAATACCACGGGTAGGTATCCATCAATAACGCCTCTAGCTCCCCAAACACCACTCACTCCCCGTGATCACTTCTCAAAAACAACAATACCCAGTACGGCATGGCCCGATTGTGCAATTCCCTCATCTCTCGAGCCAGAATTCGCAACGGGCATCCCTCGTACTCCAAACACTCTTAGCGCTCAAATGGTGCGAGTTAATCACGGGCGAGGGATCCAAAAGCAAAACACTCATGAGCCGAGACGTGAAACAATACAGGGGCTCCATCAAAAGCTGGGGGAGACAAAATAACCACCAGTGCAACACGCACCAAACCACATCCTGGTGCCAATCTCAACAAGGCGACCCGAAGCGTACCCACACATTCATCCAATAAGCCGGGATCTTCACTCGGTTACTTCCCGATCCAAAATCACCCGAGTGGGCTACTCAACCACGGGCTACCCTCAAAAGGGATCCTCAAGAGACACAATTCTCAAGCCACAGTTGGTCACTCTGTAGTAGCCGCTGGTTTAAAATGTTTTTGGGTCTACTTTTGGTTTCGTTTATTTCGCAATTCGTTTCGGGGGCTGGAGGGTGATCGAATAATTCCTTGTTTCCGGACAGACCGTCGGGGCTCGCGGGTATTTTTAGTTAATAAAGCTCGCGAAACGGAGAACGGCGGCACAATCGGTTTTGAATTCCGACGCCGGAATCTCCCGGAATAAATTCCGGAAGGTGGCTAGCGGTTCAGGTGGTCAACGTGGTTTTTCAGGCAGACCGGACCCTGGTTCGCACCCGACTTGTTACCCGCTTTTGACTTGATTTGGGTTCATTCCCATTCCCCAACTTAACCGCTCCCGCCAACTTAACCGCTCCCGCCATCTTAACCGCTCCCGCCTTTTCCCGGTCGTGCAACTTCCCACAACCCCACAACTCCCCACAACCCCCCCCAACTTCCCACAACTCCCCACAACTTCCCCCCCCCCCCCCCCCAACTTCCCACCACTCCCCACAACTCCCCTGCGTACGAAACCCCAAGGGCAACGAGAACCCAATTCCCCAACCTTTCAGTTTCCCAACCAAACCTTACTGTTTCCCAACCGGTCAAGTGGAGAAGCAAGGCGGAGCGGGTGAGGAGAGGGAAGATCGCCGGCATACCCTTCACGCAAGAACAGGACGATCATTCCCTAGATCAACCCTAGCCGACGAAACCAAGGTGAGCATAGGTTAGGGTTCTTGATTTGGGTTCTTCTTGGTTCTCTTAGGAAAATGGGAGGAGGGGAGTCGGCACCATCACCGGAGCCGGCACGCACGGAGCCACGCATGCGGGCGGCGCCGCATGAGGGCGGCGCCGCGTGCATCCGCATGCGGGCGGCGCCGCATGCGGGCGGCGCCGCATGCGGGCGGCGCCGCATGCCCCCGCATGCGGGCAGCGCCGTATGCGGGCGGCGCCGCATGCGGGCGGCACCGCATGCGGATGCGGGCGGCACCGCATGCGGATGCGGGCGCCGCCGCAGGCGGGCAGCTCCGCATGCGGATGCGGGCGGCACCGCATGCGGGCGGCGCCGCACGCGGGAGGCTCCGCATGCGGGTGCGGGCGGCACCGCATGCGGGTGCGGGCGGCGCCGCATGCGGGCGGCGCCGCATGCCCCCGCATGCGGACAGCGCCGCATGCGGGCGGCGCCGCGTGCGGGCGGCACCGCATGCGGGCGGCGCCGCATGCGGGCGGCGCCGCATGCCCCCGCATGCGGACAGCGCCACATGCGGGCGGCGCCGCACGCGGGCGGCTCCGCATGCGGGTGCGGGCGGCACCGCATGCGGGCGGCGCCGCATGCGGACAGCGCCGCATGCGGGCGGCACCGCATGCGGGCAGCGCCGCATGTGGGCAGCGCCGCGCGCACCCACAAGTGGGAAGCGCCGCATGTGGGTGACGCCGCGTGCGGACGGCGCCGCACGCAGGTAGTACGCCGCTCAGCCGCGCGGGGCCGGGCGCGTACGTGTACGAATTGTGCGCAAGGTGGGGGGGCGCCGGGTGTTTTAGTCTTTAATCTTACAGAGTCTTAAATGTCTGACTCCTGTATGACAGGTTCTTGTAGGACCGAGCGGGCACCCGAGACGCGGGAGAACCTAGCATCGGTCAGGAGCACGACAACGAAAAGGTGGGTTTACGGTCGAGGCTGAGTATAGTGTTAGTATTCCGAAAGGGATTTTTATTGTTAATCGGTACTAACGCTGACGGTTTCTATGATGTACTATATTACCCCGTGTCTTGGTTACTTATGCTCGAGTTGCGACACGCGCACCCGCGGTCTGGCCACCTCAAAGGGTGCTCTTTTCCGGAAAGGCGGTCTTCGACCCGTGTTACCCACGAGGGGATGTAGTGGGGCCCCCGTAGGTGTGGGGTTTGAGGCACCAAGGTGTGAGCGGTGCGATCTGTCGGGATTGGTGCCCGACGAGGTCAGGTGTGCGACCCGCCGGGATTGGTGCCCGACGAGGTCAGGTGTGCGACCCGCCGGGATTGGTGCCCGACGAGGTCAGGTGTTACAGGTGTTACCGGGGTTACAGGTGTCACAGGTGGTTGCGAGTTACCGTTACGAGTAGAGTGGTTGCTCCGGCTAGTCTTACTTTTTGTGGCTTGGTATTACTTTACTGCTTCAGCATTTTTATCATGATGGTGTCCCTGACTACCCACTCTGTGACAGGTACCTCCAGGGGGTAGAGGTAGGCGACGGTGAGGCCGAGGTGGGAGCAGTCGGGCTGTGGGGGCCCTAGTATGCCATTTTCTTTACTTTCTCTGCATTTCATTTGGTATTGTAGGTTACTGTGTGGTTCTCGATACCCTTGTGGGGTCGTGTGGATGTTGATTACTTTCGTTTCAGTTATGCACTATTGTTTCCTTTATCTTTCCCGCTTGGCCGTTTTCTAAACAAACCAACTGGAAACAAGAGGAAAAGGACTTCGAAAACCGTTTTCAAAACTCTAGGGTCGTGTGGGCCTATTTTCCAAACCCTGTGGATTTATGCCGTTTTCCAATTAGTTTTCAAAACCTAAGGCCGTGTGGGCCTGTTTTCAAAACGGTGAGTTTATCCTTTCAACTTGACTGGCCATGGCATTGTTTAGTCTTCATGTACAGTTAGACTCCGAACTGTTGTGATTAAATGGAAAATGATTGCTTGTGTTCGACTATTGCAACAGCCGCGACGCCGTGCATATACAGAGGAGACTCTGTCCGATTTTTGAGTAAATCTGTATATGTGGCGGGTCTGGGCACGCGCCGGGGAAGGAGGTTTTTAAACAAAAATTTGTACGCACCTTACGCTTACTTTGGTGTATCGTTTCCGCTAAAATAAAACCCCCGGGGCGTGACACACTCAACATGCCAACATAACCCCAACGGACCCACGGGTCGAAGTCGATCTCTCAACTAATAAAGGACACCCTGACGGGGAACAAACCGTCAGTGAACGGGACTGAAAACTGGCTCAAAAGGCGATCATAATGCTGATGCCCAAACTCGCGATCAAAAATCCGAACCAGCAACGACAATCCGCGTAAATCCCATTCAAGATGCTGAAAGCTGTAGGCTCCACTGATGCCGCATGGTAGAAACTGTAAACTAAAGCTGAAATCTTATCTACCATATAGTACAGAACAGAAATGCTGAGTAATCAGGACTGATAGCCAAGCAGGCATGGCCTACGCCCAGGTATATCAATCAAAGCCAGAAATAATAGGCGTACTGAAAGGCTCATCTGTGGGATCCAAGCTACCTACAAAACAGCGGTTCGTCCTGCCACAACACTCACAGGGTCGGACTAATGAAGTGTGGACCGAAGATCATCCCACGGTAATTCTATAGCCATAATGGGAGGCATCACTAAAACACACCAACCATCTCCCAACACTGGAAACACTAGCATTGGCGCTGGCATCAGTCTCATTATCCATTGGCCATGCTCTCCCGGCACTGCCAAGTCTAAGAAGCTCCTCACCTCAAGAATAAATGTTGGTTTCAGTCAAACTTGAATAACATCCATTTGGTCGGGTTCCACCGCCACTCCAACGGCTAGAATAAGGTGACCCAAGAAGGTATGCTTCATAAGCTACAACTTGTACCTCAATAACTTGGCATACAACTTCATCCACATAGGCATGGTAGCACATCCACAAGTGCTCCTTGTGTTCCAAGTCGCTCCGGGAGTGAATCAAATATCCTTGGGGAACATCACTCCCAAACCGTCCAAGCACAACTGGGACACACAATTCCTCAAATCTCAAAGACAACGGGATATTAATTATTCCGTTTGGCCTCACCATGCTCTCATAATGCCCTTACCGTGTCCCGAACGCCATCTAGGCGAAGTCCTCGGCTGTCTGATTCCGAGTAGGTACTCGCATTATACAATCACTGCCGGAGTATAGCTCCATCAAAAGGTCCTAGATACCACCCGGACCTGTCTACACCCGAACCATAAAAGGACCCTCACAGTCGTGTATCAACGACGTGGCATCACCACCGTATACCAACGGCGTGGCATCACCGCCGTATACCAACGGCGTGGCACTAGGTCAAACAGACCCCTCGATCCATCAGATCCTACAACTGCGCCATCAGCTCTCTCAGCTCTACAAGCGATATCCAATGAGGTGCTGTCGAGGGTGGCGTGGTTCCCCGAACCACGTCCAACGCAATCTCTATCTCCCTAACCGGCGGCATTATCAACAGCTCAGGTGAAATCACACCCGGGATCTCATGAGCAACAAGGATATTCCTGAGTCCCGGTGCCGCCATAAGCACCTCTCACACTGTCGCTAAAACCTGTGTGCTCTAACAATCTCAACAAGCAAGCCTCCTCTTGTCCGCCTTGCCGAAGATCAAAGTCCTCTCTCGCCGCAGTCAAACATTCTGTGGCATTGTGCCAATCAATCTCAAGCACAGGGTCGAGACACCGAATTGCTACAATTTCCAATAATTCTGCCGGTAACTCGCGGTCTCGGCCGCACTGGACATGATCCAAAAGCCTCCTCCATATGCACAACAACAACAGGAACCTGTACCTCTAGTGCACGTGGTAACAAATCTGCCTCTAGTCCATGCAGGAATGCAACATGCTCTAACTTCGACTGCTGTGATGAAATCACACCTGCGACAACTCGATCCACTACCGTGGCGCCCTCCACCCGGGCGGCACAGGTTCATCCACTCGATGCAAGTGGTTGTCGCTCAATCTGCCTGCAAATCAGGGCTATCCACACAGGGAATACGACCTCTGTTTCTGCTCACACTGAGGCGACGAATAAGGTCCTCCGCAGATAACAAATCCACGCTACCGCTGCGCCACTCTGATATAGATGCTGATGCGGCCATCGGGGTCCACCCGATCTCTGGCATCCCAGGAACCCGTCATCCTGGAAAAGAAATCAGAAGTGCCCCTGCCGGCCAATTTGTCCTCCATCACCCGGCGCCAAGCGCCAATATCCAAAACTCGCCTCTGGCGGCAGATCCCTATCCAAAGGAACTACAGCGCCACGCTCCAAACACAACGCCTACTCCAACGAGACGTCAAAACCTATAACGGAGGGACTGAATAAACTGAAAGGTGTCCTGGCGCAATCCACTCCCAGTCTCACATATCCTATGCGCCTCGTCCATCGAACCTGGAGCGCGCAGTTCAACAACTGCCAAAACTCTCTAGCACAGGAAGGCTCTCAATTGATCACTCCATCACCACCAACCACGACTCTGCCTCCAAATACTCCAACTCAATCTTACGAGTCGGGGTGGTTCATCTGCCAAATCTGGCTCAATAGATCGATCGCGTCCCCTCAGCTCACCAGCTGTCAACTATCCACCCTACCTCGGTGCCTTGCCACTAACCATTGGCACAGAGGGGGCTACTCACTCCATCGGTGCCACCGAAATCCCCGCCACTGAGGATACTGCAACCGGGTGGTCTCGGAAGGAAGCACTGTCGAGCTGCCCGTTGCTCCGACAACTGTGTCACCAAGAACAGCTGCTCACTCTGCCGCTGATAAGCCTCTGACAATCCTGTCATATGAGTCCGGAGTTCTCTGACCTCAATCCGGGTATCCGGCCCAAAACCAACCGCTCAAGCTCAACTACTATGACAGGATACACACGGGTCAAAACCCAGCGTCGGGGAGACACCGCTCGCCACGACGAAACAACAAAATAGCACACAACAACGCTCGACCCAATCCAGCGAAAGTCTAAAGCATGTCACCCGTTCCACAGCATTATGTTGTCTGCAGCCAACATAATCACTTAGGAGAATAAACATGCCAATCACTCCTCCCGTCCCTTGGGAGAGGTATAAAACTCAATCAGGACTCTCGCTATAAATCACGACTCTCACGAAGTCAACCAAGGGTCAAACCATAAGCCTAGGGTTTCTAAGTCCACCATGACCTACAACCTAGGCTCTGATACCACTCTAATCTGTCACGCCCCGGGGTCGAAACTGCGACCCGGGCTCGCCAACTGTAGTAGCCACTGGTTTAAAATATTTTAAGGGTCTACTTTTGGTTTCGTTATTTCCGCATTTCATTTCGGGGGACTGGAGGATGATCGAATAATTCCTTGTTTCCGGACAGACCGTCGGGGCCCGCGGGTATTTTTAGTTAATAGGGCTCGCGAAACGGAGAATGGCGGCGGAAACGGTTTTGAATTCCGACGCCGGAATCTCCCGGAATAAATTCCGGAAGGTAACTAACGGTTCAGGTGGATAACGCGGTTTTTCAGACAGACCGGACTCTAGTTCGCACCTGATTTGGACCCGTTTTAACTTGAACTGGGTTCATTCCCTTTTATCAATCTAACCGCTCCCGCCAACTTAACCGTTCCCGTTATTTTTCCCCCGTCGTGCAACTTCCCTTAACTACCGCCACCCCCCATAACTACCCACTCCCCTTTAACTACCCACTCCCCATAACTACCCACTCCCCTTTAACTACCCACTCCCCCATAACCACCCACTCCCCTTAAACTAACCGCAACTCCCCACTTCCCTTAACTACCCGTAACTTCCATAACTACCCACTCCCCTTAACTACCCGTAACTCCCATAACTACCCACTCCCCTAAAACTAACCGCAACTCCCCACTTCCCTTAACTACCCGCAACTCCCTAAACTACCCACTCCCCATAACTACCCCGTCCCCATAACTACCCGCAACTCCCCACAAGCCCCTACGTACGAAACCCCAATTCCCCAACCCCCGCAACTCCCCACAAGCCCCTACGTACGAAACCCCAATTCCCCAACCTTTCAGTTTCCCAACCGAACCCTTTTGCTTCCTCACCGATTACGCGGAGGATCCAAGCGGCGAGACCAAGGAAGGAGAGGAAGACGTCCTCACATTCCTTGTAGCCGAACTCGCAGGATCGGATCACTTTTCCCTCCGGCAACCGAGGTGAGCACGCTAGGGTTTTGCGTTCTTGCTCCGTTCTTGGTTGGAGCGGACGAGGGGGAGGGGGGAAAAAGGAAGAGGCGAGGGGCACCGCCGGAATCCGGCACGCAGCCCTGCATGCGGGCGCCGCCACTTGCGGACGCTGCCGCATGAGGGTGCGGGCGGCACCGCATGCGGGCTACCGCATGCGGGCGCCGCCGCTTGCGGGCGCAGCCCGCATGAGGGTGCGGGCGGCACCGCATGCGGGCTACCGCATGCGGGCGCCGCCGCTTGCGGGTTGCCGCATGCGGGCGCCGCCGCTTGCGGGCGTCTCCGCATGCGGGTGCGGGCGGCACCGCATGCGGGCTGCCGCATGCGGGCGCCGCCACTTGCGGGCGCCGCCACATGCGGGCGCCGCCACTTGCGGGCGCCGCCACTTGCGGGCGCCGCCACTTGCGGGCACCGCCACATGCGGGTGCGGGTGGCTCCGCATGCGGGCCGCCGCTTGCGGGCGACTCCGCATGCCGGTGCGGGCGTCACCGCATGCGGACGGCGCCGCACGCTGTTCGTACGCCGCCCAGCCGTGCGGGGCCAGGCGCGTACATGTGCGAATTGTGCGCAAGGTGAGGGGGCGCCGGGTGTTCTAGTCGTCTTAATCACTGACTCCTGTATGACAGATTCTTGTAGGCCCGGGCGGGCACCCGAGACGCGGGAGAACCTAGCATCGGTCAGGAGCGCGACAACAAGGTGGGTTTACGGTCGAGGCTGAGTATTGTGTTGGTAATCCGAAAGGGACTTTTATTACTAATCGGTACTAACACTGATGGTTTCTATGATGTACTACCTTACCCCGTGACATGGTTACTTGGTTACTTGGTTACTTGGTTACTTGGTTACTTATGCTCGAGTTGCGACACGCGCACCCGCGGTTTGGCCACCGCAAAGGGTGCTCTTTTCCGGAAAGGCGGTCTTTGACCCGTGTTACCCCACGAGGTGACGTAGTGGGGGCCCCTATAGGTGGGGGGTTTGAGGCAGCGAGGTGCGAGCGGTGAGACCACCGGGTCCAGTGCCCTATGTGGTCAGGTGTGAGACCGCCGGGTCCAGTGCCCGATGTGGTCAGGTGTGAGACCGCCGGGTCCAGTGCCCGATGTGGTCAGGTGTGAGACTGCCGGGATTGGATCCCGATGTAGTCAGGTGTGAGACCGCCGGGTCCGGTGCCCGACGCGGTCAGGTGTTACAGGTGTTACCGGGGTTACAGGTGTTACAGGTGGTACAGGTGGTTGCGAGTTACCGTTACGAGTAGAGCGGTTGTTCCGGCTAGTCTTGCTTTGGTGACTTGGTATTACTTTACTGTTTTAGTACTACTCTTATGATAGTGTCGCTGACTACCCACTCTGTGACAGGTACCTCCAGGGGGTAGAGGTAGGCGACGGTGAGGCCGAGGTGGTAGCAGTCGGGCTGAGGGAGCCCTAGTATGCTGTATCATTTACTTTCTCTGCATTTCATTCAGTATTGTAGGTTACTGTGTGGTTCTCGATACCCTTGTGGGGTCGTGTGGATGTTGAGTACTTTCCTTCTGCTTATGCACTACCGTTTCCTTTATTGTTCCCGTTTGGCCGTTTTCAAAGCAACAGAACTAGAAAAGAAAAGAACTTCGAGAACTATCTTTCAAAACCTTGGGTCGTGTGGACCTGTTTTCCAAAACCTGTGGATTTATGGCATCTTTTCAAACTGTCTTCAAAACCTTGGGTCGTGTGGACCTGCTTTCAAACTGTGAGTTTATCCTTTTAACTTGATTGGCCACGGGTATTGTTTAGTCTTCATGTATCGTACAAACTTCGAACTGTTGTGATTAAATGGGAAAATGATTGCTTATGTTCGACTATTGTATCAGCCGCGACGCCGTGCATATACAGAGGAGACTCTGCCCGATTTTTGAGTAAATCTGTATATGTGGCGGGTCTGGGCACGCGCCGGGGAAGGAGGTTTTTAAACAAAAAATTTGTACGCACTTTACGCGTACTTTGAGGTATCGTTTCCGCTAAAATAAAACCCCCGGGGCGTGACAGATTAAGATGGTATCAGAGACTTTGCTTTAATCACAACAGTGACGGCCCAACATCCACCGAGATATCACACTTAACTACGAATAAATGAAATGTGCAGGGTTTAAGGGTTAAGACGTGAGAGATCGGGGAGGGGATTTGTAGATAATGTTTCTTTTCTCTCTCGATTTTACGATGATTCATCTAGCAGAGATGAGTGCTAAGCTTTGGTTGGTAACTGCTGCCAAACATGGATCTTGCGGCAGAGGCGAACCGCGTACTACGCAACCAGCTGCGCGACGTGGCCGTGCAATTGCTAACTCTCGCGGAGCACGTGGGTATACTGACCCAGGAGCTCGAGAGTGTCGACCGCGCCCAGCACGGCACCGGTGGTGTTAACCCCCGTGGGATACCACCGACTGGCGTTTCCACCTTTCAGGGAGCGGTCAACTTGGCCATGCACGCGGAACTAGAGCGTACACGATGGGCACACCCCTACCCCGGCCCGACAGGGGGCCCCTACCAGTGCGGCAGAGCAACCAAGCGCCAGAGGAACGGGCCGAAACCCGGGCAGGCGATGAGGGAGGGACCTGCACCACCGACGCCATGCGTCATTTGTGACGGTGCGCATCCAATGATGGATTGCCCTTGGCGGGATGAGCATTGCTTCCGGTGTGGCAGGCCGGGCCACACACGTTACGAGTGCCCCCGGAGGCCGGGCGTCACCAGACCCCCGGCTCCGAGACCCGACGACCCACGCCTGACGGACTCCTCCGATACCGAGACCCCACCCCGCCACGTCGAACGTAGCTGGCCCAAAGGTTGTGGACGGACCTCCCCAGCCGCCCCGGGGAGCAGTGATGCGGAAGCCTAGAGCAGGTATATATATATATATATATATATATATATATTTTCTTTTGTCCCCTTTATCGTTTTTCTTTGGTTAGGCATCGATTCCCATCTTCCGTTTCTGTCTTTTTCTTCCTCCGCGTACTGTACGGTTGTGTCAGGGGGGGGAAGGGTTATATAGGATAGGAGTGGGGTTACTCCCCTAGTCCGCCTGAGGAGTTGTGAACGCTAGATAGGAATCCCTTACAAGTGTTTTGAGGAGAGAACCCTACCTAGTTTGTTGGTCTGTTCAAAACCCCGGAGGAGAAACTTCGCGGGAGTAGCCACTACCGCGACTGTAGCAGACAAGGTGTCACCTCCCCCGACGAGGACATCAGAAGCGGTGTTTTGAATTACTGAAGGATTACGACCTAACGATCCAATATCACCCCGGGAAAGCAAACGTGGTAGCAGACGTTTTGAGCAGGAAGGGGCGATTGTAGGAAGGATCGGTAGGTACGAGGACTGAACAGAGCAACTTGATCATGAAATTTTCACGACTAGGGTTGGAAGTAGTGCCAGCAGGCACGGTTGCGCAACTTCTAACTCTGGTGGTCAAACCAACACTGTTAGAAAAGGTTCGAGAGGAACAGCAGGCGGACTCGCACTTACAGCTCGTAAAAGACAAGATCTCACCGGATCAGGAAGGGGACTTTTCATTGGAAGGCGATGACACCCTACGGTTCCGCGGGCGAATTTGTGTGCCGGATACCCCGGAATTGAAGAAGGAAATTCTGTCCAAGGCACACAGCGCCCCTTATGCAGCGCATCCCGGAGGTACAAAGATGTACAGGGACCTTAAGCAGACCTTCTGGTGGCCCAAGATGAAGAGGGATGTAACTCAATTTGTAGCTCATTGTCTGGTGTGTCAACAAATAAAGGCGGAACATCAACGACCGGCGGGAAAGTTACAACCCTTACCGGTACCGGAGTGGAAGTGGGACCATATCACCATGGACTTTGTCACTGGGTTCCCGCGTTCACAGCAAGGACATGACACAATATGGGTTGTGGTGGACCGGCTAACGAAGTCAGCGCACTTCCTGCCGATTCACACAACTTGGACCAGGGAGCGGTTGGCTCAGGTCTATCTCAGCGAGATTGTGAGACTGCATGGAGTACCGACATCGATCACATCAGACAGAGACACGCGTTTCGTCTCAAAGTTTTGGCAGAGCCTGCAACAAGCCTTGGGGACTAAATTGCACTTCAGCACAGCCTTCCACCCCCAGACAGACGGGCAGTCGGAGCGAGTGATACAGACGCTAGAAGACCTGCTTCGGGCCTGTGTACTCGATTGGGGAGTCGGTTGGGAGCGCTACCTACCACTTGTAGAATTCGCTTACAATAATAGCCACCAGGCCAGCATATTGATGGCACCCTACGAAGCCTTATCCGGGAGACGCTGTCGATCCCCGATCTGTTGGGACGACTTGGGAGAACGGAAGTTCTTGGGACCCGACTTGGTGGAAGAAACAGAAGAGAAGGTGCGCCTCATCAGACAGCGCTTACTAACCGCCCAGAGTCGACAAAAGAGCTACGCGGATCGAAGACGCCGCGATTTAGAGTTCCAGGTGGGAGAGCACGTGTTTTTGCGGGTTTCGCCATCCAGGGGAATCAAGCGATTCGGGTTAAAAGGAAAGCTAAGCCCGCGGTTCGTGGGGCCATTCGAGATCCTGGAACGGATCGGCCCAGTGGCTTACCGCCTTGCCCTACCACCGAACCTCAACCGGATTCATGACGTGTTCCACGTTTCGATGCTCAAGAAATACCTCCCCGACCCGTCGCACGTGCTGGACGTCTCGACACTCGAACTAAAGGAGGACCTAAGTTTCGAGGAAACCCCTGTGCGAATACTAGCAAGAGAAAGTAAGACGCTTCGAAACCGAGACATCCCCTATGTGAAGGTGCACTGGAGCAACCACGAGGAGCGGGAAGCGACGTGGGAACTAGAATCGAAGATGAGAGAGGGCTACCCTTATCTCTTTACGGCGAACCAAGATTGAGTTTCGAGGACGAAACTCGTTTTAAGAGGTGAGTGGTGTAGTAGCCGCTGGTTTAAAATATTTTAAGGGTCTACTTTTGGTTTCGTTATTTCCGCATTTCATTTCGGGGGACTGGAGGATGATCGAATAATTCCTTGTTTCCGGACAGACCGTCGGGGCCCGCGGGTATTTTTAGTTAATAGGGCTCGCGAAACGGAGAATGGCGGCGGAAACGGTTTTGAATTCCGACGCCGGAATCTCCCGGAATAAATTCCGGAAGGTAACTAACGGTTCAGGTGGATAACGCGGTTTTTCAGACAGACCGGACTCTAGTTCGCACCTGATTTGGACCCGTTTTAACTTGAACTGGGTTCATTCCCTTTTATCAATCTAACCGCTCCCGCCAACTTAACCGTTCCCGTTATTTTTCCCCCGTCGTGCAACTTCCCTTAACTACCGCCACCCCCCATAACTACCCACTCCCCTTTAACTACCCACTCCCCATAACTACCCACTCCCCTTTAACTACCCACTCCCCCATAACCACCCACTCCCCTTAAACTAACCGCAACTCCCCACTTCCCTTAACTACCCGTAACTTCCATAACTACCCACTCCCCTTAACTACCCGTAACTCCCATAACTACCCACTCCCCTAAAACTAACCGCAACTCCCCACTTCCCTTAACTACCCGCAACTCCCTAAACTACCCACTCCCCATAACTACCCCGTCCCCATAACTACCCGCAACTCCCCACAAGCCCCTACGTACGAAACCCCAATTCCCCAACCCCCGCAACTCCCCACAAGCCCCTACGTACGAAACCCCAATTCCCCAACCTTTCAGTTTCCCAACCGAACCCTTTTGCTTCCTCACCGATTACGCGGAGGATCCAAGCGGCGAGACCAAGGAAGGAGAGGAAGACGTCCTCACATTCCTTGTAGCCGAACTCGCAGGATCGGATCACTTTTCCCTCCGGCA
The DNA here is from genome assembly GCA_029204045.2 of Tillandsia leiboldiana. Taxonomy (NCBI): domain Eukaryota; kingdom Viridiplantae; phylum Streptophyta; class Magnoliopsida; order Poales; family Bromeliaceae; genus Tillandsia; species Tillandsia leiboldiana. The sequence continues at coordinate 19,698,867 of CM055074.1, forward strand.
ACCGAGGTGAGCACGCTAGGGTTTTGCGTTCTTGCTCCGTTCTTGGTTGGAGCGGACGAGGGGGAGGGGGGAAAAAGGAAGAGGCGAGGGGCACCGCCGGAATCCGGCACGCAGCCCTGCATGCGGGCGCCGCCACTTGCGGACGCCGCCACATGAGGGTGCGGGCGGCACCGCATGCGGGCTACCGCATGCGGGCGCCGCCGCTTGCGGGCGCAGCCCGCATGAGGGTGCGGGCGGCACCGCATGCGGGCTACCGCATGCGGGCGCCGCCGCTTGCGGGTTGCCGCATGCGGGCGCCGCCGCATGCGGGCGTCTCCGCATGTGGGTGCGGGCGGCACCGCATGCGGGCTGCCGCATGCGGGCGCCGCCACTTGCGGGCGCCGCCACTTGCGGGCGCCGCCACTTGCGGGCGCCGCCACATGCGGGCGCCGCCACTCGCGGGCGCCGCCACTCGCGGGCGCCGCCACTTGCGGGCACCGCCACATGCGGGTGCGGGTGGCTCCGCATGCGGGCCGCCGCTTGCGGGCGACTCCGCATGCGGGTGCGAGCGTCACCGCATGCGGACGGCGCCGCACGCTGTTCGTACGCCGCCCAGCCGTGCGGGGCCAGGCGCGTACATGTGCGAATTGTGCGCAAGGTGAGGGGGCGCCAGGTGTTCTAGTCGTCTTAATCACTGACTCCTGTATGACAGATTCTTGTAGGCCCGGGCGGGCACCCGAGACGCGGGAGAACCTAGCATCGGTCAGGAGCGCGACAACAAGGTGGGTTTACGGTCGAGGCTGAGTATTGTGTTGGTAATCCGAAAAGGACTTTTATTACTAATCGGTACTAACACTGATGGTTTCTATGATGTACTACCTTACCCCGTGACATGGTTACTTGGTTACTTGGTTACTTGGTTACTTGGTTACTTGGTTACTTATGCTCGAGTTGCGACACGCGCACCCGCGGTTTGGCCACCGCAAAGGGTGCTCTTTTCCGGAAAGGCGGTCTTTGACCCGTGTTACCCCACGAGGTGACGTAGTGGGGGCCCCTATAGGTGGGGGGTTTGAGGCAGCAAGGTGCGAGCGGTGAGACCACCGGGTCCAGTGCCCGATGTGGTCAGGTGTGAGACCGCCGGGTCCAGTGCCCGATGTGGTCAGGTGTGAGACCGCCGGGTCCAGTGCCCGATGTGGTCAGGTGTGAGACTGCCGGGATTGGATCCCGATGTAGTCAGGTGTGAGACCGCCGGGTCCGGTGCCCGACGCGATCAGGTGTTACAGGTGTTACCGGGGTTACAGGTGTTACAGGTGGTACAGGTGGTTGCGAGTTACCGTTACGAGTAGAGCGGTTGTTCCGGCTAGTCTTGCTTTGGTGACTTGGTATTACTTTACTGTTTTAGTACTACTCTTATGATAGTGTCGCTGACTACCCACTCTGTGACAGGTACCTCCAGGGGGTAGAGGTAGGCGACGGTGAGGCCGAGGTGGTAGCAGTCGGGCTGAGGGAGCCCTAGTATGCTGTATCATTTACTTTCTCTGCATTTCATTCAGTATTGTAGGTTACTGTGTGGTTCTCGATACCCTTGTGGGGTCGTGTGGATGTTGAGTACTTTCCTTCTGCTTATGCACTACCGTTTCCTTTATTGTTCCCATTTGGCCGTTTTCAAAGCAACAGAACTAGAAAAGAAAAGAACTTCGAGAACTATCTTTCAAAACCTTGGGTAGTGTGGACCTGTTTTCCAAAACCTGTGGATTTATGGCATCTTTTCAAACTGTCTTCAAAACCTTGGGTCGTGTGGACCTGCTTTCAAACTGTGAGTTTATCCTTTTAACTTGATTGGCCACGGGTATTGTTTAGTCTTCATGTATCGTACAAACTTCGAACTGTTGTGATTAAATGGGAAAATGATTGCTTATGTTCGACTATTGTATCAGCCGCGACGCCGTGCATATATAGAGGAGACTCTGCCCGATTTTTGAGTAAATCTGTATATGTGGCGGGTCTGGGCACGCGCCGGGGAAGGAGGTTTTTAAACAAAAAATTTGTACGCACTTTACGCGTACTTTGAGGTATCGTTTCCGCTAAAATAAAACCCCCGGGGCGTGACACCAACAGTGTTACGGCTTTTTGTGTTGGCATATTTCGTGAGTTGAGTCGGAGTCTTGAAGTGATCAAATTGTCAATCAGCAATTGAAGACTCAGAGAAGATTCAACAAGATCTCAAGTTGACACTCAGTGTTTTGAGTCTTGAAGATTGAAGTTGAAGAATTGTGGATCATATACATCAATCTCAAGGAAAATGGATTCGGATTGATCAGGTGTGTTTAACTAAATAATTTTGGTGATCCGAATACATTTGAGTAGTTTAGAAACACTTGGATAAGTTTTAATTGCCTAAAAATAAAAAACTGGACATGGGACATGTTCAGGATCCGGATCAGACACGGCAGTCCGGATCCCGAAGGGTGTTGGTTCATACGCAAATCCAATCCGGATCCAAGCCATTTCTGATCCGGATCCCGAACATTGGTTTTTGCTGAAATGTATGAACAGTCCGGATCAGGCATTTCAATCCGGATCCCGAACCTTTGTTTTTCTGGAAATTGTTGTTAAGGATTTTGTTTTGGCGCATTTCGTGAAAGTGTTAAGTCTTGAAGATTGAAGATGAATGAAGTTTGGATCATATACCTCAATCTCAAGAAAGAAGAATTCAAAAGGATCAGGTAAGTTTAACTAAATATTTTTGGTGATCCGAATACTTCTTGTAGTTTAGAAACACTTGGAAGAATTTCTTATTGCATAAAAATCAAGAACTGAACATGAGACTTGTTCAGGATCCGGATCAGATTGTTCAATCCGGATCCCGAAGGTGGTTCGTTCATACACCAGTTCAATCTGGATCGTAGCTTCCCTTGATCCGGATCCCGAACATTGAGTTTACCATTTTCCTTGAACGATCCGGATCAGGCTTCGCAATCCGGATCCCGAATGTTGATGTTTGGTGAACTGTATGAATGATCCGGATCAAGCACTTCGATCCGGATCCCGAACCTTCATTTTTCTGGAATTGTCTGACTCGTTACGACGATCCGGATCACAGCTAATCCGATCCGGATCGCCGTCGTGAAAATTTCCAGAAACGGACAGTTTTTGATCCTTATCTTCTTCATAGGGTTTCTAACCTATAAATAGACCCTATGATTCATTTTTCTAGGGTAAGCCGATAATCCAAAAAGCCGTCATCTTTTATACGGCCTAAGATCCACATATAGAGAAGAAAGGAAATCATTAGATGTTACTCTATGTTTCTTCATCTATATTGATTAGTTTGATTCTAGGTTTTCATACTCACATCTTGAGTTGAATCAAACTAATGAATACTTAGATGGTATTTCCTATCTATCTTTGATCTAAGTATGCGGCGGATCATCACCACCCAAAAACAACGATTTACCTCAAAATCGGCGCGTGGACTCGCGTGGCCTTGTGGATTCAAGGTGCAACCGCTCTCGTGGATTCGGAGCGAGGTACGTTCGTGGATTCGAAGCGTGCTACTGGGTGAAGATCGTGGATTCGGTCAGACGTCGTGGACTCGACGTTGGACGCCGTGGATTCGGCGTTGGACGCAGATCGTGGATTCGAGACGTGTTGCGGAGCGAGCGGAGAAGATCAACTAGGAGCGTATGGAAAAGGTTGAGTCGTCTGTGAGTACGGTATATCACCTTGTACGTGTTTAATTCTAGTGGATTTCACCGTGTTATCGGTCCCGTGGTTTTTTACTCCGGTTTGGAGTTTTCCACGTAAAAATCTTGCGTGTTCATTTATATTTCCGCATTGGGTTTTTATTGCGCAATAATTTTTTGAGTGTTTATTGTTTACACCTATTCACCCCCCTCTAGGTGTTTTTTCCCCTATTTAGATCTATTATTACATATAACCCAACAAGTGGTATCGGAGCGGGAATAGGGTTGTAAACAATGGTTGAAGGTGGAAACATCAACAAACCCCCATTCTTTGATGGAACAAATTATGCGTACTGGAGAGTATGGATGAAAGCCTTTTTAATTTCCATCGACGAACGGGTGTGGCAATCAATTGAATTAGGTTGGTCTAATCCAACTGAATTTATTGGTGATGTTCGCACCATCAAACCTAGGTCGAAATGGACCAAGGAAGAGTTAGATTCATCTTCTTACAATGGCAAGGGAATTAATGCTATTTTTAATGCCTTATCTCAAACTGAATTCTCTCGCGTCTCGGCATGTGAGACTGCGAAAGAAATCTGGGATGTTCTTCAGGTTACACATGAGGGAACTAACCTCGTGAAGATTCAAAAACTGCAAATGCTTACGAGCAGATTTGACTCTATTTTCATGGCAGAAAATGAATCTTTCACGGACTACTATACACGATTGCAAGACATCGTAAACTCATGTGCTAACCTGGGAGAGAAGATTCCAGAATTTAAGGTTGTAAGAAAGATCTTAAGAACTCTTCCTGAACGATTTCGCCCAAAGGTTACAGCCATTGAAACTATCAAACACCCGGACGAAATACGTGTAGAAGAATTAGTTGGTTCATTACAAACTTATGAAATGACATTTACTACTAACTATTCTTCGGGAAAGGCATCCTCTTCTAAGTCTTCAGGTTATGCTTTGAAAACAACAAAGGAAGAAGACACGGATTCATCCTCCTCAGACGATGACGAGAATCTATCTATGGAGGAATTTGAGAAGCAGCTCGCTCTCCTGACAAGGAAGTTTCGCCGCAACTTTCGAAGGGGTAATTCAAGTAAAACTCCATCCTTCGGAAAGTCGAAGAAAGGCAAGGGTTCTTCAAGTTACAAGTCAAGAAAGCAAGAGAACTTTTCAAAGGATAAGAAAAGCATAGAAGGACAAGTCCAATGCTTCAAGTGCCGAGGATACGGCCATATCTCAACGGAGTGTCCAACTAAGAATCCGTTGAAGAAGAAAGCGATGCAAGTCGTCACCTGGGATGACAACTCAACGTCAAATGAGTCATCCTCAAGTGATGAAGAAGAAAGTGCAACGGCATTCCACGCGTCCACATCTTCACCCTTCATGTGCTTAATGGCAAGTACTTCAGATTCATTGTCCAACTCCTCCCGGGTTGAAAAAACTGCAACGGATGATGAATCAAGTAACTCTGAAGGTGAAGATTTTGTTTTAGCCTACCACAGACTTTTGAGGGATTCAAAGAAACTGGCTAAACAAAACAAGGGGTTGAGAGGGAGATTACAGGATCTCGAAGAAGAAGTAAAAAGGGTAACTTCTCTCTCGACCGATCTTGAAGTGGAAAGGGATAATCTGATAAAAGCAAATGTTTCCCTTCAAGAGTCCAATGAGCAACTCGAGAAGAATTATATAGATATGGTGAACAAAGCGAATCACTTCTTGAAGCTCTACGGCGAGGCCCGACAGGAAAAATTGGAAATGACAGAGACCATTCTCCAACTCAAGGATGACTTACAGCAATTTTCTTCTGGAAGGAGTAAGTTGGATAAACTTCTTGGTCTTGGTCAAACAAACAAGTTCGGCCTCGTATACAATCGAACTGAAGACAATTTTAGTTCGGTTGGGACAGTCTTTGTGCCTCAGTCGGTATCTCCTCCTCCGACACCGGAATTCACGACAACCAACGACAACAAGCCTACTTCACCCTCTTCGGAATCGTCAAGCACAAAGGTATGTTTTCGTTGTAATTTTGCAGGGCACATTGAAAGAAATTGCAAGATTGGAGCTCAAAGATCAAATCAACCACATCTTGCAACTGCTACCAATAAGTTCACTCCCCGGAATTCAAAGAAGGACTTTTCAAAAGAAAAGAACATTGGTAGTACTTCAAACAAGACGATGACAAAAGAAAAAGATCAATCATACAAGACGTCTTCATCAAGGAAAATTTCTCAACCATTGCCAACATACTCCAAAACTCAAAAGGTTTGGGTATGCAAAGGTGAAATCCTTCCTTGTCTTTAATCGTTCTACGATTAAATGTTGTGTAGTTTATGTAGACTATTTTTCTTTCTTTGGGCTGACCCGTCAACCATCTTTGGGAGGTAAATGGTTTATTTTCTTATTGGTTGATGATTTCTCTAGGTTTTCATGGGTAGCATTTTTAAAAGAGAAAGCTGATACGTTTGATTCTTTTCATGAGATTTGCCATCGTATTATGATTGAAAAGAATGAAAAGATCATTCGTGTTAGAAGTGATAGAGGTGGAGAATTCATTAATTCTAAATTCATTAATTTTTGCACTTCCAACGGCATAAAACATGAATTCTCGGCACCCTATACACCTCAACAGAATGGTGTTGTTGAGCGCAAAAACAGGGTTGTTCAAGAGATGGCGCGTGTGATGCTTCATAGCCGGAATTTACCGCTACATTTTTGGGCTGAAGCTGTGAACACCGCGGTCTATGTCATTAATCGAGTGTATTTGCGCCCAGGAACTTTAAATACACCATATGAGCTGTGGTTTAGTAGAAAACCGGATATCAAATACTTTCGTATCTTTGGGAGTCGATGTTTTATTTTGCGTGATCGCAAAAATCTTGGTAAGTTCGATTCTCGAAGTGACGAAGGGATCTTTTTGGGTTATTCTACAAATAGCAGAGCATATCGGGTATTTAACATGGAATCTAAAACGATTGTAGAATCTATAAATGTTAAAGTAGATGAAGCTTTTCACTTTGCATCTGAAAAATCTACCCTCGATATCTCTCTTGATGATGATACTCCTGTTAGTGCATCTTCTTATGATAATACTTCAAATATTAATGATGCATCTAATGGTTCTTCAAGTTTATCTGATGTGCAGGAATCATCTCATGTACCTCCGAGTACTCCGTTACAACAAACGTTACGAATCTCCAAGGATCATCCTGAATCAAACATCATTGGAGACCCACAAGAAGGAGTCAAAACTCGGAGACAGTTGGTTTGCGGATTCGCTTGCTACGTTTCCTTGATCGAACCAAAGAACATCGATGAAGCTCTTCAGGATGACTACTGGATTAAAGCAATGCAGGAAGAGCTCCATCAGTTTAAGCGAAACAAAGTCTGGGAATTAACAAAGCCTCCAAAGCAACACAATGTGATAGGTACCAAATGAATTTTCAAGAATAAGAAAAATGAAGATGGTGCCATCATCAGGAACAAAGCACGTTTAGTTGCTCAAGGCTACTCTCAAGTAGAATGTATAGACTTTGATGAAACTTTCGCCCCTGTAGCTAGACTCGAGTCCATTCATATCTTATTCGCGATAGCTTGTCATTTTAAAATAAAATTATTTCAAATGGACGTTAAGAGCGCGTTTTTAAATGGGTTTTTAAAAGAGGAAGTTTATGTGGCTCAACCGAAAGGTTTTGTGGACTGTAAACTACCTAACCATGTTTTTCGTTTGAAAAAGGCTCTTTACGGTTTAAAACAAGCACCGCGAGCATGGTACGAAAGGCTAACAAAGCACCTATTGGATAAGGGCTATACTCGAGGGGGAGCTGACAGGACTCTCTTTGTGAAGCATTATCAAAATAACTTCATTGTTGCACAAATCTATGTCGATGACATTGTTTTTGGAGCAACGAAGGATAATGATGCTTCTAAATTCGCTGAAACCATGGAAAGCGAATTTGAGATGTCAATGATGGGCGAATTGACTTATTTCCTTGGATTGCAAGTGAAACAGAGTGACGAAGGCATCCATTTGTGTCAATCCAAGTATGCTTTGGAGTTGGTCAAAAAGTTTGATCTAGAAAATTGTAAAGATTTTCCAACTCCAATGGGAACTAGCAATAAAGGATTAGGAAGTGAATCTTTTAGTGAGAATGTAGACGAGAAACTTTATCGGAGTATGATTGGAAGTCTACTTTACCTCACGGCTAGTCGCCCGGATATATCTTTTGGTGTTGGGATCTGCGCGATATATCAGTCTGCACCAAAGGAGGTTCACCTGAAAGCGGTGAAACG
>CM055074.1:19706939-19851844 GCA_029204045.2 Tillandsia leiboldiana
AGCTATTCCAGATGGCCCGATTTTGTGTCTCCAAACGTGTTATATGGTTGATGTCCTTAAGACTAACTCCTAAACAAAGTCAACTTTGCGACAATGATTTTTCAGTTAACTTTCATCTGTTGAATGTGTTGTAACTGATAAGGACCATGTCTTCTTTTTAAAAGGGGTTAGATATGAAAACAATTGCTATGTTGTTCCTAATAAAATTTCAGAAAAATGTAACCTAGTTTCTTTGGATAATGAAACACTTTGGCATGAAAGACTAGGTCACATAAATTTTAAAGAACTAGCAAAGATTTCAAATAAAGACGTGGTTAAGGGGGTTCCTATACTTCTATTTAAAAACAACATTGTGTGCGGAGGTTGTCTTAAGGGAAAATAATCAAGGGCTGCACACAAGAACCTGAACCACGTTGGTACCAACGGCCCTGGAATTACTGCACATGGATTTAATAGGGCCGACCCGTCAACCATCTTTGGGAGGTAAATGGTATATTTTCTTATTGGTTGATGATTTCTCTAGGTTTTCATGGGTAGCATTTTTAAAAGAGAAAGCTGATACGTTTGATTCTTTTCATGAGATTTGCCATCGTATTATGATTGAAAAGAATGAAAAGATCATTCGTGTTAGAAGTGATAGAGGTGGAGAATTCATTAATTCAAAATTCATTGATTTTTGCACTTCCAACGGCATAAAACATGAATTCTCGGCACCCTATACACCTCAGCAGAATGGTGTTGTTGAGCGCAAAAACAGGATTGTTCAAGAGATGGCGCGTGTGATGCTTCATAGCCGGAATTTACCGCTATATTTTTGGGCTGAGGCTGTGAACACCGCTGTCTATGTCATTAATCGAGTGTATTTGCGCCCAGGAACTTTAAATACACCATATGAGCTGTGGTTTAGTAGAAAACCGGATATCAAATACTTTCGTATCTTTGGGAGTCGATGTTTTATTTTGCGTGATCGCGAAAATCTTGGTAAGTTCGATTCTCGAAGTGACGAAGGGATCTTTTTGGGTTATTCTACAAATAGCAGAGCATATCGGGTATTTAACATGGAATCTAAAACGATTATAGAATCTATAAATGTTAAAGTAGATGAAGCTTTTCACTTTGCATCTGAAAAATCTACCCTCGATATCTCTCTTGATGATGATACTCCTGTAAGTGCATCTTCTCATGATAATACTTCCAATATTAATGATGCATCTAATGGTTCTTCAAGTTTATCTGATGTGCAGGAATCATCTCATGTACCTCCGAGTACTCCGTTACAACAAACGTTACGCATCTCCAAGGATCATCCTGAATCAAACATCATTGGAGACCCACAAGAAGGAGTCAAAACTCGGAGACAGTTGGTTTGTGGATTCGCTTGCTACGTTTCCTTGATCGAACCAAAGAACATCGATGAAGCTCTTCAGGATGACTACTGGATTAAAGCAATGCAGGAAGAGCTCCATCAGTTTGAGCGAAACAAAGTCTGGGAATTAACAAAGCCTCCAAAGCAACACAATGTGATAGGTACCAAATGGATTTTCAAGAATAAGAAAAATGAAGATGGTACCATCATCAGGAACAAAGCACGTTTAGTTGCTCAAGGCTACTCTCAAGTAGAAGGTATAGACTTTGATGAAACTTTCGCCCCTGTAGCTAGACTCGAGTCCATTCGTATATTATTCGCGATAGCTTGTCATTTTAAATAAAATTGTTTCAAATGGACGTTAAGAGCGCGTTTTTAAATGGGTTTTTAAATGAGGAAGTTTATGTGGCTCAACCGAAAGGTTTTGTAGACTGTAAACTTCCTAACCATGTTTTTCGTTTGAAAAAGGCTCTTTACGGTTTAAAACAAGCACCGCGAGCATGGTACGAAAGGTTGACAAAGCACCTATTGGATAAGGGCTATACTCGAGGGGGAGCTGACAGGACTATCTTTGTGAAGCATTATCAAAATAACTTCATTGTAGCACAAATCTATGTCGATGACATTGTATTTGGTGCGACAAGAGATAATGATGCTTCTAAATTCGCTGAAACCATGGAAAGCGAATTTGAGATGTCAATGATGGGCGAATTGACTTATTTCCTTGGATTGCAAGTGAAACAGTGTGACGAAGGCATCCATTTGTGTCAATCCAAGTATGCTTTGGAGTTGGTCAAAAAGTTTGATCTAGAAAATTGTAAAGATTTTCCAACTCCAATGGGAACTAGCAATAAAGGATTAGAAAGTGAATCTTTTAGTGAGAATGTAGACGAGAAACTTTATCGGAGTATGATTGGAAGTCTACTGTACCTCACGGCTAGTCGCCCGGATATATCTTTTGGTGTTGGGATCTGCGCGAGATATCAATCTGCATCAAAGGAGGTTCACCTGAAAGCGGTGAAACGGATCATCCGATACATTAAAGGAACCATAAATTTCGGAATTTGGTATCCTATGGGAACAAGTCTAGATATTATTGGATACTCAGATGCCGATTGGGCAGGATCTGTGGATGATCGGAAAAGTACGAGTGGTGCATGTTTTTATTTAGGCCACTGCTTGTTGCATGGCACAGTAAAAAGCAAAACTGCATTGCACTCTCGACTGCCGAAGCGGAATATATCTCAGCGGGTAGTTGTTCAACCCAACTCATTTGGATGAAAAGTGTGTTGAGCGACTTCCGGATTTCAGCAACTTCGGTAACAATTCTTTGTGACAACACTAGTGCTATAAACATTTCCAAAAAACCCTGTGTTGCACTCTAGAACAAAACACATTGAACTTAGATATCATTTTCTTAGAGAGCTAGTTGAATCAAATACTCTTCAACTGTCATATATTTCAACTGAAGATCAATTAGCTGACATTTTAACCAAACCTTTGGATCAAAAACGTTTTATTCATTTGCGTAAAGCAATTGGAATGCTTTCCTTGAAATAAATTTCTTTTTGAAACTTTTGCTTAGGTTAGGTTTTGTTTTTGTGTTTTTGTTCTTTATCTATGTTTATACATAGTACATTAATTGAGCATGTGTATTATTATTGACTATACTTGCATCCTTCATATAATTAGAAATTTATTATGCTTTGGATATCATAATAATTCAGTTGATGCATTGATCATTTATTTAAATTAAATCATTTTTTAATTGATCAAAGTCAATTTCTCTCTCAATGATCTCTTGGTATTGTTTTTATCTTATTTGACTATTTGGTTGAGTATGAATTCGAGATCAATCCTTGGTTGAATACTTTATATCTTAAATTAATTGATAGCCAATTGAGGGGGAGTCAAAGAAATGTAAAATGCTCAAAAGATGTGGAAAGAGTTACATCCCAATGAGGAGTGTGAAAACTACCACCACATGGAGGAAAGAGCTACCACCCTCGGTCGTCCGAGTACTGTGTGCAGCTACCACATGTATACCAAGCATGGGTTTGTAATTTTTGATTAAATAAAATGCATGATTGAAATACTTGACTCCGTCAAATTTCAAGGTTGGTATAAGGTGGGATTTTTAAATGAAAGATGCTCAAAGAGCCACTCTCTTCAACAGATTGACTAGATACATTATATAATTTATTTGGGATTTCAAACATCTATTGATCTTGGTAATTCATTTTCTTTATCATTTTAATGATTTGATAAACGCCGTACTCATAAGATCATGATGGATGTGTTTGAACTTGATCAACTTTAAAGGTTTTAATTTCTGTAAATTTTCATGTCATTATTTGAATGTTATTGATAGATTTAACATAATTTATTTCTCTTGACATGAAACGATGATTTTTGTTTAAATTTGATGTGCTAAAATGCTTACATACTTTTTCCGGATTTTATTGAATTTTTCTAAATTATTCTGAAGAAAAAGTTGGAGCCGATCCGGATCGGACATGAATGATCCGAATCCCGAACGCAGGTGTTTCCTGCGGGTAGCCGATCCGGATCGAAATCTCGATCCGATCCGGATCACGGCTAGGGTTTTATTAGAACAAGAGGGATTTTGATTTCTTTTATTCCAATCTTTTGTTCTTAAGACTCCAGAGTTTCTCTCTCTAAATTTCATCCTTCTTGGAGCCCTTCAAACTCGAGTTCTTCGATTCCAAGTAAGTTTTATTGATCAAAATCTCGGTTTTTCACTGTTTTTCCTTGTTTGCTCAAAACGTGAGTAGAAATCATGGAACTTTTTCATTTGTGAATGGTTTTTGGTCAAATCTCTTTTGAAATAAGAACTCTGGGTAGATTAGTTTTGATAATATGCTAGGTATTCTCTTGATTAACGAATTGTTGGGCTTCGATTTCTGAAAATTCGGTTTTAGGGCATATAATGGGAATTTTCCAAAATCACGCAATTGATCTATTTTTAAATTTCCTTTTGCAAAACTAATTTGATTCCTAGTCTCTCTACACGATAATGATTGTTTGGGTACAATTTTTCTAATCTTTGAAAATTAACAATTTTTTTTTTTTTCGTGTTCTTGAGTTGTTGCTCACAGGATTTCTTTTCTCAAGAAACCAATAGCAATGGTGATCACTTGGATCATTCTTCTTCTGGCTACTATGGTTCATACTCGAGCAACCAATAAACTGAAAAGAGCCAAGAAACTTCAACGAAAAGGTGAATTTGATCTGATTAGTGACTCGGAAACTGAAGCAAATAATGATGAAGTAGACTGGGACGTGTTATGGGATGATGATGAATCAATGCCCGTTAAACCTGAACAAAAGCCTTCCAGTGGATCAAAAGGAAAGGCACCCATTGACACAGGAAAAGCACCTATGACGTCACCGACCGTCTCGGTAAAAAGGAAACGACTTGCTCGACGCTTTGGACAAGCACGAGAGGCTAATGCTAGCAAGCCAATGGTTCCTGACTCCCCGCCTCGGGTGGAAGGAGTGTTCGTCAGCATTGATCGCCTTCGAGCTTTTGAACATCGTGAATGTATCGGTGAACGACATGTCAACATTGAAGCTCTCCGAAATCACTCACCAGAGTTTGGAACTTTAATTGAGCAAGCAAATCTCATCCAAGTCTGCCGATTCCCCGAATTACTTGGGTATTGTCTGTATCGTGTAAGAACCTTTTACACGAATGCAAGGCATCTTCAAGACGATGAACGTGGCTCAATGCATTTCTATACAAATATCCAAGGGATGAAACTTAAAATCACTCCGGAGTTAATCGGCGAAGTCCTTGGAATGGAATCCAAAACATCGGGTATTAACTATTTGACGGGAAGAAGTTTGACGAATACCTTGTGGCAGACCGTGATAGAAAAAATTTGTTTGGAAGGAACTAAATCAGCTGATGGCAAAAGTGTAAAATCCAAACATCTTCGACTGGAGTACCGATTTCTTAATTTCATCACATGTTACAACATTCTTCCTAACATGCAGACCAAGTTAGTGAGATGGGATAGAATGCTGTTCTTATATCTCATAGGTCATCCTTCTGAGGCTGTAGGATTGAACATGAGCATCCCCTACATAATTTGGAATAGAATGTCAAGATATGTTGTGCATCCTCATCCTTCTGAGCGACTTCCATTTCCATTAATCATCATGAGGATCTTGTAAAAGTTTGAAATTGATATAAGCTCGACATCATATCAATACTGTTGGGGGATGATAGATGAGTCAACGATTGTGAAGTCACTTCACAAATTACCACATGTTACTCCGACACCCTCCACTGGAAAGAAACCTTGTGTCGGCACCTCTGCCTCACCGTCTCAACAAGCACCCGGCGCGGATGATCAAGCATCGGTAACTTCGATTCTCAAGCAACAACAGCGCCTATCTTTTCAACAAGAGCATATCAACAAAGAGCAGAGGCGAATCTCCGAGGAACTCGAGATAATCACAGCATCCCAAATCACATTAACCAAGACGGTCTCGTCGATAAAGAAGTTAATGCAAAAAACGTTCTCGAAAATGGGATACACCGCCTCGGATGACTCAGATTCAAGTGTTTGAATCGTTTGTCTACTAATTCTCTTGTGCAGGAACTTTATTTTCTTTAACCTCTTTCTTTGTGCAGGTTTTAAGTTTTCAGTTTTTTTTTCTTTAGTTTTAGTTCTCAAGTTTTTCTTGATTTTGAACTTTTTAACTCTCCTTAAATTTTGAATTTTTGGCTTAGTTTGTGACAAAAAGGGGGAGAGAGTTTAGAGTGAACTCTGTGAACTCTGTGAGAACTTTGAACTTTTGGTGAGAACTTATTACAAACTTTGACTTTGGTGAAAGGTAAGTATCACAACTTCTAGTTTTTATCTTGTGATTTGTTGCATGTCCCTACTAACTATTCGACTAACTATTTGGACATGTATTATTACTAACAAGTTGTTTGATTACTAACAAAGCAAAGTTATGACATTTGGAATCTTATTGCTTAGAAGATATGTATGTCAATGTTTGATTGTGATCTTATTACATATCTGAATTACTCAATGTCATGGTGAGCATAAACTCTATCTCTGTTAGGTTTTGAATGCTAAATATTCTTGAGGTATCTAACGATCTCTTTTTGTCAAGAATGATTTCTTTTTGCAGAGAGTACAGATGTCTAAGTCTAGAGTCTGTTTTAGGAGTTTATCTCATGTATTGGATCTCCATTGTAAATTTTTGTTGTATGGTGATAGCAACAAAAATATCTTTTTTGAATTTTCTTTAGTGGATCTGTGTTTTGTCACGAAACCACCAAAGGGGGAGATTGTTACGGATTTTGTTTTGGCGCATTTCATGAAAGTGTTAAGTCTTGAAGATTGAAGATGAATGAAGTTTGGACCATATACCTCAATCTCAAGAAAGAAGAATTCAAAAGGATCAGGTAAGTTTAACTAAATATTTTTGGTGATCCGAATACTTCTTGTAGTGGAGAAACACTTGGAAGAATTTTTTATCGCATAAAAATCAAGAACTGGACATGGGACATGTTCAGGATCCGGATCAGACAGTCCGATCCGGATCCCGAAGGGTGCTTGTTCATTGGCAAATCCGATCCGGATCATAGTCATTTCGATCCGGATCCCGAACATGGGAATTTGCTGAAATACATGAACGATCCGGATCGTGCATTACAATCCGGATCCCGAACCCTGTTTCTCTGGAATTGCCTGACTCGTTACGACGATCCGGATCACAGCTAATCCGATCCGGATCGCCGTCGTAAAAATTTCCAGAAACGACAGTTTATTGATCCTTATCTTCTTCCTAGGGTTTCTAACCTATAAATAGACCCTATGATTCTTTTTCTAGGGTTAATCCAGATAATCCACATAAGCCGTAAATCCACATACAAGCCGTCATCTTTTATACGGCCTAAGATCCACATATAGAGAAGAAAGGAAATCATTAGATATTACTCTATGTTTCTTCATCTATATTGATTAGTTTGATTCTAGGTTTTCATACTCACATCTTGAGTTGAATCAAACTAATGAATACTTAGATGGTATTTCCTATCTATCTTTGATCTAAGTATTCGGCGGATCATCACCACCCAAATGTTGGGTTATATGTAATACGGATCTAAATAGGGGAAAAAACACCTAGAGGGGGGTGAATAGGTGTAAACGTATAAACACTCAAAAAATCGTTGCGATAAAACCCAATGCGGAAATAAAAATAATACGCAAGATTTTTACGTGGAAAACTCCATCACCGGAGTAAAAAACCACGGGACCGATAACACGGCAGAAATCCACTAGAATTAAAACACGTACAAGGTGATTTACCGTACACACTTACGACTCAACCTTTTCCATACGCTCCTAGAGGATCTTCTCCGCTCGCTCCGCGACGCTTCTCAAATCCACGATCTGCGCCCAACGCCGAATCCACGGCGTCCAACGTCGAATCCACGACGTCCGACCGAATCCACGGTCTTCACCCAATAGCACCCTTCGAATCCACGAACGTGCCTCGCTCCGAATCCACGAGAGCGGTTGAACCTTGAATCCACAAGGACATGCGAATCCACGTGCCGATTTTTGGGGTAAATCGTTGTTTTAGGGTGGTGATGATCCGCCGAATACTTAGATCAAAGATAGATCGGAAATACCATCTAAGTATTCATTAGTTTGATTCAACTCAAGATGTGAGTATGAAAACCTAGAATCAAACTAATCAATATAGATGAAGAAACATAGAGTATTCTCTAATGATTTCCTTTCTTCTCTATATGTGGATCTATAGCCGTATAAAATGATATATGTAAAATGACGGCTATGTGGATTAACCCTAGAAAAAGACTCATAGGGTCTATTTATAGGTTAGAAACCCTAGGAAGGAGATAAGAATCAAAAACCTAACATTTCTGGAAGTTTTACGGACGGCGATCCGGATCGGACTAGCTGTGATCCGGATCGTCGTAACGAGTCAGCCAGTTCCAGAAAAACGAAGGTTCGGGATCCGGATCGAAGTGCATGATCCGGATCGTTCATACAGTTTACCAAACATCACCGTTCGGGATCCGGATTGCGAAGCATGATCCGGATCGTTCAAGGAAAATGGTAAACTCACTGTTCGGGATCCGGATCAAGAGACTACGATCCGGATTGAACTGGTGTATGAACGAACCACCTTCGGGATCCGGATCGAACAACCTGATCCGGATCCTGAACATGTCCCAAGTCCAGTTTTTGATTTTTATGCAATGAAAGATTCTTCCAAGTGTTTCTACACTACAAGAAGTATTCGGATCACACAAAATCTTTAGTTAAACATACCTGATCCTTTTGAATTCTTCTTTCTTGAGATTGAGTTTAATGATCCAACTTTCTTCACCTTCAATCTTCAAGACTTGAGACTTTCACGAAACTACGCCAACTCAAATTCCGTAACAATCTCCCCCTTTGGCGGTTTCGTGACAAAACATAGATCCACTAAAGAAAATTCAAAAAGATATTTTTGTTGCTATCACCATACAACAAAAATTTACAATGGAGATCCAAAAAATTTAAAAACATGAGATAAACTCCTAAAACAGACTCTAGACTTAGACATCTGTACTCTCTGCACAAAGAAATCATTCTTGACAAAAAGAGATCGTTAGATACCTCAAGAATATTTAGCATACAAAACCTAGTACAGAGATAGAGTTTATCTAATCACCATGACATTTGAGAATTCAGATATGTAAGAGAATCAAAGTTAAAAACCAACATATCTTCTATGCATTCAAAAACCAAATGTCAAAATGTTAGTCCAACATCAACTTGTTAGTAATAATACATGCCCAAATAGTTAGTCGAATAGTTAGTCGAGACATGCAAACAATCACAAGATGAAAACCAAAGTTGAAGTTGAAGAGATACTTACCTTGATGTATACAAAATCTTCATCATCAATATTTTCACAATCATTGTTCATTAGCAAGATTTTCACAATCATTGTTCATTGTTCAAATCGATCATTGTTCTAAACTCTCTAAACTCTCTCCCCCTTTTTGTCACAAATAAAGCCAAAGATTACAGAAGTGGAGAGAATGGGTAACAGTTTAAGTTAGAGAACTAAAAACCCAAATTAAAACTTAAAAACCTGCAATATTAACGATAAGGGTTAGAGCATAAAAGATCAAGCCAAATCAGAACTATCTGAGCTAGTATCGTTTATCTTGTTCAAGATTCCTTTCAGCATTCGCGATAATTTGGAACATTTCTTTTTCATCTGTTTTTGGTCAGCAGCCATTTGTCGGAGACCTAATGCCAATTTCTCTTGCTCAGCAGAAAGTCTTCTTTGGTGTTCCTGGCGAAGCGATTCCAATACAGCATCGTCTGTACCCTGTCTTTTCGAGTGTGATGGGTGCTGTCTAGAAGCAGATGGTGCATCCAATGTGACCAGGAGAAGGATTAACCAAGAGAGTGCCATTGATCAAAGTGCTTGAGTTAAGAAGGTGTCCTGTGAAAACCAACTCAAGAACACAAAAATTCTTAGTTTTCAAAAATTGAAAAAATTGTATCCAAAGAATCATTATCATGTAGAGAGACTAAGAATCAAATTAGTTTTGCAAAAGGACTTTTAAAAATAGATCAATTGCATGATTTTCGAAAATCCTTATTATATGCCCTAAAACCGAAATTTTAGAAATCGAAGCCTAAAAATCCGTTAATCAGAAGAATACCTAGCATATAATCAAAACTAATCTACCCAGAGTTCTTATTTCAAAAGAAATTTGATCAAAAACCATCCACAAACAAAGTTGATCCAAGAAATTCATCACGTTTGAGGAGGAAAAGAGAAAAACGGTGAAAAACTGAGATTTTGATCAATAAAACTTACTTGGAGTTGAAGAACTTGAGTTTGAAAGCTTCCAGGAAGGATGAAATCTAGAGAGAGAGGCTCTGGAAACTTTGGAACAAAAGATTGGAGTAAAGAAATCAAAAACCCCTTTCGTTCCTTATAAAACCTAGCCGCGATCCGGATCAGTTCATAACTGCGATCCGGATCGGCTACCCGCAGTGAGAAACTGCGTTCGGGATCCGGATCGGCAGATACAATCCGGATCGTCAGCCCGCAGAAGAATTCCTGCGTTCGGGATCCGGATCATCTAGCCCGATCCGGATCGACCCCAACTTTTTCTTTAGAAAATTTCAGAGAAATTCAAGAAAAACCAGAAAAAGATTGTAAGCACAAATGTGTATCAACTTTAAACAAAAATCATCGTTTCATACAACAAGAATTAGATTATGCCAAATCTATCAATAATATCCAAAAATGAAACGAAAATTTACAAAAATTAAATCCCTTAAAGTTGAACACCTTCAATTACATCTAATTTGATCTTATGAGTAATGCCTTTATCAAATCATCAATTCAGTAAAGAAAATGAAATACAAAGATCAATAGATGTTTGAAATCCCAAATATAATAGATAATGTATCTAGACAATCTGTTGAAGAGAGTGGCTCTTTGAGCATCTTTCTTTAAAAACCCACCTTATACCAACCTTAAAATTTGACAGAGTCAAGTATTTCAACATGCATTTTACTTAATCAAAAATTTGAACAACCATGCTTGGTATACATGTGGTAGCTGCACACAATACTCGGACGACCGAGGTGGTAGCTCTTTCCTCCATGTGGTGGTAGTTTTCACACTCCTCATTGGGATGTAACTCTTTCCACATCTTTTGAGCATTTTACCTTTTCTAAGACTCCCCCTCAATTGGCTATCAATTATTTAAGATATAAAGTATTCAACCAAAAATTGATCTCGATTTCATACTCGACTAAACAGTCAAATAAGATAATGACTATACCAAGAGATCATAGAGAGAGAAATTGACTTTGATCACTTTAGAAGATGATTTAATTAACATAAATGATCATTGCAACAGTGAAATATTATGATGGCAAAAGCATAATAAATTTCTAAATGTGCGAAAAGATGCAATTAAAGTCAATTATGATCTATGCTCAATTAATGTCCTATGTACAAACATAGATAATGAACAAAACAAAAACAAATACAAAACCTATCCTAAGCAAAAATCTCAAAAAGAAGATTATTTCAAGGAAAGCATCCCAATTGCTTTTCGTAAATGAATAAAACGTTTTTGATCCAAAGGTTTTGTTAGAATGTCAGCTAATTGATCCTCAGTTGAAATATATGAAAGTTGAAGAGTATTTGATTCAACTAGCTCTCTAAGGAAATGATATCTAAGTTCAATATGTTTTGTTCTAGAGTGCAACACAGGGTTTTTAGAAATGTTAATAGCACTAGTGTTGTCACAAAGTATTGTTACCGAAGATGCTGAAATGCGGAAGTCGCTCAGTACGCTTTTCATCCAAATGAGTTGAGTTGAGCAACTTCCAGCTGAAATGTATTCCGCTTCGGCAGTCGAGAGTGCTATGCAGTTCTGCTTTTTACTGTGCCATGCAACAAGGCAATGGCCAAGATAGAAGCATGCACCACTCGTGCTTTTCCGATCATCCACTGATCCTGCCCAATCGGCATCTGAGTATCCAACAATATCCAAACTTGTTCCCATAGGATACCAAATTCCGAAATTAATTGATCCTTTGATATACCGGATGATCCTTTTCACCGCTTTCAGGTGAACCTCCTTTGGTGCTGATTGATATCTCGCGCAAATCCCAACACCAAAAGATATATCCGGGCGACTAGCCGTGAGGTAAAGTAGACTTCCAATCATACTTCGATATAGTTTCTCGTCTACATTCTCACTATGTGATTCACTTCCAAGTCCTTTGTGGCTAGTTCCCATTGGAGTCGGAAAATCTTTACAATTTTCTAGATCAAACTTTTTGACCAACTCCATTGCATACTTGGATTGACTCAAGTGAATACCTTCATCATTTTGTTTAATTTGCAATCCAAGGAAATAAGTCAATTCGCCCATCATGGACATCTCAAATTCGCTTTCCATGGTCTCCGCGAATTTAGAAGCATCGTTATCTCTTGTTGCGCCAAATACAATGTCATCGACATAGATTTGTGCTACAATAAAATTTCTTTGATAATGCTTCACAAAGAGAGTCCTATCAGCTCCCCCTCGAGTATAGCCCTTCTCCAAAAGGTGCATTGTTAACCTTTCGTACCATGCTCGCGGTGCTTGTTTCAGACCGTAAAGAGCCTTTTTCAAACGAAAAACATGGTTAGGTTGTTTATGATCTACAAAACCTTTCGGTTGAGCCACATAAACTTCCTCATTTAAAAACCTATTTAGAAATGCGCTCTTAACGTCCATTTGAAATAATTTGATTTTAAAATGACAAGCAATAGCGAATAGTATACGAATGGACTCGAGTCTAGCTACAGGGGCGAAGGTTTCATCAAAGTCTATACCTTCTACTTGAGAGTAGCCTTGAGCAACTAATCGTGCCTTGTTCCTGATGATAGTACCATCCTCATTTTTCTTGTTCTTGAAGATCCATTTGGTACCTATCACATTGTGTTGCTTTGGAGGCTTCGTTAATTCCCAGACTTTGTTTCGCTCAAATTGATGGAGCTCTTCCTGCATGGCTTTAATCCAGTAGTCATCCTGAAGAGCTTCATCTATGTTCTTTGGTTCGATTAAAGATACGTAGCAAGAGAATCCACAAACCAACTGCCTCCGAGTTCTGACTCCTTCTTGTGGATCTCCAATAATATTCGATTCCGGATGATCCTTGGAGATTCGTAACGTTTGTTGAAACGGAGTACTCGGAGATATATGAGATGATTCCTGCACATCAGATACACTAGAAGAACCATTAGATGCATCATTAGTATTGGAAGTATTATTATGAGAAGATGCACTAGCAGGAGAATCATCATCTAGAGAGATATCGAGGGTAGATTTTCTAGTTTCAAAGTGAAAAGCTTCATCTACTTTAACATTTATAGATTCTACGATCGTCTTAGATTCAATGTTAAATACTCGATATGCTCTGGTATTCGTAGAATAACCCAGAAAGATCCCTTCATCACTTCGAGAGTCGAACTTTCCAAGATTTTCACGGTCACGTAAAATGTAACATCGACTCCCGAAGACACGAAAATATTTGATATTGGGTTTTCTACTAAACCACAGCTCATATGGTGTATTTAAAGTTCCTGGGCGCAAGTAAACTCTATTAATGACATAGATAGCAGTGTTCACAGCTTCAGCCCAAAAATGTAGCGGTGAATTTCGGCTATGAAGCATCACACGCGCCATCTCTTGAACAACCCTGTTCTTGCGCTCAACAACACCATTCTGCTGAGGTGTATAGGGTGCCGAGAATTCATGTTTAATTCCATTTGAAGTGCAAAAATCAATGAATTTTGAATTTATGAATTCTCCACCTCTATCACTTCTAACACGAATGATCTTTTCATTCTTTTCAATCATAATACGATGGCAAATCTCATGAAAAGAGTCAAACGTATCAGCTTTCTCTTTTAAAAATGCTACCCAAGAAAACCGAGAGAAAACATCAACCAATAAAAAAATGTACCATTTACCTCCCAAAGATGGTTGACGGGTCGGCCAAAAGAAAAAGAAGAAAAGAAAGTAGTATACATAAACTACACAAGATTTAATCGAAGAACGATTAAAGACAAGGAGGGGTTTCACCTTTGCATACCCAAACCTTTTGAGTTTTGGAGTATGTTGGCACTGGTTGAAAAGTTTTCCTTGATGAAGACGTCTTGCAAGATTGGTCTTTTTCTTTTGTCATCGTCTTGTTTGAAGTACTACCAATGTCCTTTTCTTTAGGAAAATCCTTCTTTGAATTCCATGGAGTGAACTTATTGGTAGCAGTCGCAAGATGTGGTTGATTTGATCTTTGAGCTCCAATCTTGCAATTTCTTCCAATGTGCCCTGCAGAATTACAACGAAAACATACCTTTGTGCTTGACGATTCTGAAGAGGATGAAGTAGGTTTGTTGTCGTTAGTTGTCATGATTTCCGGTGTCGGAGGAGGAGATACCGACTGAGGCACAAAGACTGTCCCAACCGAACTAAAATTGTCTTCAGTTCGATTGTATCCGAGGCCGAACTTGTTTGTTTGACCAAGACCAAGAAGTTTATCCAACTTACTCCTTCCTAAGGAAAATTGCTGTAAGTCATCCTTGAGTTGGCAAATGGTCTCTGTCATTTCCAATTTTTCCCGTCGGGCCTCGCCGTAGAGCTTCAAGAAGTAGTTCGCTTTGTTCACCATATCTATATAGTTCTTCTCGAGTTGCTCATTGGACTCTTGAAGGGAAACATTTTCTTTTATCAGTTTATCCCTTTCCACTTCAAGATCGGTCGAGAGAGAAGTTACCCTTTTTACTTCTTCTTCGAGATCCTGCAATCTCCCTCTCAACCCCTTGTTTTGCTTAGCCGGTTTCTTTAAATCCCGTAAAGATCTGTGATAGGCTAGAGCAAATTCTTCACCTTCCGAATCATCCGATTCGTTGTCCGTAGCATTCTTTTCAACAGTGGAATTGGACAACGACTCAGATGTACTTGCCATAAAGCACATGAAGGGTGAAGATACGGACGCGTGGAATGCGGTGGAGCTCTTTTCTTCATCACTCGAAGACGACTCATTTGACGTTGAGTTGTCATCCCAAGTGACGACTTGCATCGCCTTCTTCTTTGCCGGATACTTGTTAGGACATTCCGTTGCAATGTGGCCGTAGCCTCGACATTTGAAGCATTGCAGTTGTCCTTCTGAACTTTTCTTATCCTTTGAGAAGTTCTCTTGCTTTCTTGACTTGTAACCTGAAGTACCCTTGCCTTTGTTCGACTTTCCGAAGGATGGAGATTTGCTTGAATTACCCCTTCGAAAGTTGCGGCGAAACTTCCTTGTCAAGAGAGCGAGCTGCTTCTCAAATTCCTCCATAGAAAGGTTCTCGTCATCGTCTGAGGAGGACGTATCCGCGTCTTCTTCATTAGTTGTTTTCAACGCATAACCTGAAGACTTAGAAGTGGATGCCTTTCCAGAAGAATTGTTAGTAGTAAATGTCATTTCATAAGTTTGCAATGAACCAACTAATTCTTCTACACGTATTTCGTCCGGGTGTTTAATAGTTTCAATGGCAGTAACCTTTGGGCGAAATCGTTCAGGAAGAGTTCTTAAGATTTTTCTTACAATCTTAAATTCTGGAATCTTCTCTCCCAGATTAGCACATGAGTTTACGATGTCTTGCAATCGTGTATAGTAGTCCGTGAAAGATTCATTTTCTGCCATTAAGATAGAGTCAAACTTGCTCGTAAGCATTTGCAGTTTCTGAATCTTCACGAGGTTAGTTCCCTCATGTGTAACCTGAAGAACATCCCAGATTTCTTTCGCAGTCTCACATGCCGAGACGCGAGAGAATTCAGTTTGAGATAAGGCATTAAAAATAACATTAATTCCCTTGCCATTGTAAAAAGATGAATCTAACTCTTCCTTGGTCCATTTCGACCTAGGTTTTAAGGTGCGAACATCACCATTAAATTCAGTTGGATTAGACCATCCTAACTCAATTGATTGCCACACCCGTTTGTCGATGGAAATTAAAAAGGCTTTCATCCGTACTTTCCAGTACGCATAATTTGTTCCATCGAAGAACGAGGGTCGGTTGATGTTTCCACCTTCAACCATTGTTTACAACCCTATTCCCGCTCTGATACCACTTGTTGGGTTATATGTAATACGGATCTAAATAGGGGAAAAAACACCTAGAGGGGGGTGAATAGGTGTAAACGTATAAACACTCAAAAAATCGTTGCGATAAAACCCAATGCGGAAATAAAAATAATACGCAAGATTTTTACGTGGAAAACTCCATCACCGGAGTAAAAAACCACGGGACCGATAACACGGCAGAAATCCACTAGAATTAAAACACGTACAAGGTGATTTACCGTACACACTTACGACTCAACCTTTTCCATACGCTCCTAGAGGATCTTCTCCGCTCGCTCCGCGACGCTTCTTGAATCCACGATCTGCGCCCAACGCCGAATCCACGGCGTCCAACGTCGAATCCACGACGTCCGACCGAATCCACGGTCTTCACCCAATAGCACCCTTCGAATCCACGAACGTGCCTCGCTCCGAATCCACGAGAGCGGTTGAACCTTGAATCCACAAGGACACGCGAATCCACGCGCCGATTTTTGGGGTAAATCGTTGTTTTAGGGTGGTGATGATCCGCCGAATACTTAGATCAAAGATAGATCGAAAATACCATCTAAGTATTCATTAGTTTGATTCAACTCAAGATGTGAGTATGAAAACCTAGAATCAAACTAATCAATATAGATGAAGAAACATAGAGTATTCTCTAATGATTTCCTTTCTTCTCTATATGTGGATCTATAGCCGTATAAAATGATATATGTAAAATGACGGCTATGTGGATTAACCCTAGAAAAAGAGTCATAGGGTCTATTTATAGGTTAGAAACCCTAGGAAGGAGATAAGAATCAAAAACCTAACATTTCTGGAAGTTTTACGGACGGCGATCCGGATCGGACTAGCTGTGATCCGGATCGTCGTAACGAGTCAGCCAGTTCCAGAAAAACGAAGGTTCGGGATCCGGATCGAAGTGCATGATCCGGATCGTTCATACAGTTTACCAAACATCACCGTTCGGGATCCGGATTGCGAAGCATGATCCGGATCGTTCAAGGAAAATGGTAAACTCACTGTTCGGGATCCGGATCAAGAGACTACGATCCGGATTGAACTGGTGTATGAACGAACCACCTTCGGGATCCGGATCAAACAACCTGATCCGGATCCTGAACATGTCCCAAGTCCAATTTTTGATTTTTATGCAATGAAAGATTCTTCCAAGTGTTTCTACACTACAAGAAGTATTCGGATCACACAAAATCTTTAGTTAAACATACCTGATCCTTTTGAATTCTTCTTTCTTGAGATTGAGTTAAATGATCCAACTTTCTTCACCTTCAATCTTCAAGACTTGAGACTTTCACGAAACTACGCCAACTCAAATTCCGTAACACCAAAAACAACGATTTACCCCAAAATCGGCGCGTGGACTCGCGTGGCCTTGTGGATTCAAGGTGCAACCGCTCTTGTGGATTCGGAGCGAGGTACGTTCGTGGATTCGAAGCGTGCTACTGGATGAAGACCGTGGATTCGGTCATACGTCATGGACTCGACGTTGGACGCCGTGGATTCGGCGTTGGACGCAGATCGTGGATTCGAGACGCGTTGCGGAGCGAGCGGAGAAGATCAACTAGGAGCGTATGGAAAAGGTTGAGTCGTCTGTGAGTACGGTATATCACCTTGTACGTGTTTAATTCTAGTGGATTTCACCGTGTTATCGGTCCCGTGGTTTTTTACTCCGGTTTGGAGTTTTCCACGTAAAAATCTTGCGTGTTCATTTATATTTCCGCATTGGGTTTTTATTGCGCAAAGATTTTTTGAGTGTTTATTGTTTACACCTATTCACCCCCCTCTAGGTGTTTTTTTCCCCTATTTAGATCCATTATTACATATAACCCAACATAGGGTTTCCTAAGTCCCAACTGACCTATCCCTAAGCTCTGATACCAACTTAATCTGTCACGCCCAGGAACCCGGGCTCGCCAACAGATCCGCCGTGCATACGGGATTTCCCGAGTACACGAAGCGCTGGTAACCTGCTCCGATATAATATGAACAATAAAAGAGCATAATACAGAGCTGAAGTAGAAAAACCACATAGTATCTCAGACTGGAACTACAAATAAAGCTGTAATAAGTACAATAATCTCCCAGCTCACCAAAATAGTACAACCAGCTGGCGAAAGCCAGACCTAAAATAAAAGAGGAATACCACAGTCTGCGTAAAGGGTGCAGCATCTATCTAACAGCTCTCAATCTCCCAGGAGATCTATCTATTTAGCGATCCCCTTACCTCGATCAGCTGCCGATGGCCTAGCAGCTCCTGCAGACGACTCTGCAAAATAAAGGAGAAGGAAGAAATAGAAAATAACAATGGGGGTGAGAACTACCAGATAAACTAGTAGCCTCCCCTAGTGGGTAAAACCTCAACTCTGACGCACCCACTAGGACTACTAGAGGCATAGGGAAAAAGATGAAGTAGTAAGGTACATACGGTACTGAAATAGGGAACTACCACTACTAGCATGCCTCTAAATGCGATACCGAAAGAAATGATTGTATGAATGCATCAGAAAACAGTGTCTGACCAAATAACCCAATCTAGTACCATCAGTAAAACTGATATTGCCTGCTTAGCGGAATCTGCACACACGGCTCGAAACCGCGGGATCGGCCCGCACGGCTTGCATCCCAAAATAAGTATCAGACCGGCACACACGGCTGGATCCAAAAAGCATAAAACTGGTATTGCCTGCTTAGCGGAATCTGCACACACGGCTCGAAACCGCGGGATCGGCCCGCACGGCTCGCATCCCAAAATAAGTATCAGATCGGCACACACGGGTGGGTCTAAAAAGAAGCCTACCTCCGG
Source organism: Tillandsia leiboldiana (assembly GCA_029204045.2). Lineage (NCBI taxonomy): Eukaryota > Viridiplantae > Streptophyta > Magnoliopsida > Poales > Bromeliaceae > Tillandsia > Tillandsia leiboldiana. The sequence continues at coordinate 19,725,838 of CM055074.1, forward strand.
AGTGGCACTCGAGGGGAGCGACCCACACGAGTAAAGTATCTCTGTCATCAGTATCACAAGTATCTCTGTAGCACATGTCTCACAAGTATCACAATAGCAGGACTGGATCATGACTATGATCAAAGTGGGAAAACTCCATCCACTGATGCAATAGTACTCAATAAGTGGGAAACTCCATCCACTAGCAAAAAGCCCGATCCCCAATCTGATGCAAAAATAAACCAGACTCAACCCCAATCTGATGCAAGGACAAACATCCGGTCGACCGCCTACTGTCCGCGGTCACCGTAATACCCCACCAGTCCACAATCTAGTACAATCTCGACCACACTATCCCAAACCCCTGCTCATACTCGAGCAACAAGCATCTGAATGCAAAGGAGAGCAATAAAATATGTCAAGTCCCAATATGATAGTGTAGCAATAAATAGGGGCTAACTAGATGCCCAAGCAAGCATGCAACTGTACCATTTAAAAGCTGTAAAAAGTGTCAAATATTTATTTTAAAAGATTGATTTACTGTACTGATATAAAAGTTATTTGCATGCGAGATTATAGCCTTTGTCCCAATCACAGTGTCCCAAGATAAGTTATCATATAATCTGTGGGGTCGTATTAAATTTTAGGAGAGTTCGTCCCAGCGGTTCTCATCAATTGTCATATTAGTTCGTCCCAATGGTTCTCATCAATTGTCATATTAGTTCGTCCCAATGGTTCTCATCAATTGTCATATTAGTTCGTCCCAATGGTTCTTATCAATATTTTAGGGGAGTTCTAATAATCCCAGTGAGCTTGTCAAAAATGAGGTAAGCAACAACCGCCCACCTCGAACAGCTCAAATCACACCCAGATAGTCTCCTGGCTGTCCACAATCCCCTAAAACTGCTGTCTGCCGAAAACGGTGCCCTACAGCAACACACATTGCACAGGGTGTAACTATATTATTCATAAAAATATAGCTTTTTCTGTTTTTCAAATAGCACGAAAAGAGAGGAGTTTTTTAACTCTGTATAGTGCTCAGAAAAATACAGAAAAATTACGGTTGCGTTCCTTGCGACGAGTAGATCGAAATTGACTCTTTAAACACCTCGATCTGATACTCCTACGCCGAGATAAAAATCGGAGAAGTTGATGCTGTCCAGAAATTTCCACAGCAAAAAGGGGGGTCAAAGAGGCTTCGGAAACCATGCCAAAAGTGCGAAACAGAGCGAAGTGATCAACACGAAAATCGAAGCCTTACCTCTTAGAAACGCGTTGCCGCAAAAATCGTTCAAAAATTCCTCCTGGTTAGCCCACAGGGATTTTTCGACTGAACTGCGATGGGAAATGGGCCGAAAAAGAAAATCGTCGCAGTGTGCCGCGTCGCAGATAACTCACTATCCGTAACTCCAAAAATTCTAAAATTTCTAGGAGAGAGAGAGAAGAGAGAGAGAAAGAATTTTCCTAGAGGGCCCAACCTCTGTTTCTCTCTCTACGGCTCGAAAACTGAGGTGAGAAATGGTGGGAGTGAGGGATCCTATTTATAATGGGCCAAGGGAATCTTCCACACCAGATCCGGGCAGAACAGGAAACACCAAAATGGACCGACCAGGACGCGCCACGTGTCCACAAAACAGGAAACAGCATGTGCAAGGGCCACTCAGAATCCGCCACGTGGCCACATGGTGCACATGCCCGGTCCCCGCGCCGGGTCTTCCGGAAAATGTCGGCCAATGGGGAAGCGCCACGTGTCACCAATCCCGCTGCCTTCTAGAAGCCGTCCATCCAATGAGTGAACGCCACGTGGCAACACCCCATCTTCGGTGCTCCCGGTGCACGGCAAGCCCATGGACCCCGCAGCCTGCGCGCCTGCCCGCGCCTGCCCGCGCTGCCCGCTGCGCTTTGCCGCGCTCCGCCGCACTCCGCCGCTGCGCCGCCGCCTGCCGGTCGCCGCCGGTTGCTGGAACAGTGATTCCGGCCGCCGGAATTACTGTTCCGGTGAACAGTACCTTTGCGCCGAAAAATAAAGTAAATATACCATTTTGATCGTTTTCGCGCGCTGAGTCCAAATCCGCCATCCTTTTCGCCAAATTCTCATCCGAAATTTTGCCGAAAGCTCCCGAAAAAGCCCACTTGCTCCGTTTTTCGTGCCGGATCCATTTTAAAAATCCGTTTTTGACACTACTAGCTCCGATACACCGTATGAGCTTCCTACAGTCACTGTTTAATGTTGCAACAGTTCCTGCGGAAGTCCGGATCATCACAGGTATACCATAGTAGGAATACTTTAGCACGCTTTGCTAAAATATGTTTCACCCACTTTTATCGTTTCTGAGGATAAAAGCATGCTTGTATGGACATGTAGTTAGGCCATCTTTTACTGCTACACTACTTATTGGAACTTGACTTAGGAGAAACCATGCTTTTTCTTTCTCCTTCTTTGTTAGTCAAGTGGTCAGTGTTGCTCGGGTTCGAGTAGGGGTCTGGGTAGTGTAGTCGGGACTTGGTGTCTGGGACAGGTTGGATTAGTTGTGGGGCTTTGCGGCAACCGCGGATATTGGGCGGTTGACCGGATATTTATTTATGCACCAGATTGGGCATCTGAATTCTCTAGTGGACAGAGTTTCCCACGATTTGAGTACTTTTGCATTTGATTGAGGACCGAGGCTTTCTTTAGTGGTTGGGCTTTCCCACTTTGATCAGAGTCATGATCTAGTCCTGCTTTGGTTACTTATCACACCGGCGCGGTTATTGCCCGGTGATGCTTTTACCACACCGGCGCGGTTATTGCCCGGTGATGCTTTCCTCGTGTGGGTCGCTCCCCTCGAGATCCCCTCCGGAGGCTGGGGCCAGACAGTTATTGACAGTTTTTGCTATCACATCGGTGCGGTTATTGCCCGATGATGACGGCGGCAGCAGGCAGTACCAGTTTCACTGGTGACACTAGATTGAGTTTATTTCAGGCTTTTACTTTATTGTTGCACTCGTGTCAGGGGGACCGAGTGGAGTCTAGTAGCTTTGTTTAGACCAGTGATAGTGTTGTCGGGAACCATTTGGGGATTGACGGTGGTCCCGAGGTCGTTGTGAGTTAGTCAACCGTTGTGCGAGAGGTTTGGTGATCTTGAGGCTATCCGTTCTGAGAGAGAGAGTGGATTTTGACTATAGCCTGCATGAGCCGCTACTCGATAGCGAGTTAGTCCGTTTGGACGCCCTACGTAATTCCTGCCCGTCAGCGGGAGGTGGTCGTAGGTGGGGCGCAGGTTTGACTGGACCAGATGTGGCAGTCAGCTCGATTGGGTCGATTGTGCACTTCATGTGCTAGTGGTTGCATACCATACTTTGTTTCTCCCCTCTTGAGCATTTAGATGGAGGCTTGGTAGCTGTTTGGTGACATCAGCATTCTCGTTCAGTTCCCACTTCTTTGGTTACATTATGTCTCTTGAGGACTTAGTGGGCAGACCGTCGGGTCTGGCGGTGGTACCCACTGAGAACTCCCTTTTTGGTATAGTTCTCACACCCTTTGGGGGTTTTCCCCCTCCTTTTTCCTTCCTCTCCTTTGTTTTGCAGAGTCTTAGCGGGTGTTGCGGATTCTGCGGTGGTTGTTCGAGGCGAGGGAGTCGCGTGCTAGATCCCTACCCGTCGTTGGAGAGTAGTGGTACCCTTCAGAGGAGATCTTCAGTAGATTAGTTGTTTTATTTTCCTCTTTTGAGAGACTGATGTAGTGAGGATATATTATGTATTGAGAGACTGTACACTGATGTATTTATTGGAGTTACCTCCCGGTTGGGCTCAGAGCTTGTATTTGAGGATATTGTATTATTATTATTTTTGGGAGGCGGACATTGTTGTATTATTTCCAGTTGTACAGTGGTTGATTTTAGTTATACAGTAGATTTTCATTTATAACTCTGATATCTGTTAGCTGTAGTACTTTTCTTGCAGGTAGGATGCTTCGCCTATGCAGGGTTTGGCATAGGTGGCGGATCTGTTGGCGAGCCCGGGTCGCAGTTTCGACCCCGGGGCGTGACAATGATGCTTCTAAATTCGCTGAAACCATGGAAAGTGAATTTGAGATGTCTATGACGGGGGAACTAACATATTTTCTTGGATTGCAAGTGAAACAAAATGAAGAAGGCATCCATTTGTGCCAATCCAAGTATGCAAGGGAGTTGGTGAAGAAATTCGATTTAGAAAACTCTAAAGATTTTTCGACTCCAATGGGAACTAGCAATAAGGGATTAGGAAGTGAATCTCTTAGTGAAAGTGTAGACGAGAAGCTTTATCGTAGCATGATTGGAAGTCTACTCTACCTCACGGCTAGTCGCCCGGATATATCCTTTAGTGTTGGGATCTGCGCGAGATATCAATCAGCACCAAAGGAGGTTCACCTGAAAGCGGTGAAAAGGATCATCCGGTACGTCAAAGGAACACTGAATTTTAAAATTTGGTATCCTATGGGAACAACGCTTGACATTATAGGATATTCAGATGCCGATTGGGCAGGATCTGTGGATGATCGGAAAAGTACGAGTGGTGCATGTTTTTATCTTGGCCACTGCCTTGTTGCATGGCATAGTAAAAAGCAAAACTGCATAGCACTCTCGACTGTCGAAGCGAAATATATCTCAGCGGGTAGTTGTTCAACTCAACTCATTTGGATGAAAAGCGTGTTGAGCGACTTCCGAATTTCAGCAACTTCAGTAACTATTCTTTGTGACAACACTAGTGCTATAAATATTTTGAAAAACCCTATGTTGCACTCAAGAACAAAACACATTGAACTTAGATATCATTTTCTAAGAGAGCTAGTTGAATCAAATTTACTTCAAATTTCCTATATTTCAACTGAGGATCAATTAGCTGACATTTTAACAAAACCTTTGGATCAAAAACGGTTTATTCATTTACGTAAAGCAATTGGAATGCTTTCTTTGAAATAACACTTTTTGAAATCATTGCTTAGGTTAGGTTTTGTTTTGTGTTTTTGTTCCTTATCTATGTTTGTACATAGAACATTAATTGAGCATATGTAATTGACTTTACTTGCATCCTTTCATATATTTAGAAACTTATTATGCTCTGGATATCATAATAATTCATTTGATGCAATGATCAATTATGTCAATTAAGTTATCTTTAATTGATCAATGTCAATTTCTCTCTCATATGATCTCTTGGTATAGTTTTTATCATATTTGAAAATTGAGTTAAGTATGAAACTCGAGATCAATCTTTGGTTGAATACCGCATATCTTAAATAATTGATAGCCAATTGAGGGGGAGTTTGTTAAAATATTTATGCTCAAAAGATGTGGAAAGAGTTACATCCCAATGAGGAGTGTGAAAACTACCACCACATGGAGGAAAGAGCTACCACCTCGGTCGTCCGAGCACTGTGTGCAGCTACCACATGTATACCTAGCATGGTTTTTCAAGTTGATAAGATAAAATACTTTTTGGAATACTTGACTCTGTCAAATTCCTAGGTTGGTATAAGGTGAGGATTTTATTGAAAGATGCTCAAAGAGCCACTCCTTACAATAAATTGATTAGATATATTATCTAACATATTTGGGATTTCAAACATCTATTAATCTCGGTACTTCATTTTTTTTACTATATTAATGATTTAATAAACGCATTACTCATAAGATCATGATAGATGTTATTGAACTTGTTCAACTTTAAAGGTTTTAATTTTTATAAATTTTCATTTCATTACTTGGATATTATTGATAGATTTAGCATAATCTATTTCTTTTGATGTGAAATGATGACTTTTGTTTAAAGTTGACATGCAAAAGTGCTTACATACTTTTTCTGGATTTTCTGGAATTTTTCTAAATTTTTCTGAAGAAAAAGTTGGAGCCGATCCGGACTGGAATATCCGTTCCGGATCCCGAACGCAGGAATTTTCTGCGGGTAGCCGATCCGGACTGGATTCTTGATCCGTTCCGGACCGCGGCTAGGGTGTCACGCCCTGGGGTCGAACTGCGACCCGGGCTCGCTAACAGATCCGCCGTCTGCACGGAAACTGCCGTACAGACGAAGCGTCTAACCTGCAAAAGAGATCTATAGCTATATAAGTATCAGAGCAGAAAGGACGCTACTGAAGAAAGAAAAACCGAACAACTGATACACTAAGTAATAAAGTGCAAGTACAAAGATCCACTATCTCACGAGACATAAGTACAATATCACTGTCTAGTACAAAAGTGTAAACCAAAAAGTACAGGTCACTCTACCTCTGACTCGACAGACTCGGGTAGGAACTAGTCGGCCACGCCCTTACCTCGGTCTGAAGACTCCGCACGAGCCAAACCTGGAACAGACGCCTCAGGAACACCTATCACACACAGCGGGTGTGAGATCTACTACAAGGGCAGATCTCAGTGGGTACCGTCGCCAAAACTCACGGTATGCCCACTAAGTCCGCTAGAGGCAAAAAAACAGATAGATCGATAGATAGATAGATAGTGTATGAATGCTGGAAATGAATCTACCACTATATGCCTCAATGCTATGCTCGAAGGAAACACCATCTAAGAACATATGCTACAATCACCCGCTCATGTCACCCAATCTCAACGACTGCCACATAGGGTCCAGTCAAGCCTGCGCCTGTCGACTAGGAACGCACCTGCCCACTACCACACATCCACTTGAGGACGGGATTTACGTGGGGCGTCCTGTCCGACTATCTCAATCTCACTCAAGTAGCCACCTGGTAACTCGGCCAGGGGCGAGTAACCACCTGGTAACTCGGCCAGGGGTATCAGTACATCTACGCGTCCGGAGCGTGACCCGAGGGGAGCGACCCCACCGAGTATCAAACATGTCTCAACTGTCTCAGCAAGCGGCATATGCAGGCTATAGTCCACGATCAACCAGATCGGAAAAACTCGAATGCTCAAACGACACTACTCACACTCGTGTCCAAGTCGGAACAATCTCCCTCGACTAAATCTGATAAACCCCGCTAAAATATAAAACAAAGACCATTCTTGAATAAAAGGGATTTTTCCCAGTTTATAAAATGGCCCGGGAGCAATAACAATGCTAACTAAACAGAAGAGTGCACCAAACACTGCCCGGGTTCCCACATACTTACCACGACTGTCCGACAGTTATCAGATTAAATACTGGTAATAGAGACACGATACCTTTGCATTCAGAAGCTTTAGGGCATTTGGTAATTTTTGGGAATGAACCAACCCACCTGCGATCAATCAGCAAAACCGTGCGTCAACCGGAGGTCCCGATGTGATCCCACAGCTCCACGCGGCAAAACACGCACCACCGGCCACGTGGAAAGCTAACACTATGCCACAAACTGCGAGAAAAGGTGATAAACCGGGATCAGATAACACGTGGCAAAAAACCGCGCTCTCAACGGCGGAAAGAAACCAACCGACGGAGGAAAACGCCGCGCGGCGCGCGAAAAACCGATCGCGCGCGCGCCGCGACGCATCGCCGAGCAGCAACATGCGCGGTAACAGCGTGGGGCGCGGCCGCACGGCTCAAAAACCCAGCCCTGCGCGGCATTGGGCCAGCCACGCGGCATTGGGCCCAGCCGCGCGGCACAAAGGCCGCCCGCGCGGCGCCCTGCAGTGCCGCGCGCCTAGCGCGCGGCCTGCAGCGCCGCGCGCCTAGCGCGCGGTCCGCAGTGCGTGGCCCGCGCGGGGCCCGCGACACCGCGCGCTCACTGCAGTGCCGCGCGCGGCCAGCACGGGGCCCGCGGCACTGCACGCGGCCCGCGCGGGGCCCGCGGCACCGCGCGCGCACCGTAGTGCCGCGCAGGGCCCGCGGCACCGCGCGCGCACCGCAGTGCCGCTGCGCACGCCTGCGGCGCTGCGCGCCGTGCGCGCAGCCCGCAGCGCCGCTCGCGCAACCCATGCGGGTGCCGCGGCGCTGCGCGCGCGCCTGACATGGCGCGGCGCCCAGCGCACCAGCTGCTGGCGGCCCGGCGCCCTGCTGCACCTCAGCGGCAGCAGGGCGCCTGCTGCGTGCGGCGCTCATGCACGCCCGCGCAGCAGCCCGCCCTCCTAGCCGCGCGCCGCCCTTTTTGCGCGCGCGCGGCCCACGCAGCTTCGCTACCCACGGACGACAAGTCCGCAGACTCACAAACAGCAAAAAGAAAGGAAAGAGAGTAAAAACCAAATCCCAAGCTCGCAAAAAAAATAATAAAATAATAACCAACCTCGACGAGGCTCGCCACGCCCTCGCTCGTCTCCACGCCCTCGCTCGGAGAGAAAAACGCACAAGAACACCTCTCTTCAACTCTTCTTTTTCTTCCTTCCCTTCTCCCTCTTTCCTCTGCTTCACACCAAGCCAACGGAGCTCTCTTGGAGAAGAAGGTGGTGAGGTGGCTTTTAGAGGGGTGCAGCTTAAATAAAGCAACAGAAAAAATAAATTAAGGGATTTTAATTAAGCCACATACCCACCTACCACTAATTAGTCCACCACCCAACTCCTCTGCCACTCCAACCCAACAGCAACACTAAAAAAAAAAAAGAACCAACATCAACAAAGCCTTAATTAAATAAAATGAATAAAATATTCCAAAAGCCAACCATAACTCACTTTTTGGCTTCGGGCCCTCCACCGCAGTCCGGAACCTCCCGAATTCCGCTGTAATCTGAAAATACACATGCTCACAGCTTTTCTCACCCAGAAAGCCCATTTGCAGAGTCGGTAAGCTCAATCTGAAAACCGGCATACTACATAGGGTTTTATAAGAAACAAAAGGGATTTGATTTCTTTTTACAACAATCTTTTGTTTCCAAGTCTCCAGAGCTTCTCTCTCTAGAAATCAACCAATTTGGAGCCTTTCCAACTCGAGTTCTTCGGATCAAAGTAAGTTTTTATGATCAAAACTTCGGTTTTTCACAGATTTTCTCTATTTTCTCAAAAACGTGAATGAAATCTTGTAACTTCTTCGTTTGAGATTGGTTTTTGGTCAAATTTCTTTTGAAATAAGAACTCTGAGTAGTTTAGTTTTGATTATATGCTAGGTTTTCTCTTGATTAACGGTTTTTTAGGCTTCGATTTCTGAAAATTCGGTTTTAGGGCATATAATGAGAATTTTTGAAAATCATGGAATTGATCTATTTTTAAAATTCTTTTTGCAAAACTAATTTGATTCCTAGTCTCTCTACATGATAATGATTGTTTAGGTACAATTTTTCAAATTTTTGAAAATAAACAATTTTTTCGTGTTCTTGAGTTCGTGCTCGCAGGTTTCTCGCGTTTAATAGCAACAATGGTGTTCACTTGGATAATAGTTCTTCTTGTTGCCATGGTTCACACTAGAGCAACGAACAAATTGAAGAGAGCGAAGAAAACTCTACGAAAAGGTGAGTTTGTCCTCGTTAACGACTCCGAGACGGAATCTGATAAGGAAGATGTGAACTGGGATGAATTGATGGATGACGAAACAACATCTCTTAAAAAGGAACAAGATGAAACAAATCAAGAAGAGACAAAGAATGTTCCTCAAATTGAGTCAGAATCGGAAGATGAAGAGGATTGGGACACATTTTGTAAAGAAGTACAACAGGCTGTTGATGACGAAGATAGGTTTTATTTAAAGAACAAAAAGCTAATGAAGTCTTCTTCAACAACCAAGCAGTACACTAGGCGAAAGAATTTAAGGGGCACTGGAATTCAGATTAATGAACCCCTCGTCAGAGCACGCTCTCTGCCTAGAGAATATCCATGGAATGAAGGTCAAAATGAACCGTCAGCGTCCACACAACCTTCTTCGACCTCCAGGAGAAACACAACAGAAGCTGATATATTATCTATCCAACGAGAACAGAGGAGAATGTCTGAAGAACAAGAAAGAATGTCCACTAACATTCACAAGATGAAAAGAAAATGTTCCAAAATATCAAGAATGCTTAAAGGAATTTTGAACAAATTGGACTGTAGCAGTTCAGACCGGTCTGATCTGGAATGATCATTTGCTCTAATGATCTAATCTGTGGTTTCTTTGTTATTCTAGCTAATCTTTTGTTTTGCAGGTTTTTAGTTTTAGTTCTTACATTTCTTTTTGTTTTTGAACTTGTTAACTCCCTTTATTTTGTAATTTTGGCTATTTTTGTGACAAAAATGTGGAGAGAGATATGAACAATGATGAACAATGGTTTGACAAGTTTGTGAGAACTTTTGGATACTGAAACCTGGAAGGTAAGTATCAAAACAACTTTTGGTTTTGTATTGTGAATGAATGCATGCCTCGACTAACTATTTGACTAACTATTTGGGCATGTAGTATTATTACTAACAAGTTGTTTGATTACTAACAAATTTATGACATTTGGATTTTATTGCTTAGAAGATATGTCTATCTCTGATTGCTATCTTATTACATATCTGATTTTATAAATGTCATGGTGAGTATAAACTCTATCTCTCTGTTTGGTTTTTGAATGCAAAAAATTCTTGAGATATCTAACGATCTTTTTTGTCAAGAATTACTTCTTTTTGCAAAGGGTACATATGTCTAAGTCTAGAGTCTGTTTTAGGAGTTTATCTCGTGTATTTATTTTATTTGGATCTCAAATATAAATTTTTGTTGTATGGTGATAGGAACAAAAATATCTTTTTGAATTTTCTTATGTGGATCTTTGTTTTGTCACGAAACCGCCAAAGGGGGAGATTGTTAAGGATTTTAGTTTTGGCGTATTTCGTGAAAGTGTTTAAGTCTTGAAGATTGAAGATGAAGAAGCTTGGATCATATACCTCAATCTCAAGAAAGAAGAATTCAAAAGGATCAGGTAAGTTTAACTAAACAATCTTGGTGATCTGAATACTTCTTATAGTGTAGAAACACTTGGATGGGTTTTTAATCGCATAAAAATAAAAAACTGGACATGTTATATGTTCAGGATCCGGATCAGAGTACTACAGTCCGGACCCCGAACATAGGTTAGTTCATGCGCAAATCCAGTCCGGAACACATGTTGTTCAGTCCGGACCCCGAACGTGGATTTTGCTGAAACTGCATGAACAGTCCGGACCGTGAGATTTCAGTCCGGACCCCGAACGTAGTTTTTGCAGAAACTGCATGAACAGTCCGGACCGTGGTACTTCGTTCCGGACCCCGAACGTTGTTTTCTGGAAAAGTTATGTTTATTAACGATAGTCCGGAACGACTTATTCCAGTCCGGACCGTCGACCCGAAAATTTCCAGATAAGGTTAGTTTTTTATTCTTATCCTCTTCCAATGGTTTCTAACCTATAAATAAACCCTAATTCTATCTTTTAGGGTAATCCACAATAAGTTTTATACTCCGGGAAATGACGAAAAAATATTAACGGGGAAAAACTTATAAGATCCACATATAGAGAAGAAAGGAAATAACTAGATTTAATTCTATGTTTCTTCATCTATAATAATTAATTTGATTCTAGGTTTTCATACTCAGACTTTGAGTAGAATCAAATTAATGAATACTTAGATGGCATTTCCGATCTATCTTTGATCTAAGTATTCGGCGGATCATCACCACCAACAAAACAACGATTTTCCCCAAAATCGGCGCGTGGATTCGCGTGGCCTTGTGGATTCAAGGTGCTACCGCTCTCGTGGATTCGGAGCTAGGTACGTTCGTGTGATCGAGACGTACTACCTGGTGGAGACCGTGGATTCGGTCAGACGTCGTGGATTCGACGTTGGACGTCGTGGATTTGGCGTTGGACGCAAATCGTGGATTCGAGGCGCGTTGTGGAGCGAGCGGAGAAGATCAACTCGGAGCGTATGGAAAAAGGTTGAGTCGTCTGTGAGTGTGTTATATCACCTTTGTACGTGTTTAATCTTAGTTGATTTCACCGTGTTATCGGTCTCGTGGTTTTTACTCCTGTGATGGAGTTTTCCACGTAAAAATCTTGCGTGTTATTTTTAATTTCCGCATTGGGTTTTATTGCGCAAAGATTTTTGAGTGTTTATCGTTTACACCTATTCACCCCCCCTCTAGGTGGTTTTTTCCCTATTTAGATCCTTATTATAATATAACCCAACACCCTTTACCTAGGTTCCATGTCATACTCATCCTAGAGTTCCTTAACTCTATGTTGATCACTAGTTCACCTTAGGTTCCCTTTACCTAAGATTCATGTCATACTCATCCTAGAGTTCCTTGACTCTATGTTGATCACTCTATCCAGTGTCCTTATGTTATCTCCTAAGACAATGCCACTCATTCAATCCTAGGATAACTCCTGAGTTTGATGCCACTCATTAAACCCTGAATCTAGGTTTTCTCCTGGTCTTACTACCAACATGTTCTTTCCCTGATGTCTCACATGATTCCTAGGGTTATACCCTAACATGATCACAATCATAACATGATTATCTACTTTTACGCATGCAATTATTTTCATATCCATCATAAAATAATATTTATACTCTACGCATGCAATTATCATCGATTTAGACAAATCAAGAATTTGCAATTTTCTCCTAAGTCATCTTTACACATGCAAATTTATCCTCTATCTTTGGCAACCAACAGTTGCACTTTTCATCTGTGTCCATTTACACATGCACATTTTATCCTCTATCTCTGGCAACCAATAGTTGCACTTTTCATCTGTGTCCATTTACACATGCACATTTAATCACGATTACCTAACGCCTCTAACAGGCTACTATCATGCTTCTAAATCGAAAAGCAAAGGAGCAAGGGGAGAGGTCACCCAGTTTCGGCAGAATCCCCCACCTTGTGGTGTACCCAATTGCTTGTAGACACTTGCAATTGGTCTCCGCGCGTTTCCTATTGTTTCCTCGAGCTTACACGCAAAACGGTGCGAGTCAATTCAACCTGCACGCAAAACGGTGCACGTACCTCAAATCTACATGCAAAACGGTGCACGCTTTTTTATAGGGTTGCACGCAAAATGGTGCACATTCTTTTAGCCCTGCACGCAAACCGGTGCGTAACATTAGAGACTGCACGTAAAACGGTGCACGCTAATTCAATCGGCACGCAAAACGAAGCAAGCTTCTCTTAAAGTTGCACGCAAAACGGTGCACGTTTTCTCCAACCCTGCACGCAAAATGGTGCATAGCATTAGAGAAGGCACGCAAAATGATGCGCGACAACACAACCTGCACGCGAAACGAAGGACGTACCTCGGACTGGCGCACAAAACGGTACACGTTCCTTTTTCAACGCTGCACGCAAAACGGTGCACGCTTTTCGAGTTTGGGCCCAAAACAGCGCACCTTCGTCGAGTCCGCACGCAAAACGGTGCATGTCTTTCACGAGCTTGAACGCAAAACGGTGCGCGCCGAAACGCCCGGCGACACCCGCGCAGCAAAACGGCACAGTAAACTCGGTCCCTATCACGCACAACGGCATGGGGTCAAATCCGAAATCCAAAAGAAAACCTCAAATTTGTGCCAAAAATACCGCAAAACAACATATGAGACCTACCTCGACCCATCGCGCCGTCCAACACGTCCACTCGGCTCATTGGAACACCTTGCGCGCTCCACGGGGTCCACGGCACGCTCGTGCGCCCTCGAAAACCCCCCACGGAATCGCCCTACTCCCCTCCTGGTACGCTCGGGTGAAGCCAAAAAGGGGAAAGGGAGGAAAGATGGGGCCACTCGGGCCCATATAGGCCAAAAACTCACTTTCGGGCGCACCTTTCGGGCGCCCGAAAGTGATTCGGGCTGCTACAGTAACCGGCACCCCCGCGGTCCACGCATCCACGTCGCGTCAGCGTGGCTCCTCGTCACACGCGGCGGCCAACCAAGAGGCAACACGTGGCCCTAGACCCATGCACCGCACCCACGGACCAGTGGCAGCCAATCAAAGGCTTCCACGTGGACCGCACTCGCGCCCGCGGTAGCTGCGTTGCGTCGCGTCACGCGCTGACCGTCCAATGGGAGGCCGACACGTGGCCTCCCCGCTGACGCCGCGCAAGAGCCCGCGTGTGTTCCCCACGCACGCCTGCGCCCTCGGCTACTGCGTCCAATAGGGAGACGCCACGTGGCGTCCCCCAGCTACCCCGCGCTCCTCGAGCCGCGCGCCCCAGCTGTAGTGGTCCAAGTCTCTGTGCAGTTTTTTCCGTGAATCCACTGCTTAACTTGTCAGCAAGTAAAGGCTGAGCATCGTGTACCTGCTGGCAAGTTGCAGAGTCTCCCAATCCCTGAATGGAAATGGGATCATATCACTATGGATTTTGTCACTGGATTGCCGAGAGCACAGACTGGAGCGGATTCGATCTAGGTAGTCGTGGATAGACTTACCAAGTCCGCTCACTTTCTACCGGTGCAGGTGACGTGGTCTTTGGAGCGACTGGCACAGTTGTACTTAGCTGAGGTGGTCAGGTTGCATGGTGTACCCGTCTTCATTGTATCAGATAGAGACCCGAGGTTTGTCTCGCATTTTTGGAGGAGTTTACAGACAGCCTTGGGGACGCAGCTCCGTTTTAGCACAGCATTCCACCCACAGACTGATGGACAGTCTGAGCGCACCATTTAGATCGTCGAGGATATGTTGAGAGCATGCGTCCTGGATTTTGGAGGAGGGTGGTACCGACACTTGGGATTGGTTGAGTTTGCGTACAACAACAGCTATCAAGCGAGCATTCAGATGGCTCCGTTTGAAGCGTTGTATGGACGCAAGTGTCGGTCACCCCTATATTGGAGTGACATGGGTAAGAAGAAGACTTTGGGTCCTGATCTACTGTTAGAGGCAGAGGAAAAGGTCAGATTGATACGACGACATCTTTAGACCGCCCAGAGTCGACAGAGGAGTTATGCTGATATTCGACGGTGAGACTTAGAGTTTCAGGTGGGTGATCATGTCTTTTTGAAAGTCTCGCCTTCGAAGGGGGTCCGGAGATTTGGGATTCGTGGGAAGCTGAGCCCTCGTTATATTGGTCCTTTCGAGGTATTGGAGCGCATAGGGCCAGTTGCCTACAGGCTTGCACTTCCTCCCAGACTTGCTGGTGTTCACGATGTGTTTCATGTATCCACTCTGAGGAGATATGTTTATGACCCGTCGCACATCATCGATTTCACCCCACTGGAGATCACTGAGGATTTGAGCTATGACGAGCGGCCATTGCGGATTTTAGACCGTGAGGTGAGGGAGTTACGCAGCCGGGCTATTCCTTATGTGAAGATTCTATGGATCAGCCATAGCGAGCGCGAGGCTACTTGGGAGCTGGAGTCAGCGATGATGGACGCCTACCCCTACTTGTTCGAGGCCCCTACTTGAGGTATGGCTTTTGTTTCGAGGACGAAACTTTTTCTTGTGGGGGAGGATGTAGTGGTCCAGGTCTCTGTGCAGTTTTTTCTGTGAATCCACAGTGTGAAACAGCTTATTGGTGTATCGGGCCCACAGTGCATCAAAGGGATGCCATAGATGGACCCAGTGAGGTATTTATAGCTAGTTTGGCCTTCGGCTTCTTTTGCCGAATTTTAGAGAGGATTTTGTGCCAAACAGAGGTTGGATTTGGATTCAGTGCGAAAAAACCTTGAAAACGGCTATTTGCTTGTTCAATTCTGAGTCCAGATACCCAAAAAGGGACTCCGGGAAGTTTTCTGCGGATTTTGGTGCATGGGGGAGACCGTGGACCGCCGGGGGGACACGTGGCGGCCTATTATTGGCCGGATCACAGCCCGCGGTCCACCGAGAGTCGCGGAGTGGTGCATGGACCGGGCACGGCCACGTGGCGCCTCCGGATTGGTGCAGGCGCAGGAGCGCGGTCCAGGGAAACTTCGCGTAGGTGCATAGACCGGCGCAGGGACACGTGGCGACGTGCGGTTGGCGGGCTCACAGCGCGGGGCGCACGGAGGCGCACGCGGGTGCCTCGGGCCGCGTCCGCGAGCGGGGGCGCCATGCCGCGCTGTCGCGGCTGGTACGGTGCGCGCCACGTGGCGCCCGCCGATTGGCGGGCACCGAATCGTGGTTGACTCGGGTTGGGACACGCGGCAGCACAGGGACGGCCTTCTACGGCTGTCCCTATTCTGGGGACACGAAGGTAATTTCTTAAATTGTTTTTTTTATTTTGCTCTATATAGCAATCCGAGGGGGGATTCACATAAGGTTTTCTACCTCTTCGAGCCTTCTGCTCACTGTGGGATTAGAAGGAGATTTGTTCTCCAAGCAGAGCAGCATTAACCTGTGGATCCCTGGATTTTTCGGCGGCATGTACTTCGAGATTTCCGATTTTACGGCGCGTCGCGACGTTCCTTCACCGGTGATCTTCTTCGTCGTATTTCGGTGTGCAGACTCCCCTAGCCTACCCCGACCACCGATTTCGATGATTTTTGCGCCGATGTGTTCCTGAGAGGTAGGGCTTCATTTTTCATGTTGATTGTGCTCTCCTGTTTTGGGTTTTTCGCACGGTTCTCGAGGCATCTTTGTGACCCCTTTTTCTGTGTGATTTTTGGGACATCACTTGAGTATATACCTCAGTCCAGAGCCTCGAACAGGTAGGGGTAGGTGTCCATCATCTCTGACTCGAGCTCCCACGTCGCCTCGCGCTCGTCATGATTGCTCCAAAAGATCTTCACATAGGGGATGGTCCGACTGCGCAATTCTCTCTCCTCTCGATCCAGAATCCGCAGTGGGCGGTCCTCATACCTCAAATCCTCGCTAATCTCGAGCGGTGTAAAGTCGATGACGTGCGACGGGTCGAAGACGTACCTCCTCAGAGTGGAAACATGAAAAACATCGTGGACACCAGCAAGTCTCGGGGGAAGTGCAAGTCGGTAAGCAACTGGCCCGATACGCTCCAACACCTCGAAGGGTCCAATATATCGGGGGCTAAGTTTCCCGCGGATGCCAAATCTCCTGATCCCTTTGGACGGCGAGACTTTCAGAAATACATGTTCTCCAACCTGAAACTCTAAGTCTCATCGCCGAACGTCAGCATAGCTCCTCTGTCGACTCTGAGCGGTCTGAAGATGCTGTCGAATCACTCGGACCTTCTCCTCTGCCTCTAACAGTACATCTGGTCTCAAGGTCCGTCCCTCGCCCACGTCACTCCAATAAAGCGGTGATCGACACTTGCGTCCATACAACGCCTCAAACGGAGCCATCTGAATGCTCGCTTGGAAGCTGTTGTTGTACGCAAACTCAGCCAAAGATAAGTGTCGAATCCAGCCTCCGCCAAAATCCAAGACGCAAGCCCTCAGCATGTCCTCCAGGATCTGTATAGTCCGCTCTGACTGCCCATCGGTCTGTGGATGAAAAGCTGTACTGAACCTGAGCTGAGTCCCCAAGGCTGTCTGCAAGCTCCCCAAGAAACGCGAAGCAAACCTCGGGTCTCTATCTGACACTATAGAGGCTGGCACTCCATGTAACCTCACTATCTTACCCAGATATAACTGGGCTAGTCACTCGAGTGGCCCAGTAGTCTGCATAGGCAAAAGTGCGCTGACTTGGTAAGTCGATCCACAACTACCCAGATAGCATCTGCTCCTCCCTGTGCCCTCGGCAATCCGACCACGAAATCCATCGTAATGTGGTCCCATTTCTACTCGGGAATTGGGAGACTCTGTAACTTGCCAACTGGCACTCGATGCTCAGCTTTCACCTGCTGACAAGTTAAACACTGAGCCACAAACCTCCCAATGTCCCTCTTCATGCCATTCCACCAGAAGTGTGCCTTGAGGTCCTTATACATCTTAGTCCCACCAGGATGAAGGGTATAAGGTGTATAATGGGCCTCTCTCAATATCTCCTCTCTGATCTCAGCATCCACTGGCACACATGCTCGGTCCCTGTACCTCAGTACTCCCGAAGCATCCACTGTAAAGTCCCCTGACTGATCACTCAAAATCTGATCTCTACTCCTGGTCAAGGGGGGGTCCTCACTCTGTCTCTCTCTGATCCTGTCCAGCAGAGTGGGCTGCACGACTAAAGACGTCAGTCTAGCAGAGACCACAGGGGACACAACCTCTATCTCGAGCTGTCTCATCTCTTCTAACAGTGGCGCCTGATCTGTAATCAACATGGACAAACTCTGCACCGCTCTTCTACTCAAAACATGTGCAACCATATTGGCCTTGCCCGGATGGTAAAGGATATCCACATCATAATCCTTTAGTAGCTCCAACCATCTGCGTTGCCTCAAATTCAGCTCCTTCTATGTAAACAGATACTTCAGGCTCTTGTGGTCGGTGTAGATCTCACAATGCTCCCCATACAGATAATGACGCCAAAACATCAGTGCAAACACCACGGTGGAAAGCTCCAAGTCATGGGTAGGGTAATTCTTCTCATAATCCTTGAGCTGTCTCGATGCATATGCAATTACCCTCCCTTCCTGCATCAGCACACAACCAAGTCCACTGTGCGATGCGTCACTGTAGATCACGTATCCTTTCCCCATAACAGGGAAGGAAAGGATAGGAGCGGTCATCAATCTACTCTTCAGCTCCTCAAAACTCCTCTGGCAATCCTCACTCCAGATAAACTTAATCCCCTTGCGAGTCAAACGAGTGAGGGGCGTGGAGAGCTTCGCAAAGCCTTCCACGAACCGACGATAATAACCAGCTAAGCCCATAAAACTACGCACCTCAGAAATGGTCGTCGGTCCGGGCCAATCCCGGACTCCCTCAATCTTCGCCGGGTCCACTACCACACCTGCGGCGGAAATCACATGGCCCAAGAAAACTACCTCCTGAAGCCAAAACTCGCACTTCACCAGCTTGGCAAACAACTTCTTCTCTCACAGAAGTTGCAGCACAATCCTCAAGTGCTCCTCATGCTCAGCATCGCTCCGGGAGTAAACCAAAATATCGTCGATGAACACTGCCACGAATCATCCAAGTACGGTCGGAAAATCCGGTTCATCAAATCTATGAATGCGGCAGGGGCATTAGTCAGTCCAAAAGGCATAACTGTAAACTCATAATGCCCGTACCGTGTCCTAAATGCTGTCTTCGGGATATCCTCGGCCTTCACCTTCAGCTGGTGGTAACCGGACTGCAGATCTATCTTGGAAAAGACACAAGACCCTTGCAGCTGATCAAAGAGATCGTCGATGCGCGGCAAAGGGTACTTGTTCTTGATGGTCACTTCATTCAATTCCCTATAATCCACACAAAGTCGAAGTAACCCATCCTTCTACTTCACGAATAGCACCGGCGCTCCCCAAGTTGACACACTTGGTCGAATAAAACCCTTATCCATCAAATCCTGGAGTTGCGCCTTAAGCTCTCGCTGCTCAGCCGGTGCCATCCGGTAAGGAGCCTTAGAGATTGGCGCAGTTCCTGGAACTACGTCAATCACAAACTCAATCTCTCTGTCTGGCAGCATGCTAGTCAGCTCTGGTGGAAAAACATCCGGGAACTCGCGAACAATAGGGATATCCTCGAGTCCCGGCGCCGCCGTAGGCCCCTCAACAACACTAGCCAAAAAGGCTACACATCCTCTGCAGATCATCTGCCTCGCTCGGGAAGTCGAAACCATAGAGGCAAAGAAAGTACTTTGACATCCCCGATACACAAACATCTCCTGGCCTGGCTCTCTAAAAGTGACAGTCCTCACGGCACAATCCATAGTCGCGAAATACCGAGCCAGTCAGTCCATCCCAGGAACCACATCAAAGTCCCTCAGCTATCTCAAGACCAACAGGTCTGCTGGCATAATCCAGGACTCGATCTGCATCGGGCAGGACCAACAGCACTCCTCCACGTGCAAAATGTGATCGGGAATCTGAACCTCTCGTGCACGTGGTAAAAGTCCTACCTCTAACCCATGTAATGATGCAAATGATCCACTAATAAAAGAATGCGATGCTCCGGTATCAAATAAAGTACGAGTCCTAATGCCAGAAAGTAAGGTGATACCTGCCACCACATGATCTGCTGCCGAAGAGTCCTCTACCTGCGCAGCATACACTCGCCCACTCTGAGCTGGAGGCCGATAGTCAGTGGGATGGGAAGAAGATGACCTGCTCGCTGGAGCATAAGATTGCTGAGCCGCCGATCGCTGCTGGAATGAAGAAGGGGCGACTGAGGTTGAAAAGGGGCACGAAGCTCGAATGTGCCCGGGCTGTCCACACCCATAACAACGACCCCACCGCTGATAGCAGGTGCCTGGTTGATGAGGTCCTCCACAAAAGATGCATCTATCTGATGGCTGAGACTGTCGTGACTTGTCACGCCCTGGGTGTAAACCAGAACCCGGGCACGTCCACAGATCCGCCGTGCACACAGAATTTTCCGTGTACACGAAACGCTGGTAACCTGCTCAGATATAAGAGATGATATAAAGGAGCATAAAAGTAGAGCTGAACTAAAACTAATACATCTCAGACTAAAGCTGAAAAATAAAGTACAACATGACTCTCAAATATAAGAGTGTCTCTCCCAGCTCACCAAATAAATACAACCTGCTGGCAGCAGCCAGATCCAAAATAAAAGGGAAAGTACAACCGTCTGAGTGTATAGTGGAACACAACCAAAACTACTATGTACGTAGTCGGGGTAGACGACTATCTAGTCCGCTATCCTCTTACCTCGATCTGCTGAGGATGGTCTAGCAACAGCCGCAGAAGACTCTGCAAAACAAAGGGGGAAAAAAAAGCGAAAAAAGTACAATAGGGCGAGAACTACTATAAAAACAGTAGCCACCCCTAGTGGGTTAAGCATCCAACTCTGACATGCCCACTAGGTCTACCAGAGGCAAAAAGGAAAATAAAGGTGGTATGCGATGAAATATAACTACTGATAAAATGCTACCACTAGTATGCGTCTAAAATGCCAAGCTAACAGCTAAAGGTATGCATCAGAATGAAATGCCTGCCTGAGTAAACCCAATTTGAACACTAGTCAACACTAGTACTGCCTACTCTACCTGCCGCATCAGGTATGCCAGTCTACGCATAGCACCGATGCAAAGGAGTCCCAAGGACTCAAAAGCCAGTCTTACGCACACTCCGGAGTGGCACTCGAGGGGAGCGACCCACACGAGTAAAGTAAGTAGCCATAAGTAACCTGATATAGCAGGACTGGATCACGACTCTGAACAAAGTGGGAAAAACCACCCACTAAAGGAAAGCCCGATCCCTCTCTCCCAATCTGATGCAATAATAACAGCCCGGTTGACTGCCTAAAATTCGCGGTCGCCGCAATACCCTACCCTCAGGCCCTGCCGTCCCAAACCCAAGAACCTGACTACACTATCCCGAACCCCCTGCTCGCGCACGAGCTACAAATACCCTGAGCCTCAAATGAAAGGAGAAAAGAATAATAAAAAGGTTTCTCCTAAGTCAATTCCAGCGTGATAGTGTAGCAGAAAAAGGTGGCCTATCTAGATGACCATACAAGGCATGCAATGTCCTTTTATAGCAAAAGAATTACAAGTCTCCATAATTTTGCCATAAATAGAGTATACTGTTGCAGATAATTATGGTCACCTAAGTACAAGATGTACTAATATGTCACATGTCAACCTATACACATGTATAATAATCCTAAGTATTAGATGGCCTTTCTTTAAGCATGATACACAATTTTAGCTAGCTATCTCTAAAAAGGCGATTATTAGCCCATGTTCTTTAAACTCATACAAGCATGCCAATTCCATCCATTAGTGTGCAATAGCATCCTTAACGTAGAAGTATCCCAGTATGCCTAGTGGGTAGTCAAAAGTAAGGAGTTTACAACATCACCCACCTCGAACGCTAAATCCAAGTCCAAAATGCCCTCACGACCAAACGGAAGATCACAAGTCGCGATAACTGCAAAAATGATCACAAGGTGCCCAAATTACACACAATATTCCAAATTAACTGTTGTCCCAAAAACAGTCCCAAAGAAGCCCTATTTTCACCTGCGAGATGGAGACCAAAAATTCCCGAAAAAATACCGCTGCGATCCTCGCGTCGAGCCGATAGAAACGAGTACCTATACGTCCAAATCCGATTTCCGTACGTCAAGATATAAATTCGACAAGGTGACCTTCTCAAAAGAATCCCCCCAAAAAAAACTGTAGCACTTAGCTCTGGAAAACAGGGATTTCGCACCTTCGGGAAAACTCAGAAAAATCCAAGAAAAATACGGGGACGTTCCTTGCGATGTGTAGATGCAAAACGAGTATAGGCAGGCCTCAATCCAATGTCCGAGCATGAAGATATCCACAAAATACTCAAGTGATGTCCCAAAAATCACACAGAAAAAGGGGTCACAAAGATGCCTCGGTAACCGTGCCAAAAACCTAAAACGGGAGAGCGCAATCAACACGAAAAATGAAGCCCTACCTCTCAGGAACACACCAGCGCAAAAATCGTCGAAATCGGTGGTCGAGGTAGGCTAGGGGAGTCTGCACACCGAAATGCGACGAAGAAGATCACCGGAGAAGGAACGTGGTGACGCGCCGTAAAATCGAAAATCTCGAAGTGCGTGCCGCCGAAAAATCCAGGGATCCACAGGTGAATGCTGCTCTGCTTGGAGAGCAAGTCTCCTTCTAATCCCACAGTGAGCAGAAGGCTCGAAAAGGTAGAAAACCTTATGTGAATCCCCCCTCAGATTGCTATATAGAGCAAAATCAAAAAAATAATTTAAGAAATTACCTTCGTGTCCCCATAACAGGGAATAGCCGTAGAAGGCCGTCCCTGTGCTGCCGCGTGTCCCAACCCGAGTCAACCACGATTCGGCGCCCGCCAATCGGCGGCCGCCACGTGGCGCGCACCGTACCAGCCGCGACAGCGCGGCATGGTGCCCCGCTCGCGCACGCGGCCCGAGGCGCCCGCGTGCGCCTCCGTGCGCCCCGCGCTGTGAGCCCGCCAACCGCACGTCGCCACGTGTCCCTGCGCCGGTCTATACACCCACGCGAAGTTTCCCTGGACCGCGCGCCTGCGCCCGCACCAATCCGGAGGCACCACGTGGCCGCGCCGGGTCCATGCACCACTCCGCGACTCTCGGTGGACCGCGCGCTATTATCCGGCCAATAATAGGCCGCCACGTGTCTCCCCGGCAGTCCACGGTCTCCCCCATGCACCAAAATCCGCAGAAAACTTCCGGGAGTCCCTTTTTGGGCATCCGGACTCAGAATTGAACAAGCAAATAGCCGTTTTCAAGCGTTTTTCCGCGCTGAATCCAAATCCAACCTCCGTTTGGCCCAAAACCCTCTCTAAAATTCGGCAAAAGAAGCCAAAGGCCAAACTAGCTATAAATACCTCACTGGGTCCATCTATGGCATCCCTTTGATGCACTGTGGGCCCGATACACCAATAATAGGTGTTTCACACTGTGGATTCACGGAAAAAACTGCACGGAGACCTGGACCACTACATTCTCCCACACAAGAAAAAGTTTCGACCTCGAAACAAAAGCCATACCTCAAGTAGGGGCCTCGAACAAGTAGGGGTAGGAGTCCATCATCGCTGACTCCAGCTCCCAAGTAGCCTCGTGCTCGCTATGGCTGCTCCATAGAATCTTCACATAAGGAATAGCCCGGCTGTGTAACTCCCTCACCTCACGGTCTAAAATCCGCAATGGCCGCTCGTCATAGCTCAAATCCTCAGTGATCTCCAGTGGGGTGAAATCAATGATGTGCGACGGGTCATAAACATATCTCCTCAGAGTGGATACATGAAACACATCGTGAACACCAGCAAGTCTGGGAGGAAGTGCAAGCCTGTAGGCAACTGGCCCTATGCGCTCCAATACCTCGAAAGGACCAATATAACGAGGGCTCAGCTTCCCACGAATCCCAAATCTCCGGACCCCCTTCGAAGGCGAGACTTTCAAAAAGACATGATCACCCACCTGAAACTCTAAGTCTCGCCGTTGAATATCAGCATAACTCCTCTGTCGACTCTGGGCGGTCTCAAGATGTCGTCGTATCAATCTGACCTTTTCCTCTGCCTCTAACAGTAGATCAGGACCCAAAGTCTTCTTCTCACCCACGTCACTCCAATATAGGGGTGACCGACACTTGCGTCCATACAACGCTTCAAACGGAGCCATCTGAATGCTCGCTTGATAGCTGTTGTTGTACGCAAACTCAATCAATCCCAAGTGTCGGTACCACCCTCCTCCAAAATCCAGGACGCATGTTCTCAACATATCCTCGAGGATCTGAATGGTGCGCTCAGACTGTCCATCAGTCTGTGGGTGGAATGCTGTGCTAAAACGGAGCTGCGTCCCCAAGGCTGTCTGTAAACTCCTCCAGAAATGCGAGACAAACCTCGGGTCTCTATCTGATACAATGGAGACGGGTACACCGTGCAACCTGACCACCTCAGCTAAGTACAACTGTGCCAGTCGCTCCAAAGACCATGTCACCTGCACCGGTAGAAAGTGAGCGGACTTGGTAAGTCTATCCACGACTACCCAGATCGAATCCGCTCCAGTTTGTGCTCTCGGCAATCCAGTGACAAATTCCATACTGATATGATCCCATTTCCATTTAGGGATTGGGAGACTCTGCAACTTGCCAGCAGGTACATGATGCTCAGCCTTTACTTGCTGACAAGTTAAGCAGTGTGTTACAAATCTCCCAACGTCTCTCTTCATACCACTCCACCAAAAATGTGCCTTGAGGTCCTTATACATCTTAGTCCCACCAGGATGAATGGTATAAGGTGTATAATGGGCCTCTCTCAAGATCTGCTCTCGAATCTCTGAATCCATAGGCACGCAAGCTCGGTCCCTGTACCTCAGTACTCCCGAAGCATCAACTGCAAAGTCCCCTGTCTGATCACTCGAAATCTGCTCTCTGATCCTTGTCAAATGGGGGTCCTCACTCTGTTTCTCCCTAATCCTGTCCAACAAAGTGGGCTGCACAACTAAAGATGACAGTCTAGCAGAGACCCCAGGGGACACAACCTCAAGCTCGAGCCGCCTCATCTTCTCCAGTAGTGGCGCCTGGTCGGTGATCATCATGGATAGGCTCTGCACTGCTCTCCTGCTCAGGGTATCAGCAACCACATTGGCCTTGCCAGGATGGTAAAGTATATCCACATCGTAGTCCTTTAACAATTCCAACCATCTGCGCTGCCTCAAGTTGAGCTCCTTCTGTGTAAACAGGTACTTCAAGCTCTTATGGTCGGTGTAAATCTCGCAGTGTTCCCTATACAAGTAGTGGCGCCACAACTTCAGTGCGAAAATCACAGCAGCAAGCTCCAAGTCATGGGTAGGATAATTCTTTTCATAATCCTTAAGTTGCCGGGAGGCATAAGCGATTACCCTACCCTCCTGCATCAGCACGCAACCAAGCCCACGGTGCGATGCATCACTGTAAATCACGTATCCTTTCCCCATAACAGGGAGGGAAAGGATAGGAGCCGACATCAATCTGTTCTTCAAATCCTCGAAGCTCCTCTGGCAATCCTCACTCCAGATAAACTTAACTCCTTTACGCGTCAGACGAGTGAGGGGTGTGGAAAGTTTCGCAAAACCTTCCACAAACCGACGGTAATATCCGGCCAAGCCCATAAAACTGCAAACCTCTGATACCGTCGTCGGTCACGGCCAATCCCGGACTACCTCAATCTTCGCCGGGTCCACTGCCACTCCTGCGGCCGAAATCACGTGGCCCAAAAAGACTACTTCCCGAAGCCAAAACTCGCATTTTGACAACTTGGCATACAACTTCCTCTCTCGCAGAAGTTGTAGCACGATCCTCAAATGCCCCTCATGCTCTGCATCACTCCGGGAGTATACCAGAATATCATCGATAAATACAACGATGAACCGATCCAGGTAAGGTCGAAAGATCATGTTCATCAAATCCATAAAAGCGGCAGGGGCATTAGTCAATCCAAAAGGCATGACGGTAAACTCATAATGCCCGTACCGTGTCCTAAATGCCGTCTTTGGGATGTCCTCGGCTTTCACCTTTAATTGGTGGTAACCTGACTGTAGATCAATCTTGGAGAAGACACAAGACCCTTGCAGCTGATCGAATAAATCATCAATGCGCGGCAAAGGATACTTGTTCTTGATGGTCACTTTATTCAACTCTCGATAATCCACACAAAGCCGAAGTGAACCATCCTTCTTTTTCACAAATAACACCGGCGCTCCCCAAGGCGATACACTTGGCCTCACAAATCCTTTGTCCATCAAATCCTGAAGTTGCGCCTTTAACTCACGCAATTCAGCCGGTGCCATTCGGTAAGGAGCCTTAGAGATTGGTGCAGTTCCTGGGACTACGTCAATCAAAAACTCGATCTCCCTATCCGGCGGCATGCTAGTCAACTCCGGTGGAAACACATCCGGGAACTCGTGGACAATAGGGATGTCCGCGAGTCCCGATGCCGCCGTAGGCTCCTCAACCACACTAGCAAAAAAGGCTATGCATCCACTGCGGATCATCTGCCTCGTACGAGAAGTCGAAACTACTGAGGCAAAGAAAGCACTCTGACACCCTCTATACACAAACACCTCCTGGCCTGGCTCGGCAAAAGTAACAGTCCTCGCGGCACAATCTATAGTCGCAAAATATCGAGCCAGCCAATCCATCCCAAGTACTATATCAAAGTCTCGCAGCTGACTCAGGACCATCAGGTCCGCTGGCATGATCCACGACTCAACCTGTACTGGGCAAGACCAACAACACTCCTCTACATGCAAAGTATGATCAGGAATCTGGACCTCTAATGCACGGGGCAACCGACTCAACTCTAATCCATGAGATGATGCAAATGCTCTACTAATAAAGGAATGTGATGCGCCGGTATCAAATAAAGTACGAGCTCTACTACCAGAAAGTAAAATGATACCTGCCACCACGTGGTCGGCTGCCGAGGAGTCCTCAACCTGAGCGGCATAGACCCGCCCGCTCTGGGCTGGTGGTCGGTAGTCTGTAGGGTGGGAGGAAGGAGCCCTGCTCGCTGGAGCATAGGGCCGCTGCTGGGGCGCAGAAGGGACTGATGCTGAGGAAGGAGCCGTCGATGTCGCGAAAGGGCAAGTAGCTCAGACGTGGCCAGACTGTCCACACCGATAACAGCGGCCGAACCTCAAGTCACAAGTATCAGACGGGTGCTGACCCCTGCAGAAAATGCACCTAACAGTAGACTGGGGCTGCCTCGACTGCTGCTGCTGCTGTCTCTGCCGCTGAGGCCCCTGTTGCCGTGACTGTGACCTCTGCTGCTGCCGCTGGTGCTGCTGCTGCTGATGTTGTGGGGGCCTCTGGGATCCACCAGGCCCTCGCCGCTCCGAACGCCCACGGCCCGTGAACTGAGGCGGTGGCGGTCGGGGTGGCCTCCAAAAACTGGACTGTCCCCCGTCGTCCTGTGCTGGTCGCTTCCTATCAGAGCTCTGAGCGACCAACCCACCACGTCTAGCGACAACGTGGTCTCCCCTCTCGACCCACTGAGCATGCTCTGCGGCCTCCTCGAGAGTCTACAGCCGCTGGGCATGTACCAAAGTATAGATCTCCGGGCGAAGTCCTGTCTCGAAAAGCTCCACCTGGTGCGGTCCATCTCGAGCGACATATGGCACGCAGTTGAGCAACTGCGTGAACTCCTTGAAGTAGGCCAATACTGTCCGGTCGCCTTGCTGTAGATTCTTCATATCATCTTCCAGCTTCTTCTTCACGCTCGAGGAGAAGTAAGTATCCAAAATCATCCATCTGAACTCTGACCAGGGTAGCTGTCGGGTGATCTGAAACTCCAAGGGCTCTACCCGACGCCACCAGGCATCTGCATCCCCATCTAAGCAATGTACTGCCATATGTACTCTGAACCTCTG
Source organism: Tillandsia leiboldiana (assembly GCA_029204045.2). Taxonomy (NCBI): domain Eukaryota; kingdom Viridiplantae; phylum Streptophyta; class Magnoliopsida; order Poales; family Bromeliaceae; genus Tillandsia; species Tillandsia leiboldiana. The sequence goes on from CM055074.1 coordinate 19,753,496, forward strand.
GTCAATGAAGAAGTCCCGAAACAACTTCTCCATTGCTGCTAGCTAAGATCCGATCTCCCATGGCTGAGTACTCCGCCCTGAAAACCTAGGCGGTCCCCGCTGACAAAACTGGGTGAGCTTGTCAGCGATCTCCTGCTCCTCTGCCGGGGTCAATGGCCGGATCGCTCCCTGAGCCCCACTGCTCGAAGATGGTGCGGTAGGTACTAGTGGTACAGCCGGCGATATAACTGGTGGTACGGGGGCCTCAAAAGTAGTAGGGGGAGGTGCCCCTGCCTGGGCGAGTAGCTGCTCAATCCTCTGCTCCTGCCGGCGGTGACTCTCCGCCAACTGGGCCACCATGGCCCTCAACTCACTGATCTTCGAGGGCCAGGACTGCTCCGGCTCCTCCGGGGGTGTAAGAGTACCCCGAGTAGGGATCTGCCGCCTGGGAGGCATCCTGCCACAAGAAACCACGGATCAGTAAACAAAACCACACTCGACCCAATCTAGCGAAAGTCAAAGACATCCCCCTATTTCTGTAACTTTATGTTGTCTGCAGCCAACATAATAGTCCACCAGAAATAGGATATGTCAGTCCCTCTCCACTCACAGGAAGAGTTTTGATAAATAAATTGCCGACTTTCGCACAATATATCACGTCACTCACGCCCTGCCATCCTAGGGTCTGCCAAAAGCCTAGGGTTTCCTAAGTCCCAACTGACCTATCCCTAAGCTCTGATACCAACCTAATGTGTCACGCCCCGGGTGTAAACCAGAACCCGGGCCCGTCCACAGATCCGCCGTGCACACAGAATTTCCCGTGTACACGAAGCGCTGGTAACCTGCTCAGATATAAGAGATGATATAAATGAGCATAAAAGCCGAGCTGAAATAAAACTAATACATCTTAGACTAAAACTGAAAAATAAAGTACAACATGACTCTCAAATATACAAGTGTCTCTCCCAGCTCACCAAATAAATACAACATGCTGGCAGCAGCCAGATCCAAAATAAAAGGGAAAGTACAACCGTCTGAGTGTATAGTGGAACACAACCAAAACTACTATGTACGCAGGCGGGGTAGATGACTATCTAGTCCGCTATCCTCTTACCTCGATCTGCTGAGGATGGTCCAGCAACAGTCGCAGAAGACTTTGCAAAACAAAGGGGAAAAAAGGGAAAAAGTACAATGGGGGTGAGAACTACTATAAAAACAGTAGCCTCCCCTAGTGGGTTAAGCCTCCAACTCTGACATGCCCACTAGGTCTACCAGAGGTAAAAAGGAAAACAAAGGTCGTATGCGATGAAATATAACTACTGATAAAATGCTACCACTAGTATGCCTCTAAAATGCCAAGCTAATAGCTAAAGGTATGCATCAGAATGAAATGCCTGCCTGAGTAAACCCAACCTGAACACCAGTCAACACTGGTACTGCCTGCTCTGCCTACCGCATCGGGTATGCCAGCCTACGCATAGCACCGATGCAAAGGAGTCCCAAGGACTCAAAAGCCTGTCTGACGCACACTCCGGAGTGGCACTCGAGGGGAGCGACCCACACGAGTAAAGTAAGTAGCCATAAGTAACCTGATATAGCAGGACTGGATCACGACTCTGAACAAAGTGGGAAAAACCACCCACTAAAGGAAAGCCTGATCCCTCTCTCCCAATCTGATGCAATAATAACAGTCCGGTCGACTGCCCAAAATTCACGGTCGCCGCAATACCCTGCCCTCAGTCCCTGCCTGTCCCAAACCCAAGAACCTGACTACACTATCTCGAACCCCCTGCTCGCGCACGAGCTACAAATACCCTGAGCCTCAAATGAAAGGAGAAAAGAATAATAAAAAGGTTTCTCCTAAGTCAATTCCAGCGTGATAGTGTAGCAGAAAAAGGTGGCCTATCTAGATGACCATACAAGGCATGCAATGTCCTTTTATAGCAAAAGAATTACAAGTATCCATAATTTTGCCTTAAATAGAGTATACTGTTGCAGATAATTATGGTCACCTAAGTACAAGATGTACTAATATGTCACATGTCAACCTATACACATGTATAATAATCCTAAGTATTAGATGGCCTTTCTTTAAGCATGATACACAATTTTAGCAAGCTATCTCTAAAAAGGCGATTATTAATCCAAGTTCTTTAAACACATACAAGCATGCCAATTCCATCCATTAGTGTGCAATAGCATCCTTAACATAGAAGTATCCCAGTATGCCTAGTGGGTAGTCAAAAGTAAGGAGTTTACAACATCACCCACCTCGAACGCTAAATCCAAGTCCAAAATGCCCTCACGCCCAAACGGAAGATCACAAGTCACGATAACTGCAAAAATGATCACAAGGTGCCCAAATTACACACAATATTCCAAATTAACTGTTGTCCCAAAAATAGTCCCAAAGAAGCCCTGTTTTAACCTGCGAGATGGAGACCAAAAATTCCCAAAAAAATACCGCTGCGATCCCCGCATCTAGCCGATCGAAACGAGTACCTATACGTCCAAATCCGAGTTTCGTACGTCAAGATATAAATTCGACAAGGTGACCTTCGCAAAAGAATCCCCCCAAAAAAAACTGTAGCACTTAGCTCTGGAAAACAGGGATTTCGCACCTTCGAGAAAACTCAAAAAAATCCAAGAAAAATACAGAGACGTTCCTTGCGATGTGTAGATGCAAAACGAGTATAGACACGCCTCAATCCGATGTCCGAGCGCGAAGATATCCACAAAATACTCAAGTGGTGTCCCAAAAATCACACAGAAAAAGGGGTCACAAAGATACCTCGGGAACCGTACCAAAACCCCAAAATGGGAGAGCGCAATCGGCACTAAAAATGAAGCCCTACCACTCAGGAACACATCGGTGCAAAAATCGTCGAAATCGGTAGTCGGGGTAGGCTAGGGGAGTCTACACACCGAAATGCGACGAAGAAGATCACCGGAGAAGGAACGTCGCGACGCGCCGTAAAATCGGAAATCTCGAAGTGCGTGCCGCCGAAAAATCCAGGGATCCACAGTTGAATGCTGCTCTGCTTGGAGAACAAATCTCCTTCTAATCCCACAGTGAGCAGAAAGCTCGAAGAGGTAGAAAATCTTATGTGAATCCCCCCTCGGATTGCTATATAGAGCAAAATCAAAAAAACAATTTAAGAAATTACCTTCGTGTCCCCAGAATTGGGAACAGCCGTAGAAGGCCGTCCCTGTGCTGCCGCGTGTCCCAACCCGAGTCAACCATGATTCGGCGCCCGCCAATCGGCGGGCGCCACGTGGCGCGCACCGTACCAGCTGCGACAGCGCGGCATGGCGCCCCGCTCGCGCACGCGGCCCGAGGCTCCCGCGTGCGCCTCCATGTGCCCCGCGCTCTGAGCCCGCCAACCGCACGTCGCCACGTGTCCCTGCGCCGGTCTATGCACCCACGCGAAGTTTCCATGGACCGCGCGCATACGCCCGCACCAATCCGGAGGCGCCACGTGGCCGCGCCGGGTCCATGCACCACTCCGCGACTCTCGGTGGACCGCGCGCTGTGATCCGGCCAATAATAGGCCGCCACGTGTCCCCCCGGCGGTCCACGGTCTCCCCAATGCACCAAAATCCGCAGAAAACTTCCGGGAGTCCGTTTTTGGGCATCCGGACTCAGAATTGAACAAGCAAATAGCCGTTTTCAAGCGTTTTTCCGCGCTGAATCCAAATCCAACCTCTATTTGGCCCAAAACCCTCTCTAAAATTCTGCAAAAGAAGCCGAAGGCCAAACTAGCTATAAATACCTTACTGGGTCCATCTATGGCGTCCCTTTGATGCACTGTGGGCCCGATATGCCAATAATAGGTGTTTCACACTGTGGATTCACGAAAAAAACTGCACGGAGACCTGGACCACTACATGACTGCTGCTGCGACCTCCGAGACTACTGCTGAGACCTCTCTGTCTCGGCTGCGACCTCTGCTGGGATGCGATAGAGGCCAACGCTGAAGAAGGTGCTACTAAGGTCGGAAGGGGGCATGTAGCTCGAATATGGCCAGACTGTCAACATCGGAAGCATCAACCCCACCTCAAGTCACAGGTATCTGATGGATGCTGTCCTCTACAGAAAACACACCTGCCGCGAAGCCGTGGCCGTCTATGAGAACTGGCCTGTCCAACAACATCCGGGGCTGGGCGTTTCCTCTCTAAACGCTGCTCTGAAGCCCTGGCCCTCTCTCCAACTGCCGAATCACCCCTCTGCGCCAGCAGTTGCTCCAGGCGCTGGTCCTATCGAAAGCTCCTAGCCACCAAATGGGTCACCAAGACCCGCAGTTTACCCCAGCTCGGCAGATACCGCCTGCTCAAGCTCCTCAGAGGGGGTGGGGGTACCCCCGGCGGAAAAACGACGACGGGGCGACATACAGTCACAAGAAACCACAAATCAGCAACAAAACCCCACACGACCCAATCTAGCGAAAGTCAAAGACATCCCCCTATTTCTGTGACTTTATGTTGTCTGCAGCCAACATAACTGTTCACCAGAAATTGAGTATGTCGATCCCTCTTCACTCACTGGAAGAGCCAGATAAATAAATCAACGACTTTCGCAAAATATCACGTCTCTCGCGCCCTATCATCCTAGGGTCTGCCAAAAGCCTAGGGTTTCCTAAGTCCCAACTGACCTATTCCTAAGCTCTGATACCAACTTAATCTGTCACGCCCTGGGTGTAAACCAGAACCCGGGCTCACCAACAGATCTGCCGTGCACACGGAATTTTTCATGTACACGAAGCACTGGTAACCTGCTCAAATATAAAATAAACAATAAAAGAGCATAATACAGAGCTGAACTAAAAAGAACTACATAATAATCTCAGACTGGAAATAAGATACAAGCTGTAAATATACAATAAACTCCCAGCTCACCGAAATAAATACAACCAACTGGCTAAAGCCAGGCCCAAAAGTAAAGTGCTACAGCCTGAGATACAAAACGGGTACAATAAAAGTCCAGCTACTCTCACAGTCGGGGCAGACGATCTAGCTAGTCCGCTATCCTCTTACCTCGATCCGCCGCTGATGGCCGAGCAGCTCCCGTAGACGACTCTGCAAAACAAAGGGGAAAAGACAGAAAACAACTATGGGGGTGAGAACTACTAGATAAACCAGTAGCCTCCCCTAGTGGGTAAAACCTCAAACTCTGACGTACCCACTAGGACTATTAGAGGCAAAAGGAAGGAACAGTGGTAAGCTATAAAGGCTTCTGATAAAAGGAAACTGCCACTACTATGCCGATAAATGCAGTATCAAAGGTAACTGTATGCATACAACTATAATGCTAGCTGTCTGAATAGACCCAATCAGATGGACCGGTATGAAATTTGGTACTGCCTGCTCTCCTGTCGAACTCAAGAACTCAGTAGGGGACCAGCAAACAAGGCTCGAAATCCCAAGGGACCAGCACACAAGGCTCGAAATCCCAATCAGATGGACCGGTACCCGTCACGGTCTAAAGCCTACTCCGGAGTGGCACTCAAGAGGAGCGACCCACACGAGTAAAGTATCTCTGTCACCAGTATCACAAGTATCTCTGTCAAGTATCTCAATATAGCAGGACTGGATCACGACTATGATCAAAGTGGGAAACTCCATCCACTAAAGAAATCCGATCCCCAATCAGATGCAATAGTACTCAATAAGTGAGAAACTCCATCCACTAGAGAAATCTGATACCCAATCTGATGCATAAGTAAACATCCGGTCAACCGCCCAATGTCCGCGGTCGCCGCGACACCCCACAAGTCCAAAATCTGATAAAGTAATCAATATCTGGCCAACCGCCTAATGTCCGCGGTTACAACAATGCCCCACAATTCATAATCTGATAAGATAACAATATCCGGTCAACCGCCTACTATCCGCGGTTGCCGCAATACCCATAATCAAGTTCCACCTGTCCCCGACCCCAAGGTCCCAGCTACACTATCCCAGACCCCTGCTCAATCCCGAGCAACATAAATCAAAAGTCTAAATGTAAATGAGAAGGAAACAATCATGGTTTCTCCTAAGTCAAGTCCAATATGATAGTGTAGCAATAAATAGTGGCCTAACTAGATGTCTGTACAAGCATGCAATTGTCCTCTTTTTAAAAACTGAAGGAAAGTACTTAATACTAATTTTTAGAAGCATAAATTTAGATGTCCCAATATTATAAATTATTTTGCATGCGAGGTTGTGATATAACATTTGATCCAACAACAGTGTCCCAATTTAACATAGATAAGCTGTCACATAATCTGTGGGGTCAATACACATGGTTCTCAATTAGGATAGCAATTGTCATATTTAAAATAGGGGATCTCTAATACTCCTAGTGAGTTAGTCAAAAGTGAGGTAAGCAACAACCACCCACCTCGAAATGCACAATCCACACCCAAATAGCCTCCTCGCTGTCCACAGTCCTCTAACTCCGTAACCCGCAGAAAACAGTGCACAACTGTACAGAACAACGCACCCGGTGTAAACATAAATCCCAAAATACAGCTCTTGCTATTTTTCCGAACAGCACGAAAAAAGAGGAGTTTTCACCTCTGTACAATGCTCTGAAAAATCCAAAACAAATATGGTTGCGTTCCTTGCGAAGAGTAGATCAAAAACGAGTACTTATACACCTTGATCCGATGCTCCTAGGCCAAGATATAAATCGAACAAGTCGGTGCTGTCCAGGATTCATCACAGAAAAAAGGGGGGTCAAAAATACCTTGGGAACCGTGCCAAAAATGCGGAACGGGGCAAAGTGATCAACACAAAAATCGAAGCCTTACCTCTTAGGAACGCGCTGTCACAAAAATCGCCCTAAAATTCCTCCTAGTTTGCGTACAGGAAAATCCCGACTGAAATGCGACGGAAACGGGCCGAAATGGAGAAAAGTCGAGGCGCACTGTAAAATTGAGATCGCCGCTGTCGAGCCTCCAAAAATTCTGGGAATCCACGACGAGATCAAAAACTACAAGAGAAACAACTTTCATATAGAGTACTCCCTCCCATTCTCTCTCTAAGCTTCGGAAAAAGGAGAGAAAGAGAGAAAGGTGGAGGTATTTATAGGCCCAACAAACAATTGGGAAAATTCCCTCCATGTCCCCAGAACCGGGCGCCCGAATAGTTTCGGGCCCGCACAGTGCGGCCCAAAAGCCCGGCCCGGTCCGCGCCCGAAACAACCTGGGCGCGATACGTGTCCACAAAACAGCGGACAGCGGCGCCCGCGAATCGGGGCCGCCACGTGTCCCGCACCCGGCTCGGCGCCAGCGATGGCGCGGCGCCACGTGGCGCGGCGCGTGCGCTGCCCCGCCGGCACGCCAGCCGGCGCCTGCGCGCCGCCTGCGCCCGCGTGTGTACGGCCGCAGGCTCGCGCTCGCGCGTGCACCGTGCGCGTATGGGCCGTCCAATCCGGGGCCGCCACGTGGCGCGCCCCGGTCCATGCACCAGCCGCGCCGCCCCATGGACCGCGCAGCGCAGACCCGCGAATAGTCGGTTGCCACGTGTCCCCGCCGGTCTACCGTGCACCAGCGCCCAACTCCGTGGACCAGACACCGTGCGCCGGCCAATCCCGTACCGCCACGTGTCATAGGCCGGTCTACGGCTCCCCCATGCACGATTTTGCACAGAAAACTTCCGGGTGTCCGTTTTTGGGCGTCCAGACTCAGTAAAATACAAGTAAATAGCCGTTTTCAAGCGTTTTTCTGCACTGAATCCAAATACGGCCTCCAATCAGCCTGAAACCACTTCTAAAATTCGTCAAACACAGCCGAAAGACAGGCTCTAACCCAAACCCTCTCTGAGTCCATCCAACACATCCCTTTGACGTGTTGTGGGCCCGACACACCAATAACAGGTGTTCAACACCCCGAAATAGGGGGAAAGCTACACGGGAATCTGGGTTACTACATGAAGTACTCAACCAAAAATTGATCTCGTGTTCATACTTAACTTAACTAACAAATAAGATAAAAACTATACCAAGAGATCATTGAGAGAGGAATTGACTTTGATCAATTAAAGATGAACTAATTGATATAAAAGATCATTGCATCAAATGAATTATCATGATATCCAAATCATAATAGATTTCTCAAAATATGAAAGGATGCAATTTAAGTCAATTTAACAAATGCTCAGTTAATGTTCTATATACCAACAAAAAGAAAGAACAAAAACACAAAACAAAACCTAACCTAAGCAATGGTTCAAAAATTGTTATTTCAATTAAAGCATTCCTATTGCTTTTCGCAAATGAATAAAATATTTTTGATCCAAAGGTTTTGTCAAAATATCGGCTAATTGATCTTCAGTTGAAACATAAGTACTTGATTCAACTAGCTCTCTAAGAAAATGATATCTAAGTTCAATGTGTTTTGTTCTTGAGTGCAACACATGGTTTTTTGAAATATTAATAGCACTAGTATTGTCACAAAGTATTTTACCGAAGTCGCCGGGATGCGGAAGTCACTCAATACACTCTTCATCCAAATCAATTGAGTTGCACAACTTCCCGCTGAAATGTATTCCGCTTCTACAGTTGAGAGAGCAATGCAGTTTTGCTTCTTACTGTGCCATGCAACAAGACAATGGCCAAGATAAAAGCATGCACTACTCGTGCTCTTTCGATCATCCACTGATCCAGCCCAATCGGCATTCGAATATCCTATTATGTCGAGAGATGTGCCCATAGGATACCAAATTTCAAAATTTAACGTACCTTTGATGTACCGGATGATCCGTTTCACCGCTTTCAGGTGAATTTCTTTCGGTGTTGATTGATATCTCGCGCTAATCCCTACACTGAAGGCAATGTCCAGGCGACTAGTCGTAAGGTAAAGTAGACTTCCAATCATGCTTCGGTAAAGTTTCTCGTCTACTTTTTCTCTGTGAGATTCACATCCAAGTCCCTTATTGCTAGTTCCCATGGGAGTCGGAAAGACTTTAGAATCTTCTAATCCAAACTTCTTGACCAACTCCTTCGCATACTTGGATTGACACAAATGAATGCCCTCTTCAGTTTGTTTTACTTGCAATCCAAAAAAATATGTCAACTCGCCCATCATGGACATCTCAAATTCGCTTTCCATTGTTTCGACGAATTTTGAAGCATCATTGTTCCTTGTAGCACCAAACACAATGTCATCCACATAGATTTGTGCTACAATGAAGTTGTCTTGAAAGTGCTTCACAAAGAGTGTCCGATCGGCTCCCCCTCGAGTATAGCCGTTTTCCAAAAGGTGCTTTGTCAATCTTTCATACCATGCCCGCGGTGCTTGTTTTAGACCGTAAAGAGCCTTTTTCAATCGAAAAACATGGTTTGGAAGTTTATGATCAATGAAACCTTTCGGTTGAGCAACATAAACTTCTTCATTTAGAAAACCATTTAAAAACGCGCTCTTAACGTCCATTTGAAAAAGTTTTATTTTAAAATAACAAGCAATAGCAAATAAGATACGAATTGACTCGAGACGGGCTACCTTCAACTTGTGAATAGCCCTGAGCAACTAACCGTGCTTTGTTTCAAATAACGGTACCTTCTTCATTTTTCTTGTTCTTGAAAATCCATTTTGTACCGATTATATGTTGTTGCTTCGGGGGCTTCGTTAGTTTCCAGACTTTGTTCCTTTCAAATTGATTGAGCTCTTCTTGCATAGCTTCTATCCAATAGTCGTCTTGAAGAGCTTCATCAATATTCCTTGGTTCTACCATGGAGACGTAGCATGCGACTCCACATTCCAATTGTCTCTGAGTTCTAACTCCTTCTTGAGGATCTCCAATGATGTTCGATTCAGGATGGTCCATGGAGATACGTAGCGTTTGAGGTAACGAAGTACTCAGGGGTAATTGTGATGATTCCTGCACATTGGATAAACTAGAAGAACCATGAGATGCATCAAAATTTTCAGAAGAGTTATCATGTAAAGATGCAATATTATTAGCAGGAGATTCATCATCAAGAGACATATCAAGAGTAGATTTAACAGAAGAAAATTAGAAGCTTCATCTACTTTACCATTAATTGATTCTATCATCGTCTTCGATTCAAGATTGTATACTCGATATGCTCTACTATTTGTAGAATAACCCATAAAAATTCCTTCATCACTTCAAGAGTCGAATTTTCTAAGATTTTCTCGATCACGTAAAATGTAACAGCGACTCCCGAAGATACGAAAATACTTAATATTAGGTTTTCTACTAAACCATAGCTCATATGGGGTATTCAAAGTACCCGAGCGCAGATAGATGCGATTGATCACATAGACCGCGGTGTTAATTGCTTCAACCCAAAAATATAAAGGAAGTTTCCGGCTATGAAGCATAACACGCGCCATCTCTTGAACAACTCTATTTTTGCGCTCGACTACACGGTTTTGCTGCGGTGTATAAGGTGCAGAGAATTCATGTTTTATGCCATTTGAAGAGCAAAAATCAATGAATTTTGAATTAATAAATTCTCCACCTCTACCACTGCGAACACGGACAATCTTTTTATTTTTCTCAATCATAATACGATGACATATATCATGAATAGAGTCAAAAGTATCCGCTTTCTCTTTTAAAAATTCTACCCAAGAATATCTGTAATATCACAACTTTTCGTGTAACGTTTTACCCTCCTGCTATTAAAGTATAAGTTAAAGGAAACTGAAGTAATGGATTTTCTTAAGTTCATGATCTTGAGGTGAGGGTATTTTTCTGTGATAGAGCTCGAAAAACGGTGAACGGCGGTGCGACCGGATCCGAATTCCAACTTACGGATCCCCTAGAAAGGGGTTTTTAGGATCGCGGTAACCATGGTGTGCATCGGAAGCCGTGCAAGAGATCGTGCACGCTTTTCGAGGAGATAAAGAATTATCTCTAAGGAATAAATAAATAATTAATTAAATATTAAATACCCGATGTAAATTTCTACGGTACGTACCAAGAAAAAGAAACCCTAGCCGGAGAGAACAGAAAGAAAGAGGAAAAGAGAAACCCTAACCGGAAGAGAAAGAAAGAAAGAAGGAGAAAGCGGAGGGACCCGATCATCCCCGACGAACGTGCCGAAGCCGAGAGCGTGAACGGATCGCCTTCTCCGACGAATCGCGGTAAGCGATGCTCTTTTCGGTTTTCGTTTCGGGGTTTTTGTCATCGTTTTTGGTTTAGCCGCCACCGCCGCCGCCGTCCTGGGGCTGCCGCCGCGCGGGACAAAGCCGCGCGGTCGGGCCACCCGCAGCGCCGCGCGGGGCAAGCCCGCGCGGTCGGGCCACCCGCAGCGCCGCGCGGGGCTGGCGCCCGCGCCGCGCTGCAGGCGGTGCCGCACGGGGCAAGCCCGTGCGGCCGGGCTGCCGCAGCGCCGCGCGGGGCTGGCGCTCGCGCCACGCTGCATGCGATGCCGAGCGGGGCAAGTCTGCGCGGCCGGGCTGCCGCAGCGCTGCGCGGGGCTGGCGCCCGCGCCGCGCTGCAGGCCGCGCCCCGCGAGGCTAGCGCCCGCGCCACGCGGGGCTAGTGCCCGCGCGGTCGCGCCGCTGGTGGAGCCGTGCGGGGTTGGTACCCGTGCGGCCGTGCCGCATGCGGCACCGCGTGGGGCTGGTGCCCGCGCGGCCGAGCCGCATGCGGTGCCGCACGCGGCCGGTGCCCGCGCAGCCGCATGGCACGCGTTGACGCGATGGTGGCCGCGTCGTCCGTCGCACGTCGTCGCCACCGCCGTGCCGAGTTTTTTATTGTGTTTTTGAGTTTTTGGACTCGGTTTCTTTACAGAATATGTTTCCGTCCTGACTGCGGTTCTTTTGGGGACATTTAGGTCTGAGTGCCGATTGTGAGCGTGGTTCGGTCTCAGGTGTTCCGGTCAGCACATTCGATGTGGGTACCTTTTAGTATTTTCGGTGTAATGTCGTTCCCGTGTATTTCGTGTGATTAAAGTAGATGTTTTGGTAAACTGTCTAACCCCATTGCATGTAAATCCCGTTTTATATTCTAACTGAGGAGGCTGAGGTCGCAGTGCTGTTTTATATTCTAACTAAGGCGGCTGAAGTCGCAGTATCGTTTTATATGCTCGTATTGCTTACACGCACACCGGCGGTCTGGCCACCGCACAGGGTGTATTTTTCCGGAAAGATGGTAAGATTACCCGTGTACCCCACGACTAGGGATGATGGGGACCCCTCAAGGGAAGGCGACTGCTACTTAGGCAGTAGAGGGGTGGAGGCACCAAGAATTGAGCACGGTATCTGGGGTTGGGGCCCAACATGTTTTTAAATATGGGGTAGGTGCCCAGCGTGATTGTGACAGGAATTTAGCGGTTCATGAGGGGGAAGTGAATGCTCTGGTGTATCGGTTTGTCTTTTCAGTTTATTGCATTTACTTGTTTAACATCTACTTTATTAGTCACTGACTACCCACACTGTGACAGGCCCGAGCAGGGGTGGGAACCGGGACGACGGCGAGGCAACGGTTAGAGGACCCTAGCCTTTGAGGCTATTAAACTTTACAGTTTCATGGTTATCTTTAATTGTGTTTGGTTAGTCTAGCTGTGATTACTTGTGCATGGTTTATCGTGGATGTTGGATTGAGATCTTAGTGTAGGAATATCTACTTATATCTGTGAATGTTGAGATGTATGAATGCGGCTCGTTTTCAAATACAAACATGGTTTCAAAAGTGTTTTCAAACCAAGTGTCGTATGGGCACTGACTTCTAAACCCGTGGATTTATCGTTTCAAGCAATGTCGCCGCTTAAAAGAGATTGCAAAAATGTTTTGTAAAATTGGGTGTCGGGTGGACGGTCAATTGGGTGTCGGGTGGACACCGTCTTTCAAACCTATGGATTTATCCCTTAGAAAAGTATGGTGATTATGATTGTATGGTTAGGTGTGATCTCTCCTTATTATTGCTCAATGATTACATGGTTAAAGTACTTGTCGTGTTCGGAACGCCGTACATATACAAAGGAGGCTCCGCCCGTTTGGGGAGTGAATTTGTATATGTGGCGGGTCTGGCGCGCACCGGAGACAAGGTTCATTTAAAGAAAAAAAAAAATATGTGTACGTTTTTCCGCTCTTTTAGAACCTCCGGGGCGTGACAGATTATATGGTATCAGAGAAAAACGACTTTAACCACGGCGGTCAGTGACCAACATCCACAGAGTGCAGTACCACAAGTAACTAACCAATTTGATAACCAAGGTGTAGGTGTGTAAAGTACGAACGTGAGTGCGGGGAAAAAAGGATAGAGTCCCAGTGTTCGTAGGTCAAGGTGCTAGACCAATTAAGTCTAGGACTAACTTGGTTTCTTTGTATGCACGGGTAATGGCCCGAACCCGGTCTTCAATCGATGGCGCATAAGTGGATATGACGGCTCCGGCAACTGTGGAGAATCGGCTACTTCAACAACAGTTCCACGACATGGCCGAGCGCATTCCCCTTTTGTTAGGAAAGACGAACCCCACCCAGCCCGCCTTCACGAGGATGGTCTACGGAGCGACACTTTTCAGGTAATACCGACGGTGGGTTTATCCGCATTCCGAGAAGTGATCGACAGGACCACTGTGGTGGGGCGGGAATTGGCCGTTGCATGCACCCGGCAGAAGGATCATGAGCCCAGCCGGGGGCCAGAAACGTCCCCAGCTTTATCCCGGGAATGACTTTCCCAATGGGAGCCGACCACCCAAGTACCCGGAGACGCCGCAAGGAACCAGAAGCACGCCGGCGAGAGGACCAGAGCCGGGGGGACCGGCCATGCATCATCTGCGGATGAGCACACCGGGTGATCATTTGTTCCTGGGAGCACGACCATTGCTTCCGTTGTGACAAACTGGGGCAGTCCCGCTCTAACTGCCCCTGAACCCGAAAATAATTCCTTCAGTGGCACGACACGAATGAGAGGTCTTACGCGACGGCGCGACGAAGGACGCACTGCCCGAGAGAAGTAGTAGTAGGTGGCACCCTACTCTTAGTTTTTCCCTTGTAAGTAGGGCCTTGTTAGATATTAGGAGCATCCTACTTCTCCACTTCTTGCTGTGTGCTCCTACCCATATTTATTTAGGAAAGACCCCTTTCTAAGTATAATGTTGATCTTGACCCCAGGAGGACCCTTAGAAGCGAATATTTTGTGCCTTCTTGCCCAATAAGGTTGGGGAGGCTAGATTGCCCCTGGGACTTGGTGGTTATTCCGTTGAAGGAATTCGACGTAGTTCTAGGAATGGACTGGCTCACTAAACACCAGGCAGAAATTGACTGTGATAAACGTCAAGTACGATTACGGGAACCGGGACTTCCGGAGAACGTGTACCTGGCGTGTAAGAGCACCTTCTTTTCGACCGTCATCTTCGCGTCTTAGGCCAGGAGAATGATGGAGGATGGGTGCGTGGCATACTTAGCTTCGGTGGATTTGGCAACGCGACCTACCTCCTCGCTATCCGACATGGCAATCGTAAGGGATTTTCCGGACGTTTTCCCGACCGAACTTCCGGGGATGCCGCCCGGACGTGAGGTTGATTTCTCTATCGAACTTATTCCGGGCACGCAACCCATCACGAATGCACCATACAGAATGGCATTCACCGAATTAAGGGAACTGAAGGCGCAACTGGAGAACCTCCTGGACAAGGGTTTCATCAGACCGAGTGTGTCGCCGTGGGGTGCGCCTGTATTGTTGGTAAGGAAGAAGGATGGGAATCTACATTTATGCATAGATTATCGGGAGATAAACAAGGTCACGGTGAAGAACAAATACCCCCTGCCACGTATTGATGATCTGTTCGATCAACTGCAAGGGGCTCGACCTCCAGTTTGGCTACCACCAGCTCAGAATCAGAGGCGAGGATATACCGAAAACAGCTTTTCGAACTCGTTACGGCCACTACGAGTTTACAGTGATGCCGTTTGGGCTTACTAACGCCCCAGCGGTGTTTATGGATATGATGAACAGGATCTTTAAACCTTTCCTCGACGAATTTGTAGTGGTCTTTATCGACGATATCCTTATCTACTCTCGCACAGATAAAGAGCATGAGGAGCACCTGCGAGTGATTGTCCAGACCCTCCGGGATCGGAAATTGTACGCCAAACTCAAAAAGTGATGGATATTGTACCTTTATTTTAGTTGTACAGTGGTTTCAGATTTTTATTACAGCAGTTATTTTCAGCTCTGATATCTGTATAGTTGCTAGTTGGTACCTTTTTCAGGTTGGACGCTTCGCCTATGCGGGGATTCCCGTATGGGTGGCGAATCTGTTATCGAGCCCGGATCGCAGTTTCGACGCCGGGGCATAACAATATTTGACCGATGGGTCAGTTTCTTCTATACATCACATGGGCGACTGTTCGTCACAGGACGAGGTTTCGGTTTTGATATAGATCACTTGGGCGACTGTTGTCGCGGAGAGAGGACTTGTTTTGGTTATGTGATTGTCATTCTTATGGCACTTGTCACGCACACCAGCGATTTGGGCACCGTGCGAGTGGACTTTTTCAGAGAAGTTGTCTGTTTGACCTGTGATCCCTACGCAACTGCTATTGCGTTAGGGACTCCTTGCGGTTTTCTTTTGCGGTGGGGTTGTTTTACACCGGTGAATGAGTAGGGACAGTTTGCCTAAGGTCGATTGACTGACATAGCGGTGTGGCAGTATCGTGACTGTTGCGATTGGGGTGGGTTACACCCGTTTGCCTGAGGTCAGTAGACCGACATGGCGGTGATGTTGGATGACAGTGATGTGGTATACTACTCGTGGGATAGTTTGGTAGCGATATGGTATTATGGTATTTTGAGATACGGGTTGGTGTACTTTTGCTACTATAGTATTTCCGTTCATACTTATTATAGTCATTATGTTTTATGTTATCGTCGTTTATGTTACTGACTCCCACTGTGTGACAGGTTTGGTCGGGGTGGGGATTAGGGCGTTGGTGAGGACGCTGCCTGGTAAGGTATAGATTTTCCTCGGTTAGGTTCTTCTCCTTTCTCCTTTCTTTTGGTTATTTCCTTTTATGGTCGTATACTGTGCATGTGGACTTTGATATTGTGGATGTGTGGACGTTGAGACGGTCTTGTGATGTTGGATAAATATATCTTTTGAAACTGTGCTTTCGATTTGTGGTTTTATAGATGCGTTCTGTGGATGCAGGTTTTCAAGTATTATAAAGGGTTTGCGAAAACGTTTTTAAAAAAGTTGAGTGTCGTGTGGACACTATTTTTAAACCTTGTGGATTTATTCTTTCAAACATTTTGATGCGTCGGGTGTGCGCCGTTTTATGAAAATAAGATAATAGTGCCTTTAAAGCTTCTACTATGTCATTTGTAAATCAAATGGTGAACGTGGTTGATGTGCATGCTGTATATGTATTTTGTACATGGGGATGCCGTGCATATACATGAGAGACTCTGCCTGTTTATACAGAGAGATCTTCTATGTGTGGCGGGTCTGTGCACGCGCCAGAGCGGGAGATCTAAAAGAAAAAAAAATTGGTTCCAAACATCCAGTTGTTTCCGCTTTAAAATTTCTCCTGGGGCGTGTGACAGATTAAGATGGTATCAGAGAAAAAATGGCATCAACCAGGTTTTATTGAAATATGTGTCCAACATGCACTAAGTACAATATCACATGCGGTTGACCTATGGAATAACCTATACTTAGATACGCAAGAGTGTAGGGTTGATGGGAATTTATTCTCGGTTTAGCTCGGGTATTGTGCTAGTGTAATCATGTCATTTTGCTGTTTTTTTTGTTTGTGCTAGTTTGCCTTATGCTAGGTTACGAAAGGCGGAAAGAATGATGAGGTCGAGGCCGACCACCACCTGGTCCTTGATGGTTGCTGGAAATCTGTTGATTAGGCAACTGGCTCAGGACATGATGGGTCAGTTAGCGGTATTTTTGTTTGCACATGGTGCGGTTGTTAGCGCAGCAGATTGCTGAGCTGGTTTTTTGTATTTCAGACCCCTTCCCCTATGCCGGCCGTTTTAGTTGGCAATAGTATCGGTGATGTTAAGGATTTTTGTATTGGCGTATTTCGTGAAGTATTTTGAGTCTTGAAGATTGAAGTTGAAAAATTGTGGATCACATACATCAATCTCAAGAAGAATGGATTCAAAAGGATCAGGTATGTTTAACTAAACATTTTTGGTAATCCGAATACATTCTTGTAGATTAGAAACACTTGGATTAATTTTCGTTGCATAAAAATCAAAACTGGACATTTTATATGTTCAGGATCCGGACCAGCCACATCCAGTCCGAACCCCGAACAAGGTTAAGTTCATGCGGAATTACAGTCCGGATCATCCCCACTTCAGTCCGGACCCCGAACTCTGTTTTTTGTTCAATCACATGAACAGTCCGGATCAGACCAAATCCAGTCCGGACCCCGAACTGTTTTTTCAGGAAATTCTCTAAAAAAAGACGACAGTCCGGATCAGCCGAAATCCAGTCCGAACCGCCGTGCGGAAAAAATTCTGTTAAGTCTGTTTTTAATTCTTATCTCTTTCCAAAAAGTTTCTAACCTATAAATAGACCCTAATACCATCTTTTAGGGTATTCCTAAGTATTCCTAATAATTCCTATTATTCGAAAAAGGAATCAAAGGTAATCCACGTATAGAGAAGAAAAGATAAATACCGATTTATTTCTAGGTTTTCTTTCTCTATATTTATCGATTTGATTCGAGGTTTTTCAATCTATTCTTTTGAAGAATCAAATCGATGAATACTTAGATTGTCACGCCCCGGGGTCGAAACTGCGACCCGGGCTCGCCAACAGATCCGCCACCTATGCCAAACCCCGCATAGGCGAAGCGTCATACCTGCAAGAAAAGTACTACAGCTAACAGATATCAGAGCTATAAATGAAAATCTGCTGTATAATTAAAATCAACCACTGTACAACTGGAAATAATACAACAATGTCCATCTCCCAAAAATGATAATCATACAATATCCTCATATACAAAGGTCGAGACTCAACCGGGAGATACCTCCAAAAAATACACCAGTGTACAGTCTCTCAATACAAATCATATCCTCACTACATCAGTCTCTCAAAAGAGGAAATAAAACAACTAATCTACTGAAGCTCTCCTCTGAAGGGGTACCGCTACTCTCCAAACATGGGTAGGGATCTAGCTCGCGACTCCCTCGCCTCGATCATCAACCGCAGAATCAGCAACACCCGCTAAGACTCTGCAAAACAAAGGAGAGGAAGAAAAAAGGAGGGGGAAAACCCCCAAAGGGTGTGAGAACTACACCAAAAAGGGAGTTCTCAGTGGGTACCACCGCCAGGACCGACGGTCTGCCCACCAAGTCCTCAATAGACAAAAATTAACCAAAGCCGTAAAGACTGAAATAAGGAAGCTGGAGCCTCTCAACGGGTATCATGCCTCTATGCCTGCTATGCCTGCCATGCCTGCCTATGCCTGCTATGCCTGCCATGCCTGCCTATGCCTGCTATCGGAAACTAAAGTAAGTAACAAATCGGCATCTAAACCGTCTGATCGGAAACTAAAGTAAGTAACAGATCGGCATCTAAACCGTCCGATCGGAAACTCAAGAGTGGCACTCGAGGGGAGCGACCCACACGAGTAAAGTATCTCTGTATAGCAGGACTTTGATCAAGACTATGATCAAAGTGGAAAACTCTGTCCACTAAAGAAAGACCCGACCTCAATCGGATGCAAAAGTACTCAATAGGGGGAAACTCTGTCCACTAGAGAATTCAGAGACCCAATCTGGTGCATAAATAAATATCCGGTCAACCGCCCAATATCCGCGGTTGCCGCAAAGCCCCACAACTAATCCAACCTGTCCCAGACACCAAGCCCCGACTACACTACCCAGATCCCTGCTCGAACCCGAGCAACACTGACCACCTGACTAACAAAGAAGGAGAAAGGAAAAGCATGGTTTCTCCTAAATCAAGTTCCAATAAGTAGTGTAGCGGTAAAAGATGGCCTAACCAGATGACCATACAAGGATGCAAAAGTCCTTTACTTAACAATATGATTTCAGGTATTCCAGTTCTTACAAAATTTAGAGTATACTATTTTATGAATACTAATTGTAACTAATTGCCACAAGCCGGTCTCTATATACATGCATAAGATGTCCCAAGGTACATATCACGTGAAATAGTTTAGCAAAATATTCCCAGTGAGTTTAGACAAAATATCCTTTGCAAGAATTAACATTCAATTCATATTTAGTCTCTAAAGATGTAAGAGCTACCCATAGTCCAATTATGCATGCTATATCCAATTCACTTGTACACTCGCATTATCACATAAGACTAGCTCCAATATGCCTAGTGGGTTATCACAAGTAAGAGGTTAACAACGCTACCCACCTCGAGCGCTAAATCCCTGTCCCAAAATGAAGTCCACACTCGGTCCAAATGCTCACCGCAACACTGCGAAAAATTCCCCAAAAGAACATACAAAATTAAATCCCTCAATGTTCACGAAAATCTGTCCAAAACTTAACAGTTCAGAGTTCCCCTATTTTCACCTACGAAAAGTGCTCGGGAAAATTCCACGAAAAATACTGTCGCGATCCTCGCGACGAACCGGTCGAATCAAGTACCTGCATGTTCAAAACCGAGCCTCCTACGCTGAGATACAAATTCGGCAAGGGAAACACCCCAACAAAAACTGTACAGAAATTCTGTACTAAAGAACTACAGAAAAGGGGGTTTTCACCTTCGGCAAAAATCCAGAAAAATCTGAGAAAAATCCAGGAGATTCCTTACGAAATGTAGATGAGAAACGCCTGTTGAATCGCCTTGATCCGACGCCTGTGCGCGAAGATACAGCCAAAACAATCGAGCGCTGTCCAAAACTCCGCGAAGAAAAATGGGTCACAAAGAAGCTCGGGAACCTACAAAATCCACAAGAAAATAGAGGAAACTCAAAATACCAAACTCAAAGCCCTACCTGTCGAGAGTCCATGTAGTGATCCGGCCTTTCGGGGTTTTTTTGACTTACGTGTAGTCATTTAAGCCTTCAAGTGAAATAAAATTATTCAATTCTTAAAAGTTGGCCATTGTGGGGTGCTAGTATTTTTCTGCGATAGAGCGCGGAAAAAGAAAGCCGACGGTGCGATCGGATCTGAAATCCGATATCGGGATCCCCCGGAACGAGATTCAAAGTGATACGGTGATTAGTCGTGCATCGGAATCCGTGCAAAATATCTTGCACCCGTTAGAGATAAGGTGGGTTATCTCGTAGGGGATAATTAATTAGTTAATTAATTATCCCAGACGGAAAATAATAATTCTCTTACGTACGAATTAAAGAGAAATTGATTAGAGATAAAGTGCGACTATATAAGGGATCCCGATTAAAGAAAAGAAAAGAAAAGAAAGAAATAAAAACCCTAATCGGTGAGAAGAGAAAAAGAAAAGAAAAGACGGAACCCTAACCGGAGGAGAAAAGAGGAAAAGAAGGAGGAAGCGGAGGAACCCGATCGCCCTGATTCACGTGCCGGAGATCGGAGAACGAGACGCCATCGTCTACGGGGAGCGGATCCGGGTCTCCAACGCCGAAAGGAAACAAGATCGGTTCTTTAATTCCGATAGATTGAGGTTAGTGGTCGTTAATCTTTTTGTAGAATTAATCGGGGGTTTTCCGTGTTCTCGTAAGGTCGTATTAATTAGTACATCGATCGCGGATTTTCGTCGTGTTTTGATCCATGTTTTATTCTCGTTCTTGATCGAGGGTGATCGATGGTTTTTATTGAGTTTAATCAATGATTTTTAGTCGGTTTCTTTTTATCGGACTTGGTCGAAAATTCGATCGGGGTTCCGATTTATGTTTTGGTTGTTCGTGGATCAACGGTTTAGCCGTTAGATTTACCGCGGATTTATTCGGAGATTTTTGGGGATGTTTCGTTGGAACATATTGGGTTAACGGGAGACCACCGCCGCCGTCGTTACCATGGTCGCGGGGTCTTCGCCGGAGTCGCACGGGAGCGAAAACGGAGAAGAAATCGCGAAACGGGAGCGAAAACGGCGAAGAAAACCGCGAAATTAGGGTTTACTGTGCTTGTCCGTACAGCACGGTCCACGGGTCCAGGCGAGCACCCGGTGCATGCCCGCAGCGTCGGAAGCACCAGACCCGGTGCACGGTTTCGTGCACCGGCCCGGCCCAAGGCGCGCGGTGCACGCCTCATGCGTGCACCCGGCGCACGCGCTTGCGGCCGAAGGGCAAGGACCCGGTGCACTCTCGGGTCGTGCACCGGCCCGGCCCGAGATGCGCGGTGCACGCCTCCTGCGTGCACCCGGCGCATGCCGCCGCCGCCTGACGCCGTGAACCCGGTGCACGGTTGCCCCCGTGCACCAACCGACAGCCCGAAGTTCATTTGCTCCGTTTTTGTTCGTTTTTCCACCGTTTTGAGCGCCGTCTTCGCCGTTGGGATCACAATCTCCGCGGTTTTCTTGGCATGGCAACTTGGGATCTTTTTGGTCACTGTTTTATTTTGTTGGGTGCCAATTTCGCCGACGCTCCGCGCCTCGACGAAATTGTCGGGGGCGCGCCGTCGGGTCTCTTCTCTCATCATTTTCGCCGCCGGGGCCTTCTTGGTCTAACCATTGACGTCCCGAGTGGGCTACCGGTTGAGGATTGAGTTTTGTTGGACTTTTCCGTCGAAAAGAGTAAATTGGGTCTTGTGTTTTCGGATGTTAGTACACGCTTTTGACTATAGTTATCCGTGCGGACTTTCTTTAGGTCCAGACGCGCAGCGAGGGTGCGCGAAGGATTCGGGTGTTCCGATCTCTCTGCAAATAGGTGGGTACGGTTGCGATAAGTGCAACAAGTGCAGTAAGTGCATCTATCGTCATTAAAGTGCTCTTAATTTATCTAACAAAGTAGATGGACAGTTTAACCTTTCGCATAATTGTGTTTTTATCTAACAATTGAAGGTGCCAATGACACGCCGATCTCGGCAAATCCGTTTTCGGATGCTGCACGTACACAGGCGGATTGGCCTCCGCATGGGTGTACTTTTCCGGAAGAGTGGTCTCTTATGACCCGTGTTCCTCACAAAAGTGTGGGTGCCGTGAGGACCTCTTCGCGCCCGCTGAAAATAGCGCACCAGCACCGCGAAGAGGTTAAAAGCATCAAAGTAGGTGTTTGCGCACGAGGGGAGACTTTAGTCTCTCCGACAAATATTCTGGGGTTGGTGCCCAATTTAATTGATAATTCTGGGGTTGGTGCCCAATTTAATTGATAATTCTGGGGTTGGTGCCCAATTTAATTGATAAATCTGGGGTTGGGGCCCAGCTTAATATGTGCAGGGTTTTAGCGAAATGGTTCCGGTGTATTCGGTTTGCTCCTTATTTCCTTATTGATATTAGACATCTACTTTGTTTGTCACTGACATTACCCACTCCGTGACAGGTGTTACGAGGTGCGTTAGCCGGGAGGGCGGTGAGACTGCGTCGCGAGAACCGTAGACAGAACACTTGGTTTTTATTATCTCATTTCTCTTACGCTTAATTTAGTTAATTTGCTTGTGGGTCGTAATATTCGTGGACATGTATTACTTAGCGCTGTGGATGAGGTGTACTTTTATATTTCGGTTCTTTTGGTGATGTTTTCTTATGCGGCACGTTTTCATGATAAACCAAATGACTGTTACGGCATTTTGGTGTTGGCACATTTCGTGAGTCAAGTCAGTGAGTTGAGTCGGAGTCTTAAAGGGATCAAATTGTCAATCAGCAATCAAAGACTTAGAGAAGATTCAACAAAGAGCTCAAGTTGACACTCAGTGTCTTGAGTCTTGAAGATTGAAGTTGAAGAATTGTGGATCAGTTACATCAATCTCAAGAAGAAAGTATTCAAGAGGATCAGGTATGTTTAACTAAATAATTGTGGTGATCCGAATACTTTCTTATAGTGTAGAAACACTTGGATGATCTTTTAATTGCATAAAAATCAAAAAACTGGACATGGGACATGTTCAGGATCCGGATAAGACCTTGCAATCCGGATCCCGAAGGGTACTTGTTCATTGGCAATTTCAATCCGGATCCTAGGCCATTCCGATCCGGATCCCGAACATGGGACTTTGCTGAATTGCATGAACGATCCGGATCGGACCTTGCAATCCGGATCCCGAACCCTTGGTTTTCTGGAATCGTCAATCTCGTTACGACGATCCGGATCGCAGTAAATCCGATCCGGATCGCCGTCCTGAAAATTTCCAGATAAGGTATGTTTTTGATTCTTATCTCTTTCCAAAGGTTTCTAAACTATAAATAGACGTTTAGGGTTTCTCAAAAACATGGGTTCTCTACCGATCAATTTATAAAACTCTTGTGAGCAACCCTAGAGGCTAGGTTTTCATTGTTCTTCTTAATAGCCTCCTTTAGGTCAATTCGACGGTTCTTTCAAGAACATATCTTTTGTCGAATTGATCTAATCTTTGCTTAGAGATTTCTTCTACGGTTCCTCAATGAGAATCTAAGCAAAGGATCACCATCGAAGTCAATATTCTTATCGACTGAGTTTGCGTCGTGGATTCGACGTGGCATCGTGGATTCGGTGTGCTAAAGGCGTTTCGTGGATTCGAAACGTGTGCTCGTGGATTCGAGTGGCGTTCGTGGATTCGAACGTGTGCAGTGGACGTGCAAACGGTGGAGCGCGAGGTCCGAAGAAGTTGAAGGAGGGGTTAAATCCGTGGAGACGGTAATCACCTTGTTATTCTTCTTTTCTTAGGGATTGTTATTGCGTGGATATCCAACCGGTCAGCGCAAGGTCCGAAGAAGCTGAAGGAGGGGTTTGAGTCCGTGGAGTCGGTAATCACCTTGTTATTCTTCTATTCTTATTGGATTGTTATTGCGTGTTGGTCCCGTGGTTTTTCTCCTGGATTGGAGTTTCCACGTATATCTCGGTGTGCTGTTTTTATTTTCCGCATTGGTTTTTATTTTGCACTGAGATTGAGTTTTTAAGTATTACACCTATTCACCCCCCCTCTAGTTGTTTGATAGTACCTATTTAGATCCTTGTGGATCCTATTAAATAAACCTACAATTGGTATCAGAGCAGGTTTTAGGTTTATCTATCATGTTGGGTGAAAGTGGTAATATTTATAGACCTCCTCTTTTTGATGGGACTAATTATGCTTATTGGAAAGTGCGGATGAGAGCTTTTCTCATCTCAATTGATGAGCGAGTTTGGCAAACCGTGGAACACGGTTGGGTGCATCCTATTGAGGAAGTAGGAAATTCTACTACCCCAAAACCTCGCTCTAGATAGTCCAAAGAGGAATTTGAAAGATCTTCTTACAATGGGAAAGGTATGAATGCTTTATTTAATTCTCTTTCCTCGACTGAGTTCACACGAATTTCCGCGTGTGAAACCGCGAAGGAAATTTGGGATATTCTCAAAATTACACATGAGGGTACTAACCTTGTAAAAATTCAAAAGCTCCAGATGCTTACAAGTCAATTTGACTCTATTCATATGGAAGAGCATGAATTGTTTATAGATTATTACACTAGACTTCAAGATGTAATTAATACATGTGCTAATTTAGGAGAAAAGATCCCGGAGTCGAAAATTGTAAGAAAGATACTTCGGACTCTTCCGGAACGGTTTAGGGCAAAATTTACCGCCATTGAAACCGTTAGTCATCCGGATGAGATGAGTATAGAGGAATTAGTAGGTGCTTTGCAAACTTATGAAATGACTTTTCCTACTAACCAAGTTTCTTCCAAGTCTTCTTCTAAGCTTACAGGTATTGCATTCAAATCAACAAAGGAAGAAGATAGCGAATCAAGTTCCGACGATGAAATCTCTTTTGCCGATTTAGAAGAACAATTGGCGCGGATCACAAAGAAATTTCGTCGGAAATTTTGGAAGAATCGAACCGATGGATCTTCATCCACGAAACAATCTAAAGGATCATCGGGTTCTAAATCCTCTAAACTCAAAGGTGTTGCAAAACCTTATAAAGAAAAAGAAAAAGATGATTTCGAAGGGGAAATCCAATGCTATCGATGCAAAGGCTACGGCCATTTTTCAACGGATTGTCCTTCTAAGAAATCATACAAAAAGAAGGCTTTGCAAGCGAAAACTTGGGACGATTCTACTTCTAATGAATCGACCTCAAGTAAAGAGGAAAACGCCGTTGCTTTTCATGCCTTTCAAATTCCCTCTTCTAATTTGTGTTTATCATCTTTAGTCACTGACTCTACTCCTTTGATTTTGTATGAAACATCAACAACCGGCGGAGAGTCATCAAGTGAGGGGGAGTCGGACGAAGAAGAACTCGTTGAGGCATACCAACAACTTCTTGCGGAATCAAAAAAGATGGCCAAGCATATCAAGAAGTTGAGGAAGCAACGACTTGAAGTTCAAGACGAGAATCAAGCTTTAAAGATAAAACTTCATGATCTCGAGGAGGATCGAGAGCTTTTATTGGATAATAATAAAATCCTCCAAGAAAAGTTAAATCAATCGGAAACGATCGTTAATTCCCATATTAACAAGATTGATTTTCTTGAAAAGCAGTTTGAGGAGATTCATGTCACCAACCAAGCATTGACCAAGCAAGTTCATGAACTCAAATCCGACATACAAAGGCTTTCAACCGTTTCCAAGAAACTAGATTGTATGTGCGGATTAGGTCAAACAACCAAAGTTGGTTTGGGTTTTAAAAAGGATCAAACTGTGCATGCTTCAAGTTCCACATTCAAATTGAAAGGAAGAATGTGTCACCTTTGTGGACTTGAAGGACATTTGGTGAAGGATTGCCCGAAAAAGAGAAAGAAAAATTCTTCGGCAACTTCATCTACGGAGCGAACTCAACGGAATCAAAAGACACATCAAGTCAAAGGAGTTCACTCAACCCACCAAAGGTCCGAGCCACATCATCAATCATACAAGTGGATCACTGCGAGGCAAAGACCTAAGGTGGATCAACAGTCAAAGCTATCATCTCCCAACCACAATGAATCAAGACAACCCAGAATTCGACAATTTTGGATTCGGAAAGGTGATATCTTTCCTTGTCTTAAGTCCTAAATAGCTTATGACTGTATGTAATGCTTTGATTGGTTTTCCTTTCATATTTTTCTGAATCTCTGCATTACATGTTTTCAATGCTCTTTGTTTTTATGTTTTGTTTTTTTTTAAAAAAAAAAAAATGAAAGGATTTTAACGAACAAGTGCATTGAATAAAAAGGGTTTTCCACTTTCAATCACTCCAATTTAATTTTATTTAAATTATCAACTTTACTCCATAATCATAATCTTGAAGATACTTCATTATAGGAGTTTTTGATATTATAAGCATCAAATTTTAGAAATCATGTGTGATCTTTAGATGCTTAATCTATCTCGGTTGTGTGATTTCATTGTGATAAATGTGAGACAACTGATAGACTAAAATTTGGGATTTAATTCTTTCACGTAAGAGATTGCATTCTTACAAGGGTAAATAAATGAATTGTAAAAGATGTGAAAAGAGTTACATCCGAAAGGAGTGTGAAAACTACCACCACATGTTGGAAAGAGCTGCCACCCCGGTCGTCCGGTCTGTGTGTGAAGCTACCACATGTTATGGATGCTTGAAAAATATTTATGAAATTTTGTTTAGTTGAAGCATTCGGAGATTTAAATTTAAAGCTCTTATTTTGAACAATCTCCTGGTTGGTATAAGGTGGGATAGTTGAAAGATGCTCAAAGAGCCACCCTTAGGTATTTTAGTGCTTATCTCAAATTTGAAAGGGTAGAATTCAGAATTGATGTCATTTGGAAATCTCCGTAAGTCATCTTTGTAAATCCGTTACATCTTGATAGAGTTTGGATCTCAAGATTATTTTTGATGACTTGTGTTTGATGAATATAACATGAAAAACTGTTTATAATGTTTTATCTTTGTTTTTCATGATTTTGGAGTAAATCTTTTTAATTTCGTGAAATTAATTGGTTTGAATGGCATCTGTGTGAATTCATTGTTTAAAGCACTTAAATTGATTTCTTGATGGAATACAAATCGGTATTTGAAAAGATTCCAAAATCTGGATTTGTTTCAAGAAATTATCTGATTTTTGCTTTCTGGTACAGGTACGCAATCTGCATTTTGTTGTATACCAGAACTGAGCTTTTATCTCTCTTTCTCTATGAACTAATGCTGTTAGTGATTTCCTTTTGTCTAGTATGTTCACTGTTTGACAATTTGTGACAAAAAGGGGGAGAACAAAAATTAATGATCGTATCACAAAGGGGGAGAACAGAGATGCTCATAACAGGGAGAACATGGAGAACATGGAGAACATGTTAGAGATGCTCATGATAGGGGGAGATAAAGAAAGGACTGAAAAAGCCGAAAAACAAAAGAACCAAAAGGACGAATCAAATGTAGGATTCTAATTTCTAACGACTAACGTTTGATTTTGTTTGGAGTTTTGTTTTGCAGGAATTACATCGCTTTAAGACTCCAAGTTCTAAGTCATAGAGTATGTTCTAGGACTGTTTGGTTCAAATGTAATTTTGTATTTATTGGATCTTTCACGCAAAGAAAATCAATGTTTTGGTGATAACATTGAATTTCGACTTTTTGGTTTAAGATGAGTGACTTGAGCGCTTTTATGTATTTTTGGGTTTTGTCACGAAATTGCCAAAGGGGGAGATTGTTACGGCATTTTGGTATTGGCATATTTCATGAGTCAAGTCAGTGAGTTGAGTCGGAGTCTTAAAGGGATCAAATTGTCAATCAGCAATCAAAGACTTAGAGAAGATTCAACAAAGAGCTCAAGTTGACACTCAGTGTCTTGAGTCTTGAAGATTGAAGTTGAAGAATTGTGGATCAGTTACATCAATCTCAAGAAGAAAGTATTCAAGAGGATCAGGTATGTTTAACTAAATAATTGTGGTAATCCGAATACTTTCTTATAGTGTAGAAACACTTGGATGATCTTTTAATTGCATAAAAATCAAAAAACTGGACATGGGACATGTTCAGGATCCGGATCAGACCTTGCAATCCGGATCCCGAAGGGTACTTGTTCATTGGCAATTTCAATCCGAATCCTAGGCCATTCCGATCCGGATCCCGAACATGGGACTTTGCTGAATTGCATGAACGATCCGGATCGGACCTTGCAATCCGGATCCCGAACCCTTGGTTTTCTGGAATCGTCAATCTCGTTACGACGATCCGGATCGCAGTAAATCCGATCCGGATCGCCGTCCTGAAAATTTCCAGATAAGGTATGTTTTTGATTCTTATCTCTTTCCAAAGGTTTCTAAACTATAAATAGACGTTTAGGGTTTCTCAAAAACGTGGGTTCTCTACCGATCAATTTATAAAACTCTTGTGAGCAACCCTAGAGGCTAGGTTTTCATTGTTCTTCTTAATAGCCTCCTTTAGGTCAATTCGACGGTTCTTTCAAGAACATATCTTTTGTCGAATTGATCTAATCTTTGCTTAGAGATTTCTTCTACGGTTCCTCAATGAGAATCTAAGCAAAGGATCACCATCGAAGTCAATATTCTTATCGACTGAGTTTGCGTCGTGGATTCGACGTGGCATCGTGAATTCGGTGTGCTAAAGGCGTTTCGTGGATTCGAAACATGTGCTCGTGGATTCGAGTGGCGTTCGTGGATTCGAACGTGTGCAGTGGACGTGCAAACGGTGGAGCGCGAGGTCCGAAGAAGTTGAAGGAGGGGTTAAATCCGTGGAGACGGTAATCACCTTGTTATTCTTCTTTTCTTAGGGATTGTTATTGCGTGGATATCCAACCAGTCAGCGCAAGGTCCGAAGAAGCTGAAGGAGGGGTTTGAGTCCGTGGAGTCGGTAATCACCTTGTTATTCTTCTATTCTTATTGGATTGTTATTGCGTGTTGGTCCCGTGGTTTTTCTCCTGGATTGGAGTTTCCACGTATATCTCGGTGTGCTGTTTTTATTTTCCGCATTGGTTTTTATTTTGCACTGAGATTGAGTTTTTAAGTATTACACCTATTCACCCCCCCTCTAGTTGTTTGATAGTACCTATTTAGATCCTTGTGGATCCTATTAAATAAACCTACAATGACTTCGAAAAGGTTTTCTCAAAACGAAGTGCCGTGTGGGCACGGGTTTTGCAACCGCTGGCTTTATCCTTTCTAAACACTGATGCCGCTTTAATATTCCGCTTGATGATGTATGTCTATTGTGTGGTTGATGGTTGGTGTTTGATGTATGTTGTTGTAAATGAGACGCCGTGCATATACAAAGGAGACTCTGTCCGCGGGCAGGGAGAATTTGTGTATGTGGCGGTCTGGCACGCACCGGGGATGAGGTTTAAAATACCTTGTTAAGGAAGAAAAAAAAAGATACACGCAATTTTCCGCTTTGATAGACTCAAAAACCCCCGGGGGCGTGACAGTCCAACAGCGCAATAATCGCCCGAAACGAGGGTCGGGAAGAGCCGGGGGAGCCTGAACACTGGAAAGGGACGAAACGGGTCGCCGGTGAACAAGCGTCACGCCGCGCCGTAAAATAGCAAACCTCGAAAAATGCGCTCCTAAAAATCCCAGGGAAGCTCAGTTAAATTCGTCTCAGGTGGAGGAGAAAACTTGCTAAAGGGCTCACTGTGGAAATCCGCTGAGAAAAAGAGCAAAAAGGGCCCCAAAGGCCCTATTTATAGACAGCCCACAACACCCCCCTCCCCCCCTTGGCCGGATTCGGGCCCCACTTTCGGCGTCCGAATCCGCCAAGCTGGTCGGATGGAAGCCGTCCGACGCGCCCGGAAGTCTCCGGTGCTGCCACGTGTCCCCCGCACAGCAAACAGCTGTGCGGGGCGACTGGGCGCCTGCCGCGTGGCGGGGGGTCGCTGGAGGCGGTGCATGCGCCCGCCCCCTGGCCGGCCGACACGTGACCCGCACTCGAGTGCGGGCCATGTGCGCCCGACCAGCCGCACTGGCGCCCTGCGCTGGCACGCGCCCCGAGGCGCCGCACCGCGCTCCCGTGGACCGCGCTTTCGTGAGCCCGCGAATACCGTGCCGCCGCGTGTCATACGCCAGGTCCACGAAGCCGCGCGCAATTCACTCGGCCGCGCCGCGTGCGCCATCCACTCCGCGTATGCCACGCGTCCCGTCCCGGGTGCACGCCTCCGCGGTGGACCGCGCACCTGCCCGAGCCCCTGTGCGCCTGCCCGCGGCCGCGCGCCGCCTGCCCGAGCCCGCGCCGCCGTGCCGGTGCCCGCCGTATGCCGGAACAGTACCCTGCCGCCTCGAAAATCGTGCCAAGTCATCCGGGCTCCGAAAAATATAAGTAAATAGCCCATTTTCACCGTTTTCGCGAGCTGAATCCAAATCCGAAGTCCGATTTGCCAAACTCCAACTCTAAAAATTGCCGAAGGCATCCGGAAAGGTGTTCTTTTATCCAAACTTCGCGCTGAGCCCAATTTCAATATCCATCGCGCGCAAAGCCACTTCTAAGCATTCGACGGGGTCATTTGACTACTCTCGTGATCCACTAAACACTCTGAGTCTATCACTAGTGTCCAATTGGTGCACAAACACCACCAACGCGCCATATAGGCCTCCAGAAGCTGCTGGTCAACCAGTAATCTAGTCGTGGGGATCTAGGTTCTCACATCCTCCTCCACTAAAGAAAGTTTCGTCCTCGAAACTAGCTTGATTCCACCAGGAGTCACAAACTCCCAGGGTAAGTACTCATCATCACTATCTCTAGCTTCCCAAGTCACCTCTCACTCCCCGTGATTACTCCTCAACAACAACAACAACAGCCAGTACGGCATAGCCCGATTGCGCAACCTCTAATCTCACGAGCCAGAATTCGCAACGGGTGTCCCTCGTACTCCAAACATTCCTAGATCTCAAATGGGGCGAGTCAATCACGGTCGAGGGATCCAAAAACATAACCTTCCTGAGCTGAGACATGAAACACAACAAGGGTTCCATCAAAAGTTGGGGGAAACAAGATAACCGCCAGTGCAACACGCACCAAACCACAACCTGTGTCAACTCAACCAAGGCAACCCGAAGCACACCCACACGATTATCCAATAAGGAAAAGAGCCCTAACAAGGAGGGGTCCTCACTCGGTCACTTCCGAATCTTGACCATCCGAGTGAACTACTCAGCCGCGGTCTATCATCCAAAGGAACCTCAGGGACACAACCACAAGCCATGCTTGTCTCAATAGTCCACACAGCGCCAGCTGTGGAATTATCAAACTCATCCCCAGACAGCTTTCCTGCGCCAGGTATCCGCCATCACAGTGGCCCTGTCGGGGTAATCCAGAATGCTCAACAATAACCCAACGGTAATTCCACAGTCGCTACAGGAGGCATCACTAAAACTCGCAGATATCTCTCCCAACACTAGAAATACTAACATTGGCGCTGGTATCAGTCTCATCATCCGATTGCCAAGCTCTCCTGGCACTGCCCAGTCCAAGAAACTCCTCACCTCGACAATAGTTGTCGATCTCGGCCAAATCCCAAGTGATATCCATATTGGCCGGATTTCCACCGCCGCTCCTACGGCTCGAACAAAGTGACCCAAGAAGGTATGCTTTTGAAGCTACAACTTGTACCTCAATAACTTGGCATACAGCTTCATCCACACAGGCATGGTAGCACATCCACAAGTGCTCCACGTACTCCAAGTCGCTCTAGGAGTAAATCATAATATCCTTGGGGGAACACCACTCCCAATCCGTCCAAGTACAACTGGGACGCACAATTTCTCAAATCTTCAAGACAACAGGGCATTAATTATTCCATTTGGCCTTACTATGAGTTCATAATGCCCTTACCGGATCCTGAATGCCATCATGGCAGAATACGCAACTGTACAATTCCACATAGGTACAGGTATCGCAAACGAACAACTGCCGACGTATAACTCCATCAAAAGGTCCTAAATACCACCCGGACCTGTCTACACTCGAACCATAAAAGGACCCTCATAGTCGTGTATCAATGACGTGGCATCACCACCGTACACCAACGGCGTGGCATCAGGTCAAACAGACCCCTCGATCCATCAGATCCTGCAACTGCGCCATCAGCTCTCTCAGCTCTACCGGCGATATCCAATGAGGTGCTGTCGAGGGTGGCGCGGTCCCCCGAACCACGTCAAACACAATCTCTTTCTCCCTAACCGGCGGCATCATCAACAGCTCAGGTGAAATCACACCCGGGATCTCATGAGCAATAGAGCTATCCTTGAGTCCCGGTGCCGCCGTAAGCACCTCTCACACTGTCGCTATAACCTGTGTGCTATACCTATCTCAACCATCAAGCCTCCTCTCGTCTGCCTCACAGAAGGTCAAAGTCCTCTCTTTTTGCAGTCTAACATTCTGTGGCACCTTACCAATCCAAATCCAAGCACTGGGTCGAAACACCGAACCGCCACAATTACCAGTAAGCCTGCCGGTACAACTCGCGGCCTCAGCTGCATTGGGCATGATCCACAAGCCTCCTCCACATGCACAGCACTAACAGGAACCTGTACCTCGAGTGCACGTGGTAACAAATCTGCCTCTAGTCCATGCAGGAATGCAACATGCTCTAACTCCGACTGCTGTGATGAAATCACACCTGCGACAACTCGATCCAGTACCGTGGCGCCCTCCAACCGGGCGGCACAGGTTCATCCACTCGATGCAAGTGGTTGTCGCTCAATCGGCTTGAAAATCAGGGCTATCCACATCAGCTCTCTCAGCTCACACTGAGGCGACGAATAAGGTCCTCCGCAGATAACAAATCCACGCTACCGCTGCGCCACTCTGATATAGATGCTGATGCGGCCATCGGGGTCCACCCGATCTCTGACATCCCAGGAACCCGTCATCCCGGAAAAGAAGTCAGAAGTGCCTCTGCCGGCCGATTTGTCCTCCATCACCCGGCGCCAAGCGCCAATATCCAAAACTCGCCCCGGCGGCAAATCCCTATCCAAAGGAACTGCAGCGCCACGCTCCATACACAATGCCTACCCCAACGAGGCGTCAAAACCTATAACGGAGGGACTGAATAAACTGAAAGGTATCCTGGCGCAATCCACTCCCAGCCACATATCCTATGCGCCTCGTCCCTCGAACCTGGAGCGCGCAGTTCAACAACTGCCAAAACTCTCTAGCACAGGGAGGCTCTCAATTGATCACTCCATCACCACCAACCACGACTCTGCCTCCAAATGCTCCAACTCAATCTTACGAGTCGGGGGGGTTCATCTGCCAAATTTGGCTCAATAGATCGATCGCGTCCCCTCAGCTCACCAGCTGTCAACTATCCACCCTGCCTCGGTGCCTCGGCACTAAACATTGGCACAGAGGGGGCTACTCACTCCATCGGTGCCACAGAAATCCCCACCCCTGAGGATACTGCAACCGGGTGGTCTCAGAAGGAAGCACTGTCGAGCTGCCCGCTGCTCCGACAACTGTGTCACTAAAACTAGCTGCTCGCTCGCTCTGCCGCTGATAGGCCTCAGACGATACAATCATCTGGGTCCGGAACTCTCTGACCTCAATCCGGGTATCAGGCCCAAAACCAACCCCTCAAGCTCAACTGCTATGACAGGAAGTACATGGGTCAAAACCCAGCATCGGGGAGACAGCTCGCCACGACAAAACTGCAAAACAGCACAAAACAACGCTCGACCCAATCCAGCGAAAGTCTAATGCATGTCACCCGTTCCACAGCATTATGTTGTCTGCAGCCAACATAATCACTTAGGAGAATAAACATGCCAATCACTCTTCCCGTCCCTCGGGAGAGGTATAAAACTCAATCAGGACTCCCGCTATAAATCATGACTCTCACGAAGTCAACCAAGGGTCAAACCATAAGCCTAGGGTTTCTAAGTCCACCATGACCTACAACCTAGGCTCTGATACCACCTAATCTGTCACGCCCCGGGGTCGAAACTGCGACCCGGGCTCGCCAACAGATCCGCCACCTATGCCAAACCCCGCATAGGCGAAGCGTCCTACCTGCAAGAAAAGTACTACAGCTAACAAATATCAGAGCTATAAATGAAAATCTGCTGTATAATTAAAATCAACCACTGTACAACTGGAAATAATACAACAATGTCCATCTCCCAAAAATGATAATCATACAATATCCTCATATACAAAGGTCGAGACTCAACCGGGAGATACCTCCAATAAATACACCAGTGTACAGGCTCTCAATACAAATCATATCCTCACTACATCAGTCTCTCAAAAGAGGAAATAAAACAACTAATCTACTGAAGCTCTCCTCTGAAGGGGTACCGCTACTCTCCAAACATGGGTAGGGATCTAGCTCGCGACTCCCTCGCCTCGATCATCAACCACAGAATCAGCAACACCCGCTAAGACTCTGCAAAACAAAGGAGATGAAGGAAAAAGGATGGGGAAAACCCCCAAAGGGTGTGAGAACTACACCAAAAAGGGAGTTCTCAGTGGGTACCACCGCCAGGACCGACGGTCTGCCCACCAAGTCCTCAAGAGACAAAAATTAACCAAAGCCGTAAAGACTGAAATAAGGAAGCTGGAGCCTCTCAACAGCTATCATGCCTCTATGCCTGCTATGCCTGCCATGCCTTCCTATGCCTGCCATGCCTGCCATGCCTGCTATGCCTGCCTATGCCTGCTATGCCTGCTATGCCTGCCATGCCTGCCTATGCCTGCTATGCCTGCCATGCCTGCCTATGCCTGCTATGCCTGCCATGCCTGCCTATGCCTGCTATGCCTGCCATGCCTGCCTATGCCTGCTATGCCTGCCATGCCTGCCTATGCCTGCCATGCCTGCTATGCCTGCTATGCCTGCCTATGCCTGCTATGCCTACCATGCCTGCCTATGCCTCTCGTACAACGGTCAACAACTCACAATGACCTTGGGACAACCGTCGATCCCCAAACGGTTCCCGACAACACTAGCACTGGTCTACACACAGCTACTAGACTTCACTCGGTCCCCTGACACGAGTGCAACAATAAAGCGAATATCTGTAATAAACCCAATCTGGTGCCACCAGTAAAACTGGCATTGCCTGCTCAGCGGAATCTGCACACATGGCTCGAAACTGCAGGATCGGCCCACATGGCTCGCATCCCAAAGTAAGTAACAGATCGACATCTAAACCGTCCGATCAGAAACTAAAGTAAGTAACAGATCGGCATCTAAACCGTCCGACCGGAAACTAAAGTAAGTAACAGAACGGCATCTAAACCGTCCGATCGGAAACTAAAGTAAGTAACAGATCGGCATCTAAACCGTCCGATCGGAAACTAAAGTAAGTAACAGATCGGCATCTAAACTGTCCGATCGGAAACTCAAGAGTGGCACTCGAGGGGAGCGACCCACACGAGTAAAGTATCTCTGTATAGCAGGACTTTGATCAAGACTATGATCAAAGTGGAAAACTCTGTCCACTAAAGAAAGACCCGACCTCAATCGGATGCAAAAGTACTCAATAGGGGGAAACTCTGTCCACTAGAGAATTCAGATACCCAATCTGGTGCATAAATAAATATCCGGTCAACCGCCCAATATCCGCGGTTGCCGCAAAGCCCCACAACTAATCCAACCTGTCCCAGACACCAAGCCCCGACTACACTACCCAGATCC
The DNA here is from genome assembly GCA_029204045.2 of Tillandsia leiboldiana. Lineage (NCBI taxonomy): Eukaryota > Viridiplantae > Streptophyta > Magnoliopsida > Poales > Bromeliaceae > Tillandsia > Tillandsia leiboldiana. Next base: position 19,789,026 of record CM055074.1, read on the forward strand.
CTGCTCGAACCCGAGCAACACTGACCACCTGACTAACAAAGAAGGAGAAAGGAAAAGCATGGTTTCTCCTAAGTCAAGTTCCAATAAGTAGTGTAGCGGTAAAAGATGGCCTAACCAGATGACCATACAAGCATGCAAAAGTCCTTTACTTAACAATATGATTTCAGGTATTCCAGTTCTTACAAAATTTAGAGTATACTATTTTATGAATACTAATTGTAACAAATTGCCACAAGCCGGTCTCTATATACATGCATAAGATGTCCCAAGGTACATATCACATGAAATAGTTTAGCAAAATATTCCCAGTGAGTTTAGACAAAATATCCTTTGCAAGAATTAACATTCAATTCATATTTAGTCTCTAAAGATGTAAGAGCTACCCATAGTCCAATTATGCATGCTATATCCAATTCACTAGTACACTAGCATTATCACATAAGACTAGCTCCAATATGCCTAGTGGGTTATCACAAGTAAGAGGTTAACAACGCTACCCACCTCGAGCGCTAAATCCCTGTCCCAAAATGAAGTCCACGCTCGGTCCAAATGCTCACCGAAACACTGCGAAAAATTCCCCAAAAGAACATACACAATTAAATCCCTCAATGTTCACGAAAATCTGTCCAAAACTTAACAGTTCAGAGTTCCCCTATTTTCACCTGCGAGAAGTGCTCGGAAAAATTCCACGAAAAATACTGTCGCGATCCTCGCGACGAACTGGTCGAATCGAGTACTTGCACGTTCAAAACCGAGCCTCCTACGCTGAGATACAAATTCGGCAAGGAAAACACCCCAACAAAAACTGTACAGAAATTCTGTACTAAAGAACTACAGAAAAGGGGGTTTTCACCTTCGGGAAAAATCCAAAAAAATCTGAGAAAAATCCAGGAGATTCCTTACTAAATGTAGATGAGAATCGCCTCCTGAATTGCCTCGATCCGATGCCTGTGCGCGAAGATACAGCCAAAACAATCGAGCGCTGTCCAAAACTACGCGAAGAAAAATGGGTCACAAAGAAGCTCGGGAACCTCCAAAATCCACACGAAAATAGAGGAAACTCAAAATACCAAACTCAAAGCCCTACCTGTCGAGAGTCCAACAGCGCAAGAATGGCCCGAAACGGGGGTCGGGAAGAGCCGGGGGAGCCTGAACACTGAAAAGGGACGAAACGGGTCGCCGGTGAACAACCGTCGCGCCGCGCCTTAAAATAGAAAACCTCGAAAAACGCGCTCCTAAAAATCCCAGGGAAGCTCAGTTAAATTCGTCTCAGGTGGAGGAGAAAATTTGCTAAAGGGCTCACTGTGGAAATCCGCCCAGAAAAAGAGCAAAAAGGGCCCCAAAGGCCCTATTTATAGACAGCCCACAACACACCCCCCCTTGGCCGGATTCGGGCGCCACTTTCGGCGTCCGAATCCGCCAAGCTGGTCGGATGGAAGCCGTCCGACGAGCCCGGAAGTCTCCGGTGCTGCCACGTGTCCCCCGCACAGCAAACAGCAGTGCGGGGCGACTGGGCGCCTGCCGCGTGGCGGGGGGTCGCTGGAGGCGGTGCATGCGCCCGCCCCATGGCCGGCCGACACGTGGCCCGCACTCGAGTGCGGGCCATGTGCGCCCGACCAGCCGCACTGGCGCCCTGCGCTGGCACGCGCCCCGAGGCACCGCACCGCGCTCCCGTGGACCGCGCTTTCGTGAGCCCGCGAATACCGTGCCGCCACGTGTCATACGCCCGGTCCACGAAGCCGCGCGCAATTCACTGGGCCGCGCCGCGTGCGCCATCCACTCCGCGTATGCCACGCGTCCCGTCTCGGGTGCACGCCTCCGCGGTGGACCGCGCACCTGCCCGCGCACCTGCCCGCGCCCCTGTGCGCCTGCCCGCGGCCGCGCGCCGCCTGCCCGAGCCCGCGCCGCCGCTGCCCGCCGCCGTGCCGGTGCCCGCCGTACGCCGGAACAGTACCCTGCCGCCTCGAAAATCGTGCCAAGTCATCCGGGCTCCGAAAAATATAAGTAAATAGCCCATTTTCACCGTTTTCGCGCGCTGAATCCAAATCCGAAGTCCGATTTGCCAAACTCCAACTCTAAAAATTGCCGAAGGCATCCGGAAAGGTGTTCTTTTGTCCAAACTTCGCGCTGAGCCCAATTTCAATATCCATCGCGTGCAAATCCACTTCTAAGCATTCGACGGGGTCATCTGACTACTCTCGTGATCCACTAAACACTCTGAGTCCATCACTAGTGTCCAATTGGTGCACAAACACCACCGACGCGCCATATAGGCCTCCAGAAGCTGCTGGTCAACCAGTAATCTAGTCGTGGGGATCTAGGTTCTCACATAGATGGTGTTTTCCTTATCTATCTATATGATCTAAGTATTCGATTATCACCACCAATAAACAAAACAACGATTTTCGAGAGGACAATCGGCACGTGGATTCGCGTGTCCTTGTGGATTCAAGGTGCTACCGCTTTCGTGGATTCGAAGCGAGGTACGTTCGTGTGATCGATACGTGCTATATTGGTGAAGACCGTGGATTCGGTTGGACGTCGTGGATTCGGCGTTGGACGCAAATCGTGGATTCGAGGAGCGTTGTGGAGCGAGCGGAGAAGATCTACTCGGAGCGTATGGAAAAGGTTGAGTCGTAGAGTTACGGTATATCATCTTGTACGTGTTTAATCTTAGTGGATTTCACCGTATTATCGGTCCCGTGGTTTTTTACTCCTGCAACGGAGTTTTCCACGTAAAATCTTGCGTACTTATTTATTTTTCCGCATGTGGTTATTTTTACGCAACGATTTGGTGATTTTATTGTTTACACCTATTCACCCCCCCTCTAGGTGGTTTTTTCCCTATTTAGATCCATTATCGCATAACCCACAAGTGGTATCAGAGCGGGAATAGGGTTGTAAACAGTGGTTGAAGGTGGAAACATCAATAGACCACCGTTCTTCGATGGAACAAACTATGCTTATTGGAAAGTACGCATGAGAGCATTTTTAATTTCCATTGATGAACGGGTTTGGCAATCAATTGAGTTTGGATGGTCATATCCTGCTGAGATTATTACTGATGAAGTTCACACCATCAAACCTAGGTCGAAATGGACTAAGGAAGATATTGATGCATCTTCTTAACGGCAAGGGAATTAATGCTTTATTTAATGCCTTGTCTCAAACTGAGTTTTCTCGCGTCTCGGCATGTGAGACCGCGAAAGAAATCTGGGATACTCTACAAGTTACACATGAGGGTACAAGTTTAGTGAAGATTCAAAAACTACAAATGCTTACAAGCAAATTTGATTCAATTCATATGGCAGAAAATGAATCTTTCACAGATTATTATACACGATTGCAAGATATCGTAAATACATGTGCTAACTTGGGAGAGAAAATTCTAGAATCTAAAGTTGTAAGAAAGATTTTGAGAACTCTTCCCGAAAGATTTCACCCTAAGGTTGCAGCCATTGAAACAGTAAAACATCCGGACAAAATCAAAGTAGAAGAATTAGTTGGTTCACTTCAAACTTATGAAATGACTTTTCCTACTAACTATTCTTCTGGAATGCCTTCATCTTCTTCTAAGTCTTCAGGTTTTGCATTGAAATCAACAAAGGAAGAACATGCAGATTCATCCTCCTCAGACACTAACGATGATCTATGAATGGAGAAATTCGAGAAACAGCTTGCATTCTTGACAAAAAAAATTTGCCGAAGCTTTCGAAAGGAAAATTCAAGCAAATCATCATCTTTCGTTAAGTCCAAGAAAGGCAAAGGATTTTCAAGCTTTAAATCAAGAAAGCAAGAGAGTTCTTCAAAGGACAAGAAGAACACCGAGGGACAAATCCAGTGTTTCAAATGCCGAGGTTTTGGCCATATCTCAACGGAGTGTCCCAACAAGAATCCGTCAAAGAAGAAGGCTATGCAAGCCGTCACGTGGGATGACTCTTCCTCTTCAATGAGTTATTTTCTAGTGATGAGGATAACAACGCCACAGCATTTATTGCATCCACAACTTCACCTTTCGTGTGTTTTTCATCGACCACCGGTTCGTTATCCATCACATCCCTAAATGGAAAAACTGCATCGGATGATGAACCAAGCGATTCCGAGGGTGAAGACTTTGCTTTTGCCTACCATAAATTGTTAAAGGATTCTAAGAAATCGGCAAAGCAAAATAAAAGTTTGAGAAGAAGGTTGTGGGATCTTGAAGAACAAACTAAAAGGGAAACTTCTCTCTCAAACGCTCTTGAAGAGGAAAGGGATAATTTGGTTAAGATAAACACTTCCCTTCAAGAGAAGAACGGGCATTTCGAGAAGGAACATATCAAATTGGTGGATAAAGTGAATTACTTCTTGAAGCTCTACTCCGAGGCTCGACAAGAAAAATTGGAGATGACGAAGACCATATTCCAACTTAAAGAAGATTTGAAGAAATTTTCATCAGGAATGAGCAAGTTGGACAAGTTGCTTGGTCTTGGTCAAACGAACCGTTTGGGCCTTGGATACGTTCGAACTAGTGAGGATCTAAGTTTGAGCGGTACGAAGTTTGTGCCCCAGTTGGTCTCACCTCCTCTTCCGACGAAAATTATCGCAACCAACGTTGACAAGCCTACATCATCTTCTTTGGGTTCAACTGTTACCAAGATATGTCATCGTTGTGGTTTTGTAGGGCACATAAGACCAAATTGCAAGTTTGGAGCAAAACGAGCGAATCAAGCGCAACTTGCAATGACCACCATCAAGAACAAAGACCGGAATTCAAGAAGAAATCAACCAAAGGTCAAGAATAATGGTAGTACATTCATCAAGACAATATTGTCATGGAAATCGAAGAAAAGTAATCAACCAAACAAGACGCGTTCACCAAGGAGTTCAACTTCACGATCATTGCCAACGTATTCCAAAACCCGTAAGGTTTGGAAAAGGTGAACTCTTCCCTTGTCTTGTCATTCACACATCACTACATGCGTATGACAATACGTCTTGGTATTTGGATAGTGGTTCCTCACGGCACATGACCGGAGATAAAAACTATTTTAAATCGTTTGAGAAAACCTCCGGAGGACTTGTTGTTTTCGGAGATGGACGATCTTCAAAAATAGTTGGAAAATGAACAATCACTATTCTATATGGCCCGGTTTTGAACAATGTGTTATTTGTTGAAGGCCTTAAGACTAACGTCATAAGCATTAGCCAACTGTGTGATGATGGTTTCACAGTTAGTTTTTCTGCGATAGAATACCTTGTAACTGATGTAAATCAAACATTCTTTTTGAAAGGGGTTAGGTCACAAAATAATTACTATGCAGTTCCTAGTAAAACTTTTGATCATTGTAACCTAGTGTCACTTGACAATGAAACTCTTTGGCATGAAAGACTATGTCACATAAATTTTAAGGAACTATCTAGAATATCTAACAAAGACGTGGTTAGAGGTGTTCCAAAATTGATTTTTAAAAATAACATTGTGTGTGGAGGTTGTCATAAGGGAAAACAATCCAGATCCACTCACCGGAACTTGAACCACGTGGGAACTAATCGGCCACTGGAATTATTGCATATGGATTTAATGGGGCCGACTGGTCAACCAAGCTTGGGAGGTAAATGGTACATTTTTCTTTTGGTTGATGATTTCTCTAGATATTCATGGGTAGATTTAAAAAAAAAAAAGAGAAAGTGGATACTTTCGAGTCTTTTCATGATATTTGTCATCGAATTATGATTGAAAGAAATGAAAAGATCGTTCGTGTTCGGAGTGATAGAGGTGGAGAATTCATAAATTCAAAATTTATTGATTTTTGTTCTTTGAACGGTATAAAACATGAATTCTCTGCACCTTATACACCGCAACAGAATGGTGTAGTCGAGCGCATAAATAAAGTTGTACAAGAGATGGCGCGTGTTATGCTTCATAGCCGAAAACTCTCTTTATATTTTTGGGTTGAAGCAGTTAAAACCGCGGTTTATGTGATCAATCGTATCTATTTGCGCCCGGGAACGTTAAACACTCCATATGAACTATGGTTTAGTAGAAAACCTAATATCAAGTATTTTCGTATCTTCGGGAGTCGTTGCTACATTTTACGTGATCGAGAAAATCTTAGAAAACTCGACTCTCGTTGTGACGAAGGAATTTTTATGGGTTATTCTACAAACAGTAGAGCATATCGGGTATTTAACCTTGAATCTAAAACGACGATAGAATCTATAAATGTTAAAGTAGATGAAGCTTTTCATTTTCGTCTGATAAATCTACTCTTGATATGTCTCTTGACGATGAATCTCCTGCTAATGATATTGCATCTTTGCATGATAAATCTTCTGAAAATTTTGATGCATCTCATGATTTTTCTAGTTTATCTAATGTGCAGGAATCATCACAAATTCCCCCGAGTACTCCGTTACCTCAAACACTTCGAATGTCCAAGGACCATCCTGAATCAAACATCATTGGAGATCCACAAGAAGGGGTAAGAACTCGGAGACAATTGGAATGTGGAGTTGCATGTTACGTCTCCATAGTAGAACCAAGGAATATTGATGAAGCTCTTCAAGATGATTATTGGATTGAAGCAATGCAAGAGGAGCTTAATCAATTTGAAAGGAACAAAGTCTGGGAATTAACGAAGCCCCCGAAGCAACAAAATATAATTGGTACTAAATGGATTTTCAAGAACAAGAAAAATAAAGATGGTACTATTATACGGAACAAAGCACGTTTAGTTGCTCAGGGCTATTCACAAGTAGAAGGTATAGACTTTGATGAGACATTCGCCCCGGTTGCTCGTCTCGAGTCCATTCGTATCCTTTTCGCGATTGCTTGTCATTTTAAAATAAAACTTCTTCAAATGGACGTAAAAAGCACATTTTTAAATAGTTTTCTAAATGAAGAAGTTTATGTGGCTCAACCGAAAGGCTTCATTGATCATAAACTTCCAAACCATGTTTTTCGACTGAAAAAGGCTCTTTATGGTTTAAAACAAGCACCGCGAGCATGGTACGAAAGATTAATGAAATATCTTTTGGAAAAGGGCTATACTCGAGGGGGAGCCGATCGGACACTCTTTGTGAAGCACTCTCGGGATAACTTCATTATGGCTCAAATCTATGTGGATGACATTGTGTTTGGAGCTACGAGAAACAACGATGCTTCAAAATTCGCCGAAACAATGGAAAACGAATTTGAGATGTCTATGATGGGTAAGCTTACGTATTTTCTTGGATTGCAGGTTAAACAAAGCAATGATGGCATTCATTTGTGTCAATCCAAGTAAGCGAAGGAGTTGGTCAAGAAATTCGGATTGGAAAATGCTAAAGACTATCCGACTTCTATGGGAACTAGAAATAAGGGATTAGGAAGTGAATCTCACGGAGAAAGTGTAGACGAGAAACTTTACAGAAGTATGATTGGAAGTTTACTCTACCTTACGGCTAGTCGCCCAGATATTTCTTTCAGTATTGGGATTTGCGCGAGATATCAATCAGCACCGAAGGAAATTCACCTGAAAGAGTGAAAAGGATCATCCGGTATGTCAAAGGTACAATCAATTTCGGAATTTGGTATCCTATGGGTACATCTCTCGATATTATAGGATATTCGGATGCCGATTGGGCTGGATCAGTGGATGATCGAAAGAGCACGAGTGGTGCATGTTTTTATCTTGGCCATTGTCTTGTTGCATGGCATAGTAAAAAGCAAAACTGCATTGCTCTCTCTACTGCCGAGGCGGAATACATTTCAGCGGGAAGTTGCTCAACTCAATTGATTTGGATGAAAAGTGTATTGAGTGATTTTCGCATCCCTGCGACCTCGGTAACTATTTTATGTGACAACACCAGTGCCATTAACATTTCTAAAAATCCTGTGTTGCACTCTAGAACAAAACACATTGAACTTAGATATCATTTCTTAAGAGAGCTAGTTGAATCAAGTACTTTGCAAATTAATTATATTTTAACTGATGATCAATTAGTCGATATTTTAACAAACCCTTTGGATCAAAAACGTTTTATTCATTTGCGAAAAGCAATTGGTATGCTTTCTTTGAAATAACCAACTTTTGAACCATTGTTTAGGTTAGGTTTTGTTTTGTGTTTTTGTTCTTTTTGTTGGTAATATAGAACATTAAATGAGCATTTGTTAAATTGACTTTAATTGCATTCTTTTATATCTTGAGAAATTTATTATGATCAGGATATCATTATAACTCTTTTGATGCAATGATCATTTATATTAATTATTTTATTTTTAATTGATCAAAGTCAATCCCTCATTTAATGATCTCTGTATTGTTTTTATCTTATTTGATAGTTGAAATAAGTATGAACACGAGATCAATTTTTGGTTGAATACTTAATATCTTTTATAATTGATAGCCAATTGAGGGGAGTTTTTAATGTTTCATACTCAAAAAGATGTGGAAAGAATTACATCCTTAGTGGAGTGTGAAAACTACCACCATATGGAGGAAAGAGCTGCCACCTCGGTCGTCCGAGTACTGTGTGCAGCTACCACATGTTTTACCAAGCATGGTGTTCTTGTTTATTTGATAAAATGCTTTTTGGAATACTTGACTCTGTCAAATTCCAAGGTTGGTATAAGGTGGGATTTCATATTGAAAGATGCTCAAAGAGTCACTCCCTAAATAAATTGACTAGATATATTATCTAACTTATTTGGGATTTCAAACATCTATCGATCTTGATGCTTCATTTTCTTTGCTCAATTGATGATTTGATAAATTCATTATTCATAAGATCGTGTTTGATGTTTTTGAACTTGCTCAACTTTAGAGGTTATAAATTTTATAAATTTTCGTTTCTTTATTTGAGATATATTGATAGATTTATCATACTCCATCTATTTTTATATGAAATGATACTTTTTGTTTAAAGTTGATATGCAAAATGGTTACATACTTTTTCTGGATTTTCTAGAATTTTTTGAAATTTTTCTGAAGAAAAAGTTGCAGGCAGTCCGAACTGGATGATTCAGTCCGGATCTCGAACGATGGGATTTCCTGCGCCAAGCCGATCCAGACTGAACTCATGATCCGATCCGGACCGCGGCTAGGTTTTTATTAAAACCAATGGGCTTTCGATTTCCCATTCACTCCAAATTTCAGTTTTTGATTTCCTGAGTTTCTTTCTCTAGAACCAAGGGCTAGTGGTTTTCTCTTGACTCGATTTCTCTCAGATCAAATAAGTATTTGCATCAAAATCTCGGTTTATTCTCAGTTGATGTTATTTTCTTCAAAACGAGATAGAAATCATGCCCCGAATTCAATTTTTGATGTTTTTCTCTGAAATTTCTTGCATAAATTGAATTTTGGATACCTAAGAAACCTTTCTATGATTGTTTGTCATGTTCTAAATGGATTTTTAGGCTTCGATTTCTGAAATTTCAGTTTTAGGTCAAATTTTTGGAATTTTTGAAAATCATGAGATTGATCTATTTTTAAAACTCCTTTTGCAAAATTATCTTGATTCTTAGCTTCTACATGTGATAAGGATTGTTTGGATATAATTTTTCAAATTTTTGGAATTAAACAAGTTTTTCCATGTTTTTGAGTTCTTGCTCACAGGACCATTTTTTTTTTAAACTCAATCAACAATGGTGTTTGGTTGGATAATCATCTTTGTCACAGCATTGGTGAGCACAAGGATTACAAACAAAATGAAGTAAGATCAAGAAGAACCTCAGCCCATCCTCTCAGATAATTCTGAGACTGAAACAGAAGATTGGGAGACGATAGTAAAGGAAGCAAAACAGGTTACCGCAGCTAACGATAGGTCCGCACTGAAGAACAAAGCACCTATGAAATCTTGCTCGACGATAAGAAAATATGCGAGAAGGAAACAAACAAGGGGTAGTGGACTTCATATTAATGAGTCACTTGCAGGAATACAATCTCCAACTAGAGAAAACATCATTCAAATGAAGGAGTCTGAATGGATTGAAGGTAAACATGCCTCATCGATTTCAGTACCATCTGCAACCTCGCTACCTGCCTCAACTCCAATGAGAGACACGCCAAAGGATGATGTGTTTGTGTCCTCCATATTTCACGAGCAACGACGAATGTGTTTAGAACAAGAAGGACTGTCACTTGATTTACAGCATATCTCTACCGATCAATGCAAGATTCGAAAGAAATGTTCGAAAGTCTCAAAGCTGCTCAAGGCAATTTTTAACAAATTGGGTTGCAGCAGCTCTGAAGGCTCTGATTCTGGATAAATTTTTCTAACTTTGTTTTGCAGGTTTTACATTTTTGTTTCTTTACCTTAAGTTTCTTTAACTTTTGAACTTTTTCCTCCTTTATATTTTGTTTTGGCATTTGTGACAAAAAAGGGGGAGAGAACTTGGAACTTGGAACTTTTGAGAACTTGAAACTTGAAGGTAAGTAGGACTAAACCTGTGATAACATGCCATATGACTAACTATTTGACTAATTATTTGGGCATGTAATATTTCTAACAAGTGATTTGCGACAACTGACACAACTTAACTGTGAACTTGTTAATTATTTGTAAACTTTGAAATATGACATTTGGAACGTTATGGATATATGTTGATATGTGAATCTTTGATTGTCTACTTTCATACATATCTGATTAAACAATGTCATAAGTTACATGAGTATAAACTCTATCTCTCTGATTGCTTATTGAATTTTTAAATTCTTGAGGTATCTAATGATTTCTTTTGTCAAGAATTGTTTCTTTTGCAGAGAATACAAGCGTCTAAGTCTAGAGTTTGTAATAGGAGTTTATCTCTTGTATTTACACTTTATTTGGACCGTTAATGTAAGTTTTTGTTGTTTGGTGATAGCAACAAAGATATTTTTTTGTTTATTTTTGTGGATTACATGTTTTGTCACGAAACCGCCAAAGTGGGAGATTGTTAAGGGTTTTTGTATTGGCGTATTTCGTGAAGTATTTTGAGTCTTGAAGATTGAAGTTGAAGAATTGTGGATCACATACATCAATCTCAAGAAGAATGGATTCAAAAGGATCAGGTATGTTTAACTAAATATTTTTGGTGATCCGAATACATTCTTGTATATTAGAAACATTTGGATTAATTTTCATTGCATAAAAATCAAAACTGGACATTTTACATGTTCAGGATCCGGACCAGCCACATCCAGTCCGGACCCCGAACAAGGTTAAGTTCATGCAGAATTACAGTCCGGATCATCCCCACTTCAGTCCGGACCCCGAACTCTGTTTTTTGTTCAATCGCATGAACAGTCCGGACCAGGCCAAATCCAGTCCGGACCCCGAACTTTTTTTTCAGGAAATTCTCTAAAAAAAGACGACAGTCCGGAACAGCCGAAATCCAGTCCGGACCGCCGTGCAGGAAAAATTCTGTTAAGTCAGTTTTTGATTCTTATCTCTTTCCAAAAGGTTTCTAACCTATAAATAAATAGATCCTAATATCATCTTTTAGGGTATCCCTAATTATTCCTAATAATTTCTATTATTCGAAAAAGGAATCAAAGGTAATCCACGTATAGAGAAGAAAAGGTAAACACCGATTTATTTCTAGGTTTTCTTTCTCTATATTTATCGATTTGATTCGTAGTTTTTCAATCTTTTCTTTTGAAGAATCAATTCGATAAATACTTAGATGGTGTTTTCCTTATATCTATATGATCTAAGTATTCGATTATCACCACCAATAAACAAAACAACGATTTCCGAGAGGACAATCGGCGCGTGGATTCGTGTGGCCTTGTGGATTCAAGGTGCTACCGCTTTCGTGGATTCGGAGCGAGGTACGTTCGTGTGATCGATATGTGCTATATTCGTGAAGATCGTGGATTCGGTTGGACGTCGTGGATTCGGCATTGGACGCAAATCGTGGATTCGATGAGCGTTGTGAAGCGAGCGGAGAAGATCTACTCGGAGCGTATGGAAAAAGTTGAGTCGTAGTGTTACGGTATATCACCTTATACGTGTTTAATCTTAGTGGATTTCACCGTGTTATCGGTCCCGTGGTTTTTTACTCCTGTGACGGAGTTTTTCACGTAAAATCTTGCGTACTTATTTATTTTTCGATTGGGTTATTTTTACGCAGCGATTTGGTGATTTTATTGTTTACACCTATTCACCCCCCCTCTATGTGGTTTTTCCCCTATTTAGATCCATTATCGCATAACCCACAGGTGACAGGTGGTGTTAATTTTTGCTAGGACGCCCTTGTGGTCACCACAGCGGGATTTGCACAAGGATAGGAGACAGCTGTAGTGAACCGGAATTTTGGTATATAAATAAATGTAAATAAAATGGTATGAAATGCTATTTTATTGAATTTATTGAGGTAAAGGATGACCTGGAAACGAATTGGGCCCAAATCGGGATTAGATTGTGAGATCTTGAATCTTACATGAGAAAGTGGGCCCAGATTGTAAGTGGAAAATTCACAGTTTCGGAAAATTCTGAGAAAATTATGGGAGCTCCGTAAATGTGTTTTAAGGCCACAGTAAAAGTTTCGCGTTGATCGGACACCCGGATAGTGAGAACGGGCTCCGCCAGCGAAATTAAATACAGTGAGACTTCTGGTAACCCAAAGAGGGTCCAAACTGAAAAGTTTAAGTACCAGGAGGTAAATTAAGTTAAACTGTGGCTGCCCGTCAAATTTGAGCGAAAACGGGCGAGAAACGGGCAAGAACGGACGAAAACGGGCGAAACTGGGCTTGGGCCCAAGTTTCGGGCGCCCGAAAGTGGGAACCGAGCGCCCGGAAAGTACTGTAGCAAACCGGTTTTCGGGCTGCAGCGAACCGGGTTTTTCCACTATAGCAAACCGGTTACTGTAGCAGCCCGGTCCGAAAGATATGCGCCCGAAAGTTACTGTAGCGGCCCGGATCCCGAGGCAGTGGCACGGATCCCGAGGTAGTTGGCACGGATCCCGAGGCAGTGGCACGGATCCCGAGGCAGTGGCACGGATCCCGAGGCAGTTGGCACGGATCCCGAGGCAGTGGCACAGATCCCGAGGCACGGGCGCGAATCCCGAGGCAAGCTTTCCCGCGCGACGCGCTGTGGCGCGCGGCCCGAGGCCGCGTGGTAGGTGGGGAAGCGCCACGTGGCACTTCCTCATTGGTCGCTCTGACGGAGGGAGCGGGGGCGCGTCGGGAAGGCGCGCGGGCCCTAGCGCGGTGTCAGCGGGCAGTGCCACGTGTCGGCCTCCCATTGGACGGTCAGCGCGATGTGACGCGCTGACGGGACAAGTCGCAACCACCGCGAGCTGGGTGCGGTCCACGTGGCGGCCTCCCATTGGCCGCCGCAGTTCGGTGGTCGCGGTGCACGGGTCCAGGGACACGTGTCATCCCTTGATTGGCTGAGCGAGGGTGACATGGCGCCCAGCTGGCGCTGCGTGGACGCGTGGACCGCGGCGGGCCGGTTACTGTAGCCGCGAGAGGGCTCGGGGTCAAACGACGAACACGAGCTGCGATAGCTGATGACCGCACTTGTTGGTGTGGTCTAGCAGCAGGTCAAGCTTCTTGCCGCTAGACGGGAACTTCCCGCCGACGGGCAAACAAATTCCGACGCCTAAGAGTGGCGTCAAGGTGACAGTCGGAGCAGATCAATAGGCTCCAGTGGCTGATAGCGCAGCAAGCTGAGGCTGTATAATAACGCATGAGTATATGGCGTCGCCGCTTGTAGGGATAATGGTAGAGCGAGTGGCAGTGGCCGCCGAGCTTTTGTCGGCGCACCCCGCACCTTCAGCAAGGGGTGTTATAAGCTTGCGCCAGCCATTTTGCTGGCAAGGTATGGTCGGAAAGGTCCAGTGAGGGACCAACTTACAGAACGCTGGTGATCGCTATGTGTGAGAACCAAGTTAATGTCCTAAGGGTGAGGGCAGGGAAGGTTTACAAGCCTAGAGTAGGCTTCAGGATGCGTGGGCCTCTCGAAAGAGCGAGAGTTTTATGGCGCCGGTCCGAGGGATCGGCATAATGGCAAGGGTTGCCACCGCAGGATTTGAGTGTTAATCACCAGGGTGGTGAACTGTTATTGTGGTGCCTCGACCCAGTTGGGAGAGAGTGCCCAAGAGCCGTAGGGGTACGTAAGCGAATCGCTTAACACTGGATTTTTGCAAGTTAGCATGGGGGCGTAGGACGCCCAACTGTTTGGGTGCTCATGGAGCACAAGTATCGCTTAGCCAGAGAGAGCTGATTAGGTGGCATAGTAGCCTTTGCCCAGTGTGGCCAGAGTTGATAGAGAGTTTGGATCGTGGATTGACGACTTGTCAGTTGGTTTTGCTCAGTGAGCATAGTGGTCGCGTGGCGACGATTAGCTGGTTCGCTTGGGGACGATCCGTGCCTGGACCATGTTTGTGGACTGTGGGCCTGCAGCCCAGTGGGCAGGCGCAGTCAGCTGTGAGAGACAGCGGCCCGGGACCTGATGGCGGGGCATGATAGAGATTTGGTCGGGGCGGTAGTCCGAGCGATGACCCGGGAACGTGGAATGCCACGTGTGAGCGTTGAGGCTATTAGTACACTGAGAGTGTGAAATGACCAGGCCGTAGAGCTAGTGGTGATTGAGGTACTGTAGCTCCTAGTGGGAGTGTTGGTGTAGTAATCCTAGGTGAGGATCTACCCGTATGACGATTGGGTATGTGTGCTAGTGAGAGCCATTATACAGAGTTGGACTGGTTGGGCTATAGGCCCCTGTTGGACCATGGTCTGTGGACCCATTAGTAGTCCGAGATGTCGGGTTAGCCGATAACCCGTGGACTTAGAGCGCTAGCAGCGTGTGAGATAGTTGAGGACTTGTGGATTGGCCTTTGCACTCCACATTAGGCAGCGGACTGACCGGAAAATGCGGTAAATGTAATTAGTTGCAGATGCAACCTCCTTGTGAAAGATAAGATGATCGCGGAATTAAAGTGAAGATTTCGCAAGATGAGACTTCGCCATTTGTGGCAATTGAGAGAGCAAGTGCTCAAATGTGTCTCTCACCTACTTGGTGAAAGTGGCCAGACACCAGGTCTGAGGTTGTCACTAAAACGAGATAGGGATCCAGGAACGAGCTGCTCGTGTAATTGTAGGCGAGCAGGCAATATGATGCCGGTCACGAGGTTCAGTGAGCCCAGTAGTGAGGGCAAGTTTCCCCCTCTTGATCAAGTGGGAGTCGAGATGTGACTCAAGTTTCGAGGACGAAACTTATTTTAAGGGGGGTAGAATGTAGTGAACCGGAATTTTGGTATATAAATAAATGTAAATAAAATGGTATGAAATGCTATTTTATTGAATTTATTGAGGTAAAGGATGACCTGGAAACGAATTGGGCCCAAATCGGGATTAGATTGTGAGATCTTGAATCTTACATGAGAAAGTGGGCCCAGATTGTAAGTGGAAAATTCACAGTTTCGGAAAATTCCGAGAAAATTACGGGAGCTCCGTAAATGTGTTTTAAGGCCACAGTAAAAGTTTCGCGTTGATCGGACACCCGGATAGTGAGAACGGGCTCCGCCAGCGAAATTAAATACAGTGAGACTTCTGGTAACCCAAAGAGGGTCCAAACTGAAAAGTTTAAGTACCAGGAGGTAAATTAAGTTAAACTGTGGCTGCCCATCAAATTTGAGCGAAAACGGGCAAGAACGGATGAAAACGGGCGAAACTGGGCTTGGGCCCAAGTTTCGGGCGCCCGAAAGTGGGAACCGGGCGCCCGGAAAGTACTGTAGCAAACCGATTTTCGGGCTGCAGCGAACCGGGTTTTTCCACTGTAGCAAACCGGTTACTGTAGCAGCCCGGTCCGAAAGATATGCGCCCGAAAGTTACTGTAGCGGCCCGGATCCCGAGGCAGTGGCACGGATCCCGAGGCAGTTGGCACGGATCCCGAGACGGTGGCACGGATCCCGAGGCAGTTGGCACGGATCTCGAGGCAGTGGCACGGATCCCGAGGCAGTTGGCACGGATCCCGAGGCAGTGGCACAGATCCCGAGGCACGGGCGCGAATCCCGAGGCAAGCTTTCCTGCGCGACGCGCTGTGGCGCGCGGCCCGAGGCCGCGTGGTACGTGGGGAAGCGCCACGTGGCGCTTCCTCATTGGTCGCTCTGACCGAGGGAGCGGGGGCGCGTCGGGAAGGCGCGCGGGCCCTGGCGCGGTGTCAGCGGGCAGTGCCACGTGTCGGCCTCCCATTGGACGATCAGCGCGATGTGACGCGCTGACGGGACAAGTCGCAACCACCGCGAGCTGGGTGCGGTCCACGTGGCGGCCTCCCATTGGCCGCCGCAGTTCGGTGGTCAAGGTGCACGGGTCCAGGGACACGTGTCATCCCTTGATTGGCTGAGCGAGGGTGACGTGGCGCCCAGCTGGCGCTGCGTGGATGCGTGGACCGCGGCGGGCCGGTTACTGTAGCCGCCCGAAAGTTTTCGGGCGCCCGAAAGGGTGCGCCCGAAAGTCCGGAAATGGCCTATAAAGGCCCGAAATGGCTCATTTTTCCTCCTTTTCTTCGTTTTGGCTTCACCCGAGCGTACCAGGAGGCGAACCGGGTGATTTCGCCCGGGGTTTTCGAGGGCGCCCGAGCGCGCCGTGGACTCCGTGGAGCGCGCAAGATGTTCCAAAGAGCCTAGTGGACACGTTGGACGACGCGACGATGTTGAGGTAGGTCCCGTATGCCATTTTGCGGTATTTCTGGCACAGTTTGGAATTTCCTTCTTGGATTTTGGATTTGACCCCTTTTGCCTACGTGCGTGTTAGGGACCAAGTTTTACTGTGCCGTTTTACTGCGCGAGTTTCGCGGGCATTTTGGGCGCGCCTCGTTTTGCGTGCCGCTCGTGGAGATATGCATCGTTTTGCGTGCGGATTCGACAAATCTGCACAGTTTTGGGCGCAGGCTCAGAAAATATGCACCGTTTTGCGTGCGACCCTACAGTCGGATGTGCACCGTTTTGCGTGCAGTTTCGAGGTACGTGCACCGTTTTGCGTGCAGTTCGTGTTGTCGCGCACAGTTTTGCGTGCCGACCCTAATATTGTGCACCATTTCTCATGAAGGGTTAGAAAAAATATGCACCGTTTTGCTTGCAACCCTATAGTCAGACGTGCACCGTTTTGCGTGCAGATCTGAGGTACGTGCACCGTTTCGCGTGCAGATCGTGTTGCCGCGCATCATTTTGCATGCCGGCTGAAGTGGCGCGCACCATTTTTACGTATGGATTTTAATGACATGCATCGTTTTGCGTGCAGGATTGTAGAACGTGCATCGTTTTGCGTGCGGACTCGAGGAATGTGCACCGTTTTGTGTGCAAGCTCGAGGAGACAAGTGGAATTGCGCGGAGACCAATTGCAAGTGTCTACAAGCAATTGGGGACACCACAAGGTGGGGAATTCTGCCGAAATTGGGTGACATCTCCCCTTGCTCCCTTGCTTTTCGATTCGAAGCATGATAGTAGCCTGTTAGAGGCGTTAGGTAATTATGATATTGATTGCCTGTATAGATGGATTCAGATGAAAAAGAGCAACTGTTGGTTGCCAGAGATAGGAGAATAGTTGTGCATGTGCAAAGAGACACAGAGGAAAAGTGCAACTGTTGGTTGCCAAAGATAGATGATGAATATGCATGCGTAGAGATAATTATTATTTTATGAATGAGATGAAAATAATTGCATGCATGAAAATGATTAGCTATTCATGATCATGAGTATGTTAGGGTATAACCCTAGGAATCACGTGACATAAGGGAATAACAGTTGTTGGTAGTAAGACTAGGAGAAAACCTAGTATAGGGGTTTGACGAGTGACATCAACTTAGGAGTTATCCTAGGGAGGACGAGTGGCATGGTCTTAGGTGACAACCTAAGGACATTGGATAGAGTGATCAACATAGAGTCAGAGAACTCTAGGATGTATATGACATGGAACTTAGGTAAAGAGAACCTAAGGTGAACTAGAGGTCAGCATAGAGTTAAGGAACTCTAGGACAAGTATGACATGGAACTCAGGTAAAGGGAACCTAAGTTGAGCTAGAAGAGTTTAAACTCACAGACAGGAAATTAGAGTCGGTGTAACTCTAAGATAATAGTGGAACATGAAATTAGAGTCAGTGTAACTCTAAGTTAATAGTGGAACAGGAAAATAGAGTTAAGTTAACTCTAGGATTCAGTGAGGAATCAGGAAAGTGAGATGAGATCCCAAGGTTAAAGAATTAACAAATATAACCCTACCAAGTCATAGGGTGTCTGGGCAAAGAGGACAATAACTTTAACTTCAATTTTAGTTAAATAAATAAAAGAGAAATGTTTAAGAGTCCAATAGACTCTCTAGTTACCCGTGTGGCAAGACCTAGGGTAAGGGATGAAAAAGTGGTTAATAAGCAAGACAAGCAAATTGCTTAAGATAAAGAGAATGTAAATGGCGCCTTCGAATTTGAGACTCGTCAAGTGGAGCAGGACTCCCTGGGCAGTGACCCGTCGGATGAGGTACTTTCGAAAGGCTTAAAGTTAAAAGCAAGCTAAAAGTGGCTAAAAAGCATAAAGAGAATGTAAATGGCGCCTTCGAATTTGAGACTCGTCAAGTGGAGCAGGACTCCCTGGGCAGTGACCCGTCGGACGAGGTACTTTCGAAAGGCTTAAAGTGAAAGTAAAGAGCTAAATGCTCAAAGAAAAGAGAAAGAGATTTGCCAGTGGCAAAATGGGAGCTATAAGCTCGAATAAGAAAGGAAAGCAAGTGTTCAAAGGCAAAGAGGCTAAGAACTAAAGTGAAAAGAAAAGAAAGAAAACATAAAAATAAAACGGGCGGACCTACGGTGAAATCAGCCCAGGTTGGAGGTACGGGCAGTATCCCTCTCCCGGGCAGTGACCCGTTCGGGACGTTTCTTCCGTAGGACGGGGTAACACTTGCGGGTGTTATCGGCAACCTTAGAAATCTTATCTTATGGTAGCAGGACTACCGGGCTTGGGCCCGTTGGATAAGAATTTCTGAGGGTTAACTTGAACTAAAGCACCAGAATTTAAAGAATAAAGAGAAAATAGAGTGGCCAAGATGGCCGGGTTAGTTGAACCCTGTATGCAGCGGCATAGTGGCCGAGTTGGTGCTTAGTAGCATAGTATGACTAGACAGAGTAGTGCTGGGTCGATGTGTACATACAGACAGTGATATATTATTTTGCATAGCTGCATTTTGATTTCGAGGATTTTAGTTTCCTAGCACTATTATTATTGCTTCCATTGGACCAAGTGGTGTAGGACACTTTTTCTCGGTGGTTGAACCCACTGGGAACTATGTCGTAGTTCTCACACCCCTTGGGTGACTCCCCCCCCCACAGGTTCGGGTATGGATGCAGCGATCGCGACGGTTCAGAGGCAGACGGCGAGGTATACGGCAGGGGCAAGGGCCCAGCAGCATAGAGACCTAGAGGGTCTAGAAGAGGTATCCCATTTATATATTTCTTGAGTGAACCTTGTATGGTGAGGAATTTATGTAAAAGAATTGTAATAATTTTATTTGCAAGTTCAGAGATGTAAAGTGTAATAAAGTAGTGCATGGTTCACTCTTGTATGCTTTCATTTCCGCATTAACTGTATGTTATTGAATGAAAGTTTTAAATTTATAGTGATTTTTAATACTCTGATATTGAGCTTCCGCATACACTTGTGTTATTATGGATGTTACCGTTCCTTTCGGGTAGGAAAAAGGCCTTACCCGGTTGGCGGGTCTGTTGGCGTGCCCGAACCGTACAAATTGGCGGACTCGGGGCGTGACAACAGCGCCCTCGGATGTTCCTTCGGAAGTGGTTCTTGGACCTACGCCAGGGGCTATGTCACGCCCCGGGGGTTTTTCGGTAAAGTGAAAAAGCGTATACCTTTTTTTTCTTTATAAATAACTATCGACCTCGCCCCCAGTGCGTGTCAGACCCGCCACATATACAAATTTACTCTTCAAGCGGACAGAGTCTCCTTTGTATATGCACGGCGTCACATTTACAACAACAATTCAACAACATTCTTTAACCACACAGTCTCAGTGAACAAAGGAAGAAAAGGTAATTTCATTCAATCACATCCAGAGTTAAACTACAGGTTTTGCAAACGGTGTCCACACGACACCTAGTTTTTGAAAGCATTTACACATTCACACTAAAGCGGCCATATCTTTTTTGTTTGTTGTAAACTACGCCGCATAAAAGTCCATAAAAGTATATCAAATCCACAGTGCTAACTAAATGACTATCCAACATCCCACATGATCCACATTCAAGCAAATTAAACTAACAGTTAAACCGAAAGGAGAAATGAGATAAACCGGAACGGAAAATAGCGTAATAAAGCCTCATACGGCTAAGGTCCTCTCGACGCAGTCTCACCACCGTCCCAGTTATTATACCTAGTCGGACCTGTCACAGTGTGGGAAGTCAGTGACAAATAAAGTAGATGTTTCAACAATTTATAATAGCTTTAAAATAAAACAAGTACACCGGAACCTTTTGCTTTTTCACCTCATGTGTCCACCTCACTTGATTTAATTACACCTGGTACCTGTCGGGGAGTCGATGATCTCCCCTCGTGCACAATCACTTTACTTACGTGATGCTTTTAACCCCTTTCATGGTACTAGTGCGGCACTTTTAGCTGGCGTGAAGGGGTCCCCACTGGCACCTACACGAATCGTGGGGCACACGGGTCATTCAGACCACTTCTCCGGAAAAGTACACCCATGCGGAGGCCAATCCGCCGGTGTACGTGCAGCATCCAAAAACATGGTTTGCCGAAGTCGGCGTGTATCAAGCACCGCGACCCTCAGTCGCCACAATTTTAATAATGAAAGAACAATACACATTCATGCGAAAGGTTTAACAGTTCATCTACTTTATTAGACAGGTTATTAAGTCTTTTACGATGATATAGTGCACTTATTGCACTTGTTGCACTTATTGCAAGGGTACCCACCTGGTTGCGGGAAGATCGGAGCACTTGGACCTTTTAACGCACTCCCGCTGCACACCTGGACCTAAAGAAGTCCCCAAAAGCGATAGTTAATAAAACGCACTAAGAAACGGAAATCCAAAACTAACCCCGCGATGAAAAACCCAAAAACGACGCTCCTACGACACTTGACGGTGCCCCGCGCGGATGCCGCCGCCCGCGGATACCCCGCGTGGCCCGAAACCGCGCGGTGTGCATCCGCGGGCGGCGCCCGTGCGGCGCCCGCCTGCCCCGTGGGTGCCCCGCGCGGCGCGTGCCCGCGGCGGCGCCCGTGCGGCATGCGCCCGTCCGCGGGCGCCCCGCGCGGCACAAGGCCGCGCGGTGCGGCGCCCGCGCGGTACGCACCCGCCCGCGGGCGCCCCGCGCGGCGCAAGGCCGCGCGGTGCGCACCCGGGGGTGGCGCCCCCTGCGGCGCTGCCCGCCCGCGGGCGCCCCGCGCGGCGCAAGGCCGCGCGGTTGCGCGCCCGGGGGCGGCGCTCGCGTGGTGCCCTAGCGGCGCCCGCGTCGTTCGCCCGCCCGCGCCGTGCCCTAACGGCGCCCGCGTCGTTCGCCCGCCCGCGCCGTGCCCTAGATCGTGCGGCGGGGTCGGTGATGATGACGGGGACGGAGACGGCGATGTAGACAACGAAAAAGACGCGAGAAAACCCCATTAACGCAACAAAATGAAATCTACTTACCGAGAATCCCGACGGGGAAGTCGACCGATCGCTCTTCTAATTCTGGTACGTTGTTCGGGGTGATCGGATTCCTCCGTTTTCTTCCTCTTTCTTTCCTTTTTCCTCCTCCGGCTAGGGTTCCGCCTTTTTCTTATCTTTTCTCCCTCGTTCTCTCCGGCTAGGGTTTTTCTTTTTGCGAAAAGTGGGATTTCCCTTTTCGTACGTACAAATAAATCCCGTCTTTTAATTTCTGTCACCAATTAATTAATTCTTTAATTAATTAATCCTACGGGATAACCCACCTTTTAATACCCGTAACCGAATAACTAATTCTCTAATTAATTAATCGCATGAGATAAACCCACCTTTTCCTCGGAAGGCGTGCAGGATATTTTGCACGGGTTCTGATGCACGTTAAGTCCGCGACAACTAAAAACCCTGTTCCGGGAGATCCCTAAGTCGGATTTCAGATCCGATTGCGCCGTCGGTCTTCGTTTTTCGTGCTCTTTCACAGAAAAATACTCATGCAACCCACCGACCGACTTACAGAAACTCGATAATTCAAATTCACTAAAAGAAACACTTTACTAACCGGAGGGTAAAAATTATTAAAAAAACCGTGTCATTACAGGCTACTGACGAGGACCCTGTAAGGGTGACTATGGTAGCAACCTCCCACGCCCTTTCCACCTTCTCAGTAGGAAGAGATGCTGCTTTTAGTGCGGGGCAGGTTCGGGTGAGGGTAAGTTTTGCAGATTTAGTGGTACAATCCGCCAGTGTTTACTAGTAACGCGACCGATCCTTTGGTCGTAGGGAGTTGGGTAGATACCCTAGTGTGATGCGTTGGAGGTTTGTGGTTGGAGGAGTGCGAGCGGATTCCTCTAGCAGTCTTTTTCTAGAGGGGACCGCCTGTACTTGGTGGAATACAGTGCCCCAGGCTATTCCTTCGGCGATGGCTCCTAGACCTACGCTGGGGGCTACTGGCGTGGACCCTAAGGGTGCAACTGTGGTGACACCACCTCACTCCTGTAGCACTCGAGAAATTATAGTGTGCTTGCGGGCGAGGAAGCAGATCTAAACCTTAGTGATTTGCATACCGGTGCGCGAATTGCACAGTTTCCGATGCACAAATTTTCACCCTTTCGATCCGAGTTTGATCTCGAAAATCTGAGGTCGCCAGTGCGACCGTCTCGTCGAATCAACTGGAAATGGTATAGACCGTTTGCTGATCCGACGGTCGGATCGTCCAGAAATCAGCAAGAAAACTAGTGGGGCCCGCGACTTAAGTAAATAGTAACCCCTGATTTCAGTCCCCTCTCGATCGGTCGTTGGCCATTTCACTGTCCATAATCCAAACCTAGCAGTATGAGTAGACGTTTCTAGCTAATTATGACGTTCTGAGCGCAATGGCGCTGACGGAATCTCCGTTTGACGAGCCTAAAGCATCGTAAAGCGTGCCGGACTGTACAATTTACAGTATAAGATGGATTTTAAAAATTATGAAGCTCATTTTTTTTAGCGAACCAAAATCGCTACCGAATAGGTTTCGTCGAGCCGGACGTCGTGGTGGTGTCGGTTTTTCAGTTTGACAACCCGATTATCTCGTAAAGCGTGAGTTATGTGATAATTCGCTACATTTTGCGAGAAAGCCCTATATTTTATGTGTCAAGTTGCACCAAACTTGTAGAGGAGGGGCTTCCTTGTGTTTTCGTTCTACAGCAAAGGACTTAGCTATAAAGAATGCGAGTTGAGGGACTTAATAGCATATTATTGCAATTACATGTTAGCAACATAGGGTTCCTTTGGAAACCCTAGCCGCACTCGTTTCTGTAGCCGTAGCCTCCCCCACGACCCCCACGACTCCTCTGTGAGGTTTTCCGAGCTCCTGCGCCGCCGGCCGCCGCCCCTGGCCGCCGGGGAAAGCAAGAGGAAGCAAGGTGCAACATTGATCTCGAGCTTGTGGGGATAGGAAGATCACCAGGGCCCTAGACTTGTGCCCAGGCCTCGTTGTGGTCATCTCCTGCGTCCAGAAGACCAGCCGTGGTGGTCCGGTGCACCGCCGTGGCCGCGCGACGCCGGGGACACCATCTCCTTCTTCCTCGGTTCCGACCAAGGTGAGTCTTCCTCCTTCTCGGTTTTGTTTGCCTTTAATCATCAGCAGTCAGTTTTCCATATTCTTGGGATGCTCCTGATGGAGCCGCGGCCTCGGATAGGCGCGGGGTTGTCGGCGGAGGTAAGAAGCCGCCGGAACCCTAGATTGCTCCGCCCAAGCCGTACACCGAACCTGATGGCCTAACCTCCGAACCAAAATGATGGGAAGTTACTGTTGGACCTAAGAATCACCTCCACCAAATTTGATGGAGTTTGATCAAACGGATCAATTGCAGATCAAAACCCTAGTTTGGGAAATATTGCACTTCGGCCGAGCTAAGTGCTCCGGCGCCGGCGAGCCTTCCCACCGCCGGCCACCTAGCCGAGGAGCTCCCTGGGGGTGAGAAGAGTCCACCCATGTACTTGCATGGCACCCATGCAACTTGGTTGAGGTGCGGCCTAGATGGGCTCGAGGTGGGTTCGGGGTGCGGTTGCCGGCGTTCCGGCCGTCTCCGGCGGCCGGGGAGTGGACGAAAAGCTTCCTGGGATCAAGTAGATCCCAGCCATGCCCTTTCATGGATACCATGAAGCCTCGGTGGAAATCCGCCATTAGAGGCGAAGAAGCTCCAAATCGAGCTTGCTCCGCCGCCGTCGCCGCCGTGCCCTGCCGCCGGGCACGGGTTCAGGTAAGTTTGTGGTGTGGTTTAGCACCTGTGGGTGCCAATGGTTGAGGTCCAGAAGCTTTGGTTGAATGGTCACCATTTTCGAGGTTTGATCTTCGTCTTCCTCCTCATGCCCGCGACCAACCGTGGGTTTAGGCTTGCTCCAAGTTGCATAGAAATGCTCCTGCAACTTGGAAGAGCATTTCCCTCCATCTTGGGAAGCCCCAGGTGCAATGATTGCCGAGAACAAGCTCGGGCATTGGTTATGTATGTGTTGTGTAAAGGGTGCACATAGGGTGTTTGATGAAATGCCTGAGAGAAGAAAAAGATGGATTTTTGGGTTCGATTACAAATGAAAGTTGCTCCAAATTGTCCCCTGAGCTTGATGCTCACTTCAGATCAAAGTTGATCTGTGTAGAAATTAAGATGGAGCCTTTTGCGGTTTGATTGAGGGTGAAGGTATTGGATCTTGCGATCCAGCAGACCTGGGTTACAGATAGGGCAAGCCCCAGGGTTTTTAAGCTGCTGTGAGCATAGGGCTCGAGCAGATTTTCAAATGGCACAGTAAAACTTTAGATGTGAGGTTGTCAAGCTCTAGGATAGGTGTTATGGCCCAAAGTCTGTTCTGGGCTGTTTGCGAAGCCGCGAAAGTAAGCCCCTGGCTAATTTGGGGTCATTGGACGCGATGCTCGCGTCGGTTTTCGGTTTCGTTGAGCCAAAGAAACAAAAATCTGTTTAAGCTATGGTAGAGGATCCATTTTTCTAACCTGCGCATATGATTCAGGTCCCAGCAGTTCAGCACCAGTCTAATCTAGCGGGAGTTCGGGATCGGCCTACATTCAGGGGGTCCGTCCGGCTGACTTCGAGGTGGGTTTTTCTTTGAGACTTAGCATAGAATCAATGTTGTTGGAAGGTTACTAATTGCATGTTATCAGTACTAATGCTAACGGTCTCTAGTGTTTGCGATATTACCCTGTATATTGGTTATTATGCTCGTAGTTGCGACACGCGCACCCGCGGTCTGGCCACCGCAAAGGGTGCTCTTTTCCGGGAAAGCGGTCTCCGACCCGTGTAAACCCACGAGGTGAGGTAGTGGGGGCCCCCGTAGGTGAGGGGTTTGAGGCATCAAAAGGGGGGGGAGCGGTGCGATCTGTCGGGATAGGTGCCCGACGAGGTCAGGTGCCCCAAGGTGTGAGCGGTGCGATCTATCGGGGTAGGTGCCCGACGAGGTCAGGTGTGTAGGTGTTACAGGTGTGTAGGTGCTACAGGTGTTACGGGTATTACAGGTATTGTAGGTGTTCGCGCGTTACTTTTCAAATGAGCAGAGTGGTTGCTCCGGATAGTCTTACTGTTGGGTTTGGCATTCTTTCTTGCCCATTATTATTATCATGTGTCGCTGACTACCCATTCCGTGACAGGTTCTTCCAGGGGTGAGCGGTAGACGACGGTGAGGCTGAGGCAGGAGTAGTCGGGCCGTGAGGAGCCCTAGTCTGTATCTCCTTTACCTTTCCTTGCATTTCATTTGATACTGTAGGTTACTGTGTGGTTCTCGATACCCTTGTGGGGTCGGTGTGGATGTTGATTACTTTTGTTCTGGATATGAATTTATGGTTCTTTTATTATCCCCGTTCGGCCGTTTTCCAAAGCAAAATAACTAGAAAAGAAAAGAAAAGAACTTCGAAAACTATCTTTCAAAATATGGGGTCGTGTGGACCCGTTTTCCAAACCATGTGGATTTATGGGATTTCTAAACTGTTTCCAAGACCTTGGGTCGTCTGGACCTGTTTTCCAAACCCTGTGGATTTATGGCATCTTTCCAAACTGTTTTCAAAACCTTGGGTCGTGTGGACCTGCTTTCAAAACTGTGAGTTTATCCTTTCAACTTGACTGGCCTCGGGCATTGTTTTCAGTATGCATTCGTAGTTAGATTCCGAACTGTTGTGATTAACTGAATGCTTGTGTTAAACTGTTGTAATAGCCGCGATGCCGTGCATATACAGAGGAGACTCTGCCCGATTGTCGAGTAAATCTGTATATGAGGTGGGTCTGGGCACGTGCCGGGGAGAACCGAATTTCAAAAAAAAAATTAGCAACTCTTTCTTTTCCGCTGAGCGAGACCCCCGGGGCGTGACAACTCCCTTTTCTGCCACTTCTGTGGACGGTAATTTAGCAGCCCCTCGCAGGGTTTGTTTGCCGCGGATGCACCGTGGCGGGTGTTGTTGAGGTAGTTTCTGTTGGGTTTTACCTGACAGGTTGGTTGGCGTTTTGGTTTCAGCGGTTTATCAACCGGTTTTCACGACCTGGGCAAGGTATAGAAGAACGAGAATTTTCCCTATGGTTGTTGCCCATAGTCTTGGTTGTTGTCGTGGTTGCTACGGTGGCTGTGGAAAATCTTTTAGTGGAATCTAGGGTGCTCCTTGGGGTTAAAAGGAGATTACCGGGTTTTTGGTGTCTTGGTTGTAGCTTGTTTCGCACCAGTGTGTGTAGGTGGCAATTAAATGTCACGGGCTTAGCATCTGACGCGGGGTGGAGTCTTTTGCCTTCCTTAGGGGTTTGGTCTCGTGGTCTCTTGAGGCTAGTACCAAGTGAAACCCAGAGACATCGATCGCTAGTTCTTGATGAATAGAAGCGACAGTGTCACACCCCGGGGTCGAAACTGCGACTCGGGCTCGCCAACAGATCCGCCACCTATGCAAAATCCCGCATAGGCGAAGCGTCTAACCTGCAAAAGATAGTACTATAGCTACGCAAATATCAGAGCGGAAAATAAAATGCTGTAAAATAAAATCCAATCACTGTACAACATGAAATAAAGTACAACATCCATCTCCTCAAATACAGATGATCATCATACAATGTCCTCAGTACAGCATCTCTCAACTATAAAAGGGAGATAAACTAAAACTATAGTACATCAGTCTCCACATCAGTCTCTCCAAATACAAAAGATCCCTCTCCAAAGTAAACAGTAAAAAACCAGCTGACAGCTACAAGGAATCTCCAACCAGAGGATACAGCTACACTTCTCGGGCGGTAAGGATCTAGCTCGTGACTCCCTCGCCTCGAACAACGACCGAAAGATCAGCAACTCCCGCAGAAGACTCTGCAAAACAGGAGGAAGAAATGAGGGAAACAACAATGGGGGTGAGAACCACTAGTAAACCAGTAGCCTCCCCCTGTGGGGTAAAGCCTCAAACTTCGGCGTACCCACTAAGTCTACCAGAGGCAAGAAAAGGAATAAGTGGTAAAGCTGTAAACAGAACTGCTGAATAAAGGGAAACCACCACTAGTATGCCTCTAAATGCAATACCGAAAGAAATGACTGTATGAATGCATCAGAAAATAGTATCTGACCAAATAAACCCAATCTAGTCACCAGTAAAACTGGTACTGTCTGCTATGCTGTCGAACTCAAGAACTCAGTAGGGGACCAGCACATAAGGCTCGAAATCCCAAGGGACCAGCACACAAGGCTCAAAATCCCAATCAGATGGACCGGTACCCGTCACGGTCTAAAGCCTACTCCAGAGTGGCACTCGAGGGGAGCGACCCACACGAGTAAAGTAACTCTGTCACAAATATCTCAATATAGCAGGACTGGATCAAGACTATGAT
The DNA here is from genome assembly GCA_029204045.2 of Tillandsia leiboldiana. Taxonomy (NCBI): domain Eukaryota; kingdom Viridiplantae; phylum Streptophyta; class Magnoliopsida; order Poales; family Bromeliaceae; genus Tillandsia; species Tillandsia leiboldiana. The sequence goes on from CM055074.1 coordinate 19,816,970, forward strand.
CAAAGTGGAAAACTCCGTCCACTAATGAAACCCCGATCTGATGCAATAGTACTCAATAAGTGGGGAAACACCATCCACTAGAGAAATCTAATACCCAATCTGATGGATAAGTAAACATCCGGTCAACCGCCCAATGTCCGCGGTCGCCGCAACACCCCACAAGACCCAAAATCTGATAAAGTAATCAACATCTGGCTAACCGCCTAATGTCCGCGGTTACCACAATAACCCACAATCCACAATCGGGTAAAATAATCAATATCCGGTCAACCACCTACTGTCCGCGGTTGCCGCAATAACCCACAAATCCAACATCAAGTACACCCTGTCTCTGACCCTAAGGTCCCGGCTACACTATCCCAAACCTCTGCTCGATCCCGAGCAACATGACTCGAAAGTCTAAATAAGAAGGAGAAAGGAAGCAATCATGGTTTCTCCTAAGTCAAATCGCAATATGATAGTGTAGCAATAAATAGTGGCCTATCTAGATGTCCATACAAGCATGCAAAAGTCCTCATGTAAGATGAAAGAGAGAATATCAAATAACAGTTCCACATGTGTAACAAATAATAAATCCACATAGATATAACCATCATGCTAAAATCATCAGTCCACTACACATTTAAATAATCCCTGATCCATAATAAATCCCAAAGTGGTATCCGCACATAGATATGTCATCATGTCCCAATAATTAGTCCATTTAACCAACTTTCATAAAATCTATGTGCTAATATGGCATGTTAATTATCACTATTAAATATGTCCCCGCAATCATGTTTCCACAACAATATTATCCCAATAATATTCCCAACATGCTATGTCCACAAAATTAATCTCAAATGATAGGCTCACATTTATATCATTTAATCATGCATGGTAATCAATCAATATGTCCAATAGAGGGATTCTCTAATAAACTTAGTGAGCAAGTCAGAAGTAGAGGTATGCAACAACCACCCACCTCGAAAAGCGCAATCCACAGCTGTAGAAGTCTCCTCGCTGTCCAACCTTCATTTCCTCACAAAACACCAAAAACAGCAAGCCACTGTACAAAAGTCACTTCCGGTATACAAACCAACTCCCCAAAAAACAGCACCTTGCTGTTTTGTAAAACAGCAGAGAAAACAGGGGTTTTCACCTCTCTGTAATCCCCTAAAAAATCCAGAAAAATAACCGCTGCGATCGTCGCGTCGAGCCGGTCGAAACGAGTACTCGCACGTTCCAAACCGATACCTGTAGGCCAAGATAAAAATAAAACACCCATGCATGCTCAAAACCTCCCACAATCAAAATTCCTGTAGCAATCTGTCCAGAAAAGTGGGATTATCACCTTTGCAGCAATCTCCAAAAATCCCAGAAAAATAACCACTGTGTTCCTCGCGACGAGTAGATCCAAATCGAGTACTTATACGCCTTGATCCGATACTCCTAGGCCAAGATATAAATCGAACAAGCCGGTGCTGTCCAGAATTCATCACAGAAAAAAATAGGGGTCAAAAATGCCTCGGGAACTATGCCAAAAACCCAAAATGAGGTGGGACAATCAACACGGAAAACGAAGCTTTACCTCTTAGGAACTCACCGCCGCAGAAATCGTCTAAAAATTCCTCCTGGTTTGCTCACAGGAAAATTCTGACTGAAATGCGACGGAAAAGCCCAACTGTAAGAGAATCGTCGCAGTGCGCCGAATCGCAGATAACGCTGATGCCGAGGCCTCCAAAAATTCCGGGGATCCATCAAGAAGTAGGGGACAAGATGATGAACAATTCTTCTTAAGGGCCCAACCCGAGAGGGGCTCAGGAAAAGGCCCAAAAGAACAACCCAAGAGGAGTTTATATAGCCCACTCCAAACAATTGAAGAAATGACCCCTGTGTCCCAAAATCCGGGCGCCCGAATCGTTTCGGGCTGCTACAGTGCCGCACAGTAACTCAATCCCGGTCGTCCATCCAGCGCCCGAATCCACCTGATGCTGCCACGTGTCCCCGAACAGCGTACAGCCGATCCAGCCGCTCCCGTGCTGCCACGTGGCCCGCCCTGGTCAACGGAGTGGTTGGCGCCCGCCAATGGCGGGCCGCCACGTGGCGCACGCGTGCGCCACGTTGGTGCCGTGGCCGCCACGCCAGCCGCCCCCGCTGCCATGCCGTCTGCCACGCCACCTGCCCCCCGTACGCGCACAGTGACGCGCCCAATCCCCGCGCGCCACGTGTCAGGCCCCCGCACTCGCTGCGCCCGGTGCACACACTCAGTGCACCAGACGAACCACAACCTGCCACGTGTCCAACTCTCAACCAATAGGAAACCGCCACGTGGCACACCACCAGCCTGCACTTCCGCGCCTGCCCGTGCACCTGCCCGGCCTGCCCGCGCACCCCCGCGTGTGCCGCGTCCGCTGCACCGAACCAATGAAGAGCTGCCACGTGTCCCGCTCCGGTCCACCGTACACCCGCGCGCTCTACCGTGAACCGAGCGCGCTGCGCCCGCCAATCCGACACTGCCACGTGTCAGCCCTCCCGGTCCACTGCACCAGCGCCTCACCCCGTGGACCGGGAAGCGTGCGCCGGCCAATCCGATGCTGCCATGTGTCCCGGCAGGCGGTCCACGGCTCCCCCATGCACCAAAATACACCAAAAACTTTCGGGTCTCCGTTTTTGGGCGTCCGGACTCAGAAAAATACAAGTAAATAGCCGTTTTTCATCGTTTTTCCGCGCTGAATCCAAATACGGCCTCCGCTTTGCCCAAAGCTCCTCCCAAAATTCGACGGGGGTATCCGAATTGTCACGCCCCGGGGTTTAGACATGCGGAAGAAACGTCACCATTTAGCTCTCAATTTTTCATATACTTTTTTTTTTTTTTTTTGAAACTGCTCTCCCCCGGTGCGTGCCCAGACCCGCCGCATATACAAATTTACTCTGCAAATGGGCAGAGTCTCCTTTGTATATGCACGGCGTCATGACTACAATATCCATACAATCATTCCTTTAACCACACTAGTTCAACAGTCGATTGCAAACAACTACTTTTTCACAATTAATAAAGAGGTCGACTATTTTTTAAAGGATAAAACCGCAGGGTTTTGAAAGCGGTGCCCACACGACACCCAGGTTTTATAAAACTGTTTTCGCAATCACATAAATCCACAGGGTTTTGAAAACGGTGCCCACACGACACCCAGGTTTTATTAAACTGCTTTCGCAATGTTTTTCTCTTTTCTGTTTTGTTTGTAGTTTGAAAGCGGCCCATCAAGAGGTGTAAAAATAAGCACTTAACCTGAAGGTACGAAAGATAGACCAACATCCACGTCGACCCCACGGGGGTATCGGAATCCACAACTAGCTACTATGCATAATAAAATGAACAGAGGAAGTAAAGTAAACAGTATCTGTAGCCTCTAAGGGCCAGAAGACCGCTCACGCGGCCTCACCAACGCCCTAGCACTCGCCCCTGGACGAACCTGTCACGGAGTGGGGAGTCAGTGACCAGAAACGATAATAAAAGCAATAAGGGCTAAAACCAAAGTAAAACTATAATAAAAGCCAGAGCAACCGTCCTCCTCAAACACCGTCAACAATAATCATACCCTGCACCAAGCAAAACCGGGCACCTTTCCCGACCACCGCACCGAGCCCCTGCCCCGGTGTCCCCCCTCCGAGCACCTGCCTCGGCCGCCGAGCACCCGCCTCGGCATCACCGCTCACACCCCCCACCCATGAGGGCCCCCCTTCCTAACGTCACCGACACGTGGGGTACACGGGTCAACGTACCACTTTTCCGGAAAATCACACCCTCGCGGTGGCCAAACCGCTGGTGTGCGTGCAGCAACCTCGAGCATCGACCGAGCACCAACCTCAGCCAACCAAACCGAGCACCTACCTCGGTAAACTAGACCGAGCACCTGCCTCGGTACTCACCCCTAACATGATGTATCATCGAGCCCCCGACCCTCAGTCGCCATAAATATGATGATAATAAACACGTAAGTGTATACAGGGGTTAGCAATATTTTAACATGTCAAACCTTTACTCTTACCAATTACTCTCGTTTCCCGACTCAAGAACCGTCGAGAGAGGAATCCACCTTGCTACGTCCGACTGTCACACCGATCACCGTCCTCATCACTAGTATGCTCCAAACAACCCTACTGTTGTTCGGAGCGGGTGAACTGCCCGTCCAGTCTCCCACCGCGACGTTCATTAATCCGGAGGTCCATGTCACCCCCCCACTACCCCTTACAAGATAAATATAACAATAAAGGAAACATGCACAAAGAGGTTCTAAGGGGTACCCACTTCGAAGTCAGTCGAACGAACCACCTGGAACGCCCCGCGCCCTCGAACGACAATCGGACCTAAAAGAAAGTCCCCAGAAAGTACGGATCAGTAAAAATCCAATTTTCTTCAAACAAAAAACGTGTTTAGTCCGTCACCGCCGATGAATCGACCATTTTGCCGACTCACGGGTCGTAAAGCAAAGATCTGTTCAATGGAAGTCAACGGATTCCGAACGAAAGGTTCGGAGATCAAGTGAACGCTATCCCCAACAGCCTTCCATGCTACAATTACCTTTAGACCCCCCGGACTTTGCCAAATTCCCATTTTATACATATAAAATCCACTATTTATGCCCCGACTTTTAACTCGGGAAACCAAATACCAAAATAATTTACCCGTAACTAGATCCTAACGTGCCGGACCCCGTGCTCACGGTCTCGGATCAATTTGGGCCAAGGAGTTACAAATTAGCCCATGAACAATGCGTCCCTAGGTTCCATGTTGCTTAAAATATTATCCTATCAAGTCATTCTCAGTTTTTGTGTGAGCATTGTGCTCAGGGGTGTCCAAAAGAACAGAGGCTCGCCTCTGAGCCTCTTCCGGCCCACCAAAACCAGGTGTACGAGTAACACGATCAAACCGGAGCACGACGTAGAGGTTTAATTAAAATAACAGTTCTGGACAGCAACCAAGTTGTACAATGATTTCAGGACATCAAAATGAAACAAGGGCTCACCTAAGGCAGGTTGCAAACCCTCTGGTTTGGCTGCTGGAGCAAAAGCCACTCGCCCTCATTTTCTTGGAGCGCGGCTTTGCCGGGTTCACCTCCCACTCTGTCATTCTTCAAACTAAGGTGAGCATCACCTTTCTGGGACATCCAGTAGTGGAAACAACCTCTGCCCACGAAGCTTGGTAGCTCCCCGTGCTCCCCAACCCGAGGAAGGAGAAGATAAAGCTTGAAAAGCCCATTAATGGCAACTTGTGAACCGTGCTGCATGGGCTGCATGCAAAAGGACTAAAGGCAAGCTTAAGGTGCAAGAATACTTACCAGGGCTGGCCGGCACCGGAGAAGGCGACGGCGGCGGCGGCGGTCAAGAACAAGAACCCGCCCACTAGGGTTTGCTCGCCCACACTCCACACTGCACCAGAGCCCACCAGACTTCACAACATGTCTTCTGGGACTCAGCAGAACCATCTGGTCAAGTTGAGTCCAAGGCCGGAGCTCCGGAGGCAGCGCGCGCGAACCCCAGCCAAAAACTAGGTTTCCGACGACCCTTCTCCACCCGCCGGCAACCGGAGGTCCACAGACCTCGGGGCTTGACCTGGATCATCCTCTTGGTGTCAGTAGCCGACTGCAAGGGTCCAAGTTGTCGAAAAATCCATAAAGACAAGGGGCTCACCTCGTCGGACCCGAGGAAGAAGAGGATGATGGCCCAGTGGCTAGCGGCGGTTCTGGGCGGTCGGGGTTCTTCGATCTGACTCTCTGGTGGTCGAGGATGATCTCAGATGGAATTTGGAGAGACCCTAAGCCTCCCCGTTGCTTCCTTCTCCACCAACCCGGAAGCAAGGCAAGATCTTGCTTTTCCGGCGAGGGGAGGTGGCGGCCGGCGGCGCTGTGGGTGCAGCCGTCGGAGCAGGAGCAGAGGGAGTCACGAAGCCTTCTCTGGCGTGGCTGGGTGCGATGGATCCGAGGCTAGGGCACCTCGGGTTTACTTGTATACATTGGCACAAAATGCCAATAGGTCCCTCATCTAACACTATCTAGAGTCGGGTCCACTCGCGGGGACTTCATCTCACACAAACGCCCCTCTCCAAAGAATCCCATTGGATTCCGCACATAAAATGCGGGGACTCTTTTGCAAAAACACCATTTTTCACCGCGTTTCATGCTTTTCGAGGCCACCGGGTCGTCAAACTGAATAACGGACACCACCACGACGTCCGGCTCGACGAGATCTACAAAGTAGTGATTTTGGTTTATCGCATTCGATCCCCTATAATTTTAAAATCCATCAAATACGATAAAATAAACAGTTCTGCACGCTTTACGATGCTTCTGGCTCTTCAAACGGAAATTTGGTCAACGCCACTACGCTCAGAACGGCGACGCCATTCAAATCGACTACCTGGATCATCAGATTCGGACTCCAGACAGTCGATCGGCCGACGTTGGCTAACGAGGGAATTAAATCTGGAAGTTACTATTCATTTCACTATTCACTTAAGTCGCGGGTCCCACTAGTTTCCTTGCTAAGTTCAGGACGATCCGACCGCCGGATCGACAAACGGTCTACATCATTTTCACTCGATTCGATGAGACGGTCGCACTGAAGACCTCAGATTTCCAAGATTATACTCGGATCGAAAAAGCGGAATTTGTGCTTCGGCGATTGTGCCGTTCGCACACCGGTTCACAAACCACTAAAGTTAACTTTGTTTCCTCGCACACATTCACACCTGAAAAACACTCTTTATACCAACTCAGATTTCCCGAGTATTACACGAATACACTCAGGATCCATTCAACGCACTGAGTCCATTTCTTGAGTCCGATACACACCCAAACACTCTCATCTTCCAAGATGGTCCTCCAGAAGCCACTGATCAAGCCATAACCCCCAATGAAGATCCGGGTCATCATAGACAGGGTCTTTTAGAGACAGATGTAGGGCTTCACTGGTAGGTATACGAGGAATAGTCCTTTTTGCTTAGAGACCAGTGTGGGTGGTATCCTTTCGGGATACACGGTGAGGTGTTAACGGAGCATCCAAGTCTGTTGTACCCGTCTCCGTGGTTAGAGTTATATATCCGATTAGAATTGGGTCTGAACTCGGGGAGGTTCACGACTTGTCGATCCAGTGTTTTTCTAGGAAGGCAAATGTCGTGGTTGTTGCGTTGAGAAGGAAGGGTTAGGCTCCCAATCATCGGTATAGTTCTTTACCAAGCAGAATGACTTGGTAGATGTTTCCAGCAGATAAAGCTGGAGGATGTGCCACAGGGCTAGGTTATGTGACTGATGACTTTGGGAGTGGAACTTACCCGGTTCTTGCAGAACGCGGAAGGCCTGTCGATCGGCGTTTCCTTTTAGAATTTTGGGTTAAGGCTGAGCTTCTAGGGTTGGTAGGAAGGTCGCACCCGCTTTCAGTGACTAAGTGGAAGTGGGAGCGGATCACCTTGGACTTTGACACCGGCCTTCATGAACATGGCAAGGTCGGCGTTTTTCCTGCCAATTCTCCTATCACGGTTAAGATCGACTAGAGCAAATGTAGGTCGACAGGATCTGCTGACTCCATGGAATTCCGACGTCGATCACCTTCGACAAGGATACCCGGTGTGTATCACAATTTTTGGTAGACCGTGTAATAGGTGTGAGGACCCGAATCCCCGCATAAAGGATTACTGAAGGATCCGTAGCTTCTGGAAGTGTTTGTGCGCGAGTCGGACCCAAGAAATGGATTCAGTGTGTAAAATGGGTGCAAGTTTGCCTAACCGGAAACCTTCGACAAATTTTAGAAGTGGAATTGGGCAAAACAAACATCGGATTTGGATTCAGCGCGCGAAAACGATAAAAATGGACTATTTACATGTATTTTTCGGAGCCCGGATGCCAAAACACGGATTTCAAGGCATGATTTACTGTTCCGGCAGCCGGAGCAGCGCCGGCGGCGGCGGGCAGCGGCGGAGCGCGGCGGCGGGCAGAGGCGCTGACCGCTCGGTCCATGGGGCGAGGCATGCACCGGGGAAGGACGCATGGCGGCACGGGAGTGGCCGGCTCACGCGGCGCGGTCTGCGCAGAGCTGCAGAAGGGCGCGATCCATGGCACGCGCGTGCACCGGGGGCTGGACACGTGGCGGCCGTTGGTTGGTTGGTGCACTGGGCGAGGTCCACGAAGCGGGTGCGGCAGGTACCTCGGGCTGCATGTGAGGCGTGGGCGCCGGCAACGCGTGTGCGCGCACGTGGGCGAGCCGACCGAGGCGTTGACGCGGGTGGAGCGGCGCGCGGACGCGGGTGGAGCGGCGCGCGGGCGCGGCCACGTGGCGCGAGCGGGTTGGCCGAACCCGCTGTTTGCTGTGCAGAGACACGTGGCGCTTCCTGGACGATTCAGGCGCTGATGGTTCGGTGTAGTGAACCGGAATTTTGGTATATAAATTAATGTAAATAAAAAATGGTATAAAATACTATTGTTATGAAAGTTGGGGAAGTAAGGAACATTTGGACGCGAGTTGGCCCCAAATCGGGTTAAAATGGAGAGATCTAAAAATTTATTTGAGAAAGGGGGTCCAAATTTTTAGTGGAAAATTTATAGTGTCGGAAAATTCCGAGAAAATTACCGGAGCCCCGTAAATATGTTTTAAGGCCACAGAAAAAGTTTCGCGTTGATCGGATACCCGATAGTGAAAACGGGCTCCGCCAACAGTGTCGAAAAATTCTGAGAAAATTTGGGGAGCTTCGTAATTATGTTTTAAGGTCACAATAAAAATTTCGGATTGATAGGATATCCGGATTGCGAGAACGGGGTCCGCCAGCGATTCTGGATACAGTGAGGCTTTTGGTGGCCCAGAAATGACCCAAAGTGAAAATTTAAATTTTTCTGTGGTAAATTAAGCTGAAACTAAGTCGCCTGTCAAATTTGGGCGCAAACGGGTGAAAAACGGACAGAAAACAAAGCGAAAACGAATAAAATATGGTCGCGCGTGGGGCGCCACGTGGCAGCACCCACTGGTCACAGCAGGCCCGCGTGAGGCGCGCGCCCAAGTTGTCGCGCCAGGCGCAGGAGGTGGGGGGATTTCAAATTTGAAATTCAAATTTAAACCACCACGTGGCGGTTCCCTATTGGGGGGGCTCCGTGGACCGGGTCCACGGAACCCCTTCTCCTTTTTTTTCTTTTCTTTCTTCTTCTTTCTTTCTTCCCTCTCCCCGCGCAGCTTCTCTTTTCTCATTTTTCTTCTCCACCCGAGCACTAGAGAGAGAGAGAGAGAGAGGTAGGAGATTTTGGGGATTTTTGCGACGCACCGTGGACCTCGTGAAGCGCACAAAGTGTTCCAAAAATCAGATGGACGACGCGGCATTGTCGAGGTATGTCCCGCGTATTATTTTTGCGGTATTTTTGGCACAGTTTTGAGGTTTTCTTTTGAATTTTGGATTTGACCCCATGCCCACGTGCGTATTAGGGACCGTGTATACTGTGTCGTTTTGCTGCACGGACTGTCGCGGGTATTTTTGGCGCGTCTCGTTTTGCGTGCAATTTTACAGTTAAGCGTGCACCGTTTTGTGTGCAGATTCGAGGTACGTGCACCATTTTGCTTGTAGGTTGATTTAACGCGCACCGTTTTGCGTGCAGACTGAAATGGCGCGCACCGTTTTGCGTACGGGTTTTTAATGACGTGCACCGTTTTGCGTGCAGGTTTGATGGACGTGCATCGTTTTGCGTGCGAACTCGAGGGATGCGCACCGTTTTGCGTGCAAGCTCGAGGGGACAAGTGGAATCGCGCGGAGACCAATTGCCAGTGTCTACAAGCAATTGGGTACACCACAAGGTGGGGGATTCTGCCGAAATTGGGTGACCTCTCCCCTTGCTCCCTTGCTTTTCGATTCGAAGTATGATAGTAGCCTGTTAGAGGCGTTAGGTAATTATGATTATAATTGCCTGTGTGGTTGGATTCAGATAAAAAAGTGCAACTGTTGGTTGCCAGAGATAGAGGAATAGATGTGCATGTGCAAATGGACACAGAGGAAAAGTGTAACTGTTGGTTGCCAAGATATATGATGAATATGCATGCGTAGAAGTAATTACTGTTTGTTGAATGAGATGAAAATAATTGCATGCACGAAAAGATCAGCTATTAATGTTTGTGATCATGTTAGGATATAACCCTAGGAATCATGTGACATAGGGGAACAGAACTTGTTGGTAGTAAGACTAGGAGAAAACCTAGTATAGGGGTTTGACGAGTGACATCAACTTAGGAGTTAGCCTAGGGAGGACGAGTGGCATGGTCTTAGGTGACAACCTAAGGACACTGGATAGAGTGATCAACATAGAGTCGGAGAACTCTAGAATGTATATGACGTGGAACTTAGGTAGAGGAAACCTAAGGAGAACTAGTGATCAACATAGAGTCAAGGAACTCTAGGACAAGTATGACATGGAACTTAGGTAAAGAGAACCTAAGGTGAACTAGTGGTCAGCATAGGGTCAAGGAACTCTAGGACAAGTATGACATAGAACTTAGATAAAGGGAACCTAAGTTGAGCTGGAAGAGTTTAAACTCACAGACAGAAAAATAGAGTCAAGTTGACTCTAGGATTCGGTAAGGAATTAAGAGAATGGAAAAAAAATGGATCAAGTGTGGAGACATGAAAGGGGAAAACAGGAAATTAGAGTCGATGTAACTCTAAGATAATAGTGGAACATGAAATTAGAGTCAGTGTAACTCTAAGTTAAAAGTGGAACAGGAAAGTAGAGTTAAGTTAACTCTAAGATTCAGTGAGGAATCAGGAAAGTGGGATGAAATCCCAAGGTTAAAGAATTAAACAAATATAACCCTAGAAAGTTATAGGGTGTCTGGGCAAATAGACAATAACTTTAACTTCAATTTGAGTTAAATAAGTGAAAGTGAAATGTAAAGGAGTCCAGGGGACTCTCTAGTTTTCCTTATGGCAAGACCTAGGATAAGAGGTAATAAATGCAAAAGGTAAAGTGCAATAGCAAGCTAAAAGCGGCTAAAGGAGCATATCGAGAATGTAAATGACGCCTTCGAATTTGAGACTCGTTAAGTGGAGCAGGACTCCCTGGGCAGTGACCCGTCGGACGAGGTACTTTCGAAAGGCTAAAAGTGAAAGTAAAGAGCTAAATGCTTAAAGAAAAGAGAAAGAGATCGCCAGCGGCAAGAAGAGAGCTACAAGCTCGTATAAGACAGAAAGGCAAGTGCTAAGAGCAAAGAGGCCAAGTGCTAAAGTGAAAGAAAAAGAGAAAAGAGAAAGAAAAGAAAAGAAAGAAAATATAAAGATAAAACGGGCGGACCTACGGGGGCGAACGTACAACTGTCGGAGTTGGGCAAGGGTTCCTCTCCCGGGCAGCGACCCGTATGACAGGTTATTGAGTACTCTTGTCAGTGAGTTGGGCAGTGACCCTATCGGGCAGTGTCCCGTATGACAAGTCCCCCCGCAGGACGGGGTAACACTTGCGAGTGTTATCGGCAACCTTAGAAATCTTATCTGATGGTAGCAGGACTACCGGGCTGGGGCCCGTTGGATAAGAATTTCTGAGGGTTAACTTAAACTAAACCACCATAAGGTAAAGAATAAAAAGTACAGAGAGTGGCCAAGGTGGCCGGGTCAGCGTAACCCAGTATACAGCGGCATAGTGGCCGAGTTGGTGGTTAGTTGCCTAGTGTGGCTAGACAGAGTAGTGATGGTTGATGATTAGACACAGATAGTATAGTGCAGTGATATATTATATTGCATAGCTGCATTGATATCGAGGATTTTAGTTTCCTAGCACTATTATTATTGCTTCCATTGGACCAAGTGGTGTAGGACACTTTCTCTCGGTGGTTGAACCCACTGGGAACTCGGTCGTAGTTCTCACACCCCTTGGGTGACTCCCCCCACAGGTTCGGGTATGGATGCAGCGATCGTGACGGTTCAGATGCAGACGGCGAGGCATACGTCAGGGGCAAGGGTCCAGCAGCATAGTGACCTAGAGGGTCTAGCAGAGATATTCCTTTTTATATATTTCTTGAGTGAACCTTGTATGGTGAGGAATTATGTAAAAGAATTGTAATAATTTTATTTGCAAGTTCAGAAATGTAAAGTGTAATAAGTTTAATTTATGGTTCACTCTTGTATGCTTTCATTTCCGCATTAACTGTTGGTTTATTAAATGAAAGTTTTAAATTTGTAGTGATTTTTAGTACTCTGATATTGAGCTTCCGCATACACTTGTTGTGTTATTATGGATGTTACCGTTCCTTTCGGGTAGAAAAATATCTTACCCGATTGGCGGGTCTGTTGGCGTGCCCGAACCGTACAAATTGGCGGACTCGGGGCGTGACATTCGGGGTGCATTTTGGGGTACTGCTCACGCCCGGAAAGTTTCGGGCGCCCGAAAGTGGGGACCCAGATGGAATTTTGAGATTTGTTGGTTTTGGCTATATAAAGCCCCCATTGGCAGCTCGATTGGGCCCTTTTCCCGAGCTCTTCTCCCAGTGAAGTCTTCAGTAAAATTGTTCTACCTTGTGTTCTTCATCTCGTGGTGGATTCCCGAAATTTTTGGAGGCCGCGACATCGACGTTTTCTGCGACGCGGCGCACTGCGATGCTTCTTCGATTTTGGCTTCTACCGTCGCATTTCAGTGCGTGAGACTCCCTGAGCCACCCCGATGAACTTTTGAGCTGATTTTCACGGCAGCGCGTTCACGAGAGGTACGGCTTCGATTTCCGTACTTATCACTTTGTCTCATTTTGAGTTTTTGGCACAGTTCCCGAGTCAAACTTTGACCCCTTGTACTGTTGTGAGTTTTGGGACAGCGGTGGAGTATTGTTGGATTTTCTCGATCTACGAGCATCGGAATGAGACGTTTAATGACTCGATTGATATCTACGGTTCGAGAGGAATGCACCCGTATTTTTATCGAAATTTTTGGAGGATTCTTCGAAGGTGATATTCGAGCTTCTTTGGGGACTGTTTTTCTGCAAGAGTGTGTTTGTGAATAGTTAGACCTACCGCAGTGTTTCATTTATATCTTGGCCTACAGGTGTCGGAAAGAGATATATAAATACTCGATTTGTATCTACTCGTCGCGAGGATCGCAGCCATAATTTTTCCAGATTTTTCTGAGGACAGAATGTAGGTGAAAAAGGCCTTCTTTGTGCTGTTTTGGAAAAACAGCAAGTGCTTGTTGTGGTGTGTGTTGTGATGTTGTCTAATTGTGGGCTGTGATGTTGGTTTGAGCAGAGGCATGTGCGACCGAGTACCGAGTGTGCAGTTTCGGCAGATAGTGGATTGTGAGCGACTACGCACTTCACCGACTTCGGCTTTGCCTGCGGAAAGCGAAACAGGTGGGTTGCTTGTCCCCAGAACCGATGGACGGTTCTCTAATTCTATGTGATAGAATGCATGCATGTTAGTATACCCCTGTGTAATTGAAGGTAAGCTTAGTGATGACATATATTTTGAGGATTGCCTGATGATTGGTTAGTGAAGCTTACCAAGGGAATGTTACCCCCTTTTTATTGATAGCATGCAGGATTTATTGTACAGCTTAGGCTATGTTAATTACATGCTATTATTGGAACTTGACCTAGCACCCTGTCATATGTTGCATGTTGAACCAGACTGATAGAAAACCCTCACTTGGGCTAGATTTATTTATGCTTTAGACATCCACACTTTACTCTCTATTCCTGGACATAGTGTTATCCTCGCCCGGTACGTAGTGGGCCGAGTGGTCGGAATTCCTCTTAGTGTGGGATGCATGTCACACTCGTGCTTGGGAGCAGAGTGGAGTCTGGTAGATGTAGCTGGTCTTCTTTCTGTGGCGGGAGCCGTTTGGGTGAACGGTGGTCCCGGGATGTCGTGTTTCTCTGTTATGGTGTCGCCACTGTGTTCGCAGCGGTGGTGTGTTAGTGATAGCAGGACCTTGAACCCAGACCTTTTTGGACACACACATGATTTTAGTCAACCAATGTTTTCTTCCAAACATCGAAGGGTCGCCGGAGTCTGTTCTTGTCTGATTGGACGAAGGCATTAGCCCTTCGGGGTTTGGGTATAAAAACTTATTTTCCAACTGTTTTTCCTGAAATAACTAAAAATCATTAAAAATGTGTATTTCTCAAAACAAGATGGCTTTTCAAAAAGGAACTACTTTTAGTCCTCACTCCGCGTGGGTTGAGTGAAAAATAGTTTTCAGTAATAAATGTCACATTTTTTCCTGTAAACTTCCCCACTCGAGAGGATTCGAGTGGTCTGGGTTCTAAGGGATGCCTTTTTCTTTGGGTCGAGAACAACGAAATGCTATGCCTAGAGTCTGTTCTTGTTTGATTTGGGTTATAGGTTATAGTCTTTCGGGGTTCTCGGACCCTTCATTGTTGTTGGCTGTGGAGTATACCCAGCTAGTGAGTTTACATGTGGAGTTGATGTTCTTTTTGGGGAGCCGTTGGGTTGACAGCGGTCCCGACTGCTCGAGTGGTTCCTGTTAGTGAGTTAGAGAGGTGATTTGGGTACTGTCGATCTTGTGATCGTGGATTGGACTATAGCCTGCATGAGCCATATTGAGCTCGACAGAGATGCGCAGATACTTTCCTCGGTGGGGTCGCGCCCCTCGAGTGCCACTCCGGAGTTGGGCCTGTTGCTTTGCTATCGCGACTTGTCGACGCAGTCCCTCTGGCTGGGCCAATTTTGGCAGTCACGGACGCCCTACGTAAGTCCGGTCCTCCTTGGATGTAACGGCCGTAGATGGGCGCAGGTTTGACTGGACCCTATGTGGCAGTCACTGTGATTGGGTTGATTGAGTACTTGGGTTAGAGTCGATGCATCATTTTCATCTGTATCACCCTTTGAGCATTGTAGATAGAGGCATGATAGCTGTAGACTCTTTCCAGCTTATCTTTACATTATTACAGTTTTCCTGTTATCTTATGCCTCTAGTAGACTTAGTGGGTAGACCATCGAGATTGGTGGCGGTACCCACTGAGAACTACTACGTAGTTCTCACACCCGCTGTGGTGTTTTTCCCCAGGGACCTACTTTCCAGTTCCTGTTGCTCCAGTTACTGATCCTTTTGTTGCTGATCGAGGCGAGGGAGTCGCGAGCTAGATCCCTACCTGTCTTTGGAGAGTAGCAGTAACTGTCACGCCCCGAGGTGGAAACTGCGACCCGGGCTCGCCAACAGATCCGCCACCTATGCATAACCCCGCATGGGCGAAGCGTCTAACCTGCAAAAGATAGTAGTACTATAGCTAGGCAAATATCAGAGCGGAAATAAAATGCTGTAAAATAAAATCCAATCACTGTACAACACGAAAATCAGTACAATATCCATCCTCTCAAATACAGATAATCAACATACAATATCCTCAGTACAGCATCTCTCAACTCCAAAAGGGAGATAAACTAAACTATAGTACATCAGTCTCTCCAAATACAAAAGATCCCTCTCAAAGTAAACAATAAAAACCAGCTGACAACTACAAGGAATCTCCAACCAGGGGATACAGCTACACTCCTCGGGCGGTAAGGATCTAGCTCGTGACTCCCTCGCCTCGAACAACGACCGAAAGATCAGCAACTCCCGCAGAAGACTCTGCAAAACAGGAGGAAGAAAAGAGGGAAACAACAGTGGGGGTGAGAACCACTAGTAAACCAGTAGCCTCCCCCTGTAGGTAAAGCCTCCAACTCCGGCGTACCCACTAAGTCTACCAGAGGCAAGAAAAGGAATATGTGGTAAAGCTGTAAACAGAACTACTTAATAAAGGGAAACCACCACTAGCATGCCTCTAAATGCAGTATCAAAGGGAACTGTATGCATGCAACTATAATGCTAGCTGTCTGAATAGACCCAATCAAATGGACCGGTATGAAACCCGGTACTGCCTGCTCTGCCGTCGAACTCAAGAACTCAGTAGGGGACCAGCACACAAGGCTCGAAATCCCAATCAAATGGACCGGCACCCGTCACGGTCTAAAGCCTACTCCGGAGTGGCACTCGAGGGGAGCGACCCACACGAGTAAAGTATCTCTATCACCAGTATCACAAGTATCTCTGTCAAGTATCTCAATATAGCAGGACTAGATCATGACTATGATCAAAGTGGGAAAATTCATCCACTAAAGAAACCCTAATCCCCAATCAGATGCAATAGTACTCAACAAGTGGGAAACTCCATCCACTAGAGAAATATGATACCCAATCTGATGCAAAAGTAAACATCCGGTCAACCGCCCAATGTCCGCGGTCGCCGCAACACCCCACAAGACCAAAATCTGATAAAGTGATCAACATCTGGCTAACTACCTAATGTCCGCGATTACCACAATAACCCACAATCCACAATCGGGTAAAATAGTCAATATCCGGTCAACCGCCTATTGTCCGCGGTTGCCGCAATAACCCACAAATCCAACATCAAGTACACCCTGTCTCCGACCCTAAGGTCCCGGCTACACTATCCCAAACCCCTGCTCGAACCCGAGCAACATGACTCAAAAGTCTAAATAAGAAGGAGAAAGGAAACAATCATGGTTTCTCCTAAGTCAAATCCCAATATGATAGTGTAGCAATAAATAGAGGCCTATCTAGGTGTCCATACAAGCATGCAAGAGTCCTCATGCAAGATGAAAAAGAGAATATCAAATAACGGTTCCACATGTGTATCAAATAGTAAATCCACATAGATATAACCATCATGCTAAAATCAACAGCCAACTACACATGTATATAATCCCTTATCCATAATAAATCCCAAAGTGGTACCCGCACATAGATATGTCATCATGTCCTAGTAATTAATCTATTTAACCAACTTTCATAAAATCTATGTGCTAACATGGCATGTTAATTATCACTATTAAAAATATTCCCGCAATCATGTTTCCACAATAATATTATCCCAATAATATTCCCAACACGCTATGTCCACAAAATTAATCTCAAATGATAGGCTCACATTTATATCATTCAATCATGCATGGTAATCAATCAATATCTCCAATAGAGGGCTTCTCTAATAAACTTAGTGAGCAAGTCAGAAGTAGAGGTATGCAACAACCACCCACCTCGATTCGCAGAGCACGCGAAGCACAGCCCAAATACGCCCTCACTTCGGGTACACACGGCACACTGCACGGTAATCCAAACGGCGTACAATTAATCCAAAAAGCACAATAACCCGCTGTCCAATAATCAGTCCCGAAAATGGCTAAATTTCACCTGCGAGATGAACTCAGAAAAATCCAGAAAAATAACTGCTGCGATCGTCGTGTCGAGCCGATCGAAACGAGTACTCGCACGTTCCAATCCGATACCTGTAGGTCAAGTTACAAATAAAACACCGCGGTAAGTCGCACGCCACACAACCAAAATCCTGTGGCAAATAGTCCAGGGAAAGCTTAATTATCACCTTCGAATCATCCTCAGAAAAATCCGATAAAAATATGGTAGCGTTCCTTGCGATGAGCAGATCAAAATCGAGTATTTATACGCCTTAATCCGATGCACCTAGGCCGAGATATAAATCGAACAAGCCGGTGCTGTCCAGAATTCATCACAGAAAAGGGGGGTCAAAGGTGCCTCCGGAACCATGCCAAAAGTGCGAAACGGAGCAAAGCGATCAACACGAAAATCGAAGCCTTACCTCTTAGGAACACGTTGTCGCAGAAATCGCCTAAAAATTCCTCCTGGTTGGTGCTCGGGAAATTTTTGACTGAACTGCAACGGAAACGGGCCAGAAAATGGAAATCGTCGAAGCGCGCCGCGTCGCAGAGAACTCGCTTTCGGAAACTCCAAAAATTCTGAAACTTCCTGCAGAGATGTAGGACAGAGAGGGGAACAAGTTCACTTCAGGCCACTCCCTCAGTTTCTCTCTCTAAAACTCGGGAAAAATCAGAAAAATGGGAGGGAAAATATTGAGCTCAGTTCAAAATCTCAGGCTGTGCACAAGTTCTTCAAAGATGGCTAATAAACTCATAGAAATATTCAAATCTAGGTAAAGTGATACATACCAAAGTTGTATATCTTCGAGTCCTGAAGATTTCCCCACAAAGATCATCTCAAAATTCCATTCCTACTGTCCAGGGGAGGGAAAACACTGAACACTGTCCGAAATCCCAGGCTGTGCACAAGGGTCCCAAAGATGGCTTAAAAACTTCAATAAAACTCAAGATCTAGCCAAAGTGTTGAATACCAAAGTTGTAGATCTACCTCTTGTGAAGATGTATAATCAAAAATTAGGCCAAAATACCAAGGGATGAGCTCTGTGGAGCTCCTGCACTGAAATGCGACGAAAATGGTTGAAATCAGCTGCAAATGGTTCATCCACCACTTGCACAGTTACGGGCACCCACAGCACACCCCAAATCCGAAAGCTGGTGAAGGAGAAGAAGAAGAAGGAGATGGGGATTCTCTGGAAAAATCAGAGAATTTGGCCAGATTTCAAAAGTCCAAAAATGGGAGAGAAATTAGCTATTTATAGGCCAAAAGTCTCTCTGCAAAAAAGGTTCGGGGGATATTTTGGGAGACACGAAGCCGGTGGCCTCCAGCGAGTGGAAAACGACACGCTGCGGCGCACGCGCGCCGCCCAACCAGCGCGCCTCACGCCTTGTGTCGGGCCAATCACGGCCCGACACATGGCGGGCGCGATTTTGGCTGCGCCTGGTGTACCCGCATGGTCCTGTGGACCGGCCCACTTAAAATAGGCCCGTTTTCGGGCGTCCGAACTCCGAAAAATACAAGTAAATAGCCGTTTTTCATCGTTTTTCCACGCTGAATCCAAATACGGCCTCTGTTTTGCACAAAGCTCCTTCCAAAATTCGACGGGGGGGGGAGGGGGGGGGGGGGGGGGGGGGGGGGGGGGGGGTATCGGAATACACTCGGGATCCATTCGACCCACTGAGTCCATTTCTTGAGTCCGATACATACCCAAACATTCCCATCTCCCAAGATAGTACTCCAGAAGCCACCGATCAAGCCATAAACCCCCAATGAAGATCCGAGTCATCACAGTAACGGTACCCCTTCATTGGAGATCTATTAGTACAGTCAGCAGTTGGTTTATTTGTTTTTACATTTGAGAGACATTTATATTGTGATGATCTGACTTGTACTGAGAGCCTGTACACTGATGTATTATTGGGTTACCTCCCTGTTTAGTTTTGGTTACTGTATCCTGAGGATATTGTATTTGATCTTTTTGGGAGATGGATGTTGTATCTTTATTTCCAGTTGTACAGTGGGTTGGATGTTTTAGTTTTACAGCAGTTTTTTTCATCTAGCTCTGATATATGTTTAGCTGTAGACTTTTCTTGCATGTTGTACGCTTCGCCTATGCGGGGTTTCCGTATAGGTGGTGAATCTGTTGGCGGGCCCGGGTCGCAGTTTCGACCCCGGGGCATGACAGATTAGAGTGGTATCAGAGCCTAGGATGTAGGTCATTGTGGACTTTAGAAACCCTATGTTGGGTTATATATAATTGGATCTAAATAGGGGAAAAAACACCTAGAGGGGGGTGAATAGGTGTAAACAATAAACACTCAAAAATCTTTGCGATATAAAACCCAATGCGGAAAAATAAATAACACGCAGAGATTTTTACGTGGAAAACTCCAAACCGGAGTAAAAAACCACGGGACCGATAACACGGTGAAATCCACTAGAATTATAACACGTACAAAGGTGATATACCGTACTCACAGACGACTCAACCTTTTTCCATACGCTCCTAGTTGATCTTCTCCGCTCGCTCCGCAACGCTTCTCGAATCCACGATCTGCGTCCAACGCCGAATCCACGGCGTCCAACGTCGACTCCACGACGTCCGACCGAATCCACGGTCTTCACCCAGTAGCACGCTTCGAGTCCACGAACGTACCTCGCTCCGAATCCACGAGAACGGTTGCACCTTGAATCCACAAGGCCACGCGAGTCCACGCGCCGATTTTGGGGAAATCGTTGTTTTTTGGGTGGTGATGATCCGCCGAATACTTAGATTAGAAATAGATCGGAAATACCATCTAAGTATTCATTAATTTGATTCTACTCAAAATCTGAGTTTGGAAAACCTAGAATCAAATTAATAATATAGATGAAGAAACATAGAATTAAATCTAGTATTTCCTTTCTTCTCTATATGTGGATTTTTCTATTTCGGTCGTATTTTTTGCTTTTTGCGTCGTACCCTAAAAGATGAATTAAAGGGTCTATATATAGGTTAGAAACCGTTGGAAGAAGATAAGAATCAAAAACTAACCTTTTCTGGGATTTTTCATGACGACGATCCGGATCGGATTTCGGCGATCCGGATTGCAGTAACGAGACAGACAGTTTCCTGAAAAACAAAGGTTCGGGATCCGGATCGAAGTGCCTGTTCCGGATCGTTCATACAATTCAGCAAAAACCCATGTTCGGGATCCGGATCAAAAAGGGCTTGGATCCGGATTGAATTTTGCGTATGAACTAATACCCTTCGGGATCCGGATCGGATTGTCTGATCCGGATCCTGAACATGTCCCATGTCCAGTTTTTGATTTTTATGCAATTAAAAATTCATCCAAGTGTTTCTACACTATAAGAAGTATTCGGATCACCAAAAATAATTAGTTAAACATACCTAATCCTTTTGAATTCTTCTTTCTTGAGATTGAGTTATATGATCCAACCTTCTTTATCTTCAATCTTCAAGACTTAACCGAATTCACGAAATACGCCAACTCAAATTCCGTAACAATCTCCCCCTTTGGCGGTTTCGTGACAAAACACAAATCCACTCAAGAAAATTCAAAAAGATATTTTTGTTGCTATCACCATACAACAAAAATTTACAATGGAGATCCAAAATAAAATAGATACATGAGTTAAACTCCTAAAACAGACTCTAGACTTAGACATCTGTACTCTCTGCAAAAGAAATCATTCTTGACAAAAGAAATCGTTAGATACCTCAAGAATTTAATGTCATTCAAAAACCACACACAGAGATGAAGTTTATACTCATTTATACTTACCATGACATTTATACATTCAGATATGTAATTGGATCATAGTTAAAAACCAACATATCTTCTATGCATTCAAAATCCAAATGTCACAAAATTGTTAGTCAACATCAACTTGTTAGTTATATTACATGCCCAAATAGTTATCGAATAGTTAGTCGAGGCATGCATGCAATCACAATAGAAAAACACAAGTTGTGATACTTACCTTCATAGTTCAAAGTTCAGAGTTCACATATCATTGTTCATCATTCATGTCATCATTCATTGTTCGTTTCTCTCTCCCCCTTTTTGTCACAAAATCAAGCCAAAAATACAAAACGTAAGGAGAGTTAAAAGTTCAGATAATATGAAAACTAAAACTAAGCCCTGTACAAGAAATCAGACAACATTTAGTTATCTGAGTCTGAATTATCTGAGGCGCTAAATCCCAGTTTGTTCAAAACTCCTTTAAGTATTCCCAAAATCTTAGAACATTCCTGTTTCATCTTATATATGTCCGTGGACATCTGTCTTAGTTCCATAGCCAGTTTTTCTTGTTCTTGATTGATGGAAGACACCAAGTTTGCTTTTTGGTCGGTTCTTCTGGAGGTTGAAGAACGTTGTGTGACAGCTGACGGTGCAGTTTCACCTTCATTCCAAGGAGATCTTCTTGGCAGAGAATGTGAAGTGTCACGAGGTTGATTGATGTGAATTCCATTGTCTCGCGAATTCTTTTTCCTTGTGTACTGCTTGATTGTCGAGGAAGACTTCATCATCTTCTTGTTCTTTAGGTAAAACTTATTTGCGTCATCAATACCTTGTTGTACTTCATGAAGAAATGAGTCCCAATCTTTTTCGTCTTCTGATTCAGTTTTAGTTCGATGGATATTCTTTGTGTCCTCTTGGCATGGTTCAGCTTGTTCCTTTTGTGATGTGACATTGACATCCCTTTTGTCAATGCATTCTCGATTTTCAAAATCCTTAATCCTTGCAGAGCTGATAAAATCATGTGAAGGAGGCTGGCTAGCAAGTGGTTCCTCAATGGAAATTCCTCGAGCACTCCCTCTCTTGCGGGCAACACTTTTTCTTTTTGTTTTCACAGGAGTTTCTTCCATTGGAGCTTTTCCCTTTTCAGCAGCAGTGGGCGGAGCCTTTTCCTTTGATGTTTCTGCAGGGGCTTTCCCTTTCGAAGCAGTGGGAGTAGTTGCTTCAACTTGAAGCTCATCCCAATCAATGGACTCCGTTTCAGATTCCGTCTCGGAATCATTCCTAGTTTTCTTTGCCTTCTTTGCCTTCTTGGGCTTGATAGTATCTCTTGTATGAACCATAGCAGCCAGAAGAAATACAACCCAAGTGATCACCATTGCTGCTGTTCTTTGTGAGAGAAGAAAAACCTGTGAGCAACAACTCAAGAACACGACAAAAATTGTTTATTTTCAAAAATTTGAAAAATTGTACCCAAACAATCATAATCGTGTAGAGAGACTAAGAATCAAATTAGTTTTGCAAAAAGAATTTTAAAAGAAGATCAATCGCATGATTTTTGAAAATTCCCATTATATGCCCTAAAACCGAATTTTTTGAAATCGAAGGCCAAAGATCCGTTTATCATGAGAATACCTAGCATATAATCAAAACTAATCTACCCAGAGTTCTTATTTCAAAAGAAATTTGACCAAAAACTAATCCAAAACGAAAAAGATACAGAAATTTCATCACGTTTTGAGGAAGAACATGAAAAACTGTGAAAACCGAGATTTTGATCAATAAAACTTACTTAGAATCGAAGAACTTGAGCTTGTAAGCTTCCAAGACGGATGAATTCAAGAGAGAGAAGCTCTGGAGACTTTGGAACAAAAGATTGAAGTAAAAAGAAATCAAATTCCTTTTGTTCTATATAAAACCCTAGCCGCGATCCGGATCAGTTCGTGAATCCGATCCGGATCGGCTACCCGCAGAAAATACCTGCGTTCGGGATCCGGATCGGCTTGTCCAATCCGGATCGGCTCCAACTTTTTCTTCAGAAAAATTCAGAAAAATTCCACAAAATCCAGAAAAAGTATGTAAGCACTTTTGTGTATCAACTTTAAACGAAAATCATCGTTTCATACAACAAGAAATAGATTATGCCAAATCTATCAAAAATATTCAAATAACGAAACGAAGATTTATAAAAATTAAATCCCTTAAAGTTGAACAACTTCAATTACATCTAACTTGATCTTATGAGTAATGCCTTTATCAAATCATCAATTTGGTAAAGAAAATGAAATACCAAGATCAATAGATGTCTGAAATCCCAGATAAGTTAGATAATATATCTAGTCAATTTATTGAAGAGAGTGACTCTTTGAGCATCTTTCATTAAAATTCCCACCTTATACCAACCTTGAAATTTTGACAGAGTCAAGTATTTCAACATGCATTTTATTTAATCAAACTCGAAAAACCTTGCTTGGTATACATGTGGTAGCTGCACACAGTACTCGGACGACCGAGGTGGTAGCTCTTTCCTCCATGTGGTGGTAGTTTTCACACTCCTCATTGGGATGTAACTCTTTCCACATCTTTTGAGCATAACACTTTTTCTTTGA
Source organism: Tillandsia leiboldiana (assembly GCA_029204045.2). NCBI lineage: Eukaryota > Viridiplantae > Streptophyta > Magnoliopsida > Poales > Bromeliaceae > Tillandsia > Tillandsia leiboldiana. Next base: position 19,840,529 of record CM055074.1, read on the forward strand.
CTCCCCCTCAATTGGCTATCAATTATTTAAGATATAAAGTATTCAACCAAAAATTGATCTCGATTTCATACTCGACTAAATAGTCAAATAAGATAATAACTATACCAAGAGATCATTGAGAGAGAAATTGACTTTGATCAAAACAACGATGATTTAATTGACATAAATGATCATTGCATCAAATGAAATATTATGATATCTAAAGCATAATAAATTTCTAAATAAACGAAAAGATGCTATTAAAGTCAATAAGACACATGCTCAATTAATGTTCTATGTCTAAGCATAGATAATGAACAAAAACACAAAACAAAACCTAACCTAAACAAGAGTTTCAAAAAGAGGTTATTTCAAGGAAAGCATTCCAATTGCTTTACGCAAATGAATAAAACGTTTTTGATCCAAAGGTTTTGTTAAAATGTCAGCTAATTGATCTTCAGTTGAAATGTAGGAAATTTGAAGAATATTTGATTCAACTAGCTCTCTAAGAAAATGATATCTAAGTTCAATGTGTTTTGTTCTTGAGTGCAACACAGGGTTTTTTGAAATGTTTATAGCACTAGTGTTGTCACATAAAATAGTTACCGAAGTTGCTGAAATCCGGAAGTCGCTCAACACGCTTTTCATCCAAATGAGTTGAGTTGAACAACTACCCGCTGAGATATATTCCGCTTCGGCAGTCAAGAGTGCAATGCAGTTTTGCTTTTTACTATGCCATGCAACAAGACAATGGCCAAGATAGAAACATGCACCACTCGTACTTTTCCGATCATCCACTGACCCTGCCCAATCGGCATCTGAATATCCTATAATGTCAAGACTTGTTCCCATAGGATACCAAATTCCGAAGTTTACAGTTCCTTTGACGTACCGGATGATCCGTTTCACCGCTTTCAGGTGATCCTCCTTTGGTGCTGACTGATATCTCGCACAGATCCCAACACTAAAGGATATGTCCGGGCGACTAGCTGTGAGGTAGAGTAGACTTCCAATCATACTTCGATAGAGTTTCTCATCTACGCTATCACTAAGAGATTCACTTCCTAATCCCTTATTGCTAGTTCCCATAGGAGTAGGAAAATCTTTAGAATCTTCTAATCCGAATTTCTTTACCAACTCCTTTGCATACTTGGATTGGCACAGATGGATGCCTTCACCATTTTGTTTCACTTGCAATCCAAGAAAGTATGTCAGTTCGCCCATCATAGACATCTCAAATTCGCTTTCCATGGTTTCTGCGAATTTAGAAGCATCATTATCCTTTGTTGCTCCAAATACAATGTTATCGACATAGATTTGTGCAACAATGAAGTTATCCTGATAATGCTTCACAAAGAGAGTCCGATCTGCTCCCCCTCGAGTATAGCCCTTTTCCAAAATGTGCTTTGTCAACCTTTCGTACCACGCTCGTGGTGCTTGTTTTAAACCGTAAAGAGCCTTTTTCAAACGAAAAACATGGTTAGGTTGTTTATGGTCTACAAAACCTTTCGGTTGAGTCACATAAACTTCCTCATTTAAAAACCCATTTAAAAACGCGCTCTTAACGTCCATTCGAAAGAGTTTTATTTTAAAGTGACAAGCAATAGCGAATAAGATACGAATGGACTCGAGTCTAGCTACAGGGGCGAAAGTTTCATCAAAGTCTATACCTTCTATTTGAGAGTAGCCTTGAGCAACTAGACGTGCTTTGTTTCTGATGATGGTACCATCCTCATTTTTCTTATTCTTGAAAATCCATTTAGTACCAATCACGTTGTGTTGCATCGGAGGCGTCGTTAATTCCCAAACTTTGTTTCGTTCAAACTGATGGAGCTCTTCCTGCATTGCTTCAATCCAGTAGTCATCCTGAAGAGCTTCATCAACATTCTTTGGTTCTATCATGGAAACGTAACAAGCGAATCCACAAACCAACTGTCTCCGAGTTCTGACTCCTTCTTGTGGGTCTCCAATAATGTTTGATTCAGGATGATCCTTGGAGATGCGTAACGTTTGAGGTAATGGAGTACTCGGAGGTACATGAGATGATTCCTGCACATCAGATAAACTTGAAGAACCATTAGATGCATCATTAATATTGGAAGTATTATTATGAGAAGATGCATTTACAGGAGTATCATCATCAAGAGAGATATCAGGGGTAGATTTATCAGATGCAAAGTGGAAAGCTTCATCTATTTTAACATTTAAGGATTCTACTATCGTTTTAGATTCCAAGTTAAATACCCGATATGCTCTACTGTTTGTAGAATAACCCAAGAAAATCCCTTCGTCACTTCGAGAGTCAAATTTTTCAAGATTTTCGCGGTCACGTAAAATGTAACACCGACTCCCAAAGATACGAAAATATTTGATGTTTGGTTTTCTACAAAACCATAGTTCATATGGTGTATTTAAAGTTCCCGGGCGCAAATAAACTCGATTAATAACATAGATTGCAGTGTTCACAGCTTCAGCCCAAAAATATAACGGTAAATTCTGGCTATGAAGCATAACACGTGCCATCTCTTGTACAACCATATTTTTGCGCTCGACTACACCATTCTGTTGAGGTGTATAGGGTGCTGAGAATTCATGTTTAATGCCATTGGAAGTGCAAAAATCAATGAATTTAGAATTTATGAATTCTCCACCTCTATCACTTCTAACACGAATGATCTTTTCATTCTTTTCAATCATAATACGAAGGCAAATCTCGTGAAAAGAATCAAAAGTATCAGCTTTCTCTTTTAAAAATGCTACCCATGTGTATCTAGAGAAATCATCAACCAATAAGAAAATATACCATTTACCTCCCAAGGATGGTTGACGTGTCGGCCCCATAAGATCCATATGCAATAATTCTAAGGGCCGATTAGAACCAATGTGGTTCAAGTTCTTGTGTGCAGTCCTGGATTGTTTTCCCTTTTGACAACCACCACACACAATGTTTTGTTTAAGTGAAAGTTTTGGAACCCCCTTGACCACGTCTTTGTTTGAAATTCTAGCAAGTTCCTTAAAATTTATGTGACCTAGCCTTTCATGCCAAAGTGTTTCATTATTCAAAGAGGCTAAGTTACAATTTTCAGAAATTTTATTGGGAACAACATAACAATTGTTTTCAGATCTAACCCCTTTTAAAAAGAAAACATGGTCCTTATCAGTTACAATGCATTCAACAGATGAAAAATTAACTGAAAAAACCATTGTCACAAAGTTGACTGATACTTATGAGGTTAGTCTTAAGGCCATCAACAAATAACACATTATTTAGAATCGGGCCATCTGGAATAGCTACTGTTCCTTTTCAACAATTTTGGAAGACTGACCGTCTCCGAAAACTACAAGTCCTCCGGAGATTTTCTCAAAATTTTGAAAGCAGTTTTTGTCACCGGTCATGTGACGGGAACAACCGCTATCCAGATACCAAGACGAATTATCATATGCATGCAAGGAAATATTTGTAACAAGACAAGGGAAGATTTCACCTTTGCGTACCCAAACCTTTCGAGTTTTGGTGTACGTCGGAAATGATTGTGAAGTTGATACCTTTGGTGAAAGCGTCTTGTGTGATCCATCGCTTTTCCTTGACGTCGTCGTCTTGTTTGATGAACTACCGAGCCTCTTTTTCCTTCGAATAATTTGCATTTGATTCCGAGGAATCACCCTTTTGGTAGTCGTTGCAAGAAGTGCTTGAGTTGAGCGTTTGGCTCCCATCTTGCAATTTCTCCTTATGTGCCCTGCAATACCACAACGAAAGCATACCTTGGTGCTTGACGATTCCGAAGAGGGGGAAGTAGGTTTGTTGTCGTTGTTTGTCGTCAATTCCGGTGTCGGAGGAGGAGATACCGACTGGGGCACAAAGACTGTCCCAACCGAACTAAAATTGTCTTTAGTTCGATTGTATCCGAGGCCGAATTTGTTTGATTGACCAAGACCAAGAAGCTTATCCAACTTACTCCTTCCTGATGAAAATCGCTTTAAGTCATCCTTGAGTTGGAGAATGGTCTCTGTCATTTCCAATTTTTCCTGTCGAGCCTCGCCGTTTAGCTTCAAGAAGTAATTCGCTTTGTTCACCATATCTACATAATTCTTCTCGAATTGCTCATTGGACTCTCGAAGGGAAACATTTATTTTAATCAGATTATCCCTTTCCACTTCAAGAGCGTTTGAGAGAGAAGATGCCCTTTTTGCTTCTTCTTCGAGATCCTGCAATCTCCCTCTCAAACTCTTGTTTTGCTTTGCCAGTTTCTTTGAATCCCTCAAAAGCTTATGGTGGGCAAGAGCAAAGTCTCACCTTCTGAATTATCCGATTCATCGTCCGTTGCATTCTTTTCAACTTGGGAGGAGTTGGACAATGACTCGGATGTACTTGCCAATAAGCACATGAAGGGTGAAGATGTGGACGCGTGGAACGCCGGTTGCGGTTATCTTCTTCATCACTTGACGATGACTCATTTGACGATGAGGTGTCATCCCAAGTGACGGCTTGCATCGCTTCTTCTTTGACGGATTCTTATTGGGACACTCCGTTGAGATATGGCCGTACCCTCGGCACTTGAAGCATTGGACTTGTCCTTCTGTGCTTTTCTTATCCTTAGAAAAAATTCTCTTGCTTTCTTGACTTGTAACTTGAAGAACCCTTGCCTTTCTTCGACTTTCCGAAGGATGGAGTTTTGCTTGAATTACCCCTTCGAAAATTTCGGCAAAACTTCCTTGTCAAGAGAGCGAGCTGCTTCTCAAAGTCCTCCATAGATAGGTTCTCGTCAATCGTCTGAGGATGATGAATCCGCGTCTTCCCTTCTTTTGTTCTTTTCAAAGCATAACCTGAAGAAGCTTAGAAGAGGGACGCCTTTCCCGAAGAATAGTTAGTAAGGGAAAAATGTCATTTCATCATAATGTTTGTAAAGTAACCGAACTAATTTACTTCTCAAACGGATTCGTCCGGGTTGTTTAATAGGTTTCAAATGGCCGTAACCTTGGATCGAAATCTTTCAGGAAGAAGTTGCTTAAAATATTATTCACTTACAACCTTTAAATTCTGGAATCTTCTCCGTCCCAAGTTAGCACTAGTATTTAAGATGTCTTGCATCCGGTGTGTAATAGTTTGTTGAAAGATTCATTTTCTGCCATGAAAATAGAGTCAAACTTGCTCGTAAGCATTTGCAATTTTCTTGAAATCTTCACAAGGTTAGTTCCCCTCATGCAATAACTTGAAGAAAACATCCCAGATTTCCTTCCGCATTCTCACATGCCGAGACGGCAGAGAGAACGAACTCAGTTTGGCGACAAAGCATTAAAATAAAAAGCGTTAATTTCCCTTTGCCATTGGGAAGAAGATAATCAATCTCTTCCTTGGTCCATTTCGACCTAGGTTTGATGGTGCGAACATCACGAATAAATTCAGTTGGATTAGACCATCCAAATTCAATTGATTGCCACACCCGTTCGTCGATGGAAAATTAAAAAGGCTTTCATCTGTACTTTCCAGTAGGCTATAATTTGTCCATCGAAGAACGGGGGGTCTGTTGATGTTTCCACCTTCAACCATTGTTTACAACCCTATTCCCGCTCTGATACCACTTGTTGGGTTATATATAATTGGATCTAAATAGGCGAAAAAAAACACCTAGAGGGGGGTGAATAGGTGTAAACTGTGAGGACCTGGATCCCCACGACGAGATTACTGGATCATCTACAGCTCCCTGAGGCCTATGTGGCGTGTTGGTGGGATTTGTGCCCCAATTGGACATTAGTGTTGGGGCTCAGTGTGTTAAATAGATCACGTGGGTGATTGGCGGACCCCGTCGGAGTCCAGAAGTGGTTTCGCGCGCCAAGGATATTTAAATTGGACTCAGTGCGAAGTTTGGACCAAGGATTACCTTTCCGATGCCTTCGGCAAATTTTGGAGTTGGAATTTGGCGAAATGGACATCAAATCGGATTCAGCGCGCGAAAACGGTTAAAACGGACTACCCACTTGTCATTTTTGAGCTTCGGGTACATTCAAGCCGGAACAGTGTTTCCGGCGGCGGCGGCAGCGGCGGAGCGGCCGCAGGCAGCGCGGCGGACGTGGCGCGGGCCGCCCGGTCCCGCGGCAGGCGTGCGCCGGGGGCGGGACGCGTGGCGGCTCGGGAGTGGGCCGGTCCGCGGGGCGCGGTCTACGGGGGAGTGGGGGCGCACGTGGACCGGGGGTGACACGTGGCATCACCTAGAGGTGGGTTCACGGCTGATGGTCTACGCAGTTTCGGGATGGCTCATGGTTTACGGTGCACCGGGCTTGGACACGTGGCAGGTTGCATTGGTTCGGTCCACATGATTGCGTGCACCGGGTTCACTAGGCAGAGGCTTGACACGTGGCATTCTCCTATTGGTGGGGCTACTGTGCGCGGCAGGGTGTGCAGGCGGCGGCGTCAGGCGCACGTGGCGCGGTCGGGCGGCTTCCCGCGCTTGGGGAGGACACGTGTCGGCGTCTGGGGGCGCCACGTGTCGCGCGGGGAGCGCTGGTGTTGCTGTCGCCGTTTTGGCGGATGACGTGGAGGCCCAGGGACTTCCGGGCTGCTACAGTGGCCGCCTTTGGGGATTTTCGGGCTGCTACAGTACGCGCCCGAAAGTGGCATGCGCCCGGAATGGGGACATGGCCGGTATTTCCCATTTGTTTCTGCTGCAGCTATAAATAGCGATCCGAGCTCTCTTCTTCTCCCTTTTTCCACCATTTCCGAGCCTCTTCTCGCCGGGTGCCTTCAGCAAAGTTGATCCTCGTGTTTGGCTGCATCTTTCTGCAAAGTTTTGGATTTTTGGTGGCACGCATCCCGAGGTACCATTTTTACGGCGCGGCGCGACGCTCGTTCGTTTGTGTTCTTCTTCGTCGCATTTCGGTGCGAGGACTCCCCCGCTTACTCCGACCTCCGAATGAGGCGATTCTTGCGCCGTTGGCTTCACGACTGTAGGGCTATGTTTCCCATGTTACTGTTTTTCCCATTCCGATTTTTCATGGTCTTTCGGATCATCTTGTAACCCCTTTTTCTGGGCGGAGTTTTGGGACAGCGGTGGCGTATTTTTGGCGATATCTTCGCGCACAGGCATCGGATTGGGGCGATTCAAGAGGCGATTTGCATCTACACATCACGAGGAATATGCCCAAATTTTCTTGGAATTTTCTGAATATTTCTCGAAGGTGAAGATTATTTGTGAACAGTATTGTTGCTACAGTTTTTGAGTGTAGTTTGATTCGGGGTGGTTCCCTTGTCCGAATTGTTTCTCCGTGTAGGAAGCTCGGAATTGGACGTGCAAGTACTCGTTTCGAAGGTATCGACGCGAGGATTACTGTGGTATTTTTATTGGATTTTCTGGGCACTTGCAGCAGGTGAAATATGCGCGGCTTTGGGACTGATTTTCAGATGGTGTATGTTTGGTTAATTTTGGGATTAAAAGTGTAATGTTAAGCCTTATTGTTGTACTCAGGGGTGTTTTCAGCTGTTTGAAGCCGAGGCTTTCGCGACTTTGACCGTGGGTGTTATGTTGGCAGATTTTGGACCGCGGCGTCTACCCTCTTCACCGACTCCAGGTTTGCCTTGGATTGAGCACTTCAGGGGTAAGCTTAATTTAGTAACTGTATAGGTTTTTATATCATGGTGATGTAAATGCACATGTGGGGTTATCATCCCTCTATGATTGATAACAGCGGATTTGATGTGCAACCGATATGAGCGAGAGGTAAGCAAGGAATGGCCCACTTGGGTGAGATTGGTATACCATAGTAGGAATGTTTTAGCATGCTTTACTATTATATGCTTCACCCACTTTTATTTTCTGAGAACAAAGCATGCGTGCATGGACATGTAGTTAGGCCATCTTTTAACCGCTGCACTACTTTGGAACTTGACTTAGGAGAACCATGTTATCCTTTTCTCCTTCTTTGTTAGTCAGGTGGTCTGTGTTGCTCAGGTTCGAGCAGGGGTTCTGGTAGTGTAGTCGGGACTTGGTGTCTGGGACAGGTTGGATAGTTTTTGGGGCTTTGCGGCAACCGCGGATATTGGGCGGTTGACCGATATTTATTTATGCACCAGATTGGGTATCCGATTTCTCTAGTGGATGGGTTTTCCCACTTTGATCAGAGTCATGATCCAGTCCTGCTGATTGAGATACTTTACTCGTGTGGGTCGCTCCCCTCGAGTGCCACTCCGGAGTGCGCGGCAGACAGACTTTGAGTCCTTGAGACTCCTTGCTTCGGTGTTATGCGTAGGCTGGCATACCCGTCGCGGCAGGCAGAGCAGGCAGTACCAGTGTCTACTGGTGGCATTAGATTGGGCTGATTTCTGACTTTTGCTTTTTAGTTGGCGCTCGTGTCAGGGGACGAGTGGAGTCTAGTGGCGGTGTTTGGACCAGTGTTAGTGTGGTGGGAACCGTTTTGGGGTACGGTGGTCCCAAGGTCATTGTGAGTTGTTGACCGTTGTAGGGCAGAGCATGCAGGCAGGCAGGCAATAGCAGCATAGTAGGCAGGCATAGCAGGTATAGGCAGGCATAGGCAGGCATAGCAGGCATAGTAGGCATAGCAGCAGAAGGCAGGCAGAGCAAGCGTAGGCCAGGCAGGCAGCATAGTAGCAAGGCAGGCATGGCAGGCATAGTAGGCATAGGCAGCAGAGCAGGCATGGCAGGCTTAGCAGGTTATAGCAGGCAGGCAGAGCAGGCATGGCAGGCTTTGGCAGGCATAGGCATCCGAGCAGGCATGGCAGGCGTAGCAGGCAGGCAGTCACAGCAAGCTTAGTGGTTTGTTAGCTGTTGAGAGGGTCCAGCTTCTTTTTATCAGTCTTTACGGCTTTGGTTAGTTTTTGTCTTTTGAGGACTTGGTGGGCAGACCGTCGGTCCTTGGCGGTGGTACCCACTGAGAACTCCTCCTTTGGTGTAGTTCTCACACCCTTTGGGGTTTTTTTCCCCCTTTTTTTCCTCCTCTCCTTCTTTGCAGAGTCTTAGCAGGTGTTGCCGACTCTGCGGTTGTTGATCGTGGCGAGGGAGTCGCGAGCTAGATCCCTACCCGGCGTTGGAGAGTAGCGGTACCCTTCTGAGGAGATCATCAGTAGATTAGCTGTTTCTTTTCCCTTTGAGAGACTTGTTTGAGGATATTTTGTATTGAGAGACTGTACACGTGTTGTATATTATTGGAGTTACCTCCCGGTTGGGTTTTGAGCTTGTGCTCGAGGATTTGTATTATATTATTTTGGGAGGCAGACAGTGTTGTTTATTTCCAGTTGTACAGTGATTGATTTTAGTTACAGCAGATTTTTTATCTTTATAGCTCTGATATCTGTTTAGTTATAGAACTTTTCTTGCAGGTAGGACGCTTCGCCTATCAGTTGGCATAGGTGGCGGATCTGTTTGACGGGCCCGGGTCGCAGATTCGACCCCGGGGCGTGACAGATAGAGTGGTATCAAGCCTAGGTTGTAGGTCATGGTGGACTTAGAAACCCTAGGCTTATGGTTTGACCCTTGGTTGACTTTGTGAGAGTCTGATTTGCGAGAGTCCTGATTGAGTTTTATACCTCTCCCAAGGGACGGGAGGAGTGATTGGCATGTTTTATTCTCCTAAGTAATTATGTTGGCTGCAGACAACATAATGCTGTGGAACGGGTGACATGCTTTAGACTTTCGCTGGATTGGGTCAGAGTGTTGTTGTGTGCTGTTTTGTTGTTTCGTCGTGGCGAGCGGTGTCTCCCCGACGTTGGGTTTTGACCCGTGTGCATCCTGTCATGGCAGTTAGCTTGAGCAGTTGGTTTTGGGCCGGATACCTGGATTGAGGTCAGAGAACCCCGACCCAGATGACAGGATTGTCAGAGGCTTATCAGCGGCTATGGGAGCAGCTGGTCTTGGTGACACAGTTGTCGGAGCACTGAGTAGCCCCCTCTGTGCCAAGGTTTAGTGTCGAGGCACCGAGGCAGGGTGGATGGTTGACAGCTGATGAGCGGAACGCCATGATCGACTTTTGGAGCCATGATTGGCAGACGAACCACCCCGACTCGTAAGATTGAGTTTGGAGCCTTTGGAGGCAGAGTCGTGGTTGGTGGAGAGCCTCCTTGTGCTAGAGAGTGTATGCAGCTGTTGACCCGCGCGATCCGGATTCGAGGGACGAGGCGCATAGGATATTGAGATTGGGAGTGGATTGCGCCAGGATACCTTCCTGTTATTCAGTCCCTTAATTGTGGATTTAGACGCCTCGCGGAAGCAGGCACCGTGTATGGAGCGCGGCATTGCAGTTCCTTTGGTTATGGATCTGCTTGCAGAGGTGAGTTCTGGATTTTGGCGCTTGGCGCCGGACGATGGAGGACAGATCGGGCCGGCAGAGGCACTTCTGATTTCCTTTCCGGATGACGGTTCCCGAGAGGCCAGAGATCGAGTGGACCCCGATGGTAGCATCAGTATTTTATCAGAGTGACGCAGCGGTTAGCGTGGATTTGTTATCTGGCGAGGACCTTATTCGTCGCCTCAGTGTGAGCAGAGACAAGGTCGTACTCCCTATGTTATAGCCCTAATTTCAGGCAGATTGAGCGACAACCACTTGCATCGAGTGGATGAATCTGTGCCGCCGCGGTTGGAGGGCGCCACGGTATGTGGATTGAGTGTCCGCAGGTGGGATTTCACCACGGTAGTCGGAGTTAGAGCATGCTCCACTCTTACATGGTTAGAGCAGATTTGTTATCGCATGCACTTGAGGTGCAGGTTCCTGTTTGATGTTTTGCACGTGGAAGAGGCTTTTGGATCATGTCCAGTGCGGCCGAGACCGCGAGATGCCGGCAGAATTATTGGTAATTGTGGCAGTTCGGTGTTTGACCATGTGCTCGAGATTGATTGGCAACGATGCAACAAGATGTTTGACTGCGGAAAGAGAGGACGTCGATTTTCGGCGAGGCGGACGAGAGAAGAGGTTTGGTTGTAAAGACTGTTAGAGCGCACAGGCTTAGCGACAGTGTGAGAGGTGCTTTTTGGCGGCACGGATTCAGGACATCTCTGTTGCCCCGCGGATCCCGGGTGCGATTTCACCTGAGCTGTTTGACGACGCCGCCGGTGGGTTGGAGAATAGAGATAGGCGTTTGAACGTGGTTCGGGGAACCACGCCACCCTTGATAGCACCCATTGGATATCGCCAGTAGAGCGGAGAGAGCTGATGGCGCAGTTGTAGATCCGATGGGATCGAGGGGTCTGTTTGACCTAGTGCCACGCCGTTGGTATAACGTTGGTGATGCCACCTCGTTGATACACGCAGTGATGGTCCTTTTATGGTATTTAGGACCGTTATGATGGAGTTGTACTCAGGCAGTTATAGTATGGTGTAGTACCTACTTGGAAA
>CM055074.1:19851944-19956377 GCA_029204045.2 Tillandsia leiboldiana
CATCATTATCCGTTGTTGCTCCAAAACAATGTCATGCGCATAGATTTGTCACAATGAGGTTGACCTGATAATGCTCACAAAGAGAGTCCGCTCTGCTCCCCCATCGAATGCGTATAGACCTTTTCCAAAAGGTGCTTTTGTCAACCTTTCGTACCACGCTCGCGGTGCTTGTTTTAAACCGTAAAGAGCCTTTTTCAACGAAAACATGGTTAGGTTGTTTATGGTCTACAAAACCTTTCGGTTGAGTCACATAAACTTCCTCATTTAAAAACCCATTTAAAAACGCGCTCTTAACGTCCATTTGAAAGAGTTTTATTTTAAAGTGGACAAGCAATAGCGAATAAGATACGAATGGACTCGAGTCTAGCTACAGGGGCGAAGTTTCATCAAAGTCTATACCTTCTATTTGAGAGTAGCCTTGAGCAACTAGACGTGCTTTGTTCCTGATGATGGTACCATCCTCATCTTTCTTATTCCTTGAAAATCCATTTAGTACCAATCACGTTGTGTTGCATCGGAGGCGTCGTTAATTCCCAAACTTTGTTTCGTTCAAACTGATGGAGCTCTTCCTGCATTGCTTCAATCCAGTAGTCATCCTGAAGAGCTTCATCAACATTCTTTGGTTCTATCATGGAAACGTAACAAGCGAATCCACAAACCAACTGTCTCCGAGTTCTGACTCCTTCTTGTGGGTCTCCATAATGTTTGATTCAGGATGATCTTTGGAGATGCGTAACGTTTGAGGTAATGGAGTACTCGGAGGTACATGAGATGATTCCTGCACATCAGATAAACTTGAAGAACCATTAGATGCATCATTAATATTGGAAGTATTATTATGAGAAGATGCATTTACAGGAGTATCATCATCAAGAGAGATATCAGGGGTAGATTTATCAGATGCAAAGTGGAAAGCTTCATCTACTTTAACATTTAAGGATTCTACTATCGTTTTAGATTCCAAGTTAAATACCGGATATGCTCTACTGTTTGTAGAATAACCCAAGAAAATCCCTTCGTCACTTCGAGAGTCAAATTTTCAAGATTTTCGCGGTCACGTAAAATGTAACACCGACTCCCAAAGATACGAAAATATTTGATGTTTGGTTTTCTACAAAACCATAGTTCATATGGTGTATTTAAGTTCCCGGGCGCAAAATAAACTCGATTAATAACAATAGATTGCAGTGTTCACAGCTTCAGCCCAAAAATATAACGGTAAATTTCCGGCTATGAAGCATAACACGTGCCATCTCTTGTACAACCATGTTTTTGCGCTCGACTACCACCATTCTGTTGAGGTGTATAGGGTGCTGAGATTCATGTTTAATGCCATTGGAAGTGCAAAAATCAATGAATTTAGAATTTATGAATTCTCCACCTCTATCACTTCTAACACGAATGATCTTTTCATTCTTTTCAATCATAATACGAAGGCAAATCTCGCGAAAAGAATCAAAAGTATCAGCTTTCTCTTTTAAAAATGCTACCCATGTGTATCTAGAGAAATCATCAACCAATAAGAAAATATACCATTTACCTCCCAAGGATGGTTGACGTGTCGGCCCCATAAGATCCATATGCAATAATTCTAAGGGCCGATTAGAACCAATGTGGTTCAAGTTCTTGTGTGCAGTCCTGGATTGTTTTCCCTTTTGACAACCACCACACACAATGTTTTGTTTAAGTGAAAGTTTTGGAACCCCCTTGACCACGTCTTTGTTTGAAATTCTAGCAAGTTCCTTAAAATTTATGTGACCTAGCCTTTCATGCCAAAGTGTTTCATTATTCAAAGAGGCTAAGTTACAATTTTCAGAAATTTTATTGGGAACAACATAACAATTGTTTTCAGATCTAACCCCTTTTAAAAAGAAAACATGGTCCTTATCAGTTACAATGCATTCAACAGATGAAAAATTAACTGAAAAATCATTGTCACAAAGTTGACTGATACTTATGAGGTTAGTCTTAAGGCCATCAACAAATAACACATTATTCAGAATCGGGCCATCTGGAATAGCTACTGTTCCTTTTCAACAATTTTGGAAGACTGACCGTCTCCGAAAACTACAAGTCCTCCGGAGATTTTCTCAAAATTTTGAAAGCAGTTTTTGTCACCGGTCATGTGACGGGAACAACCGCTATCCAGATACCAAGACGGAATTATCATATGCATGCAAGGAAATATTTGTAACAAGCAAGGGAAGATTTCACCTTGCGTACCCCAAACCTTTTCGAGTTTTGGTGTACGTCGGAAAATGATTGTGAAGTTGATACCTTTGGTGGAAAGCGTCTTTGTGATCCATCGCTTTTCCTGACGTCGTCGTCTTGTTTGATGAACTACCGAGCCTTTTTTCCTTCGAATAATTTGCATTTGATTTCCGAGGAATCACCCTTTGGTAGTCGTTGCAAGAAGTGCTTGAGTTGAGCGTTTGGCTCCCATCTTGCAATTTCTCCTTATGTGCCCTGCAATACCACAACGAAAGCATACCTTGGTGCTTGACGATTCCGAAGAGGGGGAAGTAGGTTTGTTGTCGTTGTTTGTCGTCAATTCCGGGTGTCGGAGGAGGAGATACCGACTGGGGCACAAAGACTGTCCCAACCGAACTAAAATTGTCTTTAGTTCGATTGTATCCGAGGCCGAATTTGTTTGATTGACCAAGACCAAGAAGCTTATCCAACTTACTCCTTCCTGATGAAAATCGCTGTAAGCCATCCTTGAGTTGGAGAATGGTCTCTGTCATTTCCAATTTTTCCTGTCGAGCCTCGCCGTTTAGCTTCAAGAAGTAATTCGCTTTGTTCACCATATCTACATAATTCTTCTCGAATTGCTCATTGGACTCTCGAAGGGAAATATTTATTTTAATCAGATTATCCCTTTCCACTTCAAGAGCGTTTGAGAGAGAAGATGCCCTCTTTGCTTCTTCTTCGAGATCCTGCAATCTCCCTCTCAAACTCTTGTTTTGCTTTGCCAGTTTCTTTGAATCCCTCAAAAGCTTATGGTGGGCAAGAGCAAAGTCTTCACCTTCTGAATTATCCGATTCATCGTCCGTTGCATTCTTTTCAACTTGGGAGGAGTTGGACAATGACTCGGATGTACTTGCCAATAAGCACATGAAGGGTGAAGATGCGGACGCGTGGAACGCCGTTGCGTTATCTTCTTCATCACTTGACGATGACTCATTTGACGATGAGGTGTCATCCCAAGTGACGGCTTGCATCGCTTTCTTCTTTGACGGATTCTTATTGGGACACTCCGTTGAGATATGGCCGTACCCTCGGCACTTGAAGCATTGGACTTGTCCTTCTGTGCTTTTCTTATCCTTAGAAAAATTCTCTTGCTTTCTTGACTTGTAACTTGAAGAACCCTTGCCTTTCTTCGACTTTCCGAAGGATGGAGTTTTGCTTGAATTACCCCTTCGAAAATTTCGGCGAAACTTCCTTGTCAAGAGAGCGAGCTGCTTCTCAAAGTCCTCCATAGATAGGTTCTCGTCATCGTCTGAGGATGATGAATCCGCGTCTTCTTCTTTTGTTCTTTTCAAAGCATAACCTGAAGACTTAGAAGAGGATGCCTTTCCCGAAGAATAGTTAGTAGGAAATGTCATTTCATATGTTTGTAAAGAACCAACTAATTCTTCTACACGGATTTCGTCCGGGTGTTTAATAGTTTCAATGGCCGTAACCTTGGATCGAAATCTTTCAGGAAGAGTTCTTAATATTTTTCTTACAACTTTAAATTCTGGAATCTTCTCTCCCAAGTTAGCACATGAGTTTACGATGTCTTGCAATCGTGTGTAATAGTCTGTGAAAGATTCATTTTCTGCCATGAAAATAGAGTCAAACTTGCTCGTAAGCATTTGCAGTTTCTGAATCTTCACAAGGTTAGTTCCCTCATGCATAACTTGAAGAACATCCCAGATTTCTTTCGCAGTCTCACATGCCGAGACGCGAGAGAACTCAGTTTGCGACAAAGCATTAAATAAAGCGTTAATCCCTTTGCCATTGTAAGAAGATAAATCAATCTCTTCCTTGGTCCATTTCGACCTAGGTTTGATGGTGCGAACATCACCAATAAATTCAGTTGGATTAGACCATCCAAATTCAATTGATTGCCACACCCGTTCGTCGATGGAAATTAAAAAGGCTTTCATCTGTACTTTCCAGTAGGCATAATTTGTTCCATCGAAGAACGGGGGTCTGTTGATGTTTCCACCTTCAACCATTGTTTACAACCCTATTCCCGCTCTGATACCACTTGTTGGGTTATATATAATTGGATCTAAATAGGGGAAAAAACACCTAGAGGGGGGTGAATAGGTGTAAACAATAAACACTCAAAAATCTTTGCGATATAAAACCCAATGCGGAAAAATAAATAACACGCAGAGATTTTTACGTGGAAAACTCCAAACCGGAGTAAAAAACCACGGGACCGATAACACGGTGAAATCCACTAGAATTATAACACGTACAAAGGTGATATACCGTACTCACAGACGACTCAACCTTTTTTC
Source organism: Tillandsia leiboldiana (assembly GCA_029204045.2). NCBI lineage: Eukaryota > Viridiplantae > Streptophyta > Magnoliopsida > Poales > Bromeliaceae > Tillandsia > Tillandsia leiboldiana. The sequence continues at coordinate 19,856,459 of CM055074.1, forward strand.
CATACGCTCCTAGTTGATCTTCTCCGCTCGCTCCGCAATGCTTCTCGAATCCACGATCTGCTTCCAACGCCGAATCCACGGCGTCCAACGTCGACTCCACGACGTCCGACCGAATCCACGGTCTTCACCCAGTAGCACGCTTCGAGTCCACGAACGTACCTCGCTCCGAATCCACGAGAACGGTTGCACCTTGAATCCACAAGGCCACGCGAGTCCACGCGCCGATTTTGGAGAAATCGTTGTTTTTTGGGTGGTGATGATCCGCCCGAATACTTAGATTAGAAATAGATCGGAAATACCATCTAAGTATTCATTAATTTGATTCTACTCAAAATCTGAGTTTGGAAAACCTAGAATCAAATTAATAATATAGATGAAGAAACATAGAATTAAATCTAGTATTTCCTTTCTTCTCTATATGTGGATTTTTCTATTTCGGTCGTATTTTTTGCTTTTTGCGTCGTACCCTAAAAGATGAATTAAAGGGTCTATATATAGGTTAGAAACCGTTGGAAGAAGATAAGAATCAAAACTAACCTTTTCTGGGATTTTTCATGACGACGATCCGGATCGGATTTCGGCGATCCGGATTGCAGTAACGAGACAGACAGTTTCCTGAAAAACAAAGGTTCGGGATCCGGATCGAAGTGCCTGTTCCGGATCGTTCATACAATTCAGCAAAAACCCATGTTCGGGATCCGGATCAAAAATGGCTTGGATCCGGATTGAATTTTGCGTATGAACTAATACCCTTCGGGATCCGGATCGGATTGTCTGATCCGGATCCTGAACATGTCCCATGTCCAGTTTTTGATTTTTATGCAATTAAAAATTCATCCAAGTGTTTCTACACTATAAGAAGTATTCGGATCACCAAAAATAATTAGTTAAACATACCTAATCCTTTTGAATTCTTCTTTCTTGAGATTGAGTTATATGATCCAACCTTCTTTATCTTCAATCTTCAAGACTTAACCGAATTCACGAAATACGCCAACTCAAATTCCGTAACAATCTCCCCCTTTGGCGGTTTCGTGACAAAACACAAATCCACTCAAGAAAATTCAAAAAGATATTTTTGTTGCTATCACCATACAACAAAAATTTACAATGGAGATCCAAAATAAAATAGATACATGAGTTAAACTCCTAAAACAGACTCTAGACTTAGACATCTGTACTCTCTGCAAAAGAAATCATTCTTGACAAAAGAAATCGTTAGATACCTCAAGAATTTAATGTCATTCAAAAACCACACACAGAGATGAAGTTTATACTCATTTATACTTACCATGACATTTATACATTCAGATATGTAATTGGATCATAGTTAAAAACCAACATATCTTCTATGCATTCAAAATCCAAATGTCACAAAATTGTTAGTCAACATCAACTTGTTAGTTATATTACATGCCCAAATAGTTATCGAATAGTTAGTCGAGGCATGCATGCAATCACAATAGAAAAACACAAGTTGTGATACTTACCTTCATAGTTCAAAGTTCAGAGTTCACATATCATTGTTCATCATTCATGTCATCATTCATTGTTCGTTTCTCTCTCCCCCTTTTTGTCACAAAATCAAGCCAAAAATACAAAACGTAAGGAGAGTTAAAAGTTCAGATAATATGAAAACTAAAACTAAGCCCTGTACAAGAAATCAGACAACATTTAGTTATCTGAGTCTGAATTATCTGAGGCGCTAAATCCCAGTTTGTTCAAAATTCCTTAAGTATTCCCAAAATCTTAGAACATTCCTGTTTCATCTTATATATGTCCGTGGACATCTGTCTTAGTTCCATAGCCAGTTTTTCTTGTTCTTGATTGATGGAAGACACCAAGTTTGCTTTTTGGTCGGTTCTTCTGGAGGTTGAAGAACGTTGTGTGACAGCTGACGGTGCAGTTTCACCTTCATTCCAAGGAGATCTTCTTGGCAGAGAATGTGAAGTGTCACGAGGTTGATTGATGTGAATTCCATTGTCTCGCGAATTCTTTTTCCTTGTGTACTGCTTGATTGTCGAGGAAGACTTCATCATCTTCTTGTTCTTTAGGTAAAACTTATTTGCGTCATCAATACCTTGTTGTACTTCATGAAGAAATGAGTCCCAATCTTCTTCGTCTTCTGATTCAGTTTCAGTTCGATGGATATTCTTTGTGTCCTCTTGGCATGGTTCAGCTTGTTCCTTTTGTGCTGTGACATTGACATCCCTTTTGTCAATGCATTCTCGATTTTCAAAATCCTTAATCCTTGCAGAGCTGATAAAATCATGTGAAGGAGGCTGGCTAGCAAGTGGTTCCTCAATGGAAATTCCTCGAGCACTCCCTCTCTTGCGGGCAATACTTTTTCTTTTTGTTTTCACAGGAGTTTCTTCCATTGGAGCTTTTCCCTTTTCAGCAGCAGTGGGCGGAGCCTTTGCCTTTGATGTTTCTGCAGGGGCTTTCCCTTTCGAAGCAGTGGGAGTAGTTGCTTCAACTTGAAGCTCATCCCAATCAATGGACTCCGTTTCAGATTCCGTCTCGGAATCATTCCTAGTTTTCTTTGCCTTCTTTGCCTTCTTGGGCTTGATAGTATCTCTTGTATGAACCATAGCAGCCAGAAGAAATACAACCCAAGTGATCACCATTGCTGCTGTTCTTTGTGAGAGAAGAAAAACCTGTGAGCAACAACTCAAGAACACGACAAAAATTGTTTATTTTCAAAAATTTGAAAAATTGTACCCAAACAATCATAATCGTGTAGAGAGACTAAGAATCAAATTAGTTTTGCAAAAAGAATTTTAAAAGAAGATCAATCGCATGATTTTCGAAAATTCCCATTATATGCCCTAAAACCGAATTTTTTGAAATCGAAGGCCAAAGATCCGTTTATCATGAGAATACCTAGCATATAATCAAAACTAATCTACCCAGAGTTCTTATTTCAAAAGAAATTTGACCAAAAACTAATCCAAAACGAAAAAGATACAGAAATTTCATCACGTTTTGAGGAAGAACATGAAAAACTGTGAAAAACCGAGATTTTGATCAATAAAACTTACTTAGAATCGAAGAACTTGAGCTTGTAAGCTTCCAAGACGGATGAATTCAAGAGAGAGAAGCTCTGGAGACTTTGGAACAAAAGATTGAAGTAAAAAGAAATCAAATTCCTTTTGTTCTATATAAAACCCTAGCCGCGATCCGGATCAGTTCGTGAATCCGATCCGGATCGGCTACCCGCAGAAAATACCTGCGTTCGGGATCCGGATCGGCTTGTCCAATCCGGATCGGCTCCAACTTTTTCTTCAGAAAAATTCAGAAAAATTCTACAAAATCCAGAAAAAGTATGTAAGCACTTTTGTGTATCAACTTTAAACGAAAATCATCGTTTCATACAACAAGAAATAGATTATGCCAAATCTATCAAAAATATTCAAATAACGAAACGAAGATTTATAAAAATTAAATCTCTTAAAGTTGAACAACTTCAATTACATCTAACTTGATCTTATGAGTAATGCCTTTATCAAATCATCAATTTGGTAAAGAAAATGAAATACCAAGATCAATAGATGTCTGAAATCCCAGATAAGTTAGATAATATATCTAGTCAATTTATTGAAGAGAGTGACTCTTTGAGCATCTTTCATTAAAATTCCCACCTTATACCAACCTTGAAATTTTGACAGAGTCAAGTATTTCAACATGCATTTTATTTAATCAAACTCGAAAAACCTTGCTTGGTATACATGTGGTAGCTGCACACAGTACTCGGACGACCGAGGTGGTAGCTCTTTCCTCCATGTGGTGGTAGTTTTCACACTCCTCATTGGGATGTAACTCTTTCCGCATCTTTTGAGCATAACACTTTTTCTTTGACTCCCCCTCAATTGGCTATCAATTATTTAAGATATAAAGTATTCAACCAAAAATTGATCTCGATTTCATACTCGACTAAATAGTCAAATAAGATAATAACTATACCAAGAGATCATTGAGAGAGAAATTGACTTTGATCAAAACAACGATGATTTAATTGACATAAATGATCATTGCATCAAATGAAATATTATGATATCTAAAGCATAATAAATTTCTAAATAAACGAAAAGATGCTATTAAAGTCAATAAGACACATGCTCAATTAATGTTCTATGTCTAAGCATAGATAATGAACAAAAACACAAAAACAAAACCTAACCTAAACAAGAGTTTCAAAAAGAGGTTATTTCAAGGAAAGCATTCCAATTGCTTTACGCAAATGAATAAAACGTTTTTGATCCAAAGGTTTTGTTAAAATGTCAGCTAATTGATCTTCAGTTGAAATGTAGGAAATTTGAAGAATATTTGATTCAACTAGCTCTCTAAGAAAATGATATCTAAGTTCAATGTGTTTTGTTCTTGAGTGCAACACAGGGTTTTTTGAAATGTTTATAGCACTAGTGTTGTCACATAAAATAGTTACCGAAGTTGCTGAAATCCGGAAGTCGCTCAACACGCTTTTCATCCAAATGAGTTGAGTTGAACAACTACCCGCTGAGATATATTCCGCTTCGGCAGTCAAGAGTGTAATGCAGTTTTGCTTTTTACTATGCCATGCAACAAGACAATGGCCAAGATAGAAACATGCACCACTCGTACTTTTCCGATCATCCACTGACCCTGCCCAATCGGCATCTGAATATCCTATAATGTCAAGACTTGTTCCCATAGGATACCAAATTCCGAAGTTTACAGTTCCTTTGACGTACCGGATGATCCGTTTCACCGCTTTCAGGTGATCCTCCTTTGGTGCTGACTGATATCTCGCACAGATCCCAACACTAAAGGATATGTCCGGGCGACTAGCTGTGAGGTAGAGTAGACTTCCAATCATACTTCGATAGAGTTTCTCGTCTACGCTATCACTAAGAGATTCACTTCCTAATCCCTTATTGCTAGTTCCCATAGGAGTAGGAAAATCTTTAGAATCTTCTAATCCGAATTTCTTTACCAACTCCTTTGCATACTTGGATTGGCACAGATGGATGCCTTCACCATTTTGTTTCACTTGCAATCCAAGAAAGTATGTCAGTTCGCCCATCATAGACATCTCAAATTCGCTTTCCATGGTTTCTGCGAATTTAGAAGCATCATTATCCTTTGTTGCTCCAAATACAATGTCATCGACATAGATTTGTGCAACAATGAAGTTATCCTGATAATGCTTCACAAAGAGAGTCCGATCTGCTCCCCCTCGAGTATAGCCCTTTTCCAAAAGGTGCTTTGTCAACCTTTCGTACCACGCTCGCGGTACTTGTTTTAAACCGTAAAGAGCCTTTTTCAAACGAAAAACATAGTTAGGTTGTTTATGGTCTACAAAACCTTTCGGTTGAGTCACATAAACTTCCTCATTTAAAAACCCATTTAAAAACGCGCTCTTAACGTCCATTTGAAAGAGTTTTATTTTAAAGTGACAAGCAATAGCGAATAAGATACGAATGGACTCGAGTCTAGCTACAGGGGCGAAAGTTTCATCAAAGTCTATACCTTCTATTTGAGAGTAGCCTTGAGCAACTAGACGTGCTTTGTTCCTGATGATGGTACCATCCTCATCTTTCTTATTCTTGAAAATCCATTTAGTACCAATCACGTTGTGTTGCATCGGAGGCGTCGTTAATTCCCAAACTTTGTTTCGTTCAAACTGATGGAGCTCTTCCTGCATTGCTTCAATCCAGTAGTCATCCTGAAGAGCTTCATCAACATTCTTTGGTTCTATCATGGAAACGTAACAAGCGAATCCACAAACCAACTGTCTCCGAGTTCTGACTCCTTCTTGTGGGTCTCCAATAATGTTTGATTCAGGATGATCCTTGGAGATGCGTAACGTTTGAGGTAATGGAGTACTCGGAGGTACATGAGATGATTCCTGCACATCAGATAAACTTGAAGAACCATTAGATGCATCATTAATATTGGAAGTATTATTATGAGAAAATGCATTTACAGGAGTATCATCATCAAGAGAGATATCAGGGGTAGATTTATCAGAAGATGCAAAGTGGAAAACTTCATCTACTTTAACATTTAAGGATTCTACTATCGTTTTAGATTCCAAGTTAAATACCCGATATGCTCTACTGTTTGTAGAATAACCCAAGAAAATCTCTTCGTCACTTCGAGAGTCAAATTTTTCAAGATTTTCGCGGTCACGTAAAATGTAACACCGACTCCCAAAGATACGAAAATATTTGATGTTTGGTTTTCTACAAAACCATAGTTCATATGGTGTATTTAAAGTTCCCGGGCGCAAATAAACTCGATTAATAACATAGATTGCAGTGTTCACAGCTTCAGCCCAAAAATATAACGGTAAATTCCGGCTATGAAGCATAACACGTGCCATCTCTTGTACAACCATGTTTTTGCGCTCGACTACACCATTCTGTTGAGGTGTATAGGGTGCTGAGAATTCATGTTTAATGCCATTGGAAGTGCAAAAATCAATGAATTTAGAATTTATGAATTCTCCACCTCTATCACTTCTAACACGAATGATCTTTTCATTCTTTTCAAACATAATACGAAGGCAAATCTCGTGAAAAGAATCAAAAGTATCAGCTTTCTCTTTTAAAAATGCTACCCATGTGTATCTAGAGAAATCATCAACCAATAAGAAAATATACCATTTACCTCCCAAGGATGGTTGACGTGTCGGCCCCATAAGATCCATATGCAATAATTCTAAGGGCCGATTAGAACCAATGTGGTTCAAGTTCTTGTGTGCAGTCCTGGATTGTTTTCCCTTTTGACAACCACCACACACAATGTTTTGTTTAAGTGAAAGTTTTGGAACCCCCTTGACCACGTCTTTGTTTGAAATTCTAGCAAGTTCCTTAAAATTTATGTGACCTAGCCTTTCATGCCAAAGTGTTTCATTATTCAAAGAGGCTAAGTTACAATTTTCAGAAATTTTATTGGGAACAACATAACAATTGTTTTCAGATCTAACCCCTTTTAAAAAGAAAACATGGTCCTTATCAGTTACAATGCATTCAACAGATGAAAAATTAACTGAAAAACCATTCTCACAAAGTTGACTGATACTTATGAGGTTAGTCTTAAGGCCATCAACAAATAACACATTATTCAGAATCGGGCCATCTGGAATAGCTACTGTTCCTTTTCAACAATTTTGGAAGACTGACCGTCTCCGAAAACTACAAGTCCTCCGGAGATTTTCTCAAAAATTTTGAAAGCAGTTTTTGTCACCGGTCATGTGACGGGAACAACCGCTATCCAGATACCAAGACGAATTATCATATGCATGCAAGGAAATATTTGTAACAAGACAAGGGAAGATTTCACCTTTGCGTACCCAAACCTTTCGAGTTTTGGTGTACGTCGGAAATGATTGTGAAGTTGATACCTTTGGTGAAAGCGTCTTGTGTGATCCATCGCTTTTCCTTGACGTCGTCGTCTTGTTTGATGAACTACCGAGCCTCTTTTCCTTCGAATAATTTGCATTTGATTTCCGAGGAATCACCCTTTTGGTAGTCGTTGCAAGAAGTGCTTGAGTTGAGCGTTTGGCTCCCATCTTGCAATTTCTCCTTATGTGCCCTGCAATACCACAACGAAAGCATACCTTGGTGCTTGACGATTCCGAAGAGGGGGAAGTAGGTTTGTTGTCGTTGTTTGTCGTCAATTCCGGTGTCGGAGGAGGAGATACCGACTGGGGCACAAAGACTATCCCAACCGAACTAAAATTGTCTTCAGTTCGATTGTATCCGAGGCCGAATTTGTTTGATTGACCAAGACCAAGAAGCTTATCCAACTTACTCCTTCCTGATGAAAATCGCTGTAAGCCATCCTTGAGTTGGAGAATGGTCTCTGTCATTTCCAATTTTTCCTGTCGAGCCTCGCCGTTTAGCTTCAAGAAGTAATTCGCTTTGTTCACCATATCTACATAATTCTTCTCGAATTGCTCATTGGACTCTCGACGGGAAACATTTATTTTAATCAGATTATCCCTTTCCACTTCAAGAGCGTTTGAGAGAGAAGATGCCCTTTTTGCTTTTTCTTCGAGATCCTGCAATCTCCCTCTCAAACTCTTGTTTTGCTTTGCCAGTTTCTTTGAATCCCTCAAAAGCTTATGGTGGGCAAGAGCAAAGTCTTCACCTTCTGAATTATCCGATTCATCGTCCGTTGCATTCTTTTCAACTTGGGAGGAGTTGGACAATGACTCGGATGTACTTGCCAATAAGCACATGAAGGGTGAAGATGTGGACGCGTGGAACGCCGTTGCGTTATCTTCTTCATCACTTGACGATGACTCATTTGACGATGAGGTGTCATCCCAAGTGACGGCTTGCATCGCTTTCTTCTTTGACGGATTCTTATTGGGACACTCCGTTGAGATATGGTCGTACCCTCGGCACTTGAAGCATTGGACTTGTCCTTCTGTGCTTTTCTTATCCTTAGAAAAATTCTCTTGCTTTCTTGACTTGTAACTTGAAGAACCCTTGCCTTTCTTCGACTTTCCGAAGGATGGAGTTTTGCTTGAATTACCCCTTCGAAAATTTCGGCGAAACTTCCTTGTCAAGAGAGCGAGCTGCTTCTCAAAGTCCTCCATAGATAGGTTCTCGTCATCGTCTGAGGATGATGAATCCGCGTCTTCTTCTTTTGTTCTTTTCAAAGCATAACCTGAAGACTTAGAAGAGGATGCCTTTCCCGAAGAATAGTTAGTAGGAAATGTCATTTCATATGTTTGTAAAGAACCAACTAATTCTTCTACACGGATTTCGTCCGGGTGTTTAATAGTTTCAATGGCCGTAACCTTGGATCGAAATCTTTCAGGAAGAGTTCTTAATATTTTTCTTACAACTTTAAATTCTGGAATCTTCTCTCCCAAGTTAGCACATGAGTTTACGATGTCTTGTAATCGTGTGTAATAGTCTGTGAAAGATTCATTTTCTGCCATGAAAATAGAGTCAAACTTGCTCGTAAGCATTTGCAGTTTCTGAATCTTCACAAGGTTAGTTCCCTCATGCATAACTTGAAGAACATCCCAGATTTCTTTCGCAGTCTCACATGCCGAGACGCGAGAGAACTCAGTTTGCGACAAAGCATTAAATAAAGCGTTAATCCCTTTGCCATTGTAAGAAGATAAATCAATCTCTTCCTTGGTCCATTTCGACCTAGGTTTGATGGTGCGAACATCACCAATAAATTCAGTTGGATTAGACCATCCAAATTCAATTGATTGCCACACCCGTTCGTCGATGGAAATTAAAAAGGCTTTCATCTGTACTTTCCAGTAGGCATAATTTGTTCCATCGAAGAACGGGGGTCTGTTGATGTTTCCACCTTCAACCATTGTTTACAACCCTATTCCCGCTCTGATACCACTTGTTGGGTTATATATAATTGGATCTAAATAGGGAAAAAAACACCTAGAGGGGGGTGAATAGGTGTAAACAATAAACACTCAAAAATCTTTGCGATATAAAACCCAATGCGGAAAAATAAATAACACGCAGAGATTTTTACGTGGAAAACTCCAAACCGGAGTAAAAAACCACGGGACCGATAACATGGTTAAATCCACTAGAATTATAACACGTACAAAGGTGATATACCGTACTCACAGACGACTCAACCTTTTTCCATACGCTCCTAGTTGATCTTCTCCGCTCGCTCCGCAACGCTTCTCGAATCCACGATCTGCGTCCAACGCCGAATCCACGGCGTCCAACGTCGACTCCACGACGTCCGACCGAATCCACGGTCTTCACCCAGTAGCACGCTTCGAGTCCACGAACGTACCTCGCTCCGAATCCACGAGAACGGTTGCACCTTGAATCCACAAGGCCACGCGAGTCCACGCGCCGATTTTGGGGAAATCGTTGTTTTTTGGGTGGTGATGATCCGCCGAATACTTAGATTAGAAATAGATCGGAAATACCATCTAAGTATTCATTAATTTGATTCTACTCAAAATCTGAGTTTGGAAAACCTAGAATCAAATTAATAATATAGATGAAGAAACATAGAATTAAATCTAGTATTTCCTTTCTTCTCTATATGTGGATTTTTTTATTTCGGTCGTATTTTTTGCTTTTTGCGTCGTACCCTAAAAGATGAATTAAAGGGTCTATATATATGTTAGAAACCGTTGGAAGAAGATAAGAATCAAAAACTAACATTTTTTGGGATTTTTCATGACGACGATCCGGATCGGATTTCGGCGATCCGGATTGCAGTAACGAGACAGACAGTTTCCTGAAAAACAAAGGTTCGGGATCCGGATCGAAGTGCCTGTTCCGGATCGTTCATACAATTCAGCAAAAACCCATGTTCGGGATCCGGATCAAAAAGGGCTTGGATCCGGATTGAATTTTGCGTATGAACTAATACCCTTCGGGATCCGGATCGGATTGTCTGATCCGGATCCTGAACATGTCCCATGTCCAGTTTTTTATTTTTATGCAATTAAAAATTCATCCAAGTGTTTCTACACTATAAGAAGTATTCGGATCACCAAAAATAATTAGTTAAACATACCTAATCCTTTTGAATTCTTCTTTCTTGAGATTGAGTTATATGATCCAACCTTCTTTATCTTCAATCTTCAAGACTTAACCGAATTCACGAAATACGCCAACTCAAATTCCGTAACACCCTAGGCTTGTGGTTGGACCCTAGGATGACATCGTGAGAGTCGTGATTTATAGCGAGAGTCCTGATTATGTTTTATACCTCTCCCAATGGACGGGATGAGTGATTGGCATGTTTATTCTCCTAAGTGATTATGTTGGCTGCAGACAACATAATGCTATGGAATGGATGACATGTCCTAGACTTTCGCTGGATTGGGTCGAATGGTTGCTGTGTCCTGATGTTTGTTATTGTGCAGCGGCATCTCCAGCTATACCAGTGGCACCGAATGAGCGAGCAGCCCCCTTCGTGCCGACGAGTAGTGCCGAGGCACCGAGGCAGGGTGGATAGCTGATAGCAGATGAACCACCACGATTCGTCGGATTGAATTTGGAGCCTTTGGGGGCAGAATCGTGTTTGGTGGTGATGGAGAGACTACTTGAGAGCCTCCTTGTGCCAAGAGTTTACGCAGTTGCTGAACTGCGCGCTCCATGTTTTGAGGGACGAGGCGCATAGGATATGAGTGTCTGAGAGTGATGGCGTCAGGATATCTTTCAGCTCAGTTGGTCCCTCTATTATAGATTTGGGACGCCTTGATGGTCTAGGCGCTGTGTTTGGAGCGTGGCGCAGCAGTTCCTTTGGATAGGGATCAGCTGCCAGAGGCGAGTTCTGAATAGAGAAGCTTGGTGCCAGGTGATGGAGGACAGACCAGCCGGCAGAGGCGTTCCCGATTTCCTTCCCTGGGTAGTGGATTTTCGAGACGCCAGAGGTCGGGTAGACCCCGACAGCAGCATCAGCATTTGTGTGAGCAGAGACAGGGGTCGTGTTCCTTAGGTGGATAGTCTTGTTTCAGGCAGACTAAGCGGCGACCACTTGCATCGAGCGGTTGAGTCTGTGCCGCCTGGTTGTAAGGCGCCACGGCAGTGGATCGGGTTGTCGCAGGCATGATTTCATTACAGCAGTCTGAGTTAGAGTATTTTTGCTTTCCTGCATGGACTAGAGGTTGAGTTGTTACCACGTGCACTAGAGGTACAGGTTCTTGTTGGTGTGGTGCACTTGGGGGAGCCTTATGGATCATGTCTAGTGCAGAGGAGACTTGGAATTATACCGGCATATGCGACGGTTTGGTGACAGCTCGAAGACTCTGATCGAGCACTCGGGATGGACCGGTTGGCGCGATATCATGCAACGAGTGATTGTGGATTGAGAACTGTGACCCTTCCGCGAGCTGGACTGGAGGAGTTCATTTTCACAGGTTGCCGAGGTACCCTTCCTGCAGCGATGGCTTCAGCGGTTTTGGGTTAGACGCCACCACTTGAGCGTAGGTGACGATTAGGACTAGAGGTTGTGTCCCTAGGGGTCACGGTTAGATCGTAGCTTTCGTTTTTGTAGCCATAGTCGGAACGGCTTCAACACTTCTCTCTCTTTTTCTCGCCTTCATGCTGAAACTTACGAACGGGACGAAAACTTCGAAATTCTACTCCAAAAATGGAGACAGTGCCCGAACCTGTTCTTGTTTGATTGGGGCGAGGGCACCGGCCTTCCGAAATTTTCGGACTTTTCGTTATTTTCGGCTGCTTTCTAAATTGAGAGTTGGAGTTGATGACGTTCCTGTTGATGGGGCCCTTACCTTTCTTGTTTGGTTGTGTTGGCGTACTTCGAGTTGTTTTGGACGAGTAGATTTGGTTGTTCTTCCTCGTCCCCAGCCTTTTGGAGTTCCTGAGGTTTTTCCAAGTCTCAGTTCAGAGGTGTTTTACTTTTGGACTCTTTTCCCGTGATTGACTCGCCCCACTGAGATCTGTGAGTGTTCAGAGTACGAGGGACACCCGTTGCGGATTCTGGCTCGTGGGATGAGAGAATTGCGCAACCGGGCCTTGCCGTACTGGTTCTGGTTTTCTTGAGGAGTAATCACGGAGAGTGAGTAGCGACTGGGGAGCTGGAGACGGTGTTGATGGATACCTACCTATGGCTTTGAGACTTCCTTTTGAGTTGTGTTAGTTTCGAGAACGAAACTTTCTTTTAGTGGGGGAGGATGTGAGGACCCGAATCCCCGCATAAATGATTACTGATGGATCCGTAGCTTCTGGAAGTGTTTGTGCGCGAGTCGGGCCCAAGAAATGGATTCAGTGTGTAAAATGGGAGCAAGTTTGCCTAACCGGAAGCCTTCGACAAATTTTAGAAGTGGAATTGGGCAAAACGGACATCGAATTTGGATACAGCGTGCGAAAATGATAAAAATGGACTATTTACATGTATTTTTCGGAGCCCGGATGCCAAAACACGGATTTCGAGGCATGATTTACTGTTCCGGCGGCCAGGGCAGCGCCGACGGCGGCGGGCAGCGGCGGAGCGCAGCGGCGGGCAAAGTCGCTGACCGCTCGGTCCACGGGGCGAGGCGTGCACCGGGGAAGGACGCGTGGCGGCACGGGAGTGGCCGGCTCACGCGGCGCGGTCTACGCAGCGCTGCAGAAGGGCGCGGTCCATGGCAGGCGAGTGCACCGGGGCCTGGACATGTGGCGGCCGTTGGTTGGTTGGTGCACTGGGCGCGGTCCACTGAGCAGGTGCGGCAGGTACCTCGGGCTGGGTGCGCGGCATGGGCGCCGGCAACGCGCGTGCGCGTACGTGGGCGCCCCGACCAAGGCGTTGACGCGGGTGGAGCGGCGCGCGGGCGCAGCCACGTGGCGCGAGCGGGTTGGCCGAACTCGCTGTTTGCTGTGCGGGGACACGTGGCGCTTCCTGGACGATTCGGGCACTGATGGTTCGGGGTGCATTTTGGGGTACTGTTCACGCCCGGAAAGTTTCGGGCGCCCGAAAGTGGGGACACAGATGGAATTTTGAGATTTGTTGGTTTTGGCTATATAAAGCCCCCATTGGCAGCTCGATTGGGCCCTTTTCCCGAGCTCTTCTCCCAGTGAAGTCTTCAGCAAAATTGTTCGTTCTCCATCTCGTGGTGGATTACCGGAATTTCTGGAGGCCGCAACATCGACGTTTTATGCGACGCGGCGCACTGCAACGCTTCTTCGATTTTGGCTTCTACTGTTGCATTTCAGTGCGCGAGACTCCCTGAGCCACCCCGATGGACTTTTGAGCTGCTTTTCATGGTAGCGCGTTCACGAGAGGTACGGCTTCGATTTCCGTATTGATCACTTTGTCTCATTTTGAGTTTTTGGCACGGTTCCCGAGACAAACTTTGACCCCTTGTACTGTTGTGAGTTTTGGGACAGCGGTGGAGTATTGTTGGATTTTCTCGGTCTACGAGCATCGGAATGAGACGTTTAAGGACTCGATTGATATCTACGCTTCGAGAGAAACGCACCCGTATTTTTATCTGAATTTTTGGAGGACTCTTCGAAGGTGATATTCGAGCTTCTTTGGGGGGACTGTTTTCCTGCAGGAGTGTGTTTGTGAATAGTTTGACCTACCGCAGTGTTTCATTTATATCTTGGCCTACAGGTGTCAAAACGAGATGTATAAATACTCGATTTGTATCTACTCGTCGCGAGAATCACAGCCATAATTTTTCTAGATTTTTCTGAGGACAGAATGCAGGTGAAAAAGGCCTCTTTGTGCTGTTTTGGAAAAATAGCAAGTGCTTGTTGTGGTGTGTGTTGTGATGTTGTCTAATTGTGGGCTGTGATGTTGGTTTGAGCAGAGGCATGTGCGACCGAGTACCGAGGGTGCAGTTTCGGCAGATAGTGGATTGTGAGCGACTACGCACTTCACCGACTTCGGCTTTGCCTGCGGAAAGCAAAACAGGTGGGTTGCTTGTCCCCAGAACCGGTGGACGGTTCTCTAATTCTATGTAATAGAATGCATGCATGTTAGTATACCCCTGTGTAATTGAAGGTAAGCTTAGTGATGACATATATTTTGAGGATTGCCTGATGATTGGTTAGTGAAGCTTACCAAGGGAATGTTACCCCCTTTTTATTGATAGCATGCAGGATTTATTGTACAGCTTAGGCTATGTTAATTACATGCTATTATTGGAACTTGACCTAGCACCCTGTCATATGTTGCATGTTGAACCAGACTGGTAGAAAACGCTCACTTGTGCTAGATTTATTTATGCTTTAGACATCCACACTTTACTCTCTATTCCTGGACATAGTGTTATCCTCGCCCGGGTAGTGGGCCGAATGGTCGGGATTCCTCTTAGTGTGGGATGCATGTCACACTCGTGCTTGGGAGTAGAGTGGAATCTGGTAGATGTAGTTGGTCTTCTTTCTGTGGCGGGAGCCGTTTGGGCGAACGGTGGTCCCGGGATGTCGTGTTTCTCTGTTATGGTGTCGCCACTGTGTTCGCAGCAGTGGTGTGTTAGTGATAGCAGGACCTTGAACCCAGAACCTTTTTGGACACACACATGATTTTAGTCAACCAATGTTTTCTTCCAAACATCGAAGGGTCGCCGGAGTCTGTTTTTGTCTGATTGGACGAAGGCATTTGCCCTTCGGGGTTTGGGTTTAAAAACTTGTTTTCCAACTGTTTTTCCTAAAAGAAACTAAAAATCATTTAAAATGTGTATTTCTCAAAACAAGATGGCTTTTCAAAAAGGAACTACTTTTAGTCATCACCCCGCGTGGGTTGAGTGAAAAATGGTTTTCAGTAATAAATGTCACATTTTTTTCTGTAAACTTCCCCACTCGAGAGGATTCGAGTGGTCTAGGTTCTAAGGGCTGCCTTTTTCTTTGGGTCGAGAACAACAAAAGGCTATGCCTAGAGCCTGTTCTTGTTTGATTTGGGTTATAGGTTATAGTCTTTCGGGGTTCTCGGACCCTTCATTGTTGTTGGCTGTGGAGTATACCCAGCTAGTGAGTTTACATGTGGAGTTGATGTTCTTTTTGGGGAGCCGTTGGGTTGACAGCGGTCCCGACTGTTCGAGTGGTTCCTGTTAGTGAGTTAGAGAGGTGATTTGGGTACTGTCGATCTTGTGATCGTGGATTGGACTATAGCTTGCATGAGCCATATTGAGCTCGACAGAGATGCGCAGATACTTTCCTCGGTGGGGTCGCGCCCCTCGAGTGCCACTCCGGAGTTGGGCCTGTTACTTTGCTATCGTGACTTGTCGACGCAGTCCCTCTGGCTGGGCCAATTTTGGCAGTCACGGACGCCCTACGTAAGTCCGGTCCTCCTTGGATGTAACGGTCGTAGGTGGGCACAGGTTAGACTAGACCCTATGTGGCAGCCACTGTGATTGGGTTGATTGAGTACTTGGGTTAGAGTCGATGCATCATTTTCATCTGTATCACCCTTTGAGCATTGTAGATAGAGGCATGATAGCTGTAGACTCTTTCCAGCTTATCTTTTCATCATTACAGTTTTCCTGTTATCTTATGCCTCTAGTAGACTTAGTGGGCAGACCGTCGGGATTGATGGCGGTACCCACTGAGAACTACTGTGGGATATAGTTCTCACACCCGCTGTGGTGTTTTTCCCCAGAGAACTCTTTTCCAGTTCCTGTTGCTCCAGTTGCTGATCCTTTTGTTGCTGATCGAGGCGAGGGAGTCGCGAGCTAGATCCCTACCTGTCTTTGGAGAGTAGCAGTAACGGTACCCCTTCATTGGAGATCTATTAGTATAGTCAGCAGTTGGTTTATTTGTTTTTACATTTGAGAGACATTTGTATTGTGAGGATCTGACTTGTACTGAGAGCCTGTACACTGATGTTTTATTGGGTTACCTCCCTGTTTAGTTTTGGTTACTGTATTCTGAGGATATTGTATTTGATCTTTTTGGGAGATGGACGTTGTATCTTTATTTCCAATTGTACAGTGGGTTGGATGTTTTAGTTTTACAGCAGTTTATTTCATCTAGCTCTGATATCTGTTTAGCTGTAGACTTTTTTTGCAAGTTGGACTCTTCGCCTATGCGGGGTTTCCGTATATGTGGCGGATCTGTTGGCGGGCCCGGGTCGCAGTTTCGACCCCGGGCCATGACAATAGGTCTTAGACACAAGCGGTCCAAGTGTTTCTTTAGACAATAGAAAATCGAGTACTTGGAGCACATTATCACTTACCAAGGGCTAGCCACGGACCCGAACAAGATAGAAGCCATGCAAAGATGGCCCACACCGACATCGACAAAGGGTTTAAGGGGGTTCTTGGGACTCACTGGCTATTATCGAAGGTTTATACGAGGGTATGGAGCAATTAGTAAGCCCTTGGCGGAGCTGTTAAAGAAAAATAGCTTCACATGGAATCCGGCTGCAAACAATGCCTTCGAGCACCTTAAGCAACTGATGACGGAGGCCCCCATGCTTGCCATGCCAGATTACAACAAACCATTTGTAATCGAAGTTGACGCTTGCGGCCAATGGATTGGGGCTGTACTAACTCAAGAGGGTAGGCCTGTAGCATACCTTAGCAAGGCAATTAACAAGAGAAATATGGAATTTTCCACCTACGAGAAGAAATTTCTCGCGATCTTGCTAGCGGTGGCCAAGTGGAGGCACTATTTGAGCCCAAGGCAATTTATTATTAAGACAGACCATGAGAGCCTAAAGTACCTACTAGAACAACAGATTACCACGGCTATTCAAATTGTTGGGGCTCAAATTCAAATTCAAAAGGGCATGCTCAAATTGTTGGGGTTAGACTACTCGATACAATACAAGAAGGGAAGAGAAAACAAGGCAGCGGATGCACTGTCCCAAAGGGGATTCGAAGAAGGAAACAGTAAGGTTGTATCTGCGGCCATACCGGAGTGGGCAACAGAAATTTTGGATAGCTATAAAGGGGATGAGGAGAGCCAAAGGTTGATCACCCAGCTCTCTGTACAGCCCGGGAGTGAGGCAACGTTTACTTACACCTTGGGTCTTCTACGATATAAGGGAAGATTGTAGATAGGAGCAGGGGGAAATCTGAGACAAAAGTTACTCCTCGAGATGCACGACTCAGCATTGGGGGGACATTCAGGACAACAAAATACTTTAGAAGGATGAAACAAACCTTCTATTGGCCTGTACTCAAGAAACAGGTGGAAGACCTGGTGAAGAACTGCACCACGTGCATCAGAAACAAAGCCGACAACCAACCCTACGCAAGACTGTTGCAGCCCTTACCCGTTCCACAACACATCTGGGAAGAAGTCAGCATGGACTTCATAGAAGGGCTTCCCAAGTCCGAAGGGAAGAACTCAATAATGGTCGTGATTGATCAGTCCTCGAAATACGGGCATTTTCTTCCCCTGGCGCATCCCTATACTGTCACAGAGGTGGCCGAGCCTTCTTCGACACCATCTACAAGCTACACGGACTACCGAAGAAGATAATATCCGACCGAGATACAATTTTTACAAGTGGAATGTGGAGAGAATTATTCAAAATGTTGGGAACAAAGCTACATATGAGTTCGGCATACCACCCACAAACAGATGGACAAACCGAGAGGCTAAACCGATGCTTGGAAACTTATCTACACTGCCTATGTTTCCAGAGGCCGCAAACATGGCACAGATGGATCACCCATGCTGAGTGGTGGTACAACACCACATTCCACACATCCTTGGGAACGACACCCTACCAGGCACTTTATGGTCGGACACCCACAAATTTCAGCACATCCAACCTGAAGGTGAGCACTTTAGAAGATGTACAAGGATGGGGATGAGAAAGAGAAATGGTGACCAAAGACCTGCGGGAAAACCTCCTGAGAGCCTAAAACCGCATGAAACAATTTGCAGACAGGCACAGAAGCGATAGAGAGTTTAAGGTGGGAGACTATGTGTTTTTAAAAATACAACCTTACCGGCAGAGCACAGTGGCAAAAAGAAGCAACCTGAATCATTCATCCTGCTACTACGGCCCCTTTGAAGTCCTGGAGAAGATCGGGCCGGTGGCATACCGACTGCGACTTCCAAAAGGCTCCAAGGTACATCCGATTTTCCACGTCTCATTACTCAAGAGAAGCGCCCCAGAAGGACAGCCAACCTCGCCTACTGCCCCGATGACCGGTGAAAAGGGTCGGCCCTTAGCCGAGCCGAAGGAGATCCTGGATCGACGCGCGGTACGACGCGAAAACAAAGCAGTCACCCAAGTTTTGGTGAACTAGAGCAACCTCCCCGAGGATCAGACGATGTGGGAGGATTATTGGCCCCTCGAGACACAATTTCCACACCTCGATCCTTGAGGGCAAGGATCGTCTCGAAGGGGAAGAGAGTGTAGCGAGTGGAGGGAGAGCATAGAGGAGGATGCAGGAAGCAGGGCAAAGTTGGGGAAACAGAGGCGACAAGGATAAAGGAGAGGATCTGGGAAGTAGTAAATAAGCCCAATCGGGTCGGGTTGTCGGAACTCCATACACGATTAGGTCGTGGGTCGGGCCTCGAAACCAATGGCAAGCCGCCGGGACCACCCATAGGAACTGGAGGCCCAACTCAAGGAATAGTTAGCTTAGATGCAATTTCCTAGTACCATTAGTATTAGTATTGTTGCAATTGCTTAAATAGTTGAGAAGGTTATGTGTAAAGACATATGGAATTACATTGCTTTCTCCCCAATTCTCTCTCTCTTTATCTCTCTCTTCTTTCCTTCTTTCCTTCTTTCCTTCTTCCTCTCCTCACTCAGCATTTCCAGGCTCTACCACATAACCCCAGTGCTACCCAATTCCTCAATTCGATATTGAGGTCCATCTCCCCAACCCAACAGCTCCAGGTTATAACAGACAACATGCACACGAACGCATACGTTGTTGGGGACGAGGGCAAGAGCGTGGAAGGACAATGAAGAGGAATTGACTTTGTTAAAACTTTCTAGTATTTTAATATTTATTTCATATTTTATACATATAATTTTTATATATTATTTTATTCATGTTAAAGTTTGATTGAAATTGATTTCGTTCAATCCATATATTTTTTATTGTGAATGAAATGTTTAAAATAGTCGCTATTATGTAAATATAGAAAAATTTGAAAAACTCAATGCTATTGTAGTGCAGAAAATAACAAAAAACAATAAACCATTCACTACTATTATAAATTCATTCACCCGGTTTAAAAATAATAAATAGTTTACCGCTTTTAGTACAACTTAACTCTCTTGATTATCTATTGATGTGTACAGATAATAAATCATTCACCGTATTTATAAAGTGATGAATGATTCACCGTATTTACTGAATTGTCATAATATTTATAAAGGCGGTCACCATCTTTATGTGCTATCACTTCCACCATGGTACCCATATGTCTATTCGGAGCTTATTTTTTATAAATAAAAATTTAAGAGGGCTAATTTTAGAATAAAATTTGTTTAAGAGGACTAGAGCTAAAATCCCGAGAGGATATAGTAATGTGCTCGCGCTTCAAGTTCCACAATGGAACGGTCTATTTCATTTCCCTTTTTTTTCTTTTTTTTAAAAAATTTAACCTCTGTCCATTTTTTTCACATGATGGAATAGCGATAAACGAATTTAATAATTCCATCAACTATGACAAAACTGCCGCTATCTGCTTTCAGAAAATTGCCACATTAAAACTTTCAATTTCTCAAAATGCGCATCAACTTGTATACCTGCCAAATATGCAATCGTTTGTTAATATCTATGGAAGATAGAAGTTAACTGTGACTCAAAGACTGAATTTCATCTTCGTACCTGAGCACTTCTACGAGGCAAGGCCACCTCCAAAGAGTTTCGATAACCATCAACCCTTTAACAAGAAGTATGGATATTCCATCAAGTTAGGAAGTGAGTCTTTTTTTGTGCCAGAAAAGAAAAAAAAAAAAAAACCACCAGAGAAAGACATCAATCGGAAAAGATAGCAGTAGTATGCCGAGAATAAGCACCTTTTTTTGTTGGTCCTCTGAAGATGCTTACAACTTTCGAGCTCACCATGTCCACCATATCTGGTATCATCAGTATTTAGAATTATCTGTTCCAGATCAGATCAATCAGGACAAACTAAATGAGTATAACTTTTCATATCTGCATACATTATACATATCAATATATACTTGACAAATTATGCACAATAAAATTATTATGCAAATCAAAGAACTAAAAGGCTCTTGGTTTCAGAATTTCATCACGAGACAGTTTAAGAACTTGTGAAGCACCAATGATTAAGATTTTTACAGAAAATAATCCCAGCCATGGCTACCAGGTGAGGTTACGCGCGGTGAAAAGCTCATTACTACTTTTTAATGATTGCACATGTACCAAGCAAAAGATATAAATCCTAAAACAACGTAGCATCATATTAGAGAGAAATCTTAAGTAATCCATCTGTAGTTTTATTTGCATGTCCTTTCCATGTCCTACAGCTATGATATGTACCTTAAACATAATTGCATACCGAATGACTTGGTTGCCGGCTTATTGGTTTAACCAGTAGTGATTATAGATTATATGACCAAAGAATACTGCAATGTCTTTCAGCATATAGTAACAGACGCTAAACTTTCAGTAGTAGATATCTCTAGAATGAAGAGCACATAACCGATAAAAACATAAACACACCGATAGTTTCCACTGGTCACATGCATTAACTAAAAGAGTGAACAAAATAACTATTGCTTTTCAAAAGACCCAAATTTAGTACATTCTTTTTAATCCATTAACAGACAGGAAAAGGACAAATAATAAAACAAGGTAACACATACTTGAAAATCACCAGCTTCCTCTACACCAACATGATATGATTCATAAGAAGTTTCAGGATGAAAGTTGAATACAAAGAGAAAGGACCCCCTGGTGTATGATATGACCTGCCAGATTAGAGCTATTTGATTATATTTAGTACGATGAACACTAATCTGATAAGTAAATACACAATATGCATGTTCTCAACATTTTCAGAAGCATTTTTTAGATAAACAGGTTAGAAATTTGCACAGTAATTCCAAACACTATATCTCGAGCACAAAGTGCGCAGCAAAGCATCCACATACATCCCTTACGGCATTTCACATATAGCATAATTTTCTTTAACAATGTAAAGAACAATGTTTTTATAGCAAACATTAGGTTTGCCTAGGATCAACAAAGATGCTACATCATATCAAATAGCAGTTGGCAACAGTTTGGACATATCTAATAAAGTTTTCGCAAGTACACAGGAAGTAATAAAATTTTGCTTTCAGGCATCATTTCATGATTTCGCTCAATAGAGGCAACTTCATGAAACTTTACATTCAATAATCGTAATAGGAGGATCTTCTATCCATTTTGTCATATAGATCTGTGGTTCTTGACTGGTCCTTCCTAAACAAAAACTAGGCATTGCTGACATCAGCCATTAAATTGGATAAAATGATAAAGCTCATATATTTCATTTATTTGAAAGTCAGTATTCACTTAAATGTACAATGTTTTAAAATTACCAAATAATTTAAGAATTAGTGCCACAATTGGTGGAATATATAATCTAATTATCACAATAATATAAACTAATTATCACAACAATCTACATTATATGACGGCATTTATTCTGTCTCATAACATGCCTATGTGACATAAGGCAATGCCAAGGATTGAATGTGCATGGAATGAAAACAAATAAAACTAGCTCATGATGGATATTGAAAATGGGCAACTGTATCACTTGTGTAACCAGTAGCGAAATACATCCCACCAACCAATTTCACATAGGAAAAAGGCAATAAATATAAACAGCTGATTTTGTGAGATATTTATGCATTTAGTGGATTCAGTTTATAGCATGAACAGCTATATGATGCGCCAGATTGAAAGGTCATGAATAGCATTTTTCTTGGTGAAATACACCACCCAATGTTAAATAGCAAAACCAAGCTCCATTTGTTTGAAATACGAGCCTCTTCTGTTATCATCAAACAAATCAGATAACAAAAATACATTTCATCGCTAACTCATCTACTGTAGTCTAAATAATTAATTGACGTGGCATATATAAAAAATATATCTATAAACTATTTTGCCTATCATGTAGACAGATGCTTCATTACAATGCTTCTCAGATATGCATAAACATGTATGATGTGTTAACCGTCACAATGCAAACAGCATCCAAATCCTTGCTGGACGGACATACATATGTAGTACAACCATAGGAGAATTTTGATAAAGACATATCAGCATATGAAAAGGCAGATACAAAACATTACTATGAGTCACTTTATTGCAGAATCCTATGACACAACAAATACATAGAAAAACCAAAGAAGAAATGTCCAGCATCCAAATCCTTGCTGGACACACATGCGGTACAACAATAGGAGAATTTTGATAAAGATATATAAATATCATCATATGAAAAGGCAGATACAAAACATAACTACTGAGTCACTTTATTGCAGCGTCCTATGACATAACAAATAGATAGAACAACCAAAGAAGACACTTCTTGCAAGTGATGAACTTTCTGACCAACATAGAATCGCGATCAATTTAACTCAAGCTATGATGCATAATAAAGAGAGATGACAACCACAACAAATTCCTTAAGTAGATGTTAGGATATTTCACTTAAAATATTCATACCATAGTCGAATCGTTACAATGGTGAACACTGGGTGAACTTCTACAAAGTATCCTTTCATTTTCATCCAAGCTCATCATGTCCTATAAAGAAGACAACACATAAATGAGGACTGTAATGATAGTTTTTCAACTGCAGTTCTCTGTCCATGTTAGAAATTCCTACCTTATAGCCCAACAAATTAAATGTGCAAATATAAACATCAAGAACACAATATGGCACAGTTGTTTCAATGTAATTCAATAAAGAACAAAAAACACTTCTCATGCTGCCCCTTACGGTGCAAGCAGATCTTTGTATAGACCCTCATATAGGGCAAGGAAACTATTCCAGCTTTATTACACAACTTATTAGCAAACAAGTCAACACATAATTAATTACTAGATGAGTATGTATCTTAGTCATCAGTTGCCTTAGTTGAGATGATTACTTAAGATCAGCAGGAAAATTGAACTTTTTCCATTTTAACTCTTTAAAAATTTATAATTAGCCAAATAACCTTATAAAAAAATTATTTGACAAAAAAACCCTATTTTGTCCAACTTAGTGATGGGTTGGAAAAAAGATTAAAAGACAGTAAATCATTTACCGTCTTTTATAAAAATGAGAAGACAGTAAATCATTCACCATCTTTCCCTATATATTAAAGACGATAAACAATCCACTGTCTTTCCCTTGAAGAAAAAAACGGTGAATGATTTGCCGTTTCTTTTTATTTCTCATATATAATCTTAAAAACCACATAAAAATTTCAACAAATCATATATAATTCTAACAACCTAAATATTTTAACAACCTAAATTTCATCAAATAAAAATCATAATAATCCCCATACAATCTTAACAAGCTCACGAAAATTCTCACAACTTATAAAAAAATATAGTAATATGAAAACAGAGAATCATTCACCGCTTTCTAAAAGCGGTGAACAATTTACCGTATTTCCAGGATTAGGTGACCAAATAAGATTTTGGAAGGGTTATTTGGCAAATTATAAATTTTTATAGGGTTGTTGTGAAAAAAAAAAAATCCAGGAAAATTCTCATATTGCAAGATTCCAATATTTCTGTTTTCTACTTGTTTGAAAGAATTATTAGATATATAAAAAAAAAAAAAAAAAAAACAATAGATAGAATGTCAATCACATAGAAAAGATTCACAACAAACTCATGACAAAATACAATAACAATTATCACCTATGATTTACAAGGTATAACTTTGAATATATGCCTCATCAGTGAAAAAAATAAATAAATAAGAACATAAGCAACCAAGGAGCCATAACAGAATTAAATTGCACATAAGAAAAAGAAACTGGAAAAGATCAATAGAGGGGCATGATTATGTTGAATAGAAGGGCATTTTGTGCAATGCTGGAAAAGAATACTTTGCTGCTAATCAAAAATTGATAACGGGAGTAATATGATTATTGCATTAACAACCTAGAGGATGGCATTGTACCAAATAAGGTGCTCTATAAACTCTTCATGCGCGTAGCCTATAATAAGGTGCTCTAACTTTGCCAAGCAAAGTTAGCACGTTATACCAAAAAAGAAGGGCAAAGGAAACCAAGAAAAATCAAATTTTAGGTTCTAAAAGAATGATGATAACATGGAAGCAATTGCACAAAAATAATTTAAGAATTCAAAAAAATGTAATCCTTATCCTCCTGAAAGCATAGGTAGTGAGAATATAAAGAGATACAAGAAAGCAAAAGCAAAAACAAACTTTACATCAATAATAACTAAAAAAATATGAGATATACCATTATCTCTAGCAATCCTAAGCCATAAGTATTATATACAGCAAGAAGCAAAATAACGTACAAAAGACACTATATTCATATTGATAATTGAAATATCATTACCAATCCGAAATAACTGAATAGCAACAAAAGAGGTTTTATAATTATATCCAAACGAATCATAAAAATCTCCTATCTGCATATGTCATATGTTAAATGCACGAGAAGCACACCAATGTAGCAAAGATATGAGATCCATAAAATCCTATGATACATCCAAACATAGATATTACACTCTAAAAACTGCAGCAAATTTGAGAAATGGAGAAGCGAAAGTGCAGCTATGATTCCAATGAGATAATCACATATCTTCAATGCACAACCATCCCACAGTAAACCTTACCATATCAAAGTTGAAAAGGTTATTGTGAATGCCTTTGTCCATTAATAGCTCCCATTGCCTATTAGCGAACATGAATGAATAGTTGTTGCTTGACATAGGAAACTCCACCCTCTAGTAAAATAAAACCCAAAGAATCCTTGATAAAGATTTTCATGTCATGAACTATGCTCAAGAAAACTAGAAGACAGAAATTTACCATTAGACAATAATTTGAAAATAATAATAGACCATATATACAAGGACAAGATGCCTCACATTTGGATGTCCAAATTCATTGCCCATAAAATTGAGATATGCACGTCCACTAGTTGTAAATGTAATCAGTTTAATCATCTGCAGCAAACCAAAAACTATATCTTCAGGAAATTTATATTTGCATTTACAAATAGATATTGGCTCATTATGACGTACAATTTTTTTTTTTTCCTTTTTCTCTATTTCCTTTCTGGTATATCATAGAGCAAGAAAGAAAAAAGATAAACTATCTGAGTTAACTCGAAAATAGTTGAAGTAAAAGCACCATCAACATCAATGTATAATTTATCAGCTAGACCGGTTGGTAATATGAATCCTCTGATAATAAAACGCTATTTGAAAACATATCCTCCATGTACCTTAGAGAGCTATTATCATTCACATTTCATAGTGAAGCCCTTCAATCTTGCCCTCCATCTTTTCAATACTGATTTATCAACTTGAAGTGGGTCATTCATGTTGTTGTCTTAGTTTCACGCAGCTGAACCATAATAATGACCCTAAATTTATGTAGGCTAGTATTTCTTCCACTTCTTAACCTAAAGTGAATAAACGTTAGCGGTCCTCATTCAACCAGAATCAATCACAGCATACTCATCTAATCTGAATTAAATTAATTACAAGTTCTTCATATTTGCTACAAATACAAAACTATTCCCTTGAAGCATCAAGCTTGCCCTTTCTTGTAGCAATTAAGATTCTTCATCTCATAAGTTTTGTAAAAGTTGTTCAACTTTCTCAAACTCAAAATAGCAAATTCTATAAAATTTGCTAGTATAAATATCTAAGAAACAGTAACTAATCAATGGACTGCTCTGTATTCTTGCTCGCGTTAATAACATTCCTAAACTGTATGCTTAACTATCATCCCTGCTGATAGTATACTTCTCGATATTTTAATGCAATGCGGTACACAAAAGCTATATGAGAAGAAAATCTTTGGTGATTGTACTGTTTCTATCAGTAGAATAATAACATCAGCTTTATTGTATAAAATTCAAAATCACATGGTTCTTCCAGTCTGATATATAGAAAACAATTTGTCCCCGTGTTTAAATTATACATCTTTACATGATGTTTACTTGATTGAAAATTCAAACACTACCTTTAGCACACCAACGAGAAAATATTCAAGACAGCTATACAATCAATACAGGAAACAAGTAGCAAAATTATTAACTATTAACTCAGTATAATCAATGAACCAAATGAGAACTAAAAAACATACTTTGAGCAATTGTGAACCTCTGAAAACAATATCCTCAGATGCAACAGATTGTTCCTTTGGCCTGTTGAAAAGAATCTCTGCAAAAGACTTTCCTCCTGATATGGACTGCAGTAAAGTACTACAGTTAATAATTGTAAATATAAATAATTTACTCTTACTAATTAGAAATATTATTCTGTTTGACAGATTGTTTGAGAAAACAAACTGACAGGAAATGCCGATACAATATTATTTTATGAAGCTATTGCAGTTGTCAAGGTGGTAAGGAAATTGTTAAGCAGATGATCTAGAAAATGCCCAAGCACTGCCAGGGAATTGAATGTACTGCCTAAAAATTTATGCGCCGCTCGATACCAGGATAAATTTTCAAGGTATACTAACAAACTAGTCCCTGAAGTTTGACCTCCTGTCAATCTACCCTTCTTGGCAAGACCGATCTCTAAGAGCGACCGCTGTAGTATTGGCCTCCCTAGCTTCATGAGCTGGAGACACGCCAGCCAACTTGTAACCGTTAATCCCCACCGTCTCGTCCCAAATGCAGAGGTGCTTGTGGGCAGGGACGAAGCCAGAATTTAATCCTGAGGGGGGGCCAAAATATATTTAAATAAAATTTTAGCACATAAATATAATTTTATCTGATCAATTTTTTTAAAAAAAATTTATTAATTTAATAATTAATATTAAAATATTAAAATTAATTTTTAATTACAGATATTTAATTTTAATTATTTTATTTATATTATTATATTTAAATAACTATACATTTTACTAAATCTAACAGTAATTCAGTTAGCGATCGATCAATTTCTTAGTGTTTTTAATAAATAAAATTATAACATTTAATAATTATTAGATCAATGTAGTAACCGTGAATTTTGAAAATCCGAAATCACCAGCGCGACCGTCTTGTCGAATCGAGTAAAAATGGTATAAACCGATTTTCGATCCGACGGTCGGATCGTCTCAAAAACAGCGAAGAATCTAGTGGGGCCCACAACTTAAGTTGTGAATAGTAACCCGTCTTAGATCCCCCGCCGACCAACGTCGGCCGATTCACTGTCTGGAGTCCGAACGTGACGGTCCAGGTAGTCGATTTTAACCGCTTCATCGTTCTGAGCGCAATGGCACTGACGAAATTCACGTTTGACGGCTCTGAAGCATCGGGATGCGTGCCATACAGTATATATTTACTGTATTAAATGGACTGAGCATTTTTAGGGGCACCAAATCGAGAAACCAAATACGCTACTTGATAGGTTTCGTCGAGCCGGACGTCATAGAGAAGTCCTTTTTCATTTCGACGACTCGTGTGCCTCGAAATGCGTGGAATACACTGAAAAAGAGGGTATTTTTGCAAAAAGCCCCATATTTTATGTACCAAATGGAATGAGGCTTTTTAGGAAGGGATCTGGGTGTAATTGTGATCTACAGCAGGGACCCTGGGGTTAGAAGCATGAGGTACAGGGACCTAAGAGCATATTGTTACAAATTTTCACATTAAACGTTTGTGACTCTTGGATTCCTCGTGGGGGGAGTTACAACCATCCGAGGAGTCCTTAAATCCTTGGCATCCATCCAAGAAGTAGAAACCGCATTTTTCCCTTAGCCCTGGGTCGCCGTGGAGTCGTGCCCAAGCAAAGAAGGCCGAGCTCGGGTGAGGAAGAAGAAGACCTGCACCTGGGATCCTCACACTCCTCTCTGTGCCTTCTGGTGGACTCCTCTGCTTCCTGGGAGCGCATCTGAGGGAGCCAAGACGCGCGCGGGACGGGGGAGGGTGAACCGGCTTCTTCCTTCTTCTCCAACTCCGGCCAAGGAATGTTTCGGAGATCCAATGGTTCTTTGGACCCTAGACCATGAGCAGTAGTTCTTGGGTTCATGGGAAGTCTCCCAGCCCAGCCCCGAAATGGGATATGATCCGGTTGGCCGGCGGCCAAGTTGCACCGCCGGAAAACCACTATTGCTCCGCCTCGAGCTATCTCTTCTCCCGGCAGTTTTGGACGAAAAAAAAAAATTATAGGAAGCTTCTGCTGGACCTCTGGAATCTCTCCACCAAATTTAGGAGGATTTGGCTCTGTGTGGGGGTGGTGCGCCCGTGCCCTAGTTTGGGGAAGACGATGCCTCGGCCGAGCTTGTTGCTCCGGCGCCGGCGCGGCCTCCTACCGCCGGCCACACACCCACCAAGTTTCATGTGGCCAAGGGGAACCCATCCATGCCCGTGCATGCAAGCCATGCAGAGCGGATGAAGATCCGCCATTATCGGGCCAAGCTTGACCTCGTTAATGGCGGCCGGCCATCCGGCGATCGCTGACGGTGGGAACCTGCCCAGAACTTCCTAAAGCTTTGTTAGAAAGCTTCGGGTGCTGTCCATTGCACCTAAGAACCAGTATATAGGAAGTTGCCATTAACAAAGCTCCAAGGATGGCCGCGCAGCCTAGCTCCGGCCACCGCGTGCCATTTCTTGACCTGGTTGCATGCATGGTGATGCCCTCGTGTCCTTGAGGCTAGTGCTTGCCTCAGTTGGCCTCCAGAATAGAAGCTCTGTTGGGTGGCCATTGTTGGGTGCTCAAGCCATGGCCGAGCTTGCTTCGGCGGCTCCTCCGGCTAGCCTGCAACCCTCTGGTAGTGAGCCCTCATTTTCCCTCAGTCCCAGAAGCTTCTTGCTCACCTTAAATTGGGAAATAACTGAGTGGATTGGTAGTTCCCACTTGTCGAACTCTAGTGCAGTCTAGGTTGGTTTTTAAAATGAACCAGCAGCTTTGGGGCTGCACCAGTGAGAGCCCTAGCATCCAGGACATCCCCTGAGCTTGACGCTCACCTCAGACCAAACTTGGACTAAAGGGATTGGTTGATCAAGTGTGCCGAGCCTTAGAATGGCTATTGTTGGTCATTAAGCTGTACCAGCAGCTTTGCGGCTTTGCCGCAGTGAGCCTCTGGGTTTCTTGGACCTCCTGAGCATGATGCTCACCTTAAATTCGCAGATGATCGAGTGGAAAATTGTAAAATGCAAGTTTAGCCGAATTTCCTAAGTAAAGGATGGCCCAAAGTTGTCCTCGGGTCTCGTGCTGCTCCCAAATGGTGAGCACGGCGTTCAGAATGTCGAGGCCCACCTGCTGGTGGCCTCGGTTCGATTTAAAAATGCTTTGAAAATAATTACGAGCAAAAAGGCTCTAATATACATGTAATTATGCAATTTTGCGAAACCCTAGGGGTCTAAACGCAATTGTTACCTCACGTGCTGTCTTGGGCTGTGTGCCCATGATCTCTAAACTTTTCGTTGGAGATCCGATGGCTTTCGTTGAGTGGAAATCAGTTTACGGTAATCTGGAAAAGATCCAGGTATAAGCTCTCTGTGCGTAGTGAGTCTGTGGTTTGGGTATGTATGAGTCATTTCCTGATCAGTATTCATGATTCAGGTCTTTGCAGTCTGACTCTGGCCCATGAGCCTTCTGTTGGAGTCGTTACTTCGTCTACATACAGGTGGGTTTATCTTCGGTCTGGGCTTTATCTCTTCGGCCCTCTGGGGTACCTTATTTAGTCGGACCCCTGTTCTTGTGGTTGCCCAAATTCTATATTTGAGCATTCTTTCCGTTGATTGGTTATTATCAGCTTATATCTAGATGCTATACCATGCTTGATTATATCTAGACACTTACCCTGCCTGATTGGTCATCTAGCTTATACTTGGACACTCTTCATGTTGGATTGGTCATTTAGCTTATACTTGGACTTTTGCCATGCCTGATTGGTCATTAGCTAGCTATCAGATATTTACTATGTTTCTCAGTATATCTTGGATATTACTCTTGTACAGACAGCCATTGTTCCTTGCATTCAGTATTGCATGAGATGAGATTTGATTGGCCTTCAGTTACTGCATCCCTGTGGGGATTTCCGGCTTGTTGCCGATTACCCGATCTGTGGACCGTGAGCTTGAGCATCAGCATTATGATACGCCCCGCACCGCTGTACTTCACGTACGCCGTGGGCCTAATCCCCCACTTGCGTTCTTTACCGGTAAAGTGGTCTGTGGATGGATCCGTGACCCCCAGGTTAGTGCCCAAGGGTGCCGGGGTGTTGACCCCCAGGTTAGCGCCCGAGGGTGCCGGGGTATGTCAGCCAGGTTAGTGTCAGGTTCGGCATTTTCCCTGAGGTCTTGTTGACCAATAAGGTGGCTTTGATTGGGTATTTGATTATTCTACCATTGATGCATTGATTGCCTGCTTAGCATGCTTAGTCATTATACTCTTGTGATTGCTCAGTTTCTTGATTCAGTATCTATATCAGTATGCTCTTATTATAATAGTTCAGTACCCTGTTATGCTCAGCACTATATTCATGATTATTCATTTATCAGCTTGTTATACCTGCCTTACCTACTGATCTTTTACTATCCGCTATTTATTGTATGCCAGTAGGTACGATTAGCTATTTCTCGGCCCGTCGTGCCCACTGGGATAAACTGTCGATGTATCTCACACCCCCTGGGTGACCATTTTTCAGGTCGTTCGGGTGCTGGGATGTCGGGACACGTTGGTGAGGTTGTCGTGATAGTAATGACCCATTTGTCGCCGTTTACTTTATCTTCCACAAATCATGTATTTATGTAAAGTTTAAATGTAATAATGTTTTAAATTGGTTGGTTATTTGTATAGTTGGATGCGTAGTTTAAACTACTCTGATATTGGATGTAAATGCTTAACCGTGCATGTATAGAAAAGGCTCAGTCCAAGGGGATTGGAAATTTTCTATACATGTGGCGATCTGCTCATACCCTGGATTGCTTTTAACTCTGATATTTTTTTTAAAAAAAAATTAGCCTGCTTTTCGAAACTCGGGGGGTGACAATCAAATAGCTATTAAATTTAATATAATATTTTATTTTGTTAAATAAAATAGCTCACTAGGTAGAAATTAAAAAAAAATAAAAATAAAAAATTTGGAGTTAAGGGATGTATTTCAAAATACCTTATAAGTATGCGACTCTTAATATATTTTTACCTATTTAAAATATATATAGAGAAGAAAAAAAAAATTATATTGGCACAAAAATAAATTAAGCAAATATTAAAAAGCTGAGGGAGGCCATGGCTATCTAAAAAAAAAAATTATTAAATTGTACTTAGGACTAATAAGTAATATTAAAAAGTTGAAGGGGCCATGGCCACTTTGGGCCTTAACATAGCTTCGTCCCTGCTTGTGGGCACGTTTCAATATTATGTAATATACTAATATATTATATGCAATTTCATCCACATAGTTCCTATTATAACAATTTAGTCCCTAAAGTTTAATGCATAAAATGTCCCTCAACAGGTATACTAAAGGCACCATGCAAGCAGCATAATTTAGCTATTTAAAATAGAAGCTCTGTAGGGACTAAGTTGAATTTAGTGTCAAACTTCAAGGACCGAACTGTCAAAATTGAAACTGAAGATCCAAATCAAAATAAGTGAAGCTTCAAGCACTAAATTGTTACAACTGAAACAAACCCGATTGAGACGGTTTTAACTGAAGTTAAAAAGAGGACAGTTTCAGTGATGGGATAATGATTCAAAACCCATGGTTTTTCGGTTATGATTTTGTCTTCTACCTGAAGCCAAAACCGAGCCCGAAACTGA
This sequence comes from Tillandsia leiboldiana, assembly GCA_029204045.2. NCBI lineage: Eukaryota > Viridiplantae > Streptophyta > Magnoliopsida > Poales > Bromeliaceae > Tillandsia > Tillandsia leiboldiana. The sequence continues at coordinate 19,888,773 of CM055074.1, forward strand.
AGCCCTATAAAAACCTATTTTATGCATAAGAACAGAAATCTTTTAAATACTGCATATGGTAAATTGTTGGGTTCCCTCTAGCAAACTCTGCATTCCTCTCTCAAGACATAACCAGGGACGATTCCTAGCTCTAGCGCATTCAACTTTAATTATCGAGGGACAAGACCTAGGCAGAAAGTAAGAGAAAAAAAAAAACAATCAAGTGGCTCATCTACAAACCATTAATTAAAATGTTCAACCCAGTAGTTTTTGTTCAATCTATTGGGACAACACATAGCTTTCCTTTCTCTTTCTCACAATGACTATGAAGGATTCATGCTATAGCATGTTAAATGTTTGATTTAGAGGGACAAGACTTGGAGGAAGAAGAACCTAAAGTACGATTGGTTCCGGGATAATTTTCTCAAGGATAATATTTTTTCATTCTTGGGATAACAAGTTATTCAAGGATGATTAGATAAGTAGGAATAAGTGTAAAATTTTATTTGGTTTTGAATTCTTCTATTCCAGGGGATAACTAGAATTGTGTTTGGTATTTGTCTCTAGAATAGTAGAGAATAATAAAAAAGATATGGTAGTTAATAAATAATTTAAGATAATATATGTTAATGTTTTATATATATTATGCTTTAATATATTATATATTAGAATATTCTATACTATTTTATGTATTATGGCATAATATTGGGTAGATTGTACATTAACTCGTATAATATTTTACATTGTAGTAAATGGTATATTATACGATATGTAACATAAATTTTATAAAACAATACAAGATAATATATGTCATAAGATATTTTAATATAGCTAAATATTTCATATATGATATTGTCATACTTTTCTCTTGCCTCAATTGTCTCTAATAAGCTTTAGTATAAACCTAGAGGTAGTCATATTCCAATCGGAGGGTAGAATAGTTATTCCAAGGTTATACAAGGATAGCCAAGGATAACTTAGTTTCACTGGAATTGTTATTCCTATCCATTTTATTTGACGTTTGGCAAAATAGTAGGAATAGCTTTAGGTGTCCCAGTCTTCTTCCTCTTCTTCCTTTAACCTCACACAAGAGAAAGGGACCAACCAATGGGCTAAGATGGGGTTGCCTATTCTTAAACCTCTAAACTCTCACACAAGAGGAAGGGTACCAACCAATGGGTTAAGATCGGGCTGCCTTTTCTTAACTTCTACTTCCAAATTCAGTTATTATTGCTAAATTTACCTTCCTTCAAGCAGGATTTTATCCTCCTTTTACCCTTTTGGAGAGTTTCAAATATATTTCTGCTATCTTAAGTTTTCAGAAATTGACAAGATTCCTTGTTTAAAAAAAAAAAAAAAAAAAAAAAAAGATGGCAATGTATTATAAGTTATAACACCACATAAGTTGTGTTTGCATGTAACCAAGCATCCTTTTCAATACGTTTATGGCCTGGACAACCCATTTGTGGAGAAGGTAATCCTCAATCCATGTCCCATTATAGAGAAAAGGCTGCGGAGGAGGTTTTATACGTATTGTCAAGAACAAGATTGGCAGCGAGCTTCTTATGTGTTTATTAATACTCAGTAGAGAAATGAAACAGGGTTTCTCAAAGGGAACACATTCGCATTTGAAATCTCAAGTCCAACAAAACTAGAGATGAAAGAAAAACAAAACATAGAGAAAGAACAAAAAAAAAGGCCCCTAAAAATGAGAATCCTTAGGCTTTGTTACAGCACATAAGGTAAGATTTTCGAACAGGAAATACGTATGCGGAGGGTTCCAAACTCAAAACTAAGGCAATGATTTAAGAGCATGAAATTGTTTTAAATCAATTGATTCTTATACAGACTAGGTTATAGATACAGATCCCTGGAAATTCTGAGTAAACTGAACACCTGTACATCTGCCCACCCCTCTTCCATTGAAACAAAGATGCTAGAAAAAAAATTAGAGAAAAACAATGAAGCATAAGCAAGTAATACATTGATCCAAAAGATCGCAACAGCTATTTAGAGTGAAAAATTCCTGCATTATAACTAGCAATTTTATTCATTTCAAGTTTTCAATGAAATGCTCCAAGAACCTCGTCCTAGTTCACCTCAAAGATTTTATTCTATGGTAGAAGAATTTATCATATCCCTTTAAGAGAATGCGTAGATGTCGGAAAACAAAACCATGGATGCTAAGCAAGATTTAGCCTAGAAATAAAGGGCGCTACCTGATTATGGTTCTCCACATACGAAAGCATATTACAATGGCATTTTTGCTTGTTTACTAACACTCGCATAATCTGCACAAACAACATGAAGATGTTATCCAACAATCTATAAAGAATGACCATAGCCAAGCTCTGCAAAACAAATTACTTAAATCATACTAAGTCATGCAAGAGGTTTAGTTTGAAATGTATGATAGAGAGGTATGTGGGAAAAACTGGGAATTAGATGAAGAGAAAGGCACGCATGCATAAATAAAATTATTTATGATGAAATTTCAAATAAAATATTTTGTAAGATGCTAAGGCATACTACAGATGGTAATACAAAGATAATGGCTCTCATAAGAGCACTGATAAATACAAACATTCAAGTGTTCCAACCAAAGTACAATTCGTAGAAAATAAGGTTACGAATGCAAGTAGGCTACCAGATTCAAACCCACTTTAGATAGGCTACCGAACTTTTACAGCACCAAACAGTAGTCACCTACATTAGCTCTGCATTCTACTGGACAACTGATGCAGCATAGGTTGAGGATCACAATCTTCAAATAAAGGTCCTTTAAAGCCTTAAATTAAGGGCTTATAAGGTTTATTTTCTTACTCGATTATAATTTTCCATCAATTTGTTTTTTGAAGGTCAAGATGCACGGGTCAAACAGAGTGAATCGGATGCTCATAACTTGCCAACTTACCTGTGCTAACAAATTTATGGGCAAGTCTATTTCAACCCAATATTTTTTGGAAAATAATTTTTTTGATAGTTTTGCTTCCTCATTCCTCTACCATCTGGTAAGTAGTTAGCAAGGGTTGAAAAGAATTATCCAAAGATATTTCCCTTCTCTAAGTTTGAAAATCTTGGGTTAGTTCAAAGTCTGGAGGTCTTTTGGAGAAAAGATGAAACTAGCCCAAAAAGTAATGTCTCTTCGAAGCACATGTATCACAAATTCTGCAGTCAACAATTAATCACTTTATCTTATCATCTAAACTTTCCTAAAATGACATCTTCCTTTACAACTAACATGAGCGCTTCTAGCAATTTTCAGCAAATTTACTGTGCAAACAGCTTGATCTAATTATTTTCTTTTTATTAACATGTAAGTTCAGCCAAAGCAGGGACTTGATTTATACATTAGGGGCAATTGCCTATATAACCCTACAAATTTCCCAACTTTCCGGTAAACAAACCAAATTCTGTCCAATAAACCCTCGAAATAGGGGAATATAAGAAAAAGGAACTTTTAAGTGGTATATTTTAAAAAAAGGGTACATAGAAAATTTCGCAATTTTACAAGGTTACATTGGCAACTTTCTCTATACATTAAAAGTAAAGATTTAAGTGTCGTGGCACGGAGTTGTACCGAAAACTTACCAGCACAGAATGGCACAATACATGCCGAACCATGCCGATGTGTGCCGGTCACAAAAAAATACATGTGTGTCGACAAATAATGATATAAAATATTTATTTTCTTTAGCAACAAAATATTCTAATTGCTTATTATGTATTTTTATCAAATCTTTTAAACTTTATTAAGAAAATTATTTACTAATTTAACGAAAAGAGAGTTTTGAACTGTGCCATCGGCACGAGGGCTATATCGTGTCGATATCTTGTTGTCACGATACGGCACGGTAGATGCGGCCCGTGCCGATGGGCACTTAAACTCTTAATTAAAAGCTTATCCGATGATAAATGAATCAAAGAGAGACCACTCGTCTACAACTGTATTAACAAAAAAATGGTAATAAATATTTACTAATATGGACTAATTTCAATCATCCCAAATACAGATGAGTTGATTACTAACAAAAACTATATTATTTTTTACTTTAAGCGCAAGTCAGTTGGTATGATAGTATCCAAATAACAGCCTATTCTTATTAAGCCTACATCATTAGGAGGCTATTTGCAAATGGGCAAATGTTTAGACATTTCTAGTCCATTTAAGTCGTAGGGAGACCCAAAAGATATTGTTTGTGGTTTGAGGAATCCAAGTTACACAAATGTTACCTACAGGAAGTCCTGTTGACATATTATAATTAATTGAGCTCAAATATGAAAATGAAACTACTTAATAATAAAAGATAAAATGTTACTAGCAAGACCTTATTCATGCTCCAATCCTTGTCCGGAACATTTTCAAAATGCCATAACCACATTTCTGGAATAGAAAGATTGACCCAATAGTCAAATCCCAATCCACCTTGAGTGGTTGGCTCACACAATCCAGGATAAAATGTTGTCTGCATAAAGAAATATAACAGAACAAAATACGATGCTCATTAGTTGTCAAGCTCCTAAATTCCGTATGAACATGTTAAATCGAATACTAGAACATGAAAACTTAATTATATCATAAATAAAAGTTAAAAAGGTAAATGCAAGGGTTCTGACAAGATAAACTTTGACAGTTGTAGCTCAAATAAATATCATACGTACAATATAATAATGTAATCAATATTTTGCAATTACTTTCCGATATAACATATAACTAAAGCTATATCACACATTACATTTCTAATATCAGCACTGGAAATTGATAGATTGGTCCATATAACAAGAATAAAGATATTCAACTCATCTCATCCTGGTTATTGATGCATGCCCCTTTATTTATAGCATTGCTTTTAAGTGGTTCGCTGCTTATTTCACTGAGCAACTCATCTTGATGTGGTATTTTGTATTAAGTCGCTTTCTCTCAGCCGCGCCCATGACTACACATATTTATCATCTACTAGTACAATGGCTCTATCCTTCACCACTATTTGCCGGATTTATCTCGTTGAAATCATAATCACAGTTCAAACACTAAAGGTACATTTTCAGCCAACATAACATGTATAACGAATTTCTTACGAATTATATGGTACTCAGTACCCTAATAGAATTATTAACCTAGAGTTGATTAAATCTAACAGTGATATACTGAATTTCAGTGTAAAATGCCGGACTTAGCCAAGTTGTTGAAGTGTCGATGAAAATAGTGTGTAATACTATTTGAAGGAAATTAGAGAGAATACTAGAAGTGATTTGTAGTGATTCGGAAAAATAAAACTTCGAGAGCAAAATGTCGAAAATGGACTGAAACTTCAAAGTTTGGACCTTGCTTGTGACGATCCAAACTTTAAGTAGATTTCAGACCAGATGGGTCCCGAATCCAAACTTCAAAAAGGAAGTCCGGACTTCAACTGCACAATTGTTGGTCGTTGAAGTTGACCGCTGACCTGGTCCAGTCTTCGATCAGATTCGGAGTTGACACTCTGAAGTGCGCCTCGGATCAAGCGATCGGGTTGAGGAGGGATCTGCTCAACTGGGTTCTTCTCAATCAAACACGGGACGAAGTTCGGCCTGGGGTAGCCGAACTGATTCTCAACCAGGAGCTTTAGGAACTTGCAGGAACTAGACTCGACCGACCAAGCCGAATCGAACTACAGAGCTCGAAGTTGAGTGGAAATAGGTTGCGAGGATTGAGAACTAATTACGAGTAGAACTACTCCTAGGAAAGCTGTAGAACTACACTAGAAAAAAAAAAAAGATTACTCCAGAAAAGCTATAGATGTGAGAATTGTAGGAAAATTTAAAACAGAGGTCTCTGGCTTACACGATTGCAATACCTGTTTTCAGAGGAGAATTCGCCTATTTATACTGGTGTGAACTCCTCTTGAGATCAACTGCCATTATGGATAATGGCGTGTTATGCGGCCACGTTTCCTTCGGAAACACCTCGCCATAATGAGGTAGTGGCGCATTTTTCAGCCACATTTCTCCCAAATATCTCTCGCCATTATGGATCGTGGCGTGATCCTCGGTCGTGATGGATGAACTATGTTCTAGTTGAAATCGTCGGCTGCGGGTTCCGCGCCCCATGATTTCACATGTTTAATCTTAAGCGTTATTTATCTAAATATCTTTTGATTCGGTCCTTATCGTTAATCGGCTTATAAAGCTGAAGACCGATTTTTTATCTCGGTCCTTATCCCCAATCGGCTTATAAAGCCAACGACCGATTCTTTACTTAGATGGTCGATTCCTACCTATCCTTTGTTCAGGTCTAGGTGTCTTTCCTCGGCTCATATCTTCCTTCGATCCTTTGACCGACTTCCACACCACGTGTCACCTTTTTTATTTGGTTCAAACAACTTGGTCACATTGACCGTACCTCTTGCCATGTGGCGACTTTTTCGGGTTCAACAACAATATTGAAAAATAGGCTTCAGGATTCGGACTTTGCAAGAGAAGTTCGGACTTTGCCCGCTAAAAATGAGAAACTAGGTTCGAGATCCAAACTTTGAGAGATAAGTCCGAACTTCAACTACGTAGAGAGCAAAAATAGATTCGGAATCCAGACTTTGAAAGCAAAGTCCAAACTTTAGCTACGACTGCACTGTGTAGAGCTTCAGGACACGGACTTTGAAAACAAATTCCAAACTACGCACAATTTTGTGTTGAAATTTGCGTAGATACATATTGTTGGATCGGAGGGTCTAGTTGCAATTGAAGCAATTTTATATAAGCCTCCACACCCTTCTTTCACAGCCAAATCCCTTACAACATCCCTCTCCTCTCTCATTTCCTCTCTCTCTTTCTAAAAGGGAAACTCGAGCCCTAGCTATCATCCTCCATTCTCCAAGTGAAATCTGCCAAGGTTGGAAGCAAGGAACAAGGAGCAAGGAGCACTAGGGGAATAGCAAGAGAAGGATCGCCCTCACCTAGCCCTAGCCCCTAGTCCATTCCTCTCATCTAGGGCACAAAAAGTAAGATTTTCTAATTTGAAGAGAAAAATTGTGGTTTTCTTAAATAGAGCTTTTTGCGGATTCTAACGTGATTAGAACTCCTTTCTTAGGGTTGAAAAAAAGCCTCAACAACTCAAAAGAGAATTACAACAAGATTTTAACACTGAGAGGTTAGTCTTCTCTCGTTTCCAATAAAATTTTAGTGATTTCTATGTTTTTGGTCTTTGATAATTCCAAAGTGGTTAGAACTTCAATTTTAGGTTGGATTTGTGATTTTGGGTGGCAAAGGGTAGTATACCAAGAGATCTACAAGTGGAGGTGAGAATTACCTCCCGAAATAAATTTGATATCACCTTTGTCAATTTTCCTTTTTCTTGGTCTTGCAACCTTGATATCAACAATGTATACCATAAATAGCATGATTTATACTCCCATGGTACATGCAATATAGTTTGGCAATAATCATGAAGTATTATAGTTGAGTTAAATCTTCTTTCATGCATAGTGTTATTGATTTATTGTTCTATTTATAAATCCTAGTAAGGTATCCATTATGAGATATGGCATAATTGTTTATCTTGACATGAACATGTATTAAAAAGTAGTTCACATGACTTACGAACTTAGTGAACCATGAGATCACTTGGCATAAAAGAGACATACAACAAACATAGTGGCATTGTATAACTTAGAGTGGAACAAAATATTGATTTTGCATGGTTAGTAACTTACGGACATGGTAAACCTTTGAGGCCACTTGAAATTGGAAACCCATAGATGTGGACTGAGATTAAAGCTCACAAGATCCTATATTTTGCCAAATAGAATCGCTCGTACGGATCGCGACCCCACAGGCCAAGACCTATCGGAAGTGTCACCATCGATAAGTCGATCTTGTCCGGCCCTTAAGGTAAGTCGTGATTATTTGGCCCTTATTTATATCAATGGTGAGCAAGCAAGGATCGGACCTACAGGCCGGTAAAGGAAATTGGGTAAGACATTATTAGTTTCTATTTGAGAACCAGACCCATGTTGAATAGATAAATTGAACATCTTGTTGGTAAACTTCAAAACAAAACTGAGGCATAACAGTGGCTTTTATTGTATCTTATGTATCATGCTTAGTTGTAATTCCATATATTGCTATTCTTCCTATTACGCCTCCTTTGGATCGAGTGTGTAGATCGCCTCTTTCGACGATTGTGCCACTTAGAACTTATTTCAAATTCTCACCCCTTCGTTGTTGTTGTTTTTCCACAGGCCCTTTGACTCCCGGGGAGGTGTGTGATCGCAGCAAGGGCTTCGCAAATTAGTTAGAGGTGACCCAGCCTTATAACATTTTGGTTTTGGTTTAGCTGGCAAATGGAACAAAATTATTAACCATGCCTATTTTGGGGAGTTGGATTTGTGATGGATTAAGTTACTGGTTGTATGATGGTAATGGTTGTAACTTGGAAGTATTTAAATGTAACAGTTCAAATATTTAGTATATTTCCTTGGTTGCACATGTTATGGTAATCTATGATTGTATTGGTAGTAGCTCACCGCTTCGTGCGGACAGAAGAGGCTCTGTCCATGCAACGGGCCTGTCGCGGCACCAGCAAGAGGGCTTCCGTTGCTCGGGCCAGGGCATGACCCTTACATAGATGCTAAAAATTTTGTGATTAACTCCAACTATATAGATGCTAAAATTTGTGATTAAGTCTAATTCTATAGATGCTAAATTCAGTTCAACTCTATAGGGCCTATAAGAACTCATGTTAGTACCAAGCTATGTGTCACGGACACGGACACGGACACGGACACGGACACGGCGACTTGATAGATTCCAAAAAATAAGGACACAGACACGGCACGGACATGACAGATAAAATATAATATTTTAGTATAACAATATATATTCAGTATATATAATATATTAAATTTGTAAAAAAAAATACTATATTTTTATCATCAAATATTGTCTACCAAACATGATTTATTAAGATTATAAAAAAAAAAAGCTAAAATATTTACAAAAAAAATACTATATTTCTTCTACGAATAAAAATTAATATGATATTTTAAGAAAAATATTCTCGACCAAACATAATTTATTTAGATCATCCATTAAAAAAATAAAGAAGCTAAAATCCAAAATATTTATCATCAAATATTGTTTATGCCCAAAAAAATAATAATAATGTACTCCTATCTATTTCAATGTGATCCTAATTAAAAAATAATCTAGATGCAAAAATAAATTCTAATTCAAAAAAATTCTAACACTATTGCAAAAAAGAGATGGAAAGAATAATACCTTTTGAGGTTTTGTTCGAGAGAAACTTAACAGAGATGAGATAAAAAAAAAATGTATTTAAATTTAGGACTATATTTTTTTAATTAAATTTTTTATATTTTTTAATTTTTTAATTAATTTTATAATATAATAAATTAAGTTATAATATTATGTGGAACGATATGGACCAACTAATTTAGGATTTTTACCAAATCCAACTTCCCATATATAAACAAATTACATATCAACTAATTAAATTACTATTTTTATCAAATTAAAAATTCCAAATTCCCATAATATATAGGATAATATATGAGATTTTTGGTATGGATGCGCGCGTCCATGCCACGTCCACGTCAGACGCACGTCCGACGCAGACGCACGAGGTAGAATCCCGCGTGCGTGACGCCTAGGTACCAAGGATTTAAGCGACATGGCACGGGATAGTGCCGAAAACTTGTCGGCACGATACGGCAGGATGCGTGCCGAGTGGTGCCGATGAGTGCCGGTCACAAAAAATACATGTGTGCCGACACATTATGGCATGCAAATTTTATTTTCTTTAGCAACAAAATTGTTTAATTACTTATTATGTATCTTTGTCAAATCTTTTGAACTTTATTAAGAAAATAACTTAATAATTTAAAGAAAAGAGGGTTTTCAGCTGTGACATTGGCACGGAGGCTGCCGGTATCTTGTTGGCACGATACGGCACGATGGATACGGACCGTGCCGATGCATACTTAAATCCTTGGTTAGTACAAAGAATTAGTTGGCCAAAAGTTTCGGTAACTGAGTTTTTTATAGCACATCTAAATAAAGGATAATATTTGAGGAATTTTGTCCTATCATTTACTTAGGTTGTGAGATGCCACTTGCATAAGGACGGAAAAGTCAATTTTTGTATAGAAACTAGAACACTCAACATCTTATCCCTTGGGGATTAATTTTTGGGACTATAAAGGGGGACAGTTCCTTACTTATTTGAGTATAATTTTTGGGACTAAAAAGAGGGATAGTTCCTTACTTATTTGAGTATCGTAAGTAAATGAGAGAACTAAGTAGCAAGTAAAACATAAAGGACTATTAATTAAATGATAAATAAGTAAATAAGGCTACTGAAATGGCCGTATCCTGTGGATCTTATTGCTAATCAATCCATTGGGTTGCCGGAGATCGGCAAAATGTCCTATTTTTGGGTTCATATTGAACCAACATGAGATATGGGTACTTCCCCACTTCTTCTTTCTCCTCTCTTCTCTTCTTTTTTTCCTCCTCTCAACTCCTCTCTTCTTATCTTCTTTCACTCATCTCCCCTATTCTCTCATCTTCTCTCAATTCTAACTTCTATCCTTGCACTAGATCATGTTATCGAATCCTTCCTTCAACGAAATCAAAGCTTCCCAAAGAGTAACTCAACCCTTAGCAAAGGAAAGAGGTGATTTCTCCAAGTTTTGAAATCCCTATAGGCAAAATTTTCAAACTTTTGACTTTAAGAGTGTCTATAAGTTTCTTACGGCGAATTTGAAAGTTTTAACTCCTTAACACTTGATTTGAAATGGGTTATCATGGAGCTCCCTAAAATGAGAAATTTTCAAGTTTATAAGGTTTGGGCTAAAAGTAAGCACTTATTCTCATATTCAGTGTATAGATTTCTCTTTTGTTACTTTCGAGATTCAAAGTTGCAAACACTATAATACCCTAAGTTTCGGGGAAAGAAAAGAAAAGAAAACGGAACGAGAGAGGAGGTCTCAGTTTGAAAGTGCCAGGTTCTGAAATCTGAAAGTCAGGTTCTGGAACATGCTCAGTGAATTGGAGGATTCCGAGTTCTAGTTCTGAGGAACCTAAATGTAGGTTTTGAAACCAAACCAAGTTTCGGAACCCAAAACGCAAGTTTCGGAACATGCATAGCCGAAGGTTGTGTGGGCTGAGTTGAGGCAAACTAGATATAGGAAGTGTTTGGAGTCTTAATTGTAAATTTGGACTCTCTATAAATAGACCCAAAGAGTTGGGGTTAGCTCTTTTCTCTTTCCTCTTCTCTTCCTCTCAAGAAAACTCTCTTCCTCCCTTGTCCTCTCAATCTCCCGTACGTTCTCCTTATTCCTCAAGGCTTCTCCACTTGCTGGTAGAATTCTTGGGAGCAAGGATTTAAGTACCATGGCACAAGGTCATGCCGAAAACTTGCTAGCACAGTACGACACGGTGCATGCTGGGCAAGGATTTAAGTGTCGTGGCACGAGGTCGTGCTGAAAACTTGTCGGCATGGTATGGTACGGTGCGTGCCAGGCCCGGCCAATAAGTGTCGGTCAAAAAATATACATGTGTGCCGACACATAATGGCATGAAATATTTATTTTCTTTAGCAACAAAATTTTCTAATTGCTTATTATGTATCTTAATCAAATATTTTGAACTTTATTAAGAAAATTACTTAATAATTTAAAGAAAAAAAAGGTTTTGAGTGTGCCATCGACACGGGAGCTGTATCGTGTCGGTATTTTGTTGGCACTATATGACATAGTGGATACGGCCCATGCCGATGGATACTTAAATCCTTGATGCCAAGCCATACCGATGAGTGCTGATCACAAAAAATACATGTATGCCTACACATAATGGCATGAAATATTTATTTTCTTTAGCAACAAAATTTTCTAATTGCTTAGTATGTATCTTTATCAAATCTTTTGAACTTAACTGAGAAAATTACTTAGTAATTTAAAGAAAAGAGGGTTTTGAGCTGTGTCATCGGCACGACCTTGATTTAAGTATCCATGGCACAATTCATATCTACTGTGTCGTATCGTGCCAACAAGATACCAACAAGATACAACCCCGTGTCGATGGCACAGCTCAAAATCCTTTTTTTTTTAATTACTAAATAATTTTCTTAATAAAATTCAGAATATTTGATAAATATACATAATAAGCAATAAGAAAATTTTGTTGCTAAAGAAAATAAATTTTTTATATCATTATATGCTAGGTTTCATGTGCCATCCCGTGCCGTACGTGTAGGGACCCGAAAACTCATTTGGTGAAATGACCACAGTGGCAGCAGCTTGACTACACTCCTTTTGAGTGTCGAATGAGTCAGAGACGTTTGAGCACAAATGGGCGCGAATACGGACTCGGAGCACTGAATTTGGGGGTAGAATTGAAGTTCTACAGGTTTCGGGCGTCCTAAACAGGATTCCGAGAGCCCTAAAGTGCGTAAGGACTGTTGTGCTGGTGGGACATTTTCGAGCTGTGGTTTCGGGCACCCTAAAGTATTGTAGCAGTCCGAAAGTTACCGTTTGGCAACTTCGTGATCTCCGCCGATTTCCGACACGTGGTGGATGGTTGGTGGGTTTCGGGCGCAGGTCTCGGGCGCCCGAAAAACTTCCGGACGCCCTGGCATTGCCTTAGCATGGTCCAGCCTGGGTGCACATAGTGTTCCGAACGCCCGAGGCAACTCGTAGGCTCCCGAAACTAGTTTTGCAGACTGTGAACCGGATAACCTTATGTTGTTCCACAAGCTCATTTCACCCAACCCCCTGGCTTATAAAAAAGCCCCCTTCGTCCTCAAATGGCCCTTTGTCATTTCTTTCACCTAAGCCACCTTTTAGCTAAGTTTGGAGCTCCCTTCTTCATCTTTTTCCTTCATTGGTGACCTTGGAGCTCTCCATCAACTTCTGGCAGCAGTGACATCTTGGCTTCTTCTTCTTCCCCTGAGCTCTAGGAGTGGATTCGTGGCTTGGAACTCCTTGAGAGGCTTCTCCACTATTGGGACTCAAGAATTGGAGCTTGTAGAAAATCTTCCTACAAGCTAACATCAAGTATTTAAGGATTTCTTGAAGCTCTTGTGACCGTTGCTGGATTTTTGAACTTGTTGAGGTTTTTATGAGATTTCTTTGGATTTTTCTTTTGGAGCTGAACTTTGAAGTTGCTGGGGATGATCTAGACTCCTTTTTGAGCAAGAGGGAACTTCTTTTCAGCTGGATTCAAGGTGGGTTACTTGAGGATTTTGATTTTAAGTGAGCTCCTTGCCCAGAAAACTGCAACTCTGAAATTTTTTGGTCCTTGAGTGTTGATCTCCATCTTGTTGCAATTTCGTGATATTTATTGAATTTTTATGATGGATTAGGAGCTTGGATACATTCTCAGAGTTGTGGTGAGCATCTTTCTCTTTGGATTCACCTTGTGATTTTGTTGGATTTGAGCCCCACAACTTGGAGAACTCAGCATGCTGAATTTCTACAGTTTCTAGACAGCATTGTAGAGATTAGCTCTTTACTTTGATTTGGGAGTTGGTGGTTGTGATCCAAAAGTTTTTGGGTGTTCCTAGGTTAGAGAGGAACCTAGGAATTAATTTGGAGCCATCCATTTGAGGTATGTACTGCTGAATCACCATCTTCGCCATCTCTTATGTTGCTTGCCAGAATTTTCTAGGCTGAATTTGATATAATTTTATTTTGGCTCGACCCGACAGGGATCTTTAGGACTTGAGTGATCCGTTTGAAGGTGTGGGACTTGATGCAAGTGCTCGCAAAGTTTCAGCTCAATCGGATGCCGGATCGACGCGATTAAGGTGGGATTTTCGTGTACATCGAAACTTGTTCTGGACACTGAGTTTGCCAAATTCCAGCATGAGATGTATATGATTCCTTGATATAGATCCTTGATTAAATAATACTTAAACATGTGTTTGCCATCTTATACTGAACCTATCTTGTTTGGGACAATTGCATGAGTTGTATGGCCATCTAGATAGGTTATCTCTATTCTTTTACACTATTTTGCTTAGAACTGAACCTAGGAGAAAACCCTTTCTTTCTCGCATTGTGGTTCATGTTTGCTCAGGGTTTCGAGCATGGATTAGAGATAGTGTGGTTGTTCTCAAGTTGGGGTGAGATAGTACCGGATTGTTGGACTCTTGAGATGTTCAGTAGCCTTGGATTTTGGACGGCTGGATCGAGTAGTGGTTATGCATCGGTTTGGGCCAGGATTTCATCATAGTGGTTAGGGTCATCCACTTTGGTCATGAGTTTGATTTTTGCCTACTACATACTCGACCTGGTTACTTTCCTCGAGAGGGTCGCTCCCCTCGAGTGCCACTCCAGAGTTAGGCGGCTTGATTTACTTTGGGTATGGTTCCACGTCGGCGATCCACGGGTTGTTTGTGTGATCAAATGTGATGCCAGTGCAGGCAAGACTAGGCCTCATGCCGGTCGATTGATTGGGTTACTCTCGGCGGTATTGTAGTTGATGCATACATCCCTTTTACTGTTCATTCACAACATTAGAAGCACAGTAGTGGTAGATTTATATTTCAGCAGTTTACCTTTCCATGTTTATACTGTTCTCTCCTATTTCTTACCTCTGGTAGACTTAGTGGGTAGGTCGGAGTTCTCGATGACAAGGCCACTGAGGACTACTCGTTTTTAGTAATTCTCACGCCCTTTGTTGACCCACTTTTTGCAGAGTCCTCCGCGGTTGTAGCAACGACAGCAAACCGAGATAAAGGGATCGAGGGCTAGATAGATCTCCTTTCAGCTTCTATTGTCTTGGACTGTAGAGGTGGACCCTTTGTATTTTGTATTTCAGACTATTGTACTTTTGGGACTGATTTTTTGCCAGTTGGTTGTATTATTATTTACTTCTGAGAGATGTACTTGTATCTTGGAGATTTTTTTGTACAGTTTTAGTCTGATGTTTACTTTTAGTTCAGCTCTGTTTTGCTCGTTTGTATGGCTCTTTATACTTGAGTAGGTTACTGACGCTTCGTATACGCGGGACATTTCGTGTATACGGCGGATCTGTTGGCGAGCTCGGGTTCTGGTTTACCTTCGGGGCGTGACAATATGGCACGAGGCAGCACGTACCGAGCCCCTAATATAGGGGCACTATACATAAGGGTCCCGTAGGACCCGCTCTTACCGCGATACCCCTATGGGTATCGTGCGAGACAGTTTGATACCCACAAGGGTATCGCGGCACGCGTACCGTGTCGTTTCTTCTTTTTCTTTTATGCTTCCCCACTCTTCGCCCCCGTTTCTATGACAGAAGTCTTTTTTAGTGGTTTTTTTCTCTTTTTGTGGTTTTTTTTGTGGTCCTTTGTTGTGCCCCGACGAGGGTTTTTTTTTTTTTCGTGAATTTTTTTTCCTTTTGGTGCCCGCTCGCTCTCTCCGTGCCACCCGTTATTTTTTTGGTTATTTTTTTTTTCTTTTGGTGGGCCTTTATGGGCCCTACCTGGTTTTTTTTTGCGGTTTTTTCTTTTCTTTTGGATAAATTTAGTATTTTATATAAGAATTGTGACAAAAATATTTTTGATTTCGAAAATTTTATTTTCGGATTTAGAAGATCGAAAATATTGATAAAATTAACAGCTAAATTAAATCAATTGATACTTAAATTTGTTTAATTTATTTGTCATATAATTTATTGCTAAATTTTTATGGATAGATCTAACTATTTTTCTTAAAAAATTTAATAAAAATTATTTTTTTAAAAATGTTTAATAAATATTTTTAAAAGATTCAAATAGAAAAAAATTATCGAAGCAATTATAGTCCTAGTATAGGTAATCTAGTTATCATGTGGTCTCTCGTTGAATAAATATGGAACAATCTTGCAAATGTTCATTAAAATTTTGAAAAAAATGTTTCTTTAATTTTGCTTTTTAGAATTTTTAAAAATTTCGAGAAGATAAAGATAAAATCAAAATAACTATAAAAGTTAATCAATTCTCACAATTTTTCTAAAAATTTTGAAAAAAATTATTATTTTCAAAGTTTTAAAAAATATTTTTTAAAAAAATTAAGAAAAAAATTATCGATGTAATTGCGATTTTATTCTAGTTGCTATAGTTATCAAATGATCCCTCGTCGAATCAATATATTAATCTTGAAAAGTTTTAAGAAAAAATATAGTTTTCAATGTGAAACTAAACAGTCATCTTTCTATAAATATGTAAATGTAAATAATTATTGTACTTGTGAATTTTATTATTGTATTTTAATTTTATTACATATAAAAAAACATACCACTATATTAATTGATGAGCATATTAAGCTATATATAGCCAATATTCATAATTATTTAACTAAACCTTTCAAAATAACCTCATAAAAATTTATTTGGAACAAAAAAATAAAAAAAAAATTATCTTAGAGCGTGCCACTGGGAGGTCATGCGTATCCATCAACACGAAAGCGTGCCACATGTTTGCACGGAGACGTGCCTGTGCCGTACCGTGCTAAACAACCATCGGCACACCCCCGTGCCACGACACTTTAATCCATGATTATATGTCGGCACACAGGTATTTTTTGTGACCAACACTCATCGGCACGGTCCGGCACGCACTGTACTAACAAAATTTGGGAACGACCCCGTGTCATGACACTTAAAACCTTGACTTAAATCCTTACTTGAGAGCGTGGACAAGGAGATTTCTACCTTGGGAGCCTTCTTGTTGGGAGAAGCTTCAAGGGTTAGGAAAATAGTTGAGATATATTTGGATTTGTTTGAAATTCACATAATTTCTATGGGTTTTTTTATTTTAAGCTTTTGAAAAGCTTGAAAGGGATTTAAGAAGTGTTTTGGCTAGCACATTGTAATTGGGATCTTTTGTAAACACTTAAATGTCTTTTGTGAAATGTAATCCTGAGTTAGATTTCCTTCTATATCGTGTGCAAAATGACAAGTGCTTTGTACTCTGATGTAGTACACATACAGGAAAAACTTTGTCCGTGTGGCCGATCTGCTCACGCACCTGGTTAGGCTTCTGCATCGGGGCGTGACAAATACTGAAGTTGTTACAGATTTAAGTGTTGGCATATTTCATTATTTGAGTTTTTAGCCAATATACTTATTCACCCCCCTCTAGGTATTTAATAGACGCTATTTAGATCCTAGGGTAAGATAACTTATAATTGGTATTAGAGTGGGATCTAGGATTTTCTATTGCAATGGGTGAAGATAGTAATATTAATAGGCCTCCTCTTTTAATGGAACTAATTATGCCTATTAAAAAGTCCGGAAGAGAGCCTTCCACGTCGCAATTGATGAGCGAGTATGGCAGGTCGTTGAATTCAGCTGGAAGCATCCTACCGAAGTTGTTAATAATGTTATCATTTCTAAACTTCGGACTAATTGGTCAAAGGATGAGATCGAAACAACCTCTTACAATGATAAAGGTATTAATGCTTTATTTAACGCTCTATCTCCGACTGAGTTCACAGGTGTTTATGCGTGTGAAATGGCTAAAGAAATCTGGGATACCCTTCAAGTTACACATAAAGGTTCTAGTCTAGTAAAAGTACAAAAGCTTTAAATACTAACAAGTCAATTTGACTCTATTCGAATGGAGGAGCTTGAATCTTTTACTGACTATTATACTAGATTTCAAGATATAATTAATACATGTACTAAATTGGAAGAGAAGATATCAGAGTCTAAAATTATAAGAAGGATTCTTCAAACTCTTCCAGAAAGCTTTAGGACGAAGATTGTTGCTTATTACTTGCCTATTTTGTTGAATCTAAGATTATCATGCATGTTTCTAGGTGAATCTAAGATTTTTATGATTACTTGCTTATTTTGTTGAATCTAAGATTTTCATGCATGTTTCTAGGTGAAAAACTGAAATTTTTGTGATACTTTGATTCTATATGATAAGTATTGCTAGAATTCATTTGAAATAGTATTTCTAGAAATTTCTAGTTGTTTAGAGCATCTTGGCACTATCTTGACACATTTCTGATGCTTAAAACAAGTTAAATCATATATGTGCAAAATGTGTCTCAGGCACATGGCTTTGTCTTTGTTGTTGATCCTCACTGTACTCATGGCTGCTGGTGGTCGTGGTAGTGGCCGTGGAAAGAAGAAAGTTTCTAAAAAGTCGCGTGGGGATGGAACTTTGGATGCAAGGTCCGAAGAATCAGAAAATTGGTAGGATGTTGAAGCTGGTGCTTCTAAAGGAAAAGCATATATGGAAACGAGGAAAAAGAAAGGTGCTACTTATCCTCCGCGACAAAGCACGGGTGGTCCGGTAATTCGTGAACGCTCAAGAACTGAACGGTGAACAAAGTGAGCGGCGGATATAGAACCAGTTAATTCTAAACGTCGTGCAGCTTTTGTAAACAGAATGTGCATTGGTGAGCGGCCTGTGAACTTCTCAGAACTTAGTCGAGAAGTACCAGAGTATGGTGTTTTAATGGAAAGGGCTCCTATCGAACTAATTGGCAGAGTTCCAGCCCGAATGGAATTTTGTGTTGAGCTGATTCGCGAGTTCTACATAAGAGCGAAGATAGTCCATAAGGATCCAGACACCGGCAACTCTACATTTGAAACATTAGTTCGAGGTGTCAAATTTGACGTGACTCCAGCTGTAATTGGTGCAAGCTTGGGGTTGAATGTAGATACAAGTGGAACGTAGTTTACACATGAAGCGATTCAACATTTCCACACATTGGAACACCGTAGTAAATGCAATTTGAAAACCTGAAACAAGGACAAATAGGTTGTATGTTGATTCAAAGAGCATCAAAGTAGATTAGCATATTCTATCTTTGATAGTGTGTTACAACCTCCAACCTACTTTGGGGAACCAAAGGATTTGTTGGGATCAACTTCTTTTATATTTGCAAACCTAAAATGAGATAGATGCCTCTTGTGACAAATATGACTATAGATTGAATTCTATTGATGGAATCACCTTAGCCAGGTCAATTAGAACTCTGAAGACTTTTCAGCAAGTGAAGGGCTACGATGAGGCTACATCCAGTGCTCCGCCTTGTCAAATGGAACATCAAGATTCATCTGGTTCTGAAGAGATTGTCACCTTAGAGTTCTTACATTGAGATGTTCGCTGAAGAAAAGACTTGAACAAGGCTTCAAGTTCAAGAACGGTTTAAAGAAGATATTTGATATCCTTGGCTGAAGACAGGATGATGTTGTTCCGAGTGCGGCCAGACCAAGTTCCTCACATCCACCGACAGGGACTTCATATGACAGAACACGAGCGAGCGACGAAGGAGATGATGATGATGGTGATCATGGTAACGGTGATGAGCGATTTCTATCTTTTACTTGTTTTTTAGCTTTCTTCTCTCTATTTTGTATTTTTTTATCTTTTTGGCAATTTTTTACAAAAAGAGGGAGATGATAATAATGAAGATTGGGGGAGAAGAAGAAAATAAAGATCAGATTGAAGAAGAATGGGGGAGAAGGAGAAGAAAAGGAAAAAAAAGAAGTGAGAAAAAGTTGCACTTTGAATTTTGATTAACTTTAACTTACTAAATTACTAACTTTGTCATTTGGAGTTTGAATTTTGTTTTGCGGGTTATTATAGACTTCAAGACTCCAAATCCTAAGTCATAGAGTACGTCTTAGAATTCTTACAAAGTGTAATTTTTTATTTTATTTCGATTATACACGCGAGAGGTTCGATATTTTGGTAATGAGATTGAACTTCATTTTTAGTTTCATCACGAAATTGCCAAAGGAGGAAATTGTTACGGATTTATATATTGATATATTTCGTGATTTGAGTCGGAGTCTTGAAGAGTTCGAATCGTTTATTCAGCAACTGAAGACTCGAAGATTCTGCAAAGAACTCAAGAATATCTCACAATCTGAATTCACGATGTTCAGGTATATTCTTATTGTTTTCATGGAGATTAAAATCTATTTATAGCTTTTGAAATCATTAAAATGATCTAAATTGGCCTAGAAGTGGTTTTGAGATTTAAGTTTTTAAATTTAACTCAATTATTTAAGTTTTTAAATTTAACTCAATTTTACATTGAGTTCCGGTACTAAATTAAAAACAGAGTTGTAAAACTGTGTTTTTGCATTGAGTACCGGAACCCATCTTTGAGTTCCTCAAAACCTGAGACAATTTTTTCAGGAAATTTAACTGTGTACCGGTACCACACCTCGAATACCGAAACGCAATAGAAAAATTCTCCGGTTGTGTCATTGTGTTCTAGTCAAGGATTTAAGTGTCCATCGGTACGGGCCGTATCTGCCGTGCCGTATCGTGCCAACAAGATATCGGCACGATACAGCCCCCGTAACGATGGCACAACTCAAAACTCTCTTTTTTTTAAATTATTAAGTAATTTTCTAAAGAAAGTTCAAAAAAATTGATAAATATACATAAAAAGCAATTAGAATATTTTGTTGCTAAAAAAAATACATATTTCATGCCATTATACATCGGCACATATGTATTTTTTGTGACCGACACGTATCGGCACGACGCGGCACGTACCGTGCCAGCAAGTTTTCGGCGCGACCCCGTGCCACGATACTTAAATCCTTGGTTCTAGTACGCCTCTTTGAGTACCGATACTCAATGTGCAGTTTTCTAATAGACTTCTAACCTGACTCTAATTATGTTTCAAAATCTATAAATCAAGAATTTAAGTGTCGTGGCACGGGGTCGTGCCGAAAACTTGTCGGCACGGTAAGGCACAGTGCGTGCCGGGCCAGGCCGATGAGTGTCGGTCACAAAAAATACATGCGTGCCGACACATAATGGCATGAAATATTTATTTTCTTTAGCAACAAAATTTTTTAATTGTTTATCATGTATCTTTATCAAATATTTTGTACTTTAATGAGAAAATTACTTAATAATTTAAAGAAAAAATGGTTGAGTTGTGCCATCGGCACGAGGGCTGTATCATGCCAGTATCTTGTTGGCACAATACGGCACGGTGGATACAGCCCACGCCGATGAATACTTAAATCCTTGCTATAAATAGATACATAAGATCTCTCTACTTCGTGTACCAACTCAGAAAACACCTAAGAGCTACTCTAGAGGCTATGTTTTCGTTGTTCATCTCTTTCCACCAAAATAGCCTCTTTCAGATCAATTCAACGGTTTTCTAGTTTATGTTTTTGTTGAATTGATCTAAGGTTTGCTTTGAGCTTTTGTTCTTGACTTGATCTTCTGATGATATGCTAAGCAAAGAATCACCGTCAAAACGTTTCAATCTTGCTCTTTGTGAGCGTGTGTCAAGGAGTTGACGTGGCGTCGACATGTTGAAGGTGTTTTGTGGATTCAAAGTGTATTGCTCGTGGATTCAGGTGGCGTTCGTGGATTCGAACGTGGGCGTGGATCTGCTGTTGGAGGGCGCGAGAGCTAGGAAGAACTAGAGAGGTTTGAGTCCGTTGAGTCGATAATCACCTTGTTATCTATTTGCTTTTAGTGGATTGTTTTCGGGTGTTGGTCCCGTAGGTTTTTACTCCTGTTTGGATTTTTCCCACGTAAATCTAGGTGTGCTTTTTTTATTTTTCGCATTTATTTTTATTGCATT
The DNA here is from genome assembly GCA_029204045.2 of Tillandsia leiboldiana. Taxonomy (NCBI): domain Eukaryota; kingdom Viridiplantae; phylum Streptophyta; class Magnoliopsida; order Poales; family Bromeliaceae; genus Tillandsia; species Tillandsia leiboldiana. Next base: position 19,910,300 of record CM055074.1, read on the forward strand.
GAGATTTGAGTTTTTCGCCATTAAACCTATTCACCCTCCTCTAGGTATTTAATAGATCCTATTTAGATCATAGGGTAACATAACTTACAAAAGTTAATATGGATTTATATGAAGGTCAAAAAAAAAAAACTACTCATACATGAAGGGTTTAGATTTAGACTCAACCATGAAAATTAGTTTGTGCAACGAAATTCTCATTGTAGCAAGCAAGGATTGCCCATGCTGCCCATGCCATACCATGTCGAGGTCGTGTCGGCACGGAGCACAGGGTCATGCCTAGATACTCGCTGCATTTGATCTAAAATTTATAACTTGTATGAAATTGGTGTGTTTTTGACACATTTTAGGTGATGATGTGGTGCTTAAATGCTTACATATTATATTTTTAGGTTTTCCCCCATCTAGAACAAGTTTTTGAAATTTGAATTTGTGTTTCAATTGATTTTTCAAATCAATTTTTGGCCATATTCTACTGAGGTTTCAGAACTAGGTTTCAAGTTTTGGAACACAACTCATGTTTCAAAACCATGTTTCAGGTTCTGCAAAATCCAAAGGCATTTTGGGTGAGACAAGGTTCAGGTTCCGGAACATGCTTGGTGGTTCCAAAACCTAGTGCCCGACTCCTATATCTAGGGTTCCGGAACTCATTCCGGAACTCATTTGAATCCTTCCTTCTTTCATCTCAAGAGCTTTAACTTCTCCAACTGCTTTCTCTCATGATTTCTCGCCGCAACACCTAGGACTTGTTCGATATTGGTAAGATTTCATTATCCCTTTTGTGATTTATTCTTATAATGCCCTAGTTTTCATGTTTTATGGTAGATTTCTTATTCCCTCGTGATTTCTCTTGGATTGTCGATTACATAGTGGACTTTTGCAGTCATGCATGCTTATTTAGGCCTCATTGTCTATCTATTCATCACGCTCCACATTAACATGACCTAAAAGCCTCTGATCAAATTCAAACTATGGACCTGTCCTATACCATATTAAAGAATGTGAAACAACCGTTGCTCTCCAAAAGCTTAAGCCACTTGAAAATGGTGGTTTTAATATTTATATTCAACAAGAAGTTTCAATTTGGAGGTTCCACTTCAAGAGAGAGATTTTGTGGGGGATTCTAATCAAGGTTTGAAGTGCCGCCCTGTGCCGAGCGGCACGGGGCGGCACGGTACAGGGGGGAGTATCGCCCCCCCAACGTATTTGGGTATCGTTCGAGACATGGCGATACCCTTTGGGTATCGGTATCGCCGTGCCGAGCGGCACGGCAGTTTTTCCTTTTTTTTTTTCTTTTTTTTTTTTTAATCACATACGTAGAGTATTTTTTTTATTATTTTTTTAAAAAATCGCATGTTGTACAATACATATTTTTTGTTTTTTTGTTTTAATCTTTAAGAGATTTAGGTTATTTTGTTCACTAACTAATTTAGGTTGTTGGTAAATATGAGTATCTTTAAGAGATTTAGATTATTATTATTTACTAGCTAATATAAAAAGTAAAGAGATAAGATAAAATGAGAATGTGGTTATAAATCAAATCTTTAAAAGATTTAAGTTGTTATTATTCACTAACTAATAGCAATCTAAATCTTTAAGATTTTATGATTAAAAATATTTTTTATCTCTTTTCTTTCTTATATTAGTTAATGAATAATAACAATCTAAATATTTAAAAAATCTAATCGGTACCCACATTCTCATTTTATCTTATCTTTCTACAATAACAACCTAAATCTCTTAAAAATCTGACTCGTAACCACATTCCCATTTTATTTACGTATCTCTGTGTAATTTTGTTTGAAATTAACTTAATCATGAAAATTATAGCTAAAGGCGGTCCACTGTCTTGAAATTAACTTAATCATGAAAATTATAGCTAAAGGCGGTCCACTGTCTTTAGAAGGCGGTGAGCCTTCTGTATGTGGCGCTGATATGGCAGGCAGATATGACAAAAATAGGGTTAGTTTTACAAATAAAATTTTGATAAGATTATTTCGCAAATTATAAAATTTTAGAGGGTTATTTTGAAAAAAACTCCATTATACTTTATATATATAAAAAATTATCAATATATTAATTGGTGAGTATAGTAAGCTATATATAGCCAATATTCATAATTTTTTGACTAAACATTTCAAAACAATATTATAAGAGCTTATTGGAAACAAAAAAAATAAAAAAAAACCGTGCCAGAGTGTGCCACTGGGAGGTCATACGTATCCATCGACACGCAAGCGTGTCACGTGTCGGCACGCAAGCATGCCCGTACCGTACCGTGCCAAGCGGCGAGCGGCACGCCCCCGTGCCACGGCACTTAATTCCTTGATTCTAATATAGAGTTCCTCGCAATAGCACTCTCAATACAGCATTTGTCAAAATACCAAACCATGAAACAGGGTGAAATAAGACCTGAGGGTGGATCTTCTCTGACAACAATGGTCTACACCACACTCCTCATGGGATTGTTAAGTCAGCCAATTCAATGAACGTAGTAGTAATTCCTCTTTCATCGTATTAATGAAATTACACTTGGAATTTTGTTATGGCGGGTTGTTTATTAATAAATCTATATAGATGCACATTAGTTTTGTATATGAATGAATTCTTTGTTAATGTTCAAATTCAAATTTTCTGCACATTAAAAATGATTCATCACACTACAAAAATGTCGTCATATGGCATCATACATCAGTTCAATTGCTTTACATAGCAGTTGGCAAACCTATAAACAGAACAGAGATAGCATTTAACTTCATAATAAAAGGATTTTACTTCATTACAGTGAAAACTTTGTTTAACCCTGGATATGGTTATCTTCAATCGAGTTTAGTCTAGTTAGTTGATTTTAATAAATGTTAGGCAGCATCCTTTACAGAAGTGACAGCGAATGGAGAACAGGTACCACACCGCATCTGAATTGTATGAAAGTGCTTTAAATTAAAAAAGATTCCTAGCAATTAGGTAACACACACATAAAAATAATCTGAAAAAGAGAGTTACTACTTACATCTTCTGCAATGGTGATAATATCTGGATTAAGTTCATGCAGCATCTCATTCGCTAGAATTAGGTATGTCAAAGCATCCTTGTCAACATATTGATTACAAAACCTACAATAAAATAAACACACCTCAATGAAGCTACAGAACATATTTCAAACACAAAATGTCATACGAATACAAAAACATGTAATGAACTGTGCTTAGAATCTTCAATCTGCTAAGAAATTTAAGGATTATACGAGCATCCATAAGTATCTAAATGAACATGTTGGGAGTCTTGGGACCAATTAAGGATGTTCTACGATGTAATGAATAAAGATTTATTATATTTACAAGAATTTTTAGGATAGCAATTGGTTAATAGGACCGAAGAGGATAATTGCGACAAGTGCATGCAATGTAGAAACAATTTAGACAAAAACCACATGTACACTGGACAAAAAGAAAAAGTTAAAAGAGAATAGTTCTTTTTGTCATGTCAAGATTGGCTAAAGGGGAAAATACTTGACTTATAACCAAGGATTTAAGTGCCGTGGCACGGGCTCGTGCCGAAAACTTGCCGGCACGGTACGGCACGGTGCGTGCCGAGCCGTGCCGATGAGTGCCGGTCACAAAAAATACATGCGTGCCGACACATAATGGCATGAAATATTTAATTTCTTTAGCAACAAAATTTTTTAATTGCTTATTATGTATCTTTATCAAATATTTTGAACTTTATTAAGAAAATTACTTAGTAATTTTAAGAAAAAAGGATTTTGAACTGTGTCATCGGTACGAGAGCTGTATCGTGCCGGTATCTTGTTGGCACGGTACGGCACGGTAGATACGGCCCGTGCCGATGGATACTTAAAACCTTGCTTATAACCTGTCAATTAGCCTGTTACTGTACATACAATCAACTTCCATTGATTAGAAAGATGACCGGTGGATGCAAGTTTGTCACCCATTATATTTGTTAACTGGTTAAAGCTAGCATTCAGTGCGAGTTTGCACCCAATCTTGTTAATATCATACAAGAGATTCTTTAGCTGGACTCGAGCATAAACTATTTCCTCAGATCACATTAGTATAATCCTGCCTTCCATGCTAGAGAAAGTCCTATAACCAAAATTTGGTGATGGGGAGAAGTCACCTGATATCAACAAGAATAGACTACAAACTACATCAAGAGAAAGCAAACCTCTGCTTAGGCCTACAAAAAGCAAGGTAGTTACTATGGAGTCCTCGAAGAAGGGAAGCAACATCCGTAGTTGCTATAACTACAAATCACATTAGGTTGGTGCCCAATATAAATCCAACAATATGCGTTCAATTCCTTTTTTGAATTGATTGCATATAGTCACATTTCATATAGATCTACCCTACAATCTGTGCCATGTAAGAACCATCCTTTAGATAATATTCCATAAGTTTAGAGGAAACTAGAAGAGGCTAGTTTAACCCAGTAGCATACCTTCTGCTTATTCAAAGCAACAAAAGCACTTGAACTACTGACCAAGGTTTCAAGTGCCGGGTGTGCCGCTTGAGACACCTCGTACTACACCGTGCCCCTATTTAGGGGCACGGCACAAAGGGCGTGCCGCGGGGGGGCCATGTGCCGTAGCACCCCACGCGGTACCCTCGAGACAGTGGTACAGCATGGGTGCTGCGGTACATGCCATGCTCACCTGTTTTTTTTTCCTTTTTCCTTTTAATCTTTTTCTTTTCCTTATTTTCTTCTATCTCATTCATCTCTTTCCTCTTTCCTCTCTTTTATTCCCTTCTTTACTTTTCTTCTCATCTTTCTTTCTCTATTTGCTCTTTCCATCCTATCTCTTTCCTTTCTTCTCTTCTATGGTACCTTAAGATATTTCCTATTCTCTTTTCTAAGAGACTACTTAGAGGCAAGGATTTAAGTATCCATCGACATGGCCTGTATCCACCGTATCGTATCATGCCAACAAGATACCAGCATAATACAACTCTCATGCCAATGGCAAAGCTGAAAATCCTCTTTTCTTTAAATTACTAAGTAATTTTCTTAATAAAGTTCAAAAAATTTGATAAAGATACATAATAAGTAATTAGAAAATTCAGTTGCTAAAGAAAATAAATTTTTCATGCAATTATGTGTCGACACACATGTATTTTTTGTGACCGGAACTCATCGGCACCGCTCGGTGTAGGAAATCGTAAAATTCGAATTCGAAATTTAAATAAAGTCCGGAATTTATCCCGGGAATCTAAGAGGATATTAATTTCAGCATTTTAAGGATCAAATTCACGAAAATTTCATCACTGATTTATTAGTGAACCAGCGTTGAAGGGAGTGGTCAAGTCCGTTTTAAATTCGCTATGCTGATTGCACCGAAAAGCGTTAAAACAGAGTTTGACGAAAAATCGCGGGAATCGGGTTTTTCCCCGTAAATTGACCAACTTTTGAATCTAGTGAGCTTTTCGAAAATGAAGATCATCGCTCTAACGGCGGCGTCGAACTGAAAGCGGTGGTGCGATCGAATCTCAAATCCGATACCCGGATCTCACGGATCTACGCGTTTTGCTAGAAAATCGGATCGAAAAATAGTATTTTGGTAAATTCAGAATCAGTTGCGGCATTTTACGCATCGAGATTTGTGAAATAGGTCATCTTGGGACGTTTCAGTTGTTGGCACGTTTTTCGAGGATATTGGAGTTCGAAATTTCGAATTGGGACTTCCGGATGTGTATAAGTGGACCTGGGGTCGTAAGGGTAATTTTTGCAAAGGACAAATAAAAGGGATTAGGGATTTCTTTTAACCCAAAAAGAAACCCTATTTCCCAAATTTTTCCTTAAACCAAATCCCATCCCCTTCCTCGTCCGTACGCCATAGAGACCAGAGCCGCTGTCGTCGGAGCCGTGGAGGCAAGGGTTTGGGCTCTCCCTCCTCGGAATTCAGGCTCCCCCTCGGATCCGGGCGCCTTCCCCGCAGCAGTCAGCCGCCGCACGCGCACGCATGGGCGACGCCGCCCCCTGCCTACGCCCATGTGCCGCGCGCCGCTCGGGCCGAGCCGCGGACCCCCTGCCCAGGGCGCCCGCAACAGCAGCGTACCCCGCGTCCCGCTGGGCCGCGCTATGCCTCGGCCCAAGCCGAGCCCCGCGCCTGTGCAGGCCCGCATCGCTGCCCTAGCCGCGAGCCCGCACCCCACTGTGTCGCGCGCCAGCACCAGCCACCCGCCCGCACCCCCGCAGCCGTACCCTGTTGAAGCCCAACCCGCTGTCCTAGCCGCCCAAGCGCACCCTCATGCTGCCAGCCTACGCCCGCGTGCTGCCAGCTTGCGCCCGCGCGCTGCCAGCTCGCACGCCCACGCATAGCCAACCCGCGCGTAGTCGCCCCTGCTCGCCACCCAGCCTGCGCGCCGCCTGAGCGCGCTGCTCCAGCCTGCGCACCACCCGAGAGCGTTGCTTGTGCGCTGCTGCAACTTCTGTGTTGCTCCAGTCTACAGACCGCTTATGCACTCCTATGTGCCCAACCTGCACGCAGCCCAGCATGCAGCCCGCGCCCCGCCAGAGCCCGTGGATCTAGCCCCTGCTCTGGACTACCCGCATTAAGGCATTGTTGTGGCCGCGCTTCTCGTTCCGGCCACCCCGGCCGCTAGTGACCTCGCCGCAAGGGAGAATGGCCTTCCTGAGGGTGTGTAGATCGTCGTGCTCACCTTCGCCGCCAACGGATTCGCCTCGGGTTGCGCGTTTGACTGCGCCGCCCCCGACAACATTGGAATTTGAGGTTCGGGTTGTCCCGGCACGCTCTCCGGTGCCCGTTTGCGCTCCGGACAGCGAGCGTCGTCTTCGGGACGTCGAGACCTAAGAGGTTGTGGTGTTTGTTGGGTTCCGAAGCATGGGAATTTTGGTAAAATGCTTAAATACTATATTTTTATGTATTAATCTTGCTTTTTAGAGTACGTTAAGGGGTTTTTATGCAAATGTTGCACGTGTGTTGCCTCAGACATCGTGTACGAGCAGTGTGTGACCTTTGGACTAGTTGTCCTAGGTTTGTGGACAGTTGTTGTGTTTATTTAGGATTCCGACGCGATTAACGGCCAAATCGGTCGTCCGATCACGGTTCTGTTTCGAAATTCAATTTCTATCAACTTGAACGCGATACGTCTGTCGTCGAGCCTTATTGGCTGGTCATCCTTGCTTCCTCGTGTGTCCAGAGGCAGTGGATAGGTTCGTGGTAGGTTTCGAAGCCGAAAATGGCATCTTTGGGAACCCGGTATAGTCCGGTTTACATTAACCGCACTTGTTCACGTCCTGGTCGTGTGTTGCTACCCGGACACCCAAATCGGTGTGTCTCGGGGCAGCGGGTAGTGTTTGTTGAGCGTTGGAACTCTTCGGGACACTGCGTGGGTTTCGACTGTGTTCCGGTGAGTTGCCGGGAATTTTCGGTGGGATCCGGGAATCGATAAAAGGTACCGATGGCCCGAATGGCTCTCAGAGTGTGAGTCGATTGATTCCTGTGTGGTTTATAGTGACTTTTAGTATCGAGTGATTTATGATTTTGTAGTACCTTTCATAGGTGCAGGTGACTAGTTGCAACGTTTTCGGCTTTAGGTGCTTCATCGGATCTCAGGTAGGTATTTCGATCCAAAGTTGGTTCAGTGGTGCTAGCTCGGTGACATTCCTTCCTCCGTGTTTCTTTTCTTGATTAGACCCATTGCATGTTGAGCACTTGAGCACCACCTACTTTATTTCTGTTTACTCTACTCTTCTATTTGCATCATGACCTAGAAATAGAGCAGTATTCTGTGATTTGTTAGAGTTCATATGACATGATTATAACACATAATCTTGAGACAGTATGATTTAGTGACTTCATGATTGATGGCATCTCGTATCTATTGCATGATGTTCGAGTTATATAGACCTGATAGGTCGGTGACACTATGACATTCCTTCGGAAATAGTGAACTTGATTGGTCGGTGACATATTGAGACCTTGTGATATGACTTGTTGGATTTGGTCAGTGACTCCTTATTGATTCTTTCTCGGCTATTTGCCGACGGTTGGCCATTGAGCATTTTGCATCGATCGCCACAGCTCGAGAGCATTTCACGTACACCAGAAGTCTAATCACTGCAAGAGGGTATTTTTTTCCGGAAAGGTGGTCGTATTTCCGACCCGTGAGCCCGATACGGTCCCTGCTAGGGTTATATGCCAGGGTGAGTAGGAAGTGACTTCGCCTGAGGTCCTTAGACCAATATGGCTGATGATTGGGTGATTTGTATTATTCATCAGTTTGATGCATATCATATTTGTTATTCTTTACAGTAGCGGATATTTATGCATTGATTGGTAGTTGTAGTTTCTTTCCGGTCATGATTGTTGTTGTATTTGTTTGTCGACAATTGTTATTGATTATTAGCATCTTTCTAGTTTACAGTAGTTGTTATTCTTACATTATTGCTCGATGTATTCCATTGCTACTGTATTCGGTTTACCTGTTCATTTTGATGCTTTATTTTATTGATACTATATCTAATCCTACTATACCTTTTCTTTCAGCTTACCTTCGTCGGCTTGCGGTACTCACTGGGACACCCTTGCAGGTTTCTCACTACCCCCCAGTTCCAGGTACCGCGGGTTGGGACGATGCATGAGGACGGTACTAGAGAGTCATGTCCGAGCTTTGACCATAGACGATCTTTTGTGTTCCCACTCTTCGTTCAAATTGTTTCTAGTTTAGTAGACTTTCAGTTTAGTTGTAGTTTTTGATTCAAATCTCCTAATTTAGTTTGGTTTATTTGTGGATTATTCTTAATTGTAGTTTAAAGTACTTTTTGGTAGTTGATTTATAATTGTGGATTATATTATACTTTGATTACCTTCTGTTAGTTATTGTTCCTTCGTTGTGGTTGTATGTGCGGTTGTGTTGTATTCAGGTGTTACGCCGTGCATGTACAGGGGGGACTCTATCCGTTTGTACAGGAAAACTCTTGTTCATGTGGCGGGTCTGTGCGCGTCTCGGGGTGTATTCAAAGGTGTTTTAAAAAATATATATATATATATACAATTTTTCGCTGGTTTCCTTAAAATGGATTTACAAAAAAGACCTCGGGGCGTGACACTCGGCATGCACTGTGCCCCGTGCCGGCAAGTTTTCGGCACGACCCTGTGCCACAGCACTTAAATCCTTGCTTAGAGGCGAAGTAAAACCAAAATCATGGATCTACTTATAAAGTAAGCCAAAACACTCATAAATCAAAACTTACCTTCATAGTTTTATAGTTTCCAATGAAAATCATGAAAATTCATAAATCTCTATTAGCAATTTTTTAAAAATCTGAAAATAAATGAAAATATTGAAGCCATTAATGTCCAAATCTACTTAATCTAGTCATTACATAGCTCATTCTTGAATTTTCTTGATAGATGTCACACTTTTGCACAAGATTTTGAAAAAAAATGATTTCCCCTACTTTTAAATATGTTAAATATAAAAATATTTAAACATCGTTCTCTACAAGCTTAAGTTTTTAGAGTACAATAGTTGTTTCATATAATTTAACATGATATTAAAACAGAAGGTCCTGAATTTGAGTCAGGCCAGACTACTAGAATTATTGGTTTCCTCTCATTTAATTCATGTCCACGTCATAAGCCTAACAAAAGGTCTTGAGCCCAAACGTGAGTAGCAATATTAAATATAAAAATACTTAAACACCATTATGTCGAAATCAAGTTTTTATTAAATAAAATTCAAAATGTTGGGGCATTTCTATAAAATTTTATAATTTTCAATGAAATAAAATCGCTGCATTCGAAGTCTGTCAGAGTCGTAAGTCGTGGGAGGGACGTTACTGCGATTTCGAGTGATAAAAGCATGGTTTGGAGAGAAAAACGGCGAGAGGGTAATCGATAAGTTGCGGGTTTCAGTAAAGGCCGCCACAGCTCCTTTTTTTTTTTGCCCGGTCTTCCTGTGCCGCTAGTTTTTTTTTCTTTTGTTGATTTTTTTCCTTTTGGTTTTTTCTTCTTTTGGGGGGGGGGGGGGGGGGGGGGGGGGGTTGGTAGTTTTTTTTTTCTTTTGGTAGGTTTTTTTGTGAGCCTTTGTGCCCCCTACCCGGTTCTTTTTCTCTTGAATATTTCTAATTCATAAAGCTCTTCTCTTGAAGAAATATAAAATTAGGCAATTTTTTATCTATAGTTTATAAAAAGTTCAAAATAAATCTCCTTGATTTAATTATTATATGGCCAAACTTTTAATTATTTTATATATATCTAATATTTTATATGTGATTTGCGAGAAAAATATTTTTAACTTTGAAAATTCTATTTTTGGATTTACAAGATTGAAAAGCTAAATTAAATCAATTGATACTTAAATTTCTTTAATTTATTTGTCTTATAATTTATTGCTAAATTTTTATGGATAGATCGAACAATATTTTTAACTTTGAAAATTCTATTTTTGGATTTAGAAGATTGAAAAGCTAAATTAAATCAATTGATAATTAAATTTCTTTAATTTATTTGTCTTATAATTTATTGCTAAATTTTTATGGATAGATCTAACAATTTCTTTTGAAAATTTTAATAAAAAAATTAACTTTCTTCAAATATTTAATAAATATTTTTAAAAGATTCAAATGGAAAGAAATTATCAAAGCAATTGCGGTCCTATTATATCTCTAAATTTGTATTTTATAATTTTTTAAATTCCAAGAAAAGAAAGAGAGAATCAAAATAATTTTAAATATTAATCAATTCTCACAATGTTTCTAAAAATTTTAAAAAAAATATTTTTTCTTCAAAGTTTTAATAAATAATTTTTAAAAAAGTAAAAATAAAAAGAAATTATCAATATAATTGCAATTCTATTTCGGTTGCTCTAATCATCATATGATCTCTAGTCGAATTAATATATCGATCTTGAAAATTTTTGAGAAAAAAAAATAATTTTCTATAATTTTATATTTTATAATTTATAATTTTTTAAATTTTGAAAAGAAAATTGATAAAATCAAAAGAATTTTCAAAGTTGATAGATATGATTTTCTCATCGTGTTGTTCTTTTTCTAACTTTCTTAAATGGTTTGTACTCATGAATTTTATTATTGTATTTTAATTTTTATTCTCAATGAGGTATAGTTGTTTTTTACACATAAAAAAGCTTACCATTATATTAATAGATGAGTATAGTAAGCTATATACAGTCATTATTCATAATTATTTAACTAAACCTTTCAAAATAACATTATAAGAGTTTATTAGGAACAAAAAAACTAAAAAAAAACCGTGCTAGAGTGTGTCATTGGGAGGTTATGCGTATCCATCGGCACACAAGCGTGCCACGTGTCGGCACGGAGGCGTGCATGTACCGTACCGTGCCAGACAACTATCAGCATGTCCCCATGCCGAGACACTTTAATTCTTGGCTTTTCTGCAAAAAGTGTGGCATTTAATTTGCCAAATTGTGAGAAAATTTATTGGGAAGTGTTGTACAAAATACATGCACTGGAGGGTTTTGAGCAAGGATTTAAGTGTCGTGGCACGAGATCGTGCCGAAAACTTGCAGGCATGAGTGCCGATCACAAAAAATACATATGTGCCGACACATAATGACATGAAATATTTATTTTCTTTAACAACAAAATTTTCTAATTGATTATTATGTATCTTTATCAAATATTTCGAACCTTATTGAGAAAATTACTTAGTAATTTTTAAAAATTGAGATGTGTCATCCGCACGGGGGGTTATATCATGCCGGTATTTTGTTGGCACGATACGGCCGGTGGATACGACCCGTGCCGATGGATACTTAAATCCTCGGTTTTGAGTAAGAAACTCAAAAGCAAAGATTAAAATGCAAATTTTATTTTACATAATGTATGTATTGGAGAATCTAGGGGTTTTTAACTCTTTTTCTCTTCTCTTCTTTTTTCTTCACCCCAGCCGCGACCTACCACCCCGTCACCATCGCCGGCACCTCCCCAACCTCTAGTAACCCAGCCCCTGCCGGCAGAGCTCCGATCGTACTAAGTTCTCCCTCTCCCTCTCTCCCTCTTTCTCTCTCCCTCTCTTCCTCCCATGCCTTCCAGCTCAACCACACCACCATGAACCACCGCCGCTAGCCTTCTGGACCTCCAGTGACCTCCTCCAGTGCCGCCCCACCGTCCCAAGCCCCAATCTAGCCAAAGCTCGAGAGTAAAGGAGCTCGACCAAATCTGTTGATCCGCCACCGTTGACGCAGCTCCCAACCGCCGACCACCTCCTCCCTGGCCCTTCTGTCAAACCCCACCTCCTCTGGTCGGCGCCGGCCACCAGTGGTCGCACGGGAGAAAGACTTCTCCCTACTGTCCCTACAAATGCTGGCTGAATCCCGATTTCTGCCCAAACCGAGATCCGTGTTCCAACCATCCCTATTGCCGACGACCCCTCCGCTGTGGAGTAAAACCTTCCTAGGTGCTCCTACATTGTCGTGCTCCCTTTCGTTGTATTCTGATTGGCCCCCGATTGCTGGTGGACTACGCTACTCCCGAGGACAACTTGGTTCGAAGGAAAGGTTGCTCCAACTTTATCGCCGCCAAACATTGGCACTTCGGATCACGAGCACAGTGTCCGGAACGTTGTTGCGTATCTAATGGTGTTGTTGGTGGGCTTCCAAAATGCGGAATCGTTGGTAACTAGCCTAAACTTCAATTTCTATGGTAATCGTGCAATTAGATGAGTTATTGAGGTCTTTAGTACAAAAGTACGCCATTGGCTGCATTAGGCAGCGTTAGTAACTCGTGTATGAATTGGATTGTTGTCCTAACCACGGAAAGTGCCTCGAAACTCAAACGGGGCTTCCGATGCGATTATCACCGAAATTGATAGATAATGCACGATTTTGGTTTGAAATTCGCAAGAAAATCATTGTGATTGTCCTTTGTTGTTGTCGAGCCTTCTCGATTGGTACCCTCTTTGTCTTGGGTGTTCAGAGACAATTTGTGGTGGATTCTGATGCCAAAATCAATACTTTTGGAGACCCGTTGTGGCATATTTTCAGCTACAACCCCTGTTTAGCATATACTTCGCATGTGGCTGCACAGATACCCAAATTAGTGTGCTTCAGGCAAGGTTTTAAGTATCCATCGGCACGGGCCGTATCTACCGTGCCGTACCGTGCCAACAAGATACCGGCACGATACAGCTCCCGTGCCGATGACACAGTTCAAAACCCTTTTTTTTAAAAATTACTAAGTAATTTTCTTAATAAAGTTCAAAATATTTGATAAAAATAGATAATAAGCAATTAAAAAATTTTGTTGCTAAAGAAATTAAATATTTCATGCCAATATGTGTCGGCACGCATGTATTTTTTGTGACCGGCACTCATCGGCACGGCTCGGCACACACAGTGCCGTACCGTGCCGACAAGTTTTCGGCACGACCCCGTGCCACGGCACTTAAATCCTTGGCTTCAGGGCACCGGGTGGGCAATGAAGATGAATGACATCCTTTGGGATACTTCATGGGCTGCGGAAGTGTTTCCAATGAATTTTCGTTAATTCCGGCGGGTTTCAGGAATCGGTAAAAGGGAACCGATAGCCTGATCGCTTCGTTTAGTAGTTAAAGTGACTTTGGATCACTTTGGTGTTGGTTTTGGATTGCGGAATTGATTGTGACTTCGTGGGATCTTTCTAAGGTCAGGGCAAAATTTAAGAGCATCTGTTGAGTCGCAGACTCAGGTTCGGTTTTGAGGTGGGTTTAAGTTTTACACTTCGATCCGAAGTCAGTAAAGTTGTGCCTACTCGGTTACCATCTTTTATCCTTTATTCCCCTCTATGGTTGAGTGTTTTTTTTGCACCACTTGACATATTATCGTAGTTGCTCTACTTCAGTTGATACATTATGTAGATTATTCTGAGTTGTATCGTTGTACTCCTTTCATTACTTGATTACATTGCAAAACAGCAGTTGACCTGGTTGGCCGGCATTATACTATTATCTTTGTGACATTGTTTGACCTTATTGGTCGGTGGACTTTCTAGTTACCTCTCTCGACTATTTGCTGACAATTTAATTATTGAGCATACAACATCGATCGCCACTGCTTATAGAGTATTTCTCGTATACCAGTTGTTTGGCCACCGCAAAGATATTCTTTCCCGGAAAAGTGGTCATGCTCCCACCTGTGAGCCCTGTGCGGTATTTTTACAATGGGGTTATAATATCGATCACTTAGCACAGGTGTGGCACCGCCTAAGATCTTTAGACCAACACGGTAGTATTTGGAATTGGTTTGGATATTAGATTGTTCGTCCAGTTGAAGCATAAATATATATTTTCTTATCCTTATTACAATAGCGAAATTATTTCAGATGTTTAGTATACTTTTTTTCCTACTTTATTTTTGCTATTGAATCAGTTATATTTTTTCATACATGTCGTATTTATCTTATCTCTCTCTCTTGTTAACCAAGGCATACAACTTGCCTTCAGCAGCTTGTAATACCCACTGAGAAACATGTGTAGATATTTCACCCCCTATTTTCCCCAAGTAACACTGGAGGTGAGAATTGGGACTGTGAAAGAAGGGTAAAAGAGCTACACCCTTTAGAGTTTCATTGATATGTTAAGGATTTTGTGTTGCCGTATTTCGTGAAGTGTTCTAAGTCTTGAAGATTGAAGATGAAAAATTGTGGATCATATACATCAATCTCAAGAAGAATGGATTCAAAAGGATCAGGTACGTTTAACTAAATAATTTTGGTGATCCGTATACATTCTTGTAGTTTAGAAACACTTGGAAGATTTTCCATTGCATAAAAATCAAAAACTGGACAAGTTGGATGTTCAGGATCCGGATCAGACCATTCCAGTCCGGACCCTGAACATAGTTTAGTTCATACGGAATTCCAGTCCGGAACAGCCTCTGCTCAGTCCGAACCCCGAACTATGTGTTTGCAGAAATCGCATGAACAGCCCGGATCAGAAAATTTCAGTCCGGACCCCGAACTTGTTTTTCTAGAAAAGTTCTGTCTAAAGACGACAGTACGGATCAGATTTAATCCAGTCCGGACTGCCGAGCGGGGAAATTCCAGATAAGGTAGTTTTTGATTCTTATCTCTTTCCAAAGGTTTCTAGCCTATAAATAAATCCTTATTTCATCTTTTAGGGTTAAGAATTCAAACGGAGATAATCAAAGTCCACATATAAAGAAGAAAGGAAAACATGATCAATCATATGTTTCTTCGTCTATATTGATCAATTTGATTCTAGGATTTCCAAACTCTTATTTTTTGTAGAATCAAATTGATGAATACTTAGATGGTGTTTTCTTATCTATCTTTGATCTAAGTATTCGGCGGATTATCATCACCAACAAAAATAACGATTTTCCCAAAAATCGGCGCGTGGATTCGCGTGGCCTTGTGGATTCAAGGTGCTACTGCTTTCGTGGATTCGAAGCGAGGTACGTTCGTGTGATCGATACGTACTACATTGGTGAAGACCGTGGATTCGGTTGGACGTCGTGGATTCGACGTTGGACGTCGTGGATTCCGCGTTGGACGCAAATCGTGGATTCGATGAGCGTTGTGGAGCGAGCGGAAAAGATCTACTTGGAACGTATGGAAAAGGTTGAGTCGTAGTGTTACGGTAAATCACCTTGTACGTGTTTAATCTTAGTGGATTTCGCCGTGTTATCGGTCCCGTAGTTTTTTACTCCTGTGACGGAGTTTTCAACGTAAATCTTGCGTACTTTATTTATTTTCCGCATTGGGTTATTTTTTACGCAACGATTTGGTGTGTTTATTGTTTACACCTATTCACACCCCCCCTCTAGGTGGTTTTTCTCCTATTCAAATCCATATTAACATAACCCACATGATATGAATATATAATTACAAGAAGACCATAATTACCATATAACCTTATACAAACTTTTTTTCATTTTAACTCTTTAAAAATTTATAATTAACCAAATAACCTTATAAAAAATTTATTTGGCAAAACAACTCTATTTTGTCTAACTTAGAAAAAAAAAAAAAAAAGACGGTCAATCATTTATCGCCTTTGATAAAATTGTTCCGACATATTAAAGACAATAAATAATCCACCGTCTTTCCCTTATAGAAGGAAAGGGTGAATGATTTACCTTATTTTTTTTATTTCTCATATATAATCTAAACAAGCACATAGAAATGTCAACAAATCATATATAATTCTAACAACCTAAATATCTCAACAACCTATCCATATAATTTTAACCATCAAATAAAAAATTTAATAATTCCCATACAATCTTAACAACCTCACAAAAATTCTCATTTCAACTTAGAAAAAAACGATAGCAATTTGCAAACGGCGAATCATTCACCACTTTCTACTGTGTAGCCTAGCTTTTTCTTTCTAGAGAAGTATGATATAGAAATGTAAAGAGAGAAAATTAGCTATTCTTTCACTCCATATGATAATACAAGGTCAGCCCCCCAGTCCATATGATAATACAAGGTCAGCCCGCCTGCAATGATTGAACGTGAATTACTTCTAAGAACCCCTATTAAAAGTATGATCTTTTCATACTTTTGGTCCCTTTTACTTCCTCACGCACAGCCAAACGCCACCATCCATTGGGCGCGAGTATATTTAAAAAGAATTACATTTATGCAGTAATTACCATGACAATTATTACGCATTCTAAATAAATTCTCTAACAAATATAAGAGCTATTAATGATGCCATAAGCCATTTTTCAAAGTTAAATGAGAAGGTTATATAATAGCACTTACTCCTCCATGGCACCAGTAAAAGTGGCAAAACCATTATGCGTATATATCATTGAAGAGAGTGAGTGAAACTGGAATCCATCGATCTGGTACTCAGTTACCCACCTATTAACATTAATATTTGGACAGGCAAGTAATAAAAAATACAATAATGAAAAAGAAGGACATTTTGTAGAAAAGTTTATAATGCATGAAAAACAAAATGTAAAACCACTAACATAATAAAAAAAAGTAGAATGCAAGTTCAGTAATTACCACTTCAAGTTAGATAACAGAAAGTGCAAGACATCAACATCACCATATTTAAACATTCTCGTGCCCCAATATTTGTGATGACCTCGTTTTCCTATTAATGATACAACATATGCAGTCAAAGACATACACGGAATGATGTACAAGATGGACAAACAACTTACCAAGTTAACCAAACTTGATAACAAACAATGTAAGAAAACATCCATTCTGGAATATACACAAAATTATTAAACACAACCATGAAATTTCTAGCAGCATGCAATAGACAAATAGTAATTAGGTAGAATGGAGATCCCCTCAACTATAGGCCATTTCCCTCAACTCCAAAATAGCCCATGTTGGGGGTGTCTCAACACATTTTTCATTTTTACTATAACTTAGCATAAAGACGTAAAGATGAACTTAATAACACATTTGTCAACAAAATAATCCAAATTTTCAAATAGGGAAAGAAATTGAGGATTTGACTTTTATTCTTTCCTCAACTGATTGACGAAATATATTAGAAGCAGCATACGAAATGTTAACGTCCTAAATGCACTAGCACAACAAGTATGCCTCTTATTCACTAACTAGCCTTCTAGATCCCTCTGATAAAGCTTCTCGCTTTTCAAGAAGGTTACCACTTACTGAAATTGCTGACCCTTCCAATCAACAAGAAGGATTAGATGATGGTACGACGTAACATGCTTGGTGCCCAAAAGCAGTAAATTTCTACAAAATCATTTCATGCAGCATCTTGATCGAACACCACGAACATCATTGTTTATCAATTATCATAAAATCATTCAACTTATTTTTAATGAAAAAGATGACAATTAAATGAAATTTATAGGTTAAAAGGATCAAGCTCCCCAAGATGTCATGATATTTGTAAAGTGATTGCTACAAATCTTGCCAGAAAACCTTGATTTTCCTCTTGACCATTCAGTTATTAGAAAAGATTTTTTGTCTGCTAACATGTTCAATTAACTCAGACGGCAGAACATTTAACTGTCACATAAATCAGAGTTCAAACATCAGATGCTGTCTCTAAGCCTGCAAGCATGCACTGGGAGCAAACTGTTCCAATTATATGTATGGGGATGTATATGTATTCGAAACTTAACTTGGATGCCAATTGTGGGTGCATGTCCAAGCAGATTATGATTCAAAGCCCGTGATTTAATGGATTTAACACCCAACAGGACATGCTCTTACTGTTCCAAAAGGAACAACACTTGGTACCACAGTAGACTTTAAGATCATTCTGCAACTGAAAAGAACAAACATAACAAAACACGACAAAGTACATTCAAGTATTCGGAAAAAACAGTTAAATCCATACCTCCTTCGAGAAAATGATATATAATTGCCCAAGTAAATTAGTTACTTATCAAACATCAATAGCATATGAACTTACTAAAATAAAAATTCAGAACAAGTTAGCTTCATTTTCAGTCGAATATAGAAAAATTAGACCAAAAAATTGACTATACCAGTGTGAAAATAGCAGTCATTTGATCCATCAAACAGTGCTAACCCAACTGATTCATCCGCTGATGCATACGAGTGGACAATATCTAGAAATACCAGTATCCCAAGACCTGTGCAAACAAACCATATATATTAGTGCAAACAAACCACAAAATCAATAACAGGAAGACAAAAAGAAAACAATATTCAGCTCTATAATCTAGCTATGTATTCATTATTCACAGATCCACATAACCAAACTATTAAGCCCTTAGCCCCACTATTAGATTGGAACTAGTTTCAATATATATAACTAATGCAAATTGTTAGTGACGCCGGAACTTAGAGCGGACGCGGAGATAGGACAAAAACGACCCGACAAACACTCGGCCCGCCATAGAATCCACCACGTCGAACTCGAGCACACTCACCACTGCGCGGAATCCACCAACGCAATGGTCGAGTAACACTTGCCACCGCAAGGACTCCACCAACTGCAGCGATCAAGCAACACTCTTCTCTCACAGAAAATCCATCTAGGAGATAGGAGCAAAATAAGAAGAAATCCTTCTTCTCAAATGAAAGTAGAAAATTCAACTCAACTTAACTTATTTCTTTCATCATAAATTATTATATATATATAGCCTCTCAAAAGACCTTTCAACTTCCCTATACATTAACTCACTTATTAATTTTATAAAAAATCTAAAAGATACTTTTAGAAATACTAAAAGACATTTTTAGGAATACTAAAAGACACATTAATTTTATAGAAAAACGAAAAGACAATTTATAGAAAAACTAAATGACATACTTATTTCAAAACTAGCATTTATTAAGTGAGTAATGGCTTCATCCATCAATTCCAAGGACGGTGTCATTCTCCCCCAATTGAAAAGAACTTGTCCTCAAGTTCGGTATAATACGGTGAAAGATCCGCAACATTGAAAGTCGCTAAAATATTGTACTCGCCAGGCAACTCGATCTTGTAGGCATTCTCACCGATTTTTTTTAATACCTTGAATGGTCCATCTGCTCTCGGTTTAAGCTTGCCATGTCAGCCTCGTGGAAAGCGCTCTTGTAATAGAACTACTGTCTTGTCTCTCCCAAAGTGGCCACTAAGTCCTCCTTCGTGAGCTTCCTTCATAATAAAATGACGTAGGGAACATTGAGGAATACATAGAAGGTTGCCTTTGAAAAGATAGCCATCGTGGAGAATAAAGTTGTTGTAAGACCCATTAGAACACTCTTTCCACACTTAGCCAAAATATGAATCATCCTCATAAAGCTCCTTGAGCACCTCAAAGCCTAAAACTTGCACTTGCATGGTTGAAAGTAAAGCATATCTTCGACTCAAAGCATCTGCCACCTTATTTTGCTTACCCGCCTTATGTTTAATATAAAAAGTGTAAGCTTGTAAAAACTCTACCCATTTAGCATGCCTTCGGTTGAGTTTGTGCTGGCCATGAATATACTTTAAGGCCTCATGATCGGAAAATAGAACAAACTCTTTAGAAATAAGATAGTGACGCCAATGCTCCAAAGCTCAAACAATAGCATAAAACTCTTTTTCATAAGTAGAATAATTTTGTTGAGAATTATTCAACTTTTCACTAAAGAAGGCGAGAGGTTTACCTTCTTGGCTAAGAACTGCGCCGATTCCAACATTTGAGGCGTCGCACTCTATCTCGAACACTTTGTTGAAGTCAGGGAGCGTGAGAAGAGGAGCTTCTATCATCTTTGTTTTGAGAAGCTCAAAACTATTCTTTGCATTATCCGTCCATTTGAAAGATACTCCTTAGATCAACTTTGGAGAAAACCAAGGCACCATGAAGTTGGTCAAGAAGATCGTCGAGTCGCGAAATAGGAAAGCGGTACTTAATAGTGATTTTGTTGACCGCTCTACTATCCGCACACATGCGCCAAGAGCCATCTTTCTTTGGAACCAATAACGCCGGCACTGCGCACGGGCTCATACTCTCTCGCACCAAGTCTTTGCGAATAAGCTCTTCAACTTGTCATTGTAGTTCCTCATTTTCCTTTCGATAGGCTGTCTTATTGGGTATAGCGGCACCCGGCACTGGGTCAATGAAATGTTGGATCTCCCGCATAGGGGGAAGACCGGGTGGAATCTCCTCCGGAATCACATCTTTGAATTCATGAATAAGAGGTAGGATAATAGGAGGTATTTCATTTTTCATTTTATTTTCCTCCACAAGAAGTAAAGCATATGCCTCACTAGATTCTGACAGCTCCTTAAGAAATAGTGAGTTAGAGTACAAGCTTTTATCCTCTCTTGTAGAAAGTTTGGATAAATGCTTAGGGTTGGAAGGACCTAGTGTGATTTTAACCCCATCCTTGGTAAATGTATAAGTGTTCTTAAAGCCATCATGCATGACCTTCCTATCATATTGCCAAGGACATCCAAGAAGTATGTGAAATGCATCCATGGGGATGACGTCACACCACACCTCATCCTTATAATTTTTACCAATAGAAAAGCCAACCAAACACCTTTTCTCTACTTTCACATCATTTCCTTTCTTAAGCCATGAGAGTTTATATGGCTGGGGATGTTTCTCTACATGAAGTTGTAACTTCTCTACCATAGTAGTAGAAATCACATTTTCACAACTACCCCCATCTATACCTTGCCATGAGAAGTGCACCGTGTGTGAAAAATATTGTTGCGAAGCCAATCATCACTCTCAACGGGTGTAACACTTAAAGCTCCCCGAATGACAAGAGCCTCACCTCCGTCACCATAGGTGACTTCATCTTCCTCTTCCACCTCTTCATCATACACAGGTGAAGTAGTTTCGAGACCTTCCTCTACATCAGGTGTCTCCTCCAAGAGAGTAACAATTCTTCTATTCGAACATTCAGAGGCAATATGTCCGAGGCCTTGACATTTATAGCATCGCTGCGAGTTGGAGTTGGAAAAACTAGGACGACCGGAAGTAGCCACCGCCTTTTGCTTTGGGTAGGACTTTTGAGATATGGCCTTAGAAGCTTAAGAAGCACTCCCCCGGTTATAAGTGTTCTCACGACCTACAGGTCGAGTACTACTAGCACTAGATGGGTGACGTTCATCCTTTGGCTTGAGTTGCCTCTCCGCCTTAATCGCAAGCTTGTAGACGTCGTTGTATGTCCAATAAGGTTGAAGGCCGACGATGTTGAAAATCTCACGACGAAGCCCACCAAGGTAACGAGCGATGGTTTGCTCTTCCGGTTCATAAATGCTGCATCGCATCATAAGATGATCAAACTCCTCCGAGTACTCCTCGATGGAGCGATTTTCTTGTTTCAGGCGGTGAAACTTAAGAAAAGCATCTTGCATATAGTGTTCTGGTAAAAACTTTTTCTTGAGTTCTTTCTTCATTTTCTCCCAAGTTTGTATTTTTTATTTTCCTTTGCGAGCTCGTCGAACTTTGAGTTGCTCCCACCAAATAGATGCATGCTTTTTAAGCTTGATAGCCACAAGCTCTACTTTTTAGTGCTCAGGTACATCTTCATATTCAAAGACCCGCTCCACCGTGTCTGCCGCCACGAACAAACCGACCCGCGATGATGAGTGGTCATTCATGATGCAGATCGAGTTTGTTTGGGTTTTTTGTTTGAAATCAGGTTTGTAGGCTCATGGCTTCGAACAGACTCAAGAATCTGTTGTTAATTATCCCACACTTGCAGTGTTAAGGAACCCTCGATTAAGAGACCAAGTTTAATGCTGATAATAAGAAGAGACCTAATATAAAGACGAACTTTTATTGATATGACTTTCAAGTACATGGCTTAAGCAGGGGCATACCCCCACTGTACATGAGTGAAATGCTCAATTTATAAACTTGGTGGCCCTTCAAAAGTGGGTGGCGGTCAAATAGAGTTGGGTTTGATATGATTTGGGCTGTTTGGGTTGTTTAGTTTAATGACTTTTCAATCGTTTGGATTTGGGTTTAGTTTAATGACTTTTCGGTCGTTTGGATTTGGGTTTAGTTTAATGACTTTTCGGTCGTTTGGATTTGGGTTTAGTTTAATGACTTTTCGGTCGTTTGAATTTGGGTTTAGTTTAATGACTTTTCGGTCGTTTGGATTTGGTCGTTTGGATTTGGGTTTAGTTTAGTGACTTTACGGTCGTTTGAACTTGGATTTAGTTTAATGACTTTTCGGTCATTTGAATTTGGGTTTAGTTTTATGACTTTTCGATCGTTTGGATTTGGGTTTAGTTTAATGACTTTTCGATCGTTTGGTTTTGGGTTTAGTTTAATGACTTTTCGGTCGTTTGACTTTGGATTTAGTTTGTGAGTCGATTAAGTTGACTCAGCAGATTCATTTGGAGTTAGCTCGGTTTGAACTCTTGATTTGTTTCAGTTCGGGTGGAGCTGGTTTGCTTGATTTGGATCATCCCTGAAGTTTGGTTTGAGCCTTTGTTCGGGTTGGGTTCAAATTGAATTGGTTTGAACCTTTTGTACTTGATTTGAGCTAAACCGGTTTAGGCTTTCGCTCGGTTTGTCCTTTTTGAGTTTGATTTGGGTCGAACCGTTATACTTTGATTCGGAACCCTTTGAGACATGGTTTAGGTCGAACCCTTATGACTTTGTTCGAGACCCTTTGAATTCGATTTGGGTCAGGCCTTTATAGTTCTGCTCAACTTGGACCCTTTTGTGGTTCGGTTTGGATCGGATCGTAACCTTATGGTTTGGTTCGAGATCCGTTTGAACGTGAAACTTCATTGCATTTGGTTTGGATTGAACCTTTATGGTTTGATTTAAGACGCCATGGAGTTTGGTTTGAGTCATCCTCTTTGCGGTTTGGCTCAAAACCCTTTGACTTTGATTTGGGTTCGAGCTGGTGCATGGTCCAGTTCATATGATTCCACTCAGATTCGATTTAGGTTGAACTGGCTTATGATTTGTCTTGGCTTGTCTTGATCCTCTCTCGGTTCAATTTGGGTTGAACCGGTTTGTAGCTCAAATTGAATCTTTTATGGTTCAGTTTAAGTCGAACCGGCTTGTGGTTTGATTCGGACCTCCTGTGGCTCCGTTTGGGTTGAACCGACAAGTTGAATGTTTAAGTCGAACCAGCTTGTGGTTCGGTTTGGTTTGAACCTCATGCAGTACAGTTTAAGTTGAATCCGTTTAGGTTCAAGGTGTATCCTTCATGGCTCGGTTCTCCTGTATGGTTTGGTTTAAGTCGAACCGGCTTGTAATTCAGTTTGGTTTGGCTCGATTCTCCTGTGATTCCGTTCAAGTTGAACCGGCTTGT
Source organism: Tillandsia leiboldiana (assembly GCA_029204045.2). Lineage (NCBI taxonomy): Eukaryota > Viridiplantae > Streptophyta > Magnoliopsida > Poales > Bromeliaceae > Tillandsia > Tillandsia leiboldiana. The sequence continues at coordinate 19,934,009 of CM055074.1, forward strand.
AATTTGGTGGGCTCGGCTTGGTTCGGACCTTCTGTGGCTCCGTTTGGGATGAACCGACTTCAGTTCAAGTTGAATTCTTTATGATTTGATTTAAGTAGAACCGCCTTGTCATTCGATTTGACTCGAACCTCATGTGGTTCGGTTTGGGTTCAACTAGGTTGTGCTTCGGATTGACTCGGACCTCATGTGGCTCCGTTTGGGTTGAACCGACAAGTTGAATCCTTTATGGTTTGGTTTAAGCCAAACCGGCTTGTGGTTCGATTTGGTTCGAACCTCATGCAGTTCAGTTTAAGTTGAATCCGCTTAGGTTCATGATGTATCCTTCATGACTCGGTTTAGGTCGAGTCGACTTGTTGTTTGGTTTAGTTTGGCTCAGTTCTCCAGTGATTCCGTTCAGGTTGAACCGACTTGTAATTTGATTCGGCTCGGCTTGGGCCTCATGTGGTTCTGTTTTGGATGAACTGATTTCAATTCACGTTAAATCCTTTATAGTTTGGTTCACTATTTATCTCGATCATATTCGTTCCGAATTATGTCCATAGGGTTCAGTTGGCAATCCGGTTTAAATCGAATTGAGTCGATCCGGGCCTATCACGAAGATGGCGATTGGCTCGATCGGTGCCTATCACGAAGACGGCGATTTGATCGAGTCAAGCCGTGCCTATCACGAAGATGGCGATTGGCTCGATCGGTGCCTATCACGAAGATGGCGATTTGATCGAGTCGAGCCGTGCCTATCACGAAGATGGCGGTTGGCTCGACCGGTGCCTATCACGAAAATGGCGATTTGATAAAGCCGTGCCTATCACGAAGATGACGGTTGGCTCGACCGGTGCCTATCACGAAGATGGCGATTTGATCGAGTCGAGCCGTGCCTATCACGAAGATGGCGGTTGGCTCGACCGGTGCCTATCACTAAGATGGCGATTTGATCGAGTCGAGCCGTGCCTATCACAAAGATGGCGGTTTGATCGAGTCGAGCCGTGATGGCGGTTGGCTCGACCGGTGCCTATCACGAAAATGGTGGTTTGATCGAGTTGATTTTTTTTTTTTTTTTTTTTTTTTTTTGATCAAGTTTGATCCAAGGATTTAAGTGTCGTGGCACAGGATCGTGCCGAAAACTTGCCGGCACGGTACGGCACGGTGCGTGCCGAGCCGTGCCGATGAGAGCCGGTCACAAAAAATACATGCGTGCCGACACATAATGGCATGAAATATTTAATTTCTTTAGCAATAAAATTTTTTAATTGCTTATTATGTATCTTTATCAAATATTTTGAACTTTATTAAGAAAATTACTTAGTAATTTTTAAAAAAAAGGATTTCGAACTGTGCCATCGGCACGGGAGCTGTATCGTGCCGGTATCTTGTTGGCACGGTACGGCACGGTAGATACGGCCTGTGCTGATGGATACTTAAATCCTTGGTTTGATCGTGTCGGGCCTATCACGAAGATGGCCGCACAATCAAATCGGTTGGAGAACCGTCGTCATGTCATTCGACACACGTCTTGAGGAGACGGGTGTTTTGCGAATATGCACGCACGACATAGTAACGATCCAATGTCGAATTTGATCGGTCGAGCCTATCACGAAGATGGCCACACAATCAAATCGACAAAAAGATCGCCACTATGTCGTTTGTGTGCATACACCGACCCGCCCGCCGTCATCTTGGTGGTGGGATAGTCTTATGGCCACCATTATTACCACCGTCGAAGAAGGAAGAAGAGGCCATGAGACCTCCTCGCACATTGTCGTCGTCGTCGTCGTCATGGCCGCCGTCGTCGTCGTCGTCACCGTCGCCGTACATTCACTTTTTTTTGTTTTATTTCTTTTTTCTTTTTCTTTTTTTAACATCTCCCCTCTTTTTCTTTTTTTGAATTCAATAGCCCAATTTATAGTGATTTTAGGATCTCTTCGTTTTGGAAAACAATTCAAAAAATTCCAAAATATTAGGCAACGATATATTTTTATTTCTTTTCCCTTTTTTCTTTCTTTCCTTTTTCCTTTTTTTCTATATCTCATTCCCTTCCTTTCTCTTTTCAATTTTGAATTTCAAATTCTATATCTCATTCCTTTTCTTTTTTTATTTCTTTCCTTTTTCTTTTTCAATTTTGAATTTCAAATTCTATATCTCATTCCCTTTCTTTTTTTTTTATTTCTTTCCTTTCTTGACTATGGGTCATCAAGGGCAAGTATCAATCAATTAACATTTAATTGATTTTTTTTCATCCTTTTCCAAAAAAATTTTGTCTCAACACACCGCATGAAGCCAATCAATGAACTCATCGTGTTGCATCCTTCCTTCAAACTCAGGGATATTTACTTTGATGCCGAGGTCCCGGCGGAACTCTTGGTTCCTCCGAGGTTGTCGATATAGAGAACCTTCCTCACTAGGTGCCCGTCTACGAGCGTTATGAAAAGGGTTGATATTCTCCTCGTCTTCTTGCTCTGAACCATGACGAGAATTGTCGTGTTCCAAAGCTTCGAAGTGAACAGGTCGCTCTTCAAGAAGTCGCACTTGTCTCCGCAAGTCATCTTCCCTCTCAACATCCTGCAAATCACGCTCACGCGTTGGGGCATCCTCCACGCGCGGACCACGCCTATGGTTGTTAGCCATCTTGAACCAAGGCTCTGATACCAATCTGACGCCGGATCTTAGAGGGTGTGCGGAGATAGGACAAAAACGAACCGATAAACACTCGGTCCGCCGTAGAATCCACCACGTCGAACTCGAGCGCACTCAACACTGCGCGGAATCCACCAACGCAATGGTCGAGTAACACTTGCCACCACAAGGACTCCACCAACTGCGATCAAGCAACACTCTTCTCTCACAGAAAATCCATCTAGGAGATAGAAGCAAAATAAGAAGAAATCCTTCTTCTCAAATGAAAGTAGAAAATTCAACTCAACTTAACTTATTTCTTTCATCATAAATTATTATATATATATATAGCCTCTCAAAAGACCTTTCAACTTCCCTATACATTAACTCACTTATTAATTTTATAGAAAATCTAAAAGACACTTTTAGAAATACTAAAAGACATTTTTAGGAATACTAAATGACACATTAATTTTATAGAAAAACGAAAGACAATTTATAGAAAAACTAAATGACATACTTATTTCAAAACAAGGTTTTAAGTATCCATCGGCACGGGCCGTATCTACCATGTCGTACCATGCCAACAAGATACCGGCACGATACAGCTCCCGTGCAGATGACACAGTTCAAAACCCGTTTTTCTTAAAATTACTAATTAATTTTCTTAATAAAGTTCAAAATATTTAATAAAGATATACATAATAAGCAATTAAAAAAATTTGTTGCTAAAGAAATTAAATATTTCATGCCATTATGTGTCGGCACGCATGTATTTTTTGTGACCGGCACTCATCGGCATGGCTCGACACGCACCGTGTCGTACCGTGCCGGCAAGTTTTCGGCACGACCCCGTGCCACGGCACTTAAATCCTTGTTTCAAAACTAGCATTTATTAAGTAAGTAATGACTTCATCCATCAATTCCAAGGACGGTGTCAGTTAGAGTCTAATCATTTATGTATTTATGTAATTAGCGCTATTTCCAGTTATACTTTACCTATGTAGGGTCTAGTTAAACACAACCTATTCTATAAGGTGTTAAGGTGTTTTTTGTACTTGTGATCACTATATATTCAATAGAAACCCCATAGGGGTCCTTCACGGCTTTACCCAATCTTTCATGGTATAAGAGCCACAAACCCTCTAGGAAAAATTTAACAAAGCCGTCATCCTTCTTTCTTCCTGGCTAGTTTTCTTCTTTCTTTGTTTTTTTCTTTGTTTTTTGCCCCATGGACAATCCTCTCTCTCATTCTCTTCTACCTTTTCTTCTCCTCAACTCGCTCTTTCAGTCTTTCCTTTTCTTCTCACTATCTCTTTCTCTTTTTTTTCTTTCTATTTTTTTCTCCTTTATTATAATTTTATCTCTAATTTCTTCTTTCAATCCCTTCTATTTCTACTTCGATCACTTCGATCTTAAGAGAAAAGGCAAAAAAAATAGCAAATCGGGAATGTACTTATTAGGTAAATAAAAAATTTACAATTTAAATTTTTTTTTTCATGCATTTTGAATATTTCTAACTTGTAAAGCTAGCTCCTATTTTGAAGAAATTTGAAATTATGCAAATTTTTATTTATAGTTTACAAAAATTTAAAAATATATCTACTTGATTAAATCATTATGTGGTCTGATTTTTAATTATTTTAGACAAATCTAGAATTGGGTGTGAGATTTACGACAAAAGATTTTTTACTTTGAAAATTTTATTTTTGGATTTAGAAGATGAAAAATATTAATAAAATAAAAAACTAAATTGAAGCTATTGATATTTAAATTTGCTTAATTATTTGTCATATGATTTATTCTTGGATTTTTATGGATAGATCTCATAATTTTTCTTAAAAATTTTAATAAAAAATAATTTTTTCTTCAAATTTTTAATAAATAATTTTAAAAGATTCAAAATTAAAAGAAATTATTGGAGCAATTGTAGTGCTATTCTAGTTAATCTAGTCATCATGCGGTCCCTCGTCGAATCAATATGGATGAATCTTGCAAATTCCATTAAAATTTTATGAAAATTTATTTTCTCTAATTTTATATTCATAATTTTTAGGTTCTAAAAAAAAAGGAAAATCAAAAGAATTTTTAAAGTTAATCGATTTTTTATTTTTATTCTCTATAAGCTATAGTTAAATTTTACTTTACATATATAAAATAGGCTAAATTACAGAAAACCCCCCTATAATATCCCGCTTTTTCACTTTGCCCCCCTGTCTTTTAAAAGCCTACATTGTGCCCCCTCGTAATTACCGAATTATCTTTAGGGGGCAACGGCGTTAACAGAGAAGGTAAATTGACGAAAATGCCCTTTTCTTATATTGGAGAGAGAACGGAGGAGAGAGAATGGAGCGGAAACAAAGAGCGGAAAATGCTCTGAATGCTCTGTGCCCTAAAATTTTATGGTTGGAGAGAAAAGAGTCGAAACAAAGAATCCCGGTGAGGTGAGGAAGACGAGCCTGATTCGAAGCACAAGACGAAGGCGAGCGCCATTGAGCCAACAAGAAAGGTGAGAGAGGCGAGGTGATTTCTGGGCAATGGGGGATTTTTCTATTACATTGATCCACACAGTCAAACTTGGAACTGAAGTGAGCATCAAGCTTAGGGGATCATGTGGAGTCGAATGCTCACTTGCTGGATGATCAACAACTAGCCAGAATTAATTTGGGCTCTCTCGGGCATTTCCCCGAACACTTGGTGGGCATCTTTGCACAACACACAACCCAATCCATTCAAGACAACAACTATGGCAAACTTGGTTAGAGAAGGTGGCAAGAGCTCTTCCCAACCAAGCTCGAGCAACCCATGCACCATTGTTGGCCGTGGAGAAGAAACTCGGGCAACAATGGTGGCATCAATGGTGGATTTCCATTTAAAGGCTCTGGGCTGCATGCAACAGCACCAATAGCTTCTAGAGGTTAAATAGAGAAGGTCTGGGCAAGCCACAACCTTCGGCGTGCACTGGATGGCCGGCCGCCATTAACGAGCTCAAGCTCGGGCCATTAATGGCGGAACTCGATCCTGACGTCATGGACCACATGCAAGTGCATGGGTGGGTTCTTCTCGACCCCAGGAAGCTCCCTGGGTAGGTGGCCGGCGGTGGGAAGCGTCGCCGGCGCCGGAGCAAAAAGCTCGGTTGAGGGGTCATCTTCCCCAAACTAGGGCATGAGCTCGCAGCCTCCCTAGTGCACTAAACCACACCAAATTTTGTGGGTGGCTTGCTCTCGTCTAGGAGAAAAAGATGGTCATCTTTGTTTCCACCAAAAACCACCGGGAGCAAAGCTAGCTCGAAGCGGAGCTCTTATGGGTGCAACTTTGCCGTCAGCCAACCGAAGCTTTTCCCATTTCATGGGTAGGCTGCAAAGACTCCTTGGACAACAAGGATGTCACTTCCAAAGGTCCCAGACTCTAAAACTCAAAGGATGAAGAGAGCTCATTTCCGGCCATTCCTGAAGGGTATTTTGGGTATATCCAATAATATTTTTAAAAAAATTGACGGTTCACTCACGGAATCGTGACGGCGGGGGGGTAAATGCACAATTCGGTAATTACGAGGCAAAATATAGGTTTTTAAAAGACTGAGCAAAGTGAAAAAGCGGGATATTATAGGGAGGTTTTCTGTAATTTAGCCTATAAAATATCTACCACTATATTAATTGTTGTGTAGTAAGCTATACATAGCATATTAGATCGAGAGTAACCCCATTGGTATTTCCTCTTCTTGACCCTCTCTCCAGCCCTTCCTCATACAGCTCCATTGAAAATTAGATCAAGAATAACCCCATTGATATTTTGTCCCACCATCCCTCTGTCCCTCCCTCCCGCTTATCCTAAAGCTCTCACGCAATAGTGTACGGTGTGACTTGCATGCAAAGTCTTTCTAGTAAAAGCAAAGGACATAATTGAAGCAGGTAAGGTGGAAAGCAAACCATGTGCTTCATCCACCAACTTCTTGAAGTCTTCTGGGGTGCCAAATCTACTGCTGACTGCAAAGAAATTAGTGACCTGCAATAAGAAAATGCATAATTTTCTAGAACACAGAAATTTATAAAATAAAAACCTCGTAATATAATGAGAACAAAACTGACATCTTTTTCACTCAACACCACAATTCAAAAAAGAAAGAAAGAGAGTTATCAAGCTTTCACGACATCAAGGGCTTTCCTACTTGTAAGTCATTTTGATGAAGGCTTCCTAATAGAGAGTGCATGCTGTTAAACATAATTTTAAGTGTTTGCAGTATGGTAAACCAAATTTCCTAAGTTTTCAACAACACCTACCTTCTGATCAAAAGGTCATAAAATGACAATTTTAATGGCTAAAATAAGGCAGTTGTTCATTTAACAGTATAAAACAATCCAAAGTGGTTGAGTTTTTTGTTTGAAAAATCTATATACTTCTTGGATCAAGAGAAACAACGTTGATCCAATTCAATGTCAAGAGAGTTGATCTTGATCAAAATAGTTCAAAGTAACTTCTAACAAAAATTCAACTAATTTGGATTCTTCTACACCATAAAATTAATAAATGCCTCACTAGGATGTGTGTATGTAGAGAGAGAGAGAGAGAGAGAGAGAGAGAGAGAGAGAGAGAGAGAGAGAGATGGGCTAGAATACTTTTAAGAGTAAACAGACCATTTTACTGAGGAATGGTTTCCAAAGATGGCGCCTTCGAATTAACCATCGATGTTGTCTAAGAATCAAATTTCGTGATTTTTCAAAATTGCTATCAAACCCATCAAAGTACTACAAATGAATGGTTAAGAACATTATAAAAATAGTAATTATGATTTTTCAATTCAAGAGCGGCGTAGTCAAATGTAATTTATATAGTGAAGAAAACATTCTATCAAAAATTCAATCGATTTAGATCAAGGAATAAAGTGCCTGTGATGACCCGGATCTTTGCAGGGCTTCTACAGTGTGACCGGCAGCTTCTGGAGGCCGATGGGGCATGTCGGCGGTGTTTGTGCGCCAATTTGTACACAAGTGATGGACGCCGGGCTTAAAATGGATCGCGTGGGTAATCGGAGGACCCCATCGGATGGTTAGAGGTGTTTTCGCGCAAAATGGATATCAAATTTAGACTCAGCGTGAAATTCGGATTAAAAATGCCTTTCCGGGAGCCTTCGGCAATTTGTAGGATTGGAATTTGGCAAAATGGACGCCGGATTTGGACTCAGCGCGCGAAAACGGTCAAAATGGGCTATTTACATGTATTTTTCGGAGTAAAGTTACTGTTCACCGCCGGAACAGTAACTCCGGCGACCGGCCGGCGACGCGGCGGCGGCGGGCAGCGGCGGCGCGGCCTCGGGCAGGCGGAAAGCGGCGGCGGGCAGGGCGCGCGGGCAGGCGCGCGGTCCACACGGCCGTCGTGCACCGGAGAGGGGGGCCACGTGGCGACTTCCCACTGGGGGGTTCACGGGACGCGGTCTACGGAGCAGCGCGGTGTTTGGTGGACTTGGCGGGAGACACGTGGCAGATTCTGGTTCGTTGGGTGCACGGAGTATGTGCACCGGGTTCAGCGAGCGCGGAGCCCTGACACGTGGCGCGCGAGGATTGGGCGAGCTACTGTGCGCGTGCAGGCGGCAGGTGGCGTGGCAGGCGGCGTGGCAGGCGGCGTGGCAGCGGGGGCGGCTGGCGTGGCGGCCACGGTGCCGACGTGGCGCACGCGTGCGCCACGTGGCGGCCCGCCATTGGCGGGCGCCAACCGCACCGTTGACCAGGGTGGGCCACGCGGCGCGAAGGGAGTGGCCGGATTCGCTGTCCCGTGTTCGGGGGACACGTGGCGCAATCCGGTGAATCCGGGCGCTTGATCAACGGCCCGGATTGAGTTACTGTAGCAGCCCAATTGTTCGGTGCGCCCGGTTCACAGGACACAGAGGTCATTTCTTGAATTGTTGGATTGGGCCTATAAATACCTCCTTGTAGAAATCTAGAATTTGAAAACCTCTATTTGCTTTTAAATGTTTAAATTTGTCATTTTGGCAAAAGTGGAGTGTTAGTGGGCCAATAGTGGGCCCGGAAATATCGACTTTTGATCGGGGTCTGATCTGGAAAATCCGAGATCACCATTGCGATCGTCTCGTCGAAACATAGAAGTTTCATATTCATATATTTTCGATCCGACGGTCGGATCTTCCAGAAATCAGAAATCAAAAAGTGGGCCCGCGACTTAAGTGAATAGTAACCTTTGAATTTTTAACCCCTTGTGATCATGAATGGTCGAACCACTATCTAGAATTTTAACATAGGAGTATGAGTAATGGATCCTAGCTAATTCCGACGTTCTGAGCGCAATGGCACTGACGGATTTCGCGTTTGGCGACCCGTGTGCATCGAAGTGCGTGCGTCGGTTTGCGACATACAGAACAAGATGGCCCGAGATTTCATACGAGCACCAAATCAAACAAATGATTAGCCTATTTTGAAGGTCTCGACGAGCCGGACGTCGTGGCGAAGTCCATTTTCAGTTTCGGCGACTCGAGTGCCTCGAAAAGCGTGAAATACATTGAAAAAGTGGGTATTTTTGAAGAAACCCTAATATTTTATGTACCAAAAATTATGAGGCTTATAAGTTGGGGTGCTGGGTGCATTTGTCACCTACTGAGGGACCTTAGAGTTTTAGGATCTTTGTGTAGGGGGTTTTGTGCAAATGTGCATTTATACACGTGTTGGAGTAATCCCGAGTACCCTGCCTCTTTCTCTTCGGTAACTGAAGTTCCACCAGCATCTTTAGGCTGTAACCGACGCGTCCCCTCGGTTGCCGTAACCTCCGGCCGTTCGGGTCGCCGGTGTTAAAGGTAAGAAGCCTATTTGGGTGTTTCCCTTGAGTTCGTGAAAGAGGGATCAACCAAAGCCATAGGGTTTAGCCAACCTTCCTCTGAGAGCTTCATTAAGAGGCCGCAACCGAGCTCTGGTGTACCCGACCCCAGCCGCCGCCGAGCGCCGCCGCAGCCACCTTCCTCTTTCTTCCCTTCTCCGACGAGGTGTGAAGTTGGACGGGATCTCTTCAAAGTTGGATTGGGAGGTGTCTGAGGAGTTCCTGGTGCTTGGAGGACCCTGCTGGAGCAAGCCTTGGCCGCGCGTAGTGAGGGAACCAAGAATCCGGCTTCCTCCTTCTTCCCCGAGCTCGGCTAAGGTGAGGGTCCTTAACCAACGGTTTCTAGCACCCCGGACCATTAGCAGTGGACTCCTTAGGTCCTTAGCATCCTCCCTGCAAAGCCCCGAGGTCCCATGCAGCATGGTTAGCCGGCGGCCACAATAGGTCGCCGGAAACCTAACCTAGCTCCGCCCCTAAAGAACTCGGCAACCACTGAATATAAACGCACCAAAATTGGTGTGCTTGGACTGTAGGAGGAGAGGACCAACTCCACCAAATTTGGTGGAGTATGGTTGAACCAATTAATGGCAGTTTTATGCCCTAGTTCGGGCTTTTTGTTGCATTCGGCCGAGCTTGATGCTCCGGCGCCGGCGGGCCTCTCCGACGCCGGCCACCTGCCCAGAATCCTTGTTGGGACCAAGAGGTTCCCAACCATGCTGTTGCATGGCTCCCATGCAAGCCGAGGAAGGCGCGGCCGAGTTGGGTGCGAATTTGCACCAAGTTGCGGCCGCCGGCGCTCAGGCCATCTCCGGCCGGGGTGAGTTGGTCGGGAAGCTTGCTGGGACCACAAGGAGTCTATCCATGCAAGTTAGAGAGCTTCATAATGCTTCTATCAAAATCCGCCATTAACGGGGTGAAGCTCCAAACCGAGCTTTGCTCCCCGCCGCCGCCGCCGCACCCCGGGGCCAGCCGCATGCATGGGAAGTCTCAGTGAGGTAAATAGCACCTGCTTGTGCTTTTATTTTGATCCCAGAACCATTGGTTGTTTAGTCACGATTTTCAAGGTTGGAGCTCATCTTCTTCCCGAGCTCCGGCCAACCCGAGAAGGTTTGGCTTGCTCCAGGTTGATGAGAAATGATCCCTGAACTCAGTAGAACATTTTGCTTCGAAACATATTGCCCCAGATACCCGCTGTGCAGAGAACCCAATTCGGATTTTTGCATGTGTGTGTGTGTATGAGAGATGCATACCAGCTGTTTGATTAAATGCCACTGAGAAGAAAGAGTTGGAATTTGACAAAACTTTGTATATGAAACTTGCTCCAAATAGTCCCCTGAGCTCTGTGCTCACTTCAGTTCAAACAGAAACTGAGTGGATTAAAGTTTGGTGCATTGTGAATTAGGGTGTAAGCTTGACCTTGGTTCTGCTTGAACCAGCCCACCTGGGCCTCAACCAGGGTGAGCACTGAGGTCCTGGCAGTGCCCAGACCAACTTTGATATACAAAATGTTCTTGTTTGAAGTTTAAATTAAAAGATGTAGTAGAATCAACCTTTTAGTGAAATGTTTAAATAAAACATGGTTCCGGGCTGTTGGCGAAGCCGCGACAGTGCATTCCTAGCTAATTTGGGGTCACTGAACGCGATGCTCGCGTTAGAAACAGTGTTTGAAGTCCCGGAGAAACAAAAATTCATTTGGGCTATGTTAGAGAGGGATTTTATGGCCCGAAGTTTGCCTCGGGTTCCGTGCTGCTGCAAATTAGTGAGCACGGTGTTCAGCATGGTAAATGTCACCTGCTGGAAGTGACGGTTCGTCAAAATTGTTTTCCAGTTGAAAGAACGAGCGAAAACAGTGCTCAAATGGCACTAAAATGTAATTTCTGAAAACTTTAAGGGTTCAAATGCAAAATAGACAATGTGTACTGGTTAGTAAGGAGGTTAAGTGATTCCTAAGCTTTTCGTTGGGAATCCGTCGGTTTTCGTTGAGCGGAAATCGGATAACAGTTCGAGAATCGGCAAAATCGTCGATTTAACGGTATCCGGGTGACAATTAAAATAACTAAGAGGGTTTCAAATTGATCTGGGTTTAGGTTAGAGTTAGCGGGACTGAATTGATCCCTGATTGGTGATTTTTGATCCAGGTTGATTCAGTTTGCACCTGGAGTTGAGCATTTAGAGGATTACAGATTAATTGCCTGCGCATTGACAGGTGGGTTATCTTCGGTCCGGGTTTTATCAGTTCGGCCCTCTGGGGTGCGATACTGGTTGGACCCCTGTTTTGATAGCTTAAACATTTCTTTGAGCCTGCCTTTCTTTGATTATATTATATCTGCTATCTGCCTGATCTATGCCTGTTATCTGTTCTATTTTGCCTTACATGATTGTCCATAGCACCTCTAGTATTTATACTTTTACTCGGATATTTTCATGGTTGATTAGTGAGCCTGTTTGTTCTGCTGATCAAATGATACCTCTCTGAGCACATAGATTTATTTAACTGAGGTTTTACCCCGCTTCGTAGGGTCGCCGGAGTCTGTTCTTGTTTGATAGGACAAAGGCACTGCTCTGCGAGGTTTGGACTTAAATCCAAGCTTCGTAGTGTCGCCTGAGTCTGTTCTTGTTTGATAGGACAAGGGCAATGCTCTTCGAGGTTTGGACTTTTCAAAACAATTTTCTTAAAAATATGTGTTTAAGCTTTGTATCATTTGGTTGGTTTGTGTGGTTGAGTTGAGATTATCTGTGAGCTTCTGTTGAGAGATATTTGCCTTGATCTTGCATATGAGTTGAGATTTATTGCTGAGTGTTCCTGCATAAGTGTTGAGTTTCAGTTGATCTTGTCATTGCATCCCAGTGGGGATTTCCCGGCTTGTTGCCGATTACCCGGTCAGTGGACCGTGAGCTTGAGCATTTGCATATGATTCGCCCGCACCGTTGTACTTCACGAATATCAGCGGATTTGCTACCCGTAGCGATGTTCTTTACCGGTAAAGTGGTTAGCTGAGGCAACCCGTGACCCTAGTTTGGGGAATGTCAACCAGGTGGTGCCAAGAGGGCAGCCTCGCCTGAGGTCTTTGCGAAGACCAAAATGGTAGCTTGTGATTGGGTCTTTGCGTTTTCATATATTTGATGCATGTGTTGATTCTTTGATTCTTTGATCTGGCTTCTAGTTATCTACTTCTTTTATGATTCTATGTGATGCCTCTGATTATAGTTCCATTGTTATCTTGCTGATTGTCCTAACTCCTTGATGTGTTGATTATCCTGATACATGTTTTAAATTCTGCTAAAATTATCTCCTATGCTTGTACCCAGATTATGAGTTTTGCTTTCTTTACAGCACCAGTTATATATCTGCTTTACCCTAACCCCTGATCTATTACTATCCTCTAGCATTGTATACCAGTAGGTACGATCTGCTATTTCTCGGCTCGTCGTGCCCACTGGGATACACTCCGGTGTGTCTCACACCCTCGGGTGACTGTTTTTCAGGTCGAGCGGGTGTTGAGATGTCGGGACGAGTTGGTGAGATCACGAGATAGAGCTTGACCCTGGACAGCCGATAAGATCAAGTATTTAATTATTTGTTGTATCAAATGTAATGCAATGTAATTGAGAAGTTGTCGATATTGTAATTTAATCTTGCTTAGTAGATGTACGTAGTTAGTACTCTGGTTGTATGCCAAGTGAGCCGTGCATATATAGAAAAGGGCTCAATCCCCAGTGGGATTGGGACTCTTCTATATATGTGGCGGTCTGTTGCGCCCTGGCCGGTTTTAAACTCTGATTTCAAAAAAAAAAAAAAAAAAAAAAAATTTAGACGCTGGTTTTTAAACTCGGGGCGTGACAGATTAGATGGTATCAGAGCAATAGGAAACGCAATGTCTAGTTTTGGCTAGGAACGAACCCTAGGATGACTCATGTTACGAGAGAGCGCTGGGTAGTGTTCTAAGTCTGATAGGCCAAAATAAAAGTTGTGGGTCGACCGTACTAAATTTAATTATCAACTATTGCAGTTATGGCTCGCACACGGCGTGGTGCTGGTCGTGGTCATGGGGCTGGCACGAGTCGAGGGGCTGCCCAAGCAACTGCTGAAAGTGGGGGCCCAGAGATCCCCGACAGAATGCAAAGATTCGAGGATCAGTTGGCTCAAATGGCTGCAATGATACAACAGTATATGCAGCGGGAGGCCAATGTTCCTGCTGCAACCTGCACCACCTGCAGCATCAGCCTCTGCGACTGAGGGACCTCTTGTTCCTCCTGCATCAGTACCACCGGCTGAATCGGCTACATCTGTAGCCGTTGTTGCAACTGTGGATGCTCCCGGGGTGGCAGGGGGTAACAATCCTAACAGTCCTGCGGCCCTGGAAGCTGCCAGAGCAACGTACAAGGAAGAAAGATCAAGAGTCAGGGGAGTCCTGCTGGAGTTTAATAAATTCAAGCCCCAAGAATTCTCAGGCCGTGAAAGGACCCCTGGGCCCTTGAAGAATGGCTTAACCACATGGAGAAGCTGTTTAGAGACTTGGACACTGAGGAGCAAGACAAAGTGACACTGGGGGTACATTGCCCTCGGTGTCAGCGCAAGCATGTGGTGGCTGCGCTACCAACGCCACAATTTTTCTCCTGAAGCCCCTAAGCCTACGTGGGAGCAATTTAGGGTGGCTCTGTACCACCGCTACCTAAAGGAGACAGCACGAGAAGCATTGGAGCGGGACTTGGAAAACATGCGCCAAGGAGACCACACCCCTGAGGGAGTACGAAGAAGAATTTACGAAAATTGCTGACCTGGTGCCACAAGCGGTGCAGGACGAGCGTCGCAAGGTTAGATTATTCACTCAAGGCCTGCGACCCGAGATCCGTCGTCAGTTGTCTTCACATTTGATCACCGACTACGACGAATGCATCGAACGCTGCCTTGCCATTGAGGCTGAATTAAAAATCTCCCGGGCTGAGCGGGCAGCAATGGATAGAGGAAAAGGGATGAAGCGACAGTTCGCTGGAAAATGGGGAGGGATCATCTGGATCAAATAGAAGACCCCCTAGACCCCCAGGAAATCAGAACCAAGCAAGTGGTTCTAGACCTTCAATCGTCAACATAATGCGAGGCCTTGCGTCTTCTGCGGGCCAGATCACCAACCCATGACTTGCGACCTGCGCCACGGAAGATGCTATAATTGTGGTCAGCCTGGCCATGTCTCTGCTAACTGCCCGCGGAGATCTGCTGCAAATCCACCAGCATTGGCTGTGCCACCTCTTGCTGCTCGGCCTCCAGCGCCAACCCAGAGCGTGGCTGCCTCAAGTCGTCCTTCATCGCGCCAAACTGAGGGACCCCGCCAAGTGACGGGAGGACGGGTCTATGCTCTGACCCAGCATGGCGAGCCGTCAGGGGAAGGCCCATCGGGAGCTTGAAATGTTGAGGCAACGATGTAATAAGTTAATATTTAGAAAACTTTTAAAGTATGTTTTGTTAAGTTTCGGGGACGAAACTTTTAAAAGTTGTGGGTGATGTAGAAATTCTAGAATTTGAAAACCTCTATTTGCTTTTAAATGTTTAAATTTGTCATTTTGGCAAAAGTGGAGTGTTAGTGGGCCAATAGTGGGCCCGGAAATATCGACTTTTGATCGGGGTCTGATCTGGAAAATCCGAGATCACCATTGCGATCGTCTCGTCGAAACATAGAAGTTTCATATTCATATATTTTCGATCCGACGGTCGGATCTTCCAGAAATCAGAAATCAAAAAGTGGGCCCGCGACTTAAGTGGAATAAGTAACCTTTGAATTTTAACCCCTTGTGATCATGAAATGGTCGAACCACTATCTAGAATTTTAACATAGGAGTATGAGTAATGGATCCTAGCTAATTCCGACGTTCCTGAGCGCAATGGCACTGACGGATTTCGCGTTTGGCGACCCGTGTGCATCGAAGTTGCGTGCGTCGGTTTGCGACATACAGAACAAGATGGCCCGAGATTTCATACGAGCACCAAATCAAACAAATGATTAGCCTATTTTGAAGGTCTCGACGAGCCGGACGTCGTGGCGAAGTCCATTTTCAGTTTCGGCGACTCGAGTGCCTCGAAAAGCGTGAAATACATTGAAAAAGTGGGTATTTTTGAAGAAACCCTAATATTTTATGTACCAAAAATTATGAGGCTTATAAGTTGGGGTGCTGGGTGCATTTGTCACCTACTGAGGGACCTTAGAGTTTTAGGATCTTTGGTGTAGGGGGTTTTGTGCAAATGTGCATTATACACGTGTTGGAGTAATCCCGAGTACCCTGCCTCTTTCTCTTCGGTAACTGAAGTTCCACCAGCATCTTTAGGCTGTAACCGACGCGTCCCCTCGGTTGCCGTAACCTCCGGCCGTATCGGGTCGCCGGTGTTAAAGGGAAGAAGCCTATTTGGGGGTTTCCCTTGAGTTCGTGAAAGAGGGATCAACCAAAGCCATAGGTTTAGCCAAACCTTCCTCTGAGAGCTTCATTAAGAGGCCGCAACCGAGCTCTGGTGTACCCGACCCCAGCCGCCGCCGAGCGCCGCCGCAGCACCTTCCTCTTTCTTCCCTTCTCCGACGAGGTGTGAAGTTGAACGGATCTCTTCAAAGTTGGGATTGGAGGTTGTCTGAGGAGTTCCTGGTGCTTGGAGGACCCTGCTGGAGCAAGCCTTGGCCGCGCGTAGTGAGGAACCAGAATCCGGCTTCCTTCCTTCTTCCCCGAGCTCGGCTAAGGTGAGGGTCCTTAACCAACGGTTTCTAGCACCCCGGACATTAGCAGTGGACATCCTTAGGTCCTTAGCATCCTCCCTGCAAAGCCCGGGTCCCATGCAGCATGGTTAGCCGGCGGCCCAAATAGGTCGCGGAAACCTAACCTGCTCCGCCCCTAAAGAACTCGGCATCCACTGAATATAAACGCACCAAAATTGGTGTGCTTGACTGTAGGAGGAGAGGACCAACTCCACCAAATTTTGGTGGAGTATGGTTGAACCAATTAATGGCAGGTTTTATGCCCTAGTTCGGGCTTTTTGTTGCATTCGGCCGAGCGTGATGCTCCGGCGCCGGCGGGCCTCTCCGACGCCGGCCACCTGCCCAGAATCCTTGTTGGGACCAATATGTTCCCACCATGCTTAGTTGCATGGCTCCCATGCAAGCCGAGGAAGGCGCGGCCGAGTTGGGTGCGAATTTCGCACCAAGTTGCGGCCAGCCGGCGCTCAGGCCATCTCCCGGCCGGGGTGAGTTGGTCGGGAAGCTTGCTGGGACCACAAGGAGTCTATCCATGCAAGTTAGAGAGCTTCATATGCTTCTATCAAAATCCGCCATTACCGGGGTGGAAGCTCCAACCGAGCTTTGCTCCCCGCCGCCGCCGCCCCGCACCCCGGGGCCAGCCGCATGCATGGGAAGTCTCAGTGAGGTAATAGCACCTGCTTGTGCTTTTATTTTGATCCCAGAACCATTGGTTGTTTAGTCACGATTTTCAAGGTTGGAGCTCATCTTCTTCCCGAGCTCCGGCCAACCCGAGAAGGTTTGGCTTGCTCCAGGTTGATGAGAAATGATCCCTGAACTCAGTAGAACATTTTGCTTCGAAACATATTGCCCCAGATACCCGCTGTGCAGAGAACCCATTCGGATTTTTGCATGTGTGTGTGTGTATGAGAGATGCATACCAGCTGTTTTGATTAAATGCCACTGAGAAGAAAGAGTTGGAATTTGACAAAACTTTGTATATGAAACTTGCTCCAAATAGTCCCCTGAGCTCTGTGCTCACTTCAGTTCAAACAGAAACTGAGTGGATTAAAGTTTGGTGCATTGTGAATTAGGGTGTAAGCTTGACCTTGGTTCTGCTTGAACCAGCCCACCTGGGCCTCAACCAGGGTGAGCACTGAGGTCCTGGCAGTGCCCAGACCAACTTTGATATACAAAATGTTCTTGTTTGAAGTTTAAATTAAAAGATGTAGTAGAATCAACCTTTTAGTGAAATGTTTAAATAAAACATGGTTCCGGGCTGTTGGCGAAGCCGCGACAGTGCATTCCTAGCTAATTTGGGGTCACTGAACGCGATGCTCGCGTTAGAAACAGTTTTGAAGTCCCGGAGAAACAAAAATTCATTTGGGCTATGTTAGAGAGGATTTTTATGGCCCGAAGTTTGCCTCGGGTTCCGTGCTGCTGCAAATTAGTGAGCACGGTGTTCAGCATGGTAAATGTCACCTGCTGGAAGTGACGGTTCGTCAAAATTGTTTTCCAGTTGAAAGAACGAGCGAAAACAGTGCTCAAATGGCACTAAAATGTAATTTCTGAAAACTTTAAGTTTCAAATGCAAAATAGACAATGTGTACTGGTTAGTAAGGAGTTAATGATTCCTAAGCTTTTCGTTGGGAATCCATCGGTTTTCGTTGAGCGGAAATCGGATAACAGTTCGAGAATCGGCAAAATCGTCGATTTAACGGTATCCGGTGACAATTAAAATAACTAAGAGGGTTTCAAATTGATCTGGGTTTAGGTTAGAGTTAGCGGGACTGAATTGATCCCTGATTGGTGATTTTTGATCCAGGTTGATTCAGTTTGCACCTGGAGTTGAGCATTTAGAGGATTACAGATTAATTGCCTGCGCATTGACAGGTGGGTTATCTTCGGTCCGGGTTTTATCAGTTCGGCCCTCTGGGTGCGATACTGTTGGTTGGACCCCTGTTTTTGATAGCTTAAACATTACTTTGAGCCTGCCTTTCTTTGATTATATTATATCTGCTATCTGCCTGATCTATGCCTGTTATCTGTTCTATTTTGCCTTACATGATTGTCCATAGCACCTCTAGTATTTATACTTTTACTCGGACATTTCATGGTTGATTAGTGAGCCTGTTTGTTCTGCTGATCAAATGATACCTCTCTGAGCACATAGATTTATTTAACTGAGGTTTTACCCCGCTTCGTAGGGTCGCCGGAGTCTGTTCTTGTTTGATAGGACAAAGGCACTGCTCTGCGAGGTTTGGACTTAAATCCAAGCTTCGTAGTGTCGCCTGAGTCTGTTCTTGTTTGATAGGACAAGGGCAATGCTCTTCGAGGTTTGGACTTTTCAAACAATTTTCTTAAAAATGTGTTTAACTTTGTATCATTTGGTTGGTTTGTGTGGTTGAGTTGAGTTTATCTGTGAGCTTCTGTTGAGAGATATTTGCCTTGATCTTGCATATGAGTTGAGATTTTTGCTGAGTGTTCCTGCATGAGTGTTGAGATTCAGTTGATTTTGTCATTGCATCCCAGTGGGGATTTCCCGGCTTGTTGCCGATTACCGGTCAGTGGACCGTGAGCTTGAGCATTTGCATATGATTCGCCCGCACCGTTGTACTTCACGAATATCAGCGGATTTGCTACCCGTAGCGATGTTCTTTACCGGTAAAGTGGTTAGCTGAGGCAACCCGTGACCCTAGTTTTGGGAATGTCAACCAGGTGGTGCCAAGAGGGCAGCCGCGCCTGAGGTCTTTGCGAAGACCAAAATGGTAGCTTGTGATTGGGTCTTTGCGTTTTCATCTATTTGATGCATGTGTTGATTCTTTGATTCTTTGATCTGGCTTCTAGTTATCTACTTCTTTTATGATTCTATGTGATGCCTCTGATTATAGTTCCATTGTTATCTTGCTGATTGTCCTAACTCCTTGATGTGTTGATTATCCTGATACATGTTTTAAATTCTGCTAAAATTATCTCCTATGCTTGTACCCAGATTATGAGTTTTGCTTTCTTTACAGCACCAGTTATATATCTGCTTTACCCTAACCCCTGATCTATTACTATCCTCTAGCATTGTATACCAGTAGGTACGATCTGCTATTTCTCGGCTCGTCGTGCCCACTGGGATACACTCCGGTGTGTCTCACACCCTCGGGTGACTGTTTTTCAGGTCGAGCGGGTGTTGAGATGTCGGGACGAGTTGGTGAGATCACGAGATAGAGCTTGACCCTGGACAGCCGATAAGATCAAGTATTTAATTATTTGTTGTATCAAATGTAATGCAATGTAATTGAGAAGTTGTTGATATTGTAATTTAATCTTGCTTAGTAGATGTACGTAGTTAGTACTCTGGTTGTATGCCAAGTGAGCCTGCATATATAGAAAAGGGCTCAATCCCCAGTGGGATGGGACTCTTCTATATATGTGGCGGTCTGTTGCGCCCTGGCCGGTTTTAAACTCTGATTTCAAAAAAAAAAAAAAAAAAAAAAAATTAGACGCTGGTTTTTAAACTCGGGGCGTGACACTCCTTTTCTCCCTCTTTCTTTCCCTTTTCAGCCTTAGAGTGAGAATGGGAGGGAGAGCTCTATATGGATTTGTTCCCCTTAATATTCTGAGCTCCTGTGGATCGCCCGGAATTTTTGGAAGCTCGCAACGGCGATATCGATTTTACAGTTCGCCTCGGTTTTCCCCATTTCGGCCCAGTACCGTCGCAGTTCAGTCGGAAATTGTCGCTGTGAGCAAACCAGGAGGAGTTTTTGGGCGATTTCTCTTCGACAGCAATGTTTCCTAAGAGGTAAGGCTTCGATTTCCGTGTTGATCGCTTCGCTCTTTTCGCACTTTGGCACGTTTCCCGAGGCATCTTTGACCCCCATTTTTCTGTGATGGATTTTGGACAGCACCTGCTTGTCGATTTTATATCTCAGCCTAGGAACATCGATCAAGGCGTTTCAGCTCGATTTTGATCTACTACTCGCGCGAGGATCACAGTGGTGATTTTTCTGAGATTTTTGGAAATTGTTTCGAAGGTGATAATGAAGCTTTTTCTTGGACTGATTGCTACAGGAATTCTGATTTGGAAGGTTTTGAGGTGCAGCGATGTTTTATTTTTTATCTTGGTCTACAGGTATCAGATCTGGGCGTAAACAGTCGTTTTGGGGCTACTCTTCGCGAGGAACGCGACCGTGAATTTTCTGGATTTTCTTGAGGACTTGACAGAGGTGATATTTAGCCTTTTTGGGGCTGATTTTGGACTGCGGTTTAATTGTACAGTTTTGAGTTTAATTGTGCGCGTTGTTCTGTGCAGTGGGACACAGATTTTTGGTGATTGCTGTGTTAGAGGACCGCGGGCACGAGAGGTCTCTTTTGGTGTTGTGCGCGCTTTTCGAGTGGTGGTTGTTGCATACCTCTACTTCTGACTCTCACGGATTAAGTTTATTAGAGAAGCCCACTATTGAACATATTGATTGATTGCGATGCATGTTTGACTGATATAAATGTGAGCCTATCATCTGAGATAATTTTGTGGATATAGCATGTTGGGGTTATTATGGGATAATATTGCTGTTGGAACATGATCAGTGGAATAATTTAATAGTGATAGTTTAACATGCCGTATCAGCACATAAATTCTACGAAATTGTTAAATGGACTAATATCGGGACATGATGACTTATCTATGTGCGGGTTCCACCTTGGATTTATCATGGATCATGGATCTCTTATACATGTGTAGTTGACTGATGATTTTAGCATGATTGTTATATTATTTGGAGATTATTATTGTTACACATGTTGAACTGTTATTTCATTCTCTCTCTTTCACATTGCATGAGGACTTTTGCATGCTTGTGTGGACATCTAGATAGGCCACTATTTATTGCTACACTATCATATTGGATTTGACTTAGGAGAAACCATGATTGCTTTCTTTCTCCTTCTTATTTAGACTTTCGAGTCATATTGCTCGGGTTCGAGCAGAGGTATTGGTAGTGTAGCCGGGACCTTAGGGTCAGAGACAGGGTGTACTTGATGTTGGATCATGGGTTATTGCGGCAACCGCGGACAGTAGACGGTTGACCGATTGGATTATTTTACCCGATTGTGGGTTGTGGGTTATTGCGGTGACCGCGGACATTAGGCTTGACCGGATGTTTACTATTGCATCAGATTGGTTATCAGATTTCTCTAGTGGATGAGTTTCCCCTTGTTAAGTACTATTGCATCTGATGAGGATGGGGTTTCTTTAGTGACGGAGTTTCCCACTTTGATCATAGTCTTGATCCAGTCCTGCTATATTGAGATATGTGCTACAGAGATACTTGTGATACTGATGACAGAGATACTTTACTCGTGTGGGTCGCTCCCCTCGAGTGCCACTCCGGAGGTCGGCTTTTCGGACCCAGCCTTGTGTGCCGGTCTGATACTTGTTTTGGGATTCGAGCCGTGCGGGCCGATCCCGCGGTTTCGAGCCTTGTGTGCAGATTTCCGCTGAGCAGCAGTACCATTTGACTGGTTGTACCATATTGGGTTTATTTGGTCTTATACTGTTTCCTGATGCATTCATACAGTCCATTTCTTCCAGTATTGCATTTAGAGGCATACTAGTAGTGGTTTCCCTTTTATTCATTAGTTCGTTTACAGCTTTACCACTTGTCCCTTTTCTTGCCTCTGGTAGACTTAGTGGGTACGCCGGAGTTTGAGGCTTACCCACAGGGGGAGGCTACTGGTTTACTAGTGGTTCTCACCCCCATTGTGTTTCCCTCTTTTCTTTCTCCTGTTTTGCAGAGTCCTCTGCGGGGGTTGCTGATCTTCGGATCGTTATCCGAGGCGAGGGATCACGAGCTAGATCTTTACTACCCGAGGAGTGTAGCTGTATCCCTGGTTGAGATTCCTTGTAGCGGACAGCTGGTTTGTTATGTTTTACTTTGAGAGGGATCTTTTGTATCTTGAGAGACTGATGTCTTTGGTTTTAGTTTTACCTCCCTTTTTAAGTTGAGAGATGCTGTACTGAGACATTGTATGATGATTATCTGTATTCGAGGGAATGGAATATTGTACCCTATTCATGTGTTACAGTGATTGGATTTTATTTTACAGCATTTTATTTCGCTCTGATATTTGCGTAGCTAATAGTACTATCTTTTGCAGGTTAGACGCTCTGCCCTATGCGGGTTTTTGCATAGGTGGCGGATCTGTTGGCGAGCGGGTCGCAGTTTCGACCCCGGGGC